>CM049429.1:38153107-38753107 GCA_026929855.1 Poa annua | reverse complement strand
CACCACCCTACCTTTAGAGCTCATTTGAAACACATTTTTAAGCGAGTCCACGACCCTACCTTTCGAGCCCATTTGAAACACATTTTTCGGCGAGTCCACCATTTTTGCTTAGAAATGAGGCCGTTTACGCTACCTTTCGAGCTCATTTGAAACACATTTTATAGCAAGTCTACCACTATACCTTTGGAGCTCATTTGAAACACAATTGTTTGTGGGACCACCATTTTTCCTAGAAATGAGGCCGTTTACCCTACCTTTCGTGCTCATTTGAAACACAATTTTCGGTGAGTCCACCATTTTTGCTTACAAATGAGGTCGTTTACCCTACCTTTCAAGCTCATTTGAAACACATTTTTTAGCGAGTCCACCACCCTACCTTTGGAGCTCATATGAAACACATTTTTAGGCGAGTCCACCATTTTTGCTTAAAAATGTGGCCGTTTACCCTACCTTTCGAGCTCATTTGAAACACATATTTTAGCGAGTCCACCACTCTACCTTTGGAGCTCATTTGAAACACATTTTTAAGCGAGTCCACGACCCTACCTTTCGAGCTCATTTGAAACACATTTCTCGGCGTGTCCACCATTGTTGCATAGAAATGAGGCTGTTTACCCTACCTTTCGAGCTCATTTGAAACACATTTTTTAGCTAGTCTACCACCCTAACTTTGGAGCTCATTTGAAACACATTTTTTAGCGAGTTCAGCATCCTACCATTCGATCTCATTTGAAACACATTTTTAGGCGAGTCCACCATTTTTTCTTAGAAATGAGGTTGTTTACCCTACCATCCGAGCTCATTTGAAAGACATTTTTTAGCGAGTCCACCACCCTACCTTTGGAGCTCATTTGAAACACATTTTTAAGCGAGTCCACGACCGTACCTTTCGAGCTCATTTGAAACACATTTTTAGGCGAGTCCACCATTTTTGCTTAGAAATGAGGCCGTTTACGCTACCTTTCGAGCTCATTTGAAACACATTTTTTAGCGAGTTCAGCATCCTACCATTCGAGCTCATTTGAAACACATTTTTAGACGAGTCCACCATTTTTTCTTAGAAATGAGGTCGTTTACCCTACCTTCCGAGCTCATTTGAAAGACATTTTTTAGCCAGTCCACCACCCTACCTTTGGAGCTCATTTGAAACACATTTTTCGGCGAGGCCACCATTTTTGCTTAGAAATGAGGCCGTTTACCCTACCTTTCGAGCTCATTTGAAACACATTTTTTAGCGAGTTCACCACACTACCATTCGAGCTCATTTGAAACATATTTTTTGGCGGGTCCACCATTTTTGCTTAGAAATGAGTCCGTTTACCCTACCTTTCGAGCTCATTTGAAACACATTTTCAGCGAGTCTACCACTTTACCTTTGGAGCTCATTTGAAACACATTTTTTTGTGAGGCCACCATTTCTCCTAGAAATGAGGCCGTTTACCCTACCTTTCGTGCTCATTTGAAACACAATTTTGGGCGAGTCCACCATTTTTTCTTAGAAATGAGGCCGTTTACCCTATCTTTCAAGCTCATTTGAAACACATTTTTTAGCGAGTCCACCACCCTACCTTTGGAGCTCATTTGAAACACATTTTTAGGCGAGTCCACCATTTTTGCTTAGAAATGTGGCCGTTTACCCTACCTTTCGAGCTCATTTGAAACACATATTTTAGCGAGTCCACCACTCTACCTTTGGAGCTCATTTGAAACACATTTTTAAGCGAGTCCACGACCCTACCTTTCGAGCTCATTTGAAACACATTTCTCGGCGTGTCCACCATTGTTGCATAGAAATGAGGCTGTTTACCCAACCTTTCGAGCTCATTTGAAACACATTTTTTAGCTAGTCTACCACCCTAACTTTGGAGCTCATTTGAAACACATTTTTCGGTGAGTCTACCATTTTTGCTAAAAAATGAGGCCGTTTACCCAACCATTCGAGCTCATTTGAAACACATTTTTTAGCGAGTCCACCACCCTACCTTTGGAGCTCATTTGAAACACATTTTTAAGCGAGTCCACGACCCTACCTTTCGAGCTCATTTGAAACACATTTTTAGGCGAGTCCACCATTTTTGCTTAGAAATGAGGCCGTTTACGCTACCTTTCGAGCTCATTTGAAACACATTTTTTAGCGAGTTCAGCATCCTACCATTCGAGCTCATTTGAAACACATTTTTAGACGAGTCCACCATTTTTTCTTAGAAATGAGGTCGTTTACCCTACCTTCCGAGCTCATTTGAAAGACATTTTTTAGCCAGTCCACCACCCTACCTTTGGAGCTCATTTGAAACACATTTTTCGGCGAGGCCACCATTTTTGCTTAGAAATGAGGCCGTTTACCCTACCTTTCAAACTCATTTGAAACACATTTTTTAGCGAGTTCACCACCCTACCATTCGAGATCATTTGAAACATATTTTTGGGCGGGTCCACCATTTTTGCTTAGAAATGAGGTCGTTTACCCTACCTTTCGAGCTCATTTGAAACACATTTTTTAGCGAGTCTACCACTTTACCTTTGGAGCTCATTTGAAACACATTTTTTTGTGAGGCCACCATTTCTCCTAGAAATGAGGCCGTTTACCCTACCTTTCGTGCTCATTTGAAACACAATTTTCGGCGAGTCCACCATTTTTGCTTAGAAATGAGACCGTTTACCCTACCTTTCAAGCTCATTTGAAACACATTTTTTAGCGAGTCCACCACCCTACCTTTGGAGCTCATTTGAAACACATTTTTGGCGAGTCCACCATTTTTGCTTAGAAATGTGGCCGTTTACCCTACATTTCGAGCTCATTTGAAACACATATTTTAGCGAGTCCACCACTCTACCTTTTGAGCTCATTTGAAACACATTTTTAAGCGAGTCCACGACCCTACCTTTCGAGCTCATTTGAAACACAATTTTCAGCGTGTCCACCATTGTTGCATAGAAATGAGGCTGTTTACCCTACCTTTCGAGCTCATTTGAAACACATTTTTTAGCGAGTCTACCACCCTAACTTTGGAGCTCATTTGAAACACATTTTTCGGTGATTCTACCATTTTTGCTCAAAAATGAAGCCGTTTACCCAACCATTCGAGCTTATCTGAAACACATTTTTTAGCGAGTCCACCACCCTACCTTTGGAGCTCATTTGAAACACATTTTTAAGCGAGTCCACGACCCTACCTTTCGAGCTCATTTGAAACACATTTTTTAGCGAGTTCAGCATCCTACCATTCGAGCTCATTTGAAACACATTTTTAGACGAGTCCACCATTTTTTCTTAGAAATGAGGTCGTTTACCCTACCTTCCGAGCTCATTTGAAAGACATTTTTTAGCCAGTCCACCACCCTACCTTTGGAGCTCATTTGAAACACATTTTTCGGCGAGGCCACCATTTTTGCTTAGAAATGAGGCCGTTTACCCTACCTTTCGAGCTCATTTGAAACACATATTTTAGCGAGTCCACCACTCTACCTTTGGAGCTCATTTGAAACACATTTTTAAGCGAGTCCACGACCCTACCTTTCGAGCTCATTTGAAACACATTTCTCGGCGTGTCCACCATTGTTGCATAGAAATGAGGCTGTTTACCCAACCTTTCGAGCTCATTTGAAACACATTTTTTAGCTAGTCTACCACCCTAACTTTGGAGCTCATTTGAAACACATTTTTCGGTGAGTCTACCATTTTTGCTAAAAAATGAGGCCGTTTACCCAACCATTCGAGCTCATTTGAAACACATTTTTTAGCGAGTCCACCACCCTACCTTTGGAGCTCATTTGAAACACATTTTTTAGCGAGTTCAGCATCCTACCATTCGATCTCATTTGAAACACATTTTTAGGCGAGTCCACCATTTTTTCTTAGAAATGAGGTCGTTTACCCTACCTTCCGAGCTCATTTGAAAGACATTTTTTAGCGAGTCCACCACCCTACCTTTGGAGCTCATTTGAAACACATTTTTAAGCGAGTCCACGACCCTACCTTTCGAGCTCATTTGAAACACATTTTTAGGCGAGTCCACCATTTTTGCTTAGAAATGAGGCCGTTTACGCTACCTTTCGAGCTCATTTGAAACACATTTTTTAGCGAGTTCAGCATCCTACCATTCGAGCTCATTTGAAACACATTTTTAGACGAGTCCACCATTTTTTCTTAGAAATGAGGTCGTTTACCCTACCTTCCGAGCTCATTTGAAAGACATTTTTTAGCCAGTCCACCACCCTACCTTTGGAGCTCATTTGAAACACATTTTTCGGCGAGGCCACCATTTTTGCTTAGAAATGAGGCCGTTTACCCTACCTTTCGAGCTCATTTGAAACACATTTTTTAGCGAGTTCACCACCCTACCATTCGAGATCATTTGAAACATATTTTTGGGCGGGTCCACCATTTTTGCTTAGAAATGAGGTCGTTTACCCTACCTTTCGAGCTCATTTGAAACACATTTTTTAGCGAGTCTACCACTTTACCTTTGGAGCTCATTTGAAACACATTTTTTTGTGAGGCCACCATTTCTCCTAGAAATGAGGCCGTTTACCCTACCTTTCGTGCTCATTTGAAACACAATTTTCGGCGAGTCCACCATTTTTGCTTAGAAATGAGACCGTTTACCCTACCTTTCAAGCTCATTTGAAACACATTTTTTAGCGAGTCCACCACCCTACCTTTGGAGCTCATTTGAAACACATTTTTGGCGAGTCCACCATTTTTGCTTAGAAATGTGGCCGTTTACCCTATATTTCGAGCTCATTTGAAACACATATTTTAGCGAGTCCACCACTCTACCTTTTGAGCTCATTTGAAACACATTTTTAAGCGAGTCCACGACCCTACCTTTCGAGCTCATTTGAAACACAATTTTCAGCGTGTCCACCATTGTTGCATAGAAATGAGGCTGTTTACCCTACCTTTCGAGCTCATTTGAAACACATTTTTTAGCGAGTCTACCACCCTAACTTTGGAGCTCATTTGAAACACATTTTTCGGTGATTCTACCATTTTTGCTCAAAAATGAAGCCGTTTACCCAACCATTCGAGCTTATTTGAAACACATTTTTTAGCGAGTCCACCACCCTACCTTTGGAGCTCATTTGAAACACATTTTTAAGCGAGTCCACGACCCTACCTTTCGAGCTCATTTGAAACACATTTTTCGGCGAGTCCACCATTTTTGCTTAGAAATGAGGCCGTTTACGCTACCTTTCGAGCTCATTTGAAACACATTTTTTAGCGAGTTCAGCATCCTACCATTCGATCTCATTTGAAACACATTTTTAGGCGAGTCCACCATTTTTTCTTAGAAATGAGGTCGTTTACCCTACCATCCGAGCTCATTTGAAAGACATTTTTTAGCGAGTCCACCACCCTACCTTTGGAGCTCATTTGAAACACATTTTTAAGCGAGTGCACGAACCTACCTTTCGAGCTCATTTGAAACACATTTTTAGGCGAGTCCACCATTTTTGCTTAGAAATGAGGCCGTTTACGCTACCTTTCGAGCTCATTTGAAACACATTTTTTAGCGAGTTCAGCATCCTACCATTCGAGCTCATTTGAAACACATTTTTTGGCGGGTCCACCATTTTTGCTTAGAAATGAGTCCGTTTACCCTACCTTTCGAGCTCATTTGAAACACATTTTTAGCGAGTCTACCACTTTACCTTTGGAGCTCATTTGAAACACATTTTTTTGTGAGGCCACCATTTCTCCTAGAAATGAGGCCGTTTACCCTACCTTTCGTGCTCATTTGAAACACAATTTTTGGCGAGTCCACCATTTTTGCTTAGAAATGAGGCCGTTTACCCTATCTTTCAAGCTCATTTGAAACACATTTTTTAGCGAGTCCACCACCCTACCTTTGGAGCTCATTTGAAACACATTTTTAGGCGAGTCCACCATTTTTGCTTAGAAATGTGGCCGTTTACCCTACCTTTCGAGCTCATTTGAAACACATATTTTAGCGAGTCCACCACTCTACCTTTTGAGCTCATTTGAAACACATTTTTAAGCGAGTCCACGACCCTACCTTTCGAGCTCATTTGAAACACAATTTTCGGCGTGTCCACCATTGTTGCATAGAAATGAGGCCGTTTACGCTACCTTTCGAGCTCATTTGAAACACATTTTTTAGCGAGTTCAGCATCCTACCATTCGAGCTCATTTGAAACACATTTTTAGACGAGTCCACCATTTTTTCTTAGAAATGAGGTCGTTTACCCTACCTTCCGAGCTCATTTGAAAGACATTTTTTAGCCAGTCCACCACCCTACCTTTGGAGCTCATTTGAAACACATTTTTCGGCGAGGCCACCATTTTTGCTTAGAAATGAGGCCGTTTACCCTACCTTTCGAGCTCATTTGAAACACATTTTTTAGCGAGTTCACCACCCTACCATTCGAGCTCATTTGAAACATATTTTTTGGCGGGTCCACCATTTTTGCTTAGAAATGAGTCCGTTTACCCTACCTTTCGAGCTCATTTGAAACACATTTTTAGCGAGTCTACCACTTTACCTTTGGAGCTCATTTGAAACACATTTTTTTGTGAGGCCACCATTTCTCCTAGAAATGAGGCCGTTTACCCTACCTTTCGTGCTCATTTGAAACACAATTTTGGGCGAGTCCACCATTTTTTCTTAGAAATGAGGCCGTTTACCCTATCTTTCAAGCTCATTTGAAACACATTTTTTAGCGAGTCCACCACTCTACCTTTGGAGCTCATTTGAAACACATTTTTAGGCGAGTCCACCATTTTTGCTTAGAAATGTGGCCGTTTACCCTACCTTTCGAGCTCATTTGAAACACATATTTTAGCGAGTCCACCACTCTACCTTTGGAGCTCATTTGAAACACATTTTTAAGCGAGTCCACGACCCTACCTTTCGAGCTCATTTGAAACACATTTCTCGGCGTGTCCACCATTGTTGCATAGAAATGAGGCTGTTTACCCAACCTTTCGAGCTCATTTGAAACACATTTTTTAGCTAGTCTACCACCCTAACTTTGGAGCTCATTTGAAACACATTTTTCGGTGAGTCTACCATTTTTGCTAAAAAATGAGGCCGTTTACCCAACCATTCGAGCTCATTTGAAACACATTTTTTAGCGAGTCCACCACCCTACCTTTGGAGCTCATTTGAAACACATTTTTAAGCGAGTCCACGACCCTACCTTTCGAGCTCATTTGAAACACATTTTTAGGCGAGTCCACCATTTTTGCTTAGAAATGAGGCCGTTTACGCTACCTTTCGAGCTCATTTGAAACACATTTTTTAGCGAGTTCAGCATCCTACCATTCGAGCTCATTTGAAACACATTTTTAGACGAGTCCACCATTTTTTCTTAGAAATGAGGTCGTTTACCCTACCTTCCGAGCTCATTTGAAAGACATTTTTTAGCCAGTCCACCACCCTACCTTTGGAGCTCATTTGAAACACATTTTTCGGCGAGGCCACCATTTTTGCTTAGAAATGAGGCCGTTTACCCTACCTTTCGAACTCATTTGAAACACATTTTTTAGCGAGTTCACCACCCTACCATTCGAGATCATTTGAAACATATTTTTGGGCGGGTCCACCATTTTTGCTTAGAAATGAGGTCGTTTACCCTACCTTTCGAGCTCATTTGAAACACATTTTTTAGCGAGTCTACCACTTTATCTTTGGAGCTCATTTGAAACACATTTTTTTGTGAGGCCACCATTTCTCCTAGAAATGAGGCCGTTTACCCTACCTTTCGTGCTCATTTGAAACACAATTTTCGGCGAGTCCACCATTTTTGCTTAGAAATGAGACCGTTTACCCTACCTTTCAAGCTCATTTGAAACACATTTTTTAGCGAGTCCACCACCCTACCTTTGGAGCTCATTTGAAACACATTTTTGGCGAGTCCACCATTTTTGCTTAGAAATGTGGCCGTTTACCCTACATTTCGAGCTCATTTGAAACACATATTTTAGCGAGTCCACCACTCTACCTTTTGAGCTCATTTGAAACACATTTTTAAGCGAGTCCACGACCCTACCTTTCGAGCTCATTTGAAACACAATTTTCAGCGTGTCCACCATTGTTGCATAGAAATGAGGCTGTTTACCCTACCTTTCGAGCTCATTTGAAACACATTTTTTAGCGAGTCTACCACCCTAACTTTGGAGCTCATTTGAAACACATTTTTCGGTGATTCTACCATTTTTGCTCAAAAATGAAGCCGTTTACCCAACCATTCGAGCTTATTTGAAACACATTTTTTAGCGAGTCCACCACCCTACCTTTGGAGCTCATTTGAAACACATTTTTAAGCGAGTCCACGACCCTACCTTTCGAGCTCATTTGAAACACATTTTTTAGCGAGTTCAGCATCCTACCATTCGAGCTCATTTGAAACACATTTTTAGACGAGTCCACCATTTTTTCTTAGAAATGAGGTCGTTTACCCTACCTTCCGAGCTCATTTGAAAGACATTTTTTAGCCAGTCCACCACCCTACCTTTGGAGCTCATTTGAAACACATTTTTCGGCGAGGCCACCATTTTTGCTTAGAAATGAGGCCGTTTACCCTACCTTTCGAGCTCATTTGAAACACATATTTTAGCGAGTCCACCACTCTACCTTTGGAGCTCATTTGAAACACATTTTTAAGCGAGTCCACGACCCTACCTTTCGAGCTCATTTGAAACACATTTCTCGGCGTGTCCACCATTGTTGCATAGAAATGAGGCTGTTTACCCAACCTTTCGAGCTCATTTGAAACACATTTTTTAGCTAGTCTACCACCCTAACTTTGGAGCTCATTTGAAACACATTTTTCGGTGATTCTACCATTTTTGCTCAAAAATGAAGCCGTTTACCCAACCATTCGAGCTTATTTGAAACACATTTTTTAGCGAGTCCACCACCCTACCTTTGGAGCTCATTTGAAACACATTTTTAAGCGAGTCCACGACCCTACCTTTCGAGCTCATTTGAAACACATTTTTTAGCGAGTTCAGCATCCTACCATTCGAGCTCATTTGAAACACATTTTTAGACGAGTCCACCATTTTTTCTTAGAAATGAGGTCGTTTACCCTACCTTCCGAGCTCATTTGAAAGACATTTTTTAGCCAGTCCACCACCCTACCTTTGGAGCTCATTTGAAACACATTTTTCGGCGAGGCCACCATTTTTGCTTAGAAATGAGGCCGTTTACCCTACCTTTCGAGCTCATTTGAAACACATATTTTAGCGAGTCCACCACTCTACCTTTGGAGCTCATTTGAAACACATTTTTAAGCGAGTCCACGACCCTACCTTTCGAGCTCATTTGAAACACATTTCTCGGCGTGTCCACCATTGTTGCATAGAAATGAGGCTGTTTACCCAACCTTTCGAGCTCATTTGAAACACATTTTTTAGCTAGTCTACCACCCTAACTTTGGAGCTCATTTGAAACACATTTTTCGGTGAGTCTACCATTTTTGCTACAAAATGAGGCCGTTTACCCAACCATTCGAGCTCATTTGAAACACATTTTTTAGCGAGTCCACCACCCTACCTTTGGAGCTCATTTGAAACACATTTTTAAGCGAGTCCACGACCCTACCTTTCGAGCTCATTTGAAACACATTTTTAGGCGAGTCCACCATTTTTGCTTAGAAATGAGGCCGTTTACGCTACCTTTCGAGCTCATTTGAAACACATTTTTTAGCGAGTTCAGCATCCTACCATTCGAGCTCATTTGAAACACATTTTTAGACGAGTCCACCATTTTTTCTTAGAAATGAGGTCGTTTACCCTACCTTCCGAGCTCATTTGAAAGACATTTTTTAGCCAGTCCACCACCCTACCTTTGGAGCTCATTTGAAACACATTTTTCGGCGAGGCCACCATTTTTGCTTAGAAATGAGGCCGTTTACCCTACCTTTCGAGCTCATTTGAAACACATTTTTTAGCGAGTTCACCACCCTACCATTCGAGATCATTTGAAACATATTTTTGGGCGGGTCCACCATTTTTGCTTAGAAATGAGGTCGTTTACCCTACCTTTCGAGCTCATTTGAAACACATTTTTTAGCGAGTCTACCACTTTATCTTTGGAGCTCATTTGAAACACATTTTTTTGTGAGGCCACCATTTCTCCTAGAAATGAGGCCGTTTACCCTACCTTTCGTGCTCATTTGAAACACAATTTTCGGCGAGTCCACCATTTTTGCTTAGAAATGAGACCGTTTACCCTACCTTTCAAGCTCATTTGAAACACATTTTTTAGCGAGTCCACCACCCTACCTTTGGAGGTCATTTGAAACACATTTTTGGCGAGTCCACCATTTTTGCTTAGAAATGTGGCCGTTTACCCTACATTTCGAGCTCATTTGAAACACATATTTTAGCGAGTCCACCACTCTACCTTTTGAGCTCATTTGAAACACATTTTTAAGCGAGTCCACGACCCTACCTTTCGAGCTCATTTGAAACACAATTTTCAGCGTGTCCACCATTGTTGCATAGAAATGAGGCTGTTTACCCTACCTTTCGAGCTCATTTGAAACACATTTTTTAGCGAGTCTACCACCCTAACTTTGGAGCTCATTTGAAACACATTTTTCGGTGATTCTACCATTTTTGCTCAAAAATGAAGCCGTTTACCCAACCATTCGAGCTTATTTGAAACATATTTTTTAGCGAGTCCACCACCCTACCTTTGGAGCTCATTTGAAACACATTTTTAAGCGAGTCCACGACCCTACCTTTCGAGCTCATTTGAAACACATTTTTTAGCGAGTTCAGCATCCTACCATTCGAGCTCATTTGAAACACATTTTTAGACGAGTCCACCATTTTTTCTTAGAAATGAGGTCGTTTACCCTACCTTCCGAGCTCATTTGAAAGACATTTTTTAGCCAGTCCACCACCCTACCTTTGGAGCTCATTTGAAACACATTTTTCGGCGAGGCCACCATTTTTGCTTAGAAATGAGGCCGTTTACCCTACCTTTCGAGCTCATTTGAAACACATATTTTAGCGAGTCCACCACTCTACCTTTGGAGCTCATTTGAAACACATTTTTAAGCGAGTCCACGACCCTACCTTTCGAGCTCATTTGAAACACATTTCTCGGCGTGTCCACCATTGTTGCATAGAAATGAGGCTGTTTACCCAACCTTTCGAGCTCATTTGAAACACATTTTTTAGCTAGTCTACCACCCTAACTTTGGAGCTCATTTGAAACACATTTTTCGGTGATTCTACCATTTTTGCTCAAAAATGAAGCCGTTTACCCAACCATTCGAGCTTATTTGAAACACATTTTTTAGCGAGTCCACCACCCTACCTTTGGAGCTCATTTGAAACACATTTTTAAGCGAGTCCATGACCCTACCTTTCGAGCTCATTTGAAACACATTTTTTAGCGAGTTCAGCATCCTACCATTCGAGCTCATTTGAAACACATTTTTAGACGAGTCCACCATTTTTTCTTAGAAATGAGGTCGTTTACCCTACCTTCCGAGCTCATTTGAAAGACATTTTTTAGCCAGTCCACCACCCTACCTTTGGAGCTCATTTGAAACACATTTTTCGGCGAGGCCACCATTTTTGCTTAGAAATGAGGCCGTTTACCCTACCTTTCGAGCTCATTTGAAACACATATTTTAGCGAGTCCACCACTCTACCTTTGGAGCTCATTTGAAACACATTTTTAAGCGAGTCCACGACCCTACCTTTCGAGCTCATTTGAAACACATTTCTCGGCGTGTCCACCATTGTTGCATAGAAATGAGGCTGTTTACCCAACCTTTCGAGCTCATTTGAAACACATTTTTTAGCTAGTCTACCACCCTAACTTTGGAGCTCATTTGAAACACATTTTTCGGTGAGTCTACCATTTTTGCTAAAAAATGAGGCCGTTTACCCAACCATTCGAGCTCATTTGAAACACATTTTTTAGCGAGTCCACCACCCTACCTTTGGAGCTCATTTGAAACACATTTTTAAGCGAGTCCACGACCCTACCTTTCGAGCTCATTTGAAACACATTTTTAGGCGAGTCCACCATTTTTGCTTAGAAATGAGGCCGTTTACGCTACCTTTCGAGCTCATTTGAAACACATTTTTTAGCGAGTTCAGCATCCTACCATTCGAGCTCATTTGAAACACATTTTTAGACGAGTCCACCATTTTTTCTTAGAAATGAGGTCGTTTACCCTACCTTCCGAGCTCATTTGAAATACATTTTTTAGCCAGTCCACCACCCTACCTTTGGAGCTCATTTGAAACACATTTTTCGGCGAGGCCACCATTTTTGCTTAGAAATGAGGCCGTTTACCCTACCTTTCGAGCTCATTTGAAACACATTTTTTAGCGAGTTCACCACCCTACCATTCGAGATCATTTGAAACATATTTTTGGGCGGGTCCACCATTTTTGCTTAGAAATGAGGTCGTTTACCCTACCTTTCGAGCTCATTTGAAACACATTTTTTAGCGAGTCTACCACTTTACCTTTGGAGCTCATTTGAAACACATTTTTTTGTGAGGCCACCATTTCTCCTAGAAATGAGGCCGTTTACCCTACCTTTCGTGCTCATTTGAAACACAATTTTCGGCGAGTCCACCATTTTTGCTTAGAAATGAGACCGTTTACCCTACCTTTCAAGCTCATTTGAAACACATTTTTTAGCGAGTCCACCACCCTACCTTTGGAGCTCATTTGAAACACATTTTTGGCGAGTCCACCATTTTTGCTTAGAAATGTGGCCGTTTACCCTACATTTCGAGCTCATTTGAAACACATATTTTAGCGAGTCCACCACTCTACCTTTTGAGCTCATTTGAAACACATTTTTAAGCGAGTCCACGACCCTACCTTTCGAGCTCATTTGAAACACAATTTTCAGCGTGTCCACCATTGTTGCATAGAAATGAGGCTGTTTACCCTACCTTTCGAGCTCATTTGAAACACATTTTTTAGCGAGTCTACCACCCTAACTTTGGAGCTCATTTGAAACACATTTTTCGGTGATTCTACCATTTTTGCTCAAAAATGAAGCCGTTTACCCAACCATTCGAGTTTATTTGAAACACATTTTTTAGCGAGTCCACCACCCTACCTTTGGAGCTCATTTGAAACACATTTTTAAGCGAGTCCACGACCCTACCTTTCGAGCTCATTTGAAACACATTTTTCGGCGAGTCCACCATTTTTGCTTAGAAATGAGGCCGTTTACGCTACCTTTCGAGCTCATTTGAAACACATTTTTTAGCGAGTTCAGCATCCTACCATTCGATCTCATTTGAAACACATTTTTAGGCGAGTCCACCATTTTTTCTTAGAAATGAGGTCGTTTACCCTACCATCCGAGCTCATTTGAAAGACATTTTTTAGCGAGTCCACCACCCTACCTTTGGAGCTCATTTGAAACACATTTTTAAGCGAGTGCACGAACCTACCTTTCGAGCTCATTTGAAACACATTTTTAGGCGAGTCCACCATTTTTGCTTAGAAATGAGGCCGTTTACGCTACCTTTCGAGCTCATTTGAAACACATTTTTTAGCGAGTTCAGCATCCTACCATTCGAGCTCATTTGAAACACATTTTTTGGCGGGTCCACCATTTTTGCTTAGAAATGAGTCCGTTTACCCTACCTTTCGAGCTCATTTGAAACACATTTTTAGCGAGTCTACCACTTTACCTTTGGAGCTCATTTGAAACACATTTTTTTGTGAGGCCACCATTTCTCCTAGAAATGAGGCCGTTTACCCTACCTTTCGTGCTCATTTGAAACACAATTTTTGGCGAGTCCACCATTTTTTCTTAGAAATGAGGTCGTTTACCCTACCTTCCGAGCTCATTTGAAAGACATTTTTTAGCCAGTCCACCACCCTACCTTTGGAGCTCATTTAAAACACATTTTTCGGCGAGGCCACCATTTTTGCTTAGAAATGAGGCCGTTTACCCTACCTTTCGAGCTCATTTGAAACACATATTTTAGCGAGTCCACCACTCTACCTTTGGAGCTCATTTGAAACACATTTTTAAGCGAGTCCACGACCCTACCTTTCGAGCTCATTTGAAACACATTTCTCGGCGTGTCCACCATTGTTGCATAGAAATGAGGCTGTTTACCCAACCTTTCGAGCTCATTTGAAACACATTTTTTAGCTAGTCTACCACCCTAACTTTGGAGCTCATTTGAAACACATTTTTCGGTGAGTCTACCATTTTTGCTAAAAAATGAGGCCGTTTACCCAACCATTCGAGCTCATTTGAAACACATTTTTTAGCGAGTCCACCACCCTACCTTTGGAGCTCATTTGAAACACATTTTTAAGCGAGTCCACGACCCTACCTTTCGAGCTCATTTGAAACACATTTTTAGGCGAGTCCACCATTTTTGCTTAGAAATGAGGCCGTTTACGCTACCTTTCGAGCTCATTTGAAACACATTTTTTAGCGAGTTCAGCATCCTACCATTCGAGCTCATTTGAAACACATTTTTAGACGAGTCCACCATTTTTTCTTAGAAATGAGGTCGTTTACCCTACCTTCCGAGCTCATTTGAAAGACATTTTTTAGCCAGTCCACCACCCTACCTTTGGAGCTCATTTGAAACACATTTTTCGGCGAGGCCACCATTTTTGCTTAGAAATGAGGCCGTTTACCCTACCTTTCGAGCTCATTTGAAACACATTTTTTAGCGAGTTCACCACCCTACCATTCGAGATCATTTGAAACATATTTTTGGGCGGGTCCACCATTTTTGCTTAGAAATGAGGTCGTTTACCCTACCTTTCGAGCTCATTTGAAACACATTTTTTAGCGAGTCTACCACTTTACCTTTGGAGCTCATTTGAAACACATTTTTTTGTGAGGCCACCATTTCTCCTAGAAATGAGGCCGTTTACCCTACCTTTCGTGCTCATTTGAAACACAATTTTCGGCGAGTCCACCATTTTTGCTTAGAAATGAGACCGTTAACCCTACCTTTCAAGCTCATTTGAAACACATTTTTTAGCGAGTCCACCACCCTACCTTTGGAGCTCATTTGAAACACATTTTTGGCGAGTCCACCATTTTTGCTTAGAAATGTGGCCGTTTACCCTACATTTCGAGCTCATTTGAAACACATATTTTAGCGAGTCCACCACTCTACCTTTTGAGCTCATTTGAAACACATTTTTAAGCGAGTCCACGACCCTACCTTTCGAGCTCATTTGAAACACAATTTTCAGCGTGTCCACCATTGTTGCATAGAAATGAGGCTGTTTACCCTACCTTTCGAGCTCATTTGAAACACATTTTTTAGCGAGTCTACCACCCTAACTTTGGAGCTCATTTGAAACACATTTTTCGGTGATTCTACCATTTTTGCTCAAAAATGAAGCCGTTTACCCAACCATTCGAGCTTATTTGAAACACATTTTTTAGCGAGTCCACCACCCTACCTTTGGAGCTCATTTGAAACACATTTTTAAGCGAGTCCACGACCCTACCTTTCGAGCTCATTTGAAACACATTTTTCGGCGAGTCCACCATTTTTGCTTAGAAATGAGGCCGTTTACGCTACCTTTCGAGCTCATTTGAAACACATTTTTTAGCGAGTTCAGCATCCTACCATTCGATCTCATTTGAAACACATTTTTAGGCGAGTCCACCATTTTTTCTTAGAAATGAGGTCGTTTACCCTACCATCCGAGCTCATTTGAAAGACATTTTTTAGCGAGTCCACCACCCTACCTTTGGAGCTCATTTGAAACACATTTTTAAGCGAGTGCACGAACCTACCTTTCGAGCTCATTTGAAACACATTTTTAGGCGAGTCCACCATTTTTGCTTAGAAATGAGGCCGTTTACGCTACCTTTCGAGCTCATTTGAAACACATTTTTTAGCGAGTTCAGCATCCTACCATTCGAGCTCATTTGAAACACATTTTTTGGCGGGTCCACCATTTTTGCTTAGAAATGAGTCCGTTTACCCTACCTTTCGAGCTCATTTGAAACACATTTTTAGCGAGTCTACCACTTTACCTTTGGAGCTCATTTGAAACACATTTTTTTGTGAGGCCACCATTTCTCCTAGAAATGAGGCCGTTTACCCTACCTTTCGTGCTCATTTGAAACACAATTTTTGGCGAGTCCACCATTTTTGCTTAGAAATGAGGCCGTTTACCCTATCTTTCAAGCTCATTTGAAACACATTTTTTAGCGAGTCCACCACCCTACCTTTGGAGCTCATTTGAAACACATTTTTAGGCGAGTCCACCATTTTTGCTTAGAAATGTGGCCGTTTACCCTACCTTTCGAGCTCATTTGAAACACATATTTTAGCGAGTCCACCACTCTACCTTTTGAGCTCATTTGAAACACATTTTTAAGCGAGTCCACGACCCTACCTTTCGAGCTCATTTGAAACACAATTTTCGGCGTGTCCACCATTGTTGCATAGAAATGAGCCTGTTTACCCTACCTTTCGAGCTCATTTGAATCACATTTTTGAGCGAGTCTACCACCCTAACTTTGGAGCTCATTTGAAACACATTTTTCGGTGAGTCTACCATTTTTGCTAAAAAATGAGGCCGTTTACCCAACCATTTGAGCTCATTTGAAACACATTTTTTAGCGAGTCCACCACCCTACCTTTAGAGCTCATTTGAAACACATTTTTAAGCGAGTCCACGACCCTACCTTTCGAGCCCATTTGAAACACATTTTTCGGCGAGTCCACCATTTTTGCTTAGAAATGAGGCCGTTTACGCTACCTTTCGAGCTCATTTGAAACACATTTTATAACAAGTCTACCACTATACCTTTGGAGCTCATTTGAAACACAATTGTTTGTGGGACCACCATTTTTCCTAGAAATGAGGCCGTTTACCCTACCTTTCGTGCTCATTTGAAACACAATTTTCGGTGAGTCCACCATTTTTGCTTACAAATGAGGTCGTTTACCCTACCTTTCAAGCTCATTTGAAACACATTTTTAGCGAGTCTACCACTTTACCTTTGGAGCTCATTTGAAACACATTTTTTTGTGAGGCCACCATTTCTCCTAGAAATGAGGCCGTTTACCCTACCTTTCGTGCTCATTTGAAACACAATTTTTGGCGAGTCCACCATTTTTTCTTAGAAATGAGGCCGTTTACCCTATCTTTCAAGCTCATTTGAAACACATTTTTTAGCGAGTCCACCACCCTACCTTTGGAGCTCATTTGAAACACATTTTTAGGCGAGTCCACCATTTTTGCTTAGAAATGTGGCCGTTTACCCTACCTTTCGAGCTCATTTGAAACACATATTTTAGCGAGTCCACCACTCTACCTTTTGAGCTCATTTGAAACACATTTTTAAGCGAGTCCACGACCCTACCTTTCGAGCTCATTTGAAACACAATTTTCGGCGTGTCCACCATTGTTGCATAGAAATGAGCCTGTTTACCCTACCTTTCGAGCTCATTTGAATCACATTTTTGAGCGAGTCTACCACCCTAACTTTGGAGCTCATTTGAAACACATTTTTCGGTGAGTCTACCATTTTTGCTAAAAAATGAGGCCGTTTACCCAACCATTTGAGCTCATTTGAAACACATTTTTTAGCGAGTCCACCACCCTACCTTTAGAGCTCATTTGAAACACATTTTTAAGCGAGTCCACGACCCTACCTTTCGAGCCCATTTGAAACACATTTTTCGGCGAGTCCACCATTTTTGCTTAGAAATGAGGCCGTTTACGCTACCTTTCGAGCTCATTTGAAACACATTTTATAGCAAGTCTACCACTATACCTTTGGAGCTCATTTGAAACACATTTTTTTGTGGGACCACCATTTTTCCTAGAAATGAGGCCGTTTACCCTATCTTTCGTGCTCATTTGAAACACAATTTTCGGTGAGTCCACCATTTTTGCTTACAAATGAGGTCGTTTACCCTACCTTTCAAGCTCATTTGAAACACATTTTTTAGCGAGTCCACCACCCTACCTTTGGAGCTCATATGAAACACATTTTTAGGCGAGTCCACCATTTTTGCTTAAAAATGTGGCCGTTTACCCTACCTTTCGAGCTCATTTGAAACACATATTTTAGCGAGTCCACCACTCTACCTTTGGAGCTCATTTGAAACACATTTTTAAGCGAGTCCACGACCCTACCTTTCGAGCTCATTTGAAACACATTTCTCGGCGTGTCCACCATTGTTGCATAGAAATGAGGCTGTTTACCCAACCTTTCGAGCTCATTTGAAACACATTTTTTAGCTAGTCTACCACCCTAACTTTGGAGCTCATTTGAAACACATTTTTCGGTGAGTCTACCATTTTTGCTAAAAAATGAGGCCGTTTACCCAACCATTCGAGCTCATTTGAAACACATTTTTTAGCGAGTCCACCACCCTACCTTTCGAGCTCATTTGAAACACATTTTTAGGCGAGTCCACAATTTTTGCTTAGAAATGAGGCCGTTTACGCTACCTTTCGAGCTCATTTTAAACACATTTTTTAGCGAGTTCAGCATCCTACCATTCGAGCTCATTTGAAACACATTTTTAGACGAGTCCACCATTTTTTCTTAGAAATGAGGTCGTTTACCCTACCTTCCGAGCTCATTTGAAAGACATTTTTTAGCCAGTCCACCACCCTACCTTTGGAGCTCATTTGAAACACATTTTTCGGCGAGGCCACCATTTTTGCTTAGAAATGAGGCCGTTTACCCTACCTTTCGAGCTCATTTGAAACACATTTTTTAGCGAGTTCACCACCCTACCATTCGAGATCATTTGAAACATATTTTTTGGGCGGGTCCACCATTTTTGCTTAGAAATGAGGTCGTTTACCCTACCTTTCGAGCTCATTTGAAACACATTTTTTAGCGAGTCTACCACTTTACCTTTGGAGCTCATTTGAAACACATTTTTTTGTGAGGCCACCATTTCTCCTAGAAATGAGGCCGTTTACCCTACCTTTCGTGCTCATTTGAAACACAATTTTCGGCGAGTCCACCATTTTTGCTTAGAAATGAGGCCGTTTACCCTACCTTTCAAGCTCATTTGAAACACATTATTTAGCAAGTCCACCACCCTACCTTTGGAGCTCATTTGAAACACATTTTTGGCGAGTCCACCATTTTTGCTTAGAAATGTGGCCGTTTACCCTACATTTCGAGCTCATTTGAAACACATATTATAGCGAGTCCACCACTCTACCTTTTGAGCTCATTTGAAACACATTGTTAAGCGAGTCCACGACCCTACCTTTCGAGCTCATTTGAAACACAATTTTCAGCGTGTCCACCATTGTTGCATAGAAATGAGGCTGTTTACCCTACCTTTCGAACTCATTTGAAACACATTTTTTAGCGAGTCTACCACCCTAACTTTGGAGCTCATTTGAAACACATTTTTCGGTGATTCTACCATTTTTGCTCAAAAATTAGGCCGTTTACCCAACCATTCGAGCTTATTTGAAACACATTTTTTAGCGAGTCCACCACCCTGCCTTTGGAGCTCATTTGAAACACATTTTTAAGCGAGTCCACGACCCTACCTTTCGAGCTCATTTGAAACACATTTTTCGGCGAGTCCACCATTTTTGCTTAGAAATGAGGCCGTTTACGCTACCTTTCGAGCTCATTTGAAACACATTTTTTCGCGAGTTCAGCATCCTACCATTCGATCTCATTTGAAACACATTTTTAGGCGAGTCCACCATTTTTTCTTAGAAATGAGGTCGTTTACCCTACCATCCGAGCTCATTTGAAAGACATTTTTTAGCGAGTCCACCACCCTACCTTTGGAGCTCATTTGAAACACATTTTTAAGCGAGTCCACGACCCTACCTTTCGAGCTCATTTGAAACACATTTTTAGGCGAGTCCACCATTTTTGCTTAGAAATGAGGCCGTTTACGCTACCTTTCGAGCTCATTTGAAACACATTTTTTAGCGAGTTCAGCATCCTACCATTCGAGCTCATTTGAAACACATTTTTAGACGAGTCCACCATTTTTTCTTAGAAATGAGGTCGTTTACCCTACCTTCCGAGCTCATTTGAAAGACATTTTTTAGCCAGTCCACCACCCTACCTTTGGAGCTCATTTGAAACACATTTTTCGGCGAGGCCACCATTTTTGCTTAGAAATGAGGCCGTTTACCCTACCTTTCGATCTCATTTGAAACACATTTTTTAGCGAGTTCACCACCCTACCATTCGAGATCATTTGAAACATATTTTTGGGCGGGTCCACCATTTTTGCTTAGAAATGAGGTCGTTTACCCTACCTTTCGAGCTCATTTGAAACACATTTTTTAGCGAGTCTACCACTTTACCTTTGGAGCTCATTTGAAACACATTTTTTTGTGAGGCCACCATTTCTCCTAGAAATGAGGCCGTTTACCCTACCTTTCGTGCTCATTTGAAACACAATTTTCGGCGAGTCCACCATTTTTGCTTAGAAATGAGACCGTTTACCCTACCTTTCAAGCTCATTTGAAACACATTTTTTAGCGAGTCCACCACCCTACCTTTGGAGCTCATTTGAAACACATTTTTGGCGAGTCCACCATTTTTGCTTAGAAATGTGGCCGTTTACCCTACATTTCGAGCTCATTTGAAACACATATTTTAGCGAGTCCACCACTCTACCTTTTGAGCTCATTTGAAACACATTTTTAAGCGAGTCCACGACCCTACCTTTCGAGCTCATTTGAAACACAATTTTCAGCGTGTCCACCATTGTTGCATAGAAATGAGGCTGTTTACCCTACCTTTCGAGCTCATTTGAAACACATTTTTTAGCGAGTCTACCACCCTAACTTTGGAGCTCATTTGAAACACATTTTTCGGTGATTCTACCATTTTTTCTCAAAAATGAAGCCGTTTACCCAACCATTCGAGCTTATTTGAAACACATTTTTTAGCGAGTCCACCACCCTACCTTTGGAGCTCATTTGAAACACATTTTTAAGCGAGTCCACGACCCTACCTTTCGAGCTCATTTGAAACACATTTTTCGGCGAGTCCACCATTTTTGCTTAGAAATGAGGCCGTTTACGCTACCTTTCGAGCTCATTTGAAACACACTTTTTAGCGAGTTCAGCATCCTACCATTCGATCTCATTTGAAACACATTTTTAGGCGAGTCCACCATTTTTTCTTAGAAATGAGGTCGTTTACCCTACCATCCGAGCTCATTTGAAAGACATTTTTTAGCGAGTCCACCACCCTACCTTTGGAGCTCATTTGAAACACATTTTTAAGCGAGTGCACGAACCTACCTTTCGAGCTCATTTGAAACACATTTTTAGGCGAGTCCACCATTTTTGCTTAGAAATGAGGCCGTTTACGCTACCTTTCGAGCTCATTTGAAACACATTTTTTAGCGAGTTCAGCATCCTACCATTCGAGCTCATTTGAAACACATTTTTTGGCGGGTCCACCATTTTTGCTTAGAAATGAGTCCGTTTACCCTACCTTTCGAGCTCATTTGAAACACATTTTTAGCGAGTCTACCACTTTACCTTTGGAGCTCATTTGAAACACATTTTTTTGTGAGGCCACCATTTCTCCTAGAAATGAGGCCGTTTACCCTACCTTTCGTGCTCATTTGAAACACAATTTTTGGCGAGTCCACCATTTTTGCTTAGAAATGAGGCCGTTTACCCTATCTTTCAAGCTCATTTGAAACACATTTTTTAGCGAGTCCACCACCCTACCTTTGGAGCTCTTTTGAAACACATTTTTAGGCGAGTCCACCATTTTTGCTTAGAAATGTGGCCGTTTACCCTACCTTTCGAGCTCATTTGAAACACATATTTTAGCGAGTCCACCACTCTACCTTTTGAGCTCATTTGAAACACATTTTTAAGCGAGTCCACGACCCTACCTTTCGAGCTCATTTGAAACACAATTTTCGGCGTGTCCACCATTGTTGCATAGAAATGAGCCTGTTTACCCTACCTTTCGAGCTCATTTGAATCACATTTTTGAGCGAGTCTACCACCCTAACTTTGGAGCTCATTTGAAACACATTTTTCGGTGAGTCTACCATTTTTGCTAAAAAATGAGGCCGTTTACCCAACCATTCGAGCTCATTTGAAACACATTTTTTAGCGAGTCCACCACCCTACCTTTAGAGCTCATTTGAAACACATTTTTAAGCGAGTCCACGACCCTACCTTTCGAGCCCATTTGAAACACATTTTTCGGCGAGTCCACCATTTTTGCTTAGAAATGAGGCCGTTTACGCTACCTTTCGAGCTCATTTGAAACACATTTTTTAGGGAGTTCAGCATCCTACCATTCGATCTCATTTGAAACACATTTTTAGGCGAGTCCACCATTTTTTCTTAGAAATGAGGTCGTTTACCCTACCTTCCGAGCTCATTTGAAAGACATTTTTTAGCGAGTCCACCACCCTACCTTTGGAGCTCATTTGAAACACATTTTTAAGCGAGTCCACGACCCTACCTTTCGAGCTCATTTGAAACACATTTTTAGGCGAGTCCACCATTTTAGCTTAGAAATGAGGCCGTTTACGCTACCTTTCGAGCTCATTTGAAACACATTTTTTAGCGAGTTCAGCATCCTACCATTCGAGCTCATTTGAAACACATTTTTAGACGAGTCCACCATTTTTTCTTAGAAATGAGGTCGTTTACCCTACCTTCCGAGCTCATTTGAAAGACATTTTTTAGCCAGTCCACCACCCTACCTTTGGAGCTCATTTGAAACACATTTTTAAGCGAGTCCACGACCCTACCTTTCGAGCTCATTTGAAACACATTTTTAGGCGAGTCCACCATTTTTGCTTAGAAATGAGGCCGTTTACCCTACCTTTGGAGCTCATTTGAAACACATTTTTTAGCGAGTCCACCACCCTACCTTTGGAGCTCATTTGAAACACATTTTTAAGCGAGTCCACGACCCTACCTTTCGAGCTCATTTGAAACACATTTTTAGGCGAGTCCACCATTTTTGATTAGAAATGAGGCCGTTTACGCTACCTTTCGAGCTCATTTGAAACACATTTTTTAGCGAGTTCAGCATCCTACCATTCGAGCTCATTTGAAACACATTTTTAGACGAGTCCACCATTTTTTCTTAGAAATGAGGTCGTTTACCCTACCTTCCGAGCTCACTTGATACACATTTTTTAGTGAGTCCACCACCCTACCTTTGGAGCTCATTTGAAACACATTTTTCGGCGAGGCCACCATTTTTGCTTAGAAATGAGGCCGTTTACCCTACCTTTCGAGCTCATTTGAAACACATTTTTTAGCGAGTTCACCACCCTACCATTCGAGATCATTTGAAACATATTTTTGGGCGGGTCCACCATTTTTGCTTAGAAATGAGGTCGTTTACCCTACCTTTCGAGCTCATTTGAAACACATTTTTTAGCGAGTCTACCACTTTACCTTTGGAGCTCATTTGAAACACATTTTTTTGTGAGGCCACCATTTCTCCTAGAAATGAGGCCGTTTACCCTACCTTTCGTGCTCATTTGAAACACAATTTTCGGCGAGTCCACCATTTTTGCTTAGAAATGAGGCCGTTTAACCTACCTTTCAAGCTCATTTGAAACACATTTTTTAGCGAGTCCACCACCCTACCTTTCGAGCTCATTTGAAACACATTTTTAGGCGAGTCCACCATTTTTGCTTAGAAATGAGGCCGTTTACGCTACCTTTCGAGCTCATTTGAAACATATTTTTTAGCGAGTTCAGCATCCTACCATTCGAGCTCATTTGAAACACATTTTTAGACGAGTCCACCATTTTTTCTTAGAAATGAGGTCGTTTACCCTACCTTCCGAGCTCACTTGATACACATTTTTTAGTGAGTCCACCACCCTACCTTTGGAGCTCATTTGAAACACATTTTTCGGCGAGGCCACCATTTTTGCTTAGAAATGAGTCCGTTTACCCTACCTTTCGAGCTCATTTGAAACACATTTTTTAGCGAGTTCACCACCCTACCATTCGAGATCATTTGAAACATATTTTTGGGCGGGTCCACCATTTTTGCTTAGAAATGAGGTCGTTTACCCTACCTTTCGAGCTCATTTGAAACACATTTTTTAGCGAGTCTACCACTTTACCTTTGGAGCTCATTTGAAACACATTTTTTTGTGAGGCCACCATTTCTCCTAGAAATGAGGCCGTTTACCCTACCTTTCGTGCTCATTTGAAACACAATTTTCGGCGAGTCCACCATTTTTGCTTAGAAATGAGGCCGTTTACCCTACCTTTCATGCTCATTTGAAACACATTTTTTAGCGAGTCCACCACCCTACCTTTGGAGCTCATTTGAAACACATTTTTGGCGAGTCCACCATTTTTGCTTAGAAATGAGGTCGTTTACCCTACCTTTCGAGCTCATTTGAAACACATTTTTTAGCGAGTCTACCACTTTACCTTTGGAGCTCATTTGAAACACATTTTTTTGTGAGGCCACCATTTCTCCTAGAAATGAGGCCGTTTACCCTACCTTTCGTGCTCATTTGAAACACAATTTTCGGCGAGTCCACCATTTTTGCTTAGAAATGAGGCCGTTTACCCTACCTTTCATGCTCATTTGAAACACATTTTTTAGCGAGTCCACCACCCTACCTTTGGAGCTCATTTGAAACACATTTTTGGCGAGTCCACCATTTTTGCTTAGAAATGTGGCCGTTTACCCTACATTTCGAGCACATTTGAAACACATATTTTAGCGAGTCCACCACTCTACATTTTGAGCTCATTTGAAACACATTTTTAAGCGAGTCCACGACCCTACCTTTCGAGCTCATTTGAAACACAATTTTCAGCGTGTCCACCATTGTTGCATAGAAATGAGGCTGTTTACCCAACCTTTCGAGCTCATTTGAAACACATTTTTTAGCGAGTCTACCACCCTAACTTTGGAGCTCATTTGAAACACATTTTTCGGTGATTCTACCTTTTTGCTCAAAAATGAGGCCGTTTACCCAACCATTCGAGCTTATTTGAAACACATTTTTTAGCGAGTCCACCACCCTACCTTTGGAGCTCATTTGAAACACATTTTTAAGCGAGTCCATGACCCTACCTTTCGAGCTAATTTGAAACACATTTTTCGGCGAGTCCACCATTTTTGCTTAGAAATGAGGCCATTTACGCTACCTTTCGAGCTCATTTGAAACACATTTTTTAGCGAGTTCAGCATCCTACCATTCGATCTCATTTGAAACACATTTTTAGGCGAGTCCACCATTTTTTCTTAGAAATGAGGTCGTTTACCCTACCATCCGAGCTCATTTGAAAGACATTTTTTAGCGAGTCCACCACCCTACCTTTGGAGCTCATTTGAAACACATTTTTAAGCGAGTCCACGACCCTACCTTTCGAGCTCATTTGAAACACATTTTTAGGCGAGTCCACCTTTTTTGCTTAGAAATGAGGCCGTTTACGCTACCTTTCGAGCTCATTTGAAACACATTTTTTAGCGAGTTCAGCATCCTACCATTCGAGCTCATTTGAAACACATTTTTAGACGAGTCCACCATTTTTTCTTAGAAATGAGGTCGTTTACCCTACCTTCCGAGCTCATTTGAAAGACATTTTTTAGCCAGTCCACCACCCTACCTTTGGAGCTCATTTGAAACACATTTTTCGGCGAGGCCACCATTTTTGCTTAGAAATGAGGCCCTTTACCCTACCTTTCGAGCTCATTTGAAACACATTTTTTAGCGAGTTCACCACCCTACAATTCGAGCTCATTTGAAGCATATTTTTTGGCGGGTCCACCATTTTTGCTTAGAAATGAGTCCGTTTACCCTACCTTTCGAGCTCATTTGAAACACATTTTTAGCGAGTCTACCACTTTACCTTTGCAGCTCATTTGAAACACATTTTTTTGTGAGGCCACCATTTCTCCTAGAAATGAGGCCGTTTACCCTACCTTTCGTGCTCATTTGAAACACAATTTTTGGCGAGTCCACCATTTTTGCTTAGAAATGAGGCCGTTTACCCTATCTTTCAAGCTCATTTGAAACACATTTTTTAGCGAGTCCACCACCCTACCTTTGGAGCTCATTTGAAACACATTTTTAGGCGAGTCCACCATTTTTGCTTAGAAATGTGGCCGTTTACCCTACCTTTCGAGCTCATTTGAAACACATATTTTAGCGAGTCCACCACTCTACCTTTTGAGCTCATTTGAAAAACATTTTTAAGCGAGTCCACAACCCTACCTTTCGAGCTCATTTGAAACACAGTTTTCGGCGTGTCCACCATTGTTGCATAGAAATGAGCCTGTTTACCCTACCTTTCGAGCTCATTTGAATCACATTTTTGAGCGAGTCTACCACCCTAACTTTGGAGCTCATTTGAAACACATTTTTCGGTGAGTCTACCATTTTTGCTAAAAAATGAGGCCGTTTACCCAACCATTCGAGCTCATTTGAAACACATTTTTTAGCGAGTCCACCACCCTACCTTTAGAGCTCATTTGAAACACATTTTTAAGCGAGTCCACGACCCTACCTTTCGAGCCCATTTGAAACACATTTTTCGGCGAGTCCACCATTTTTGCTTAGAAATGAGGCCGTTTACGCTACCTTTCGAGCTCATTTGAAACACATTTTTTAGCGAGTTCAGCATCCTACCATTCGATCTCATTTGAAACACATTTTTAGGCGAGTCCACCATTTGTTCTTAGAAATGAGGTCGTTTACCCTACCTTCGGAGCTCATTTGAAAGACATTTTTTAGCGAGTCCACCACCCTACCTTTGGAGCTCATTTGAAACACATTTTTAAGCGAGTCCACGACCCTACCTTTCGAGCTCATTTGAAACACATTTTTAGGCGAGTCCACCATTTTTGCTTAGAAATGAGGCCGTTTACGCTACCTTTCGAGCTCATTTGAAACACATTTTTTAGCGAGTTCAGCATCCTACCATTCGATCTCATTTGAAACACATTTTTAGGCGAGTCCGCCATTTGTTCTTAGAAATGAGGTCGTTTACCCTACCTTCCGAGCTCATTTGAAAGACATTTTTTAGCGAGTCCACCACCCTACCTTTGGAGCTCATTTGAAACACATTTTTAAGCGAGTCCACGACCCTACCTTTCGAGCTCATTTGAAACACATTTTTAGGCGAGTCCACCATTTTTGCTTAGAAATGAGGCCGTTTACGCTACCTTTCGAGCTCATTTGAAACACATTTTTTAGCGAGTTCAGCATCCTACCATTCGAGCTCATTTGAAACACATTTTTAGACGAGTCCACCATTTTTTCTTAGAAATGAGGTCGTTTACCCTACCTTTGGAGCTCATTTGAAACACATTTTTGGCGAGTCCACCATTTTTGCTTAGAAATGTGGCCGTTTACCCTACATTTCGAGCACATTTGAAACACATATTTTAGCGAGTCCACCACTCTACCTTTTGAGCTCATTTGAAACACATTTTTAAGCGAGTCCACGACCCTACCTTTCGAGCTCATTTGAAACACAATTTTCAGCGTGTCCACCATTGTTGCATAGAAATGAGGCTGTTTACCCTACCTTTCGAGCTCATTTGAAACACATTTTTTAGCGAGTCTACCACCCTAACTTTGGAGCTCATTTGAAACACATTTTTCGGTGATTCTACCTTTTTGCTCAAAAATGAGGCCGTTTACCCAACCATTCGAGCTTATTTGAAACACATTTTTTAGCGAGTCCACCACCCTACCTTTGGAGCTCATTTGAAACACATTTTTAAGCGAGTCCATGACCCTACCTTTCGAGCTAATTTGAAACACATTTTTCGGCGAGTCCACCATTTTTGCTTAGAAATGAGGCCATTTACGCTACCTTTCGAGCTCATTTGAAACACATTTTTTAGCGAGTTCAGCATCCTACCATTCGATCTCATTTGAAACACATTTTTAGGCGAGTCCACCATTTTTTCTTAGAAATGAGGTCGTTTACCCTACCATCCGAGCTCATTTGAAAGACATTTTTTAGCGAGTCCACCACCCTACCTTTGGAGCTCATTTGAAACACATTTTTAAGCGAGTCCACGACCCTACCTTTCGAGCTCATTTGAAACACATTTTTAGGCGAGTCCACCATTTTTGCTTAGAAATGAGGCCGTTTACGCTACCTTTCGAGCTCATTTGAAAGACATTTTTTAGCGAGTCCACCACCCTACCTTTGGAGCTCATTTGAAACACATTTTTAAGCGAGTCCACGACCCTACCTTTCGAGCTCATTTGAAACACATTTTTAGGCGAGTCCACCATTTTTGCTTAGAAATGAGGCCGTTTACGCTACCTTTCGAGCTCATTTGAAACACATTTTTTAGCGAGTTCAGCATCCTACCATTCGAGCTCATTTGAAACACATTTTTAGACGAGTCCACCATTTTTTCTTAGAAATGAGGTCGTTTACCCTACCTTTGGAGCTCATTTGAAACACATTTTTGGCGAGTCCACCATTTTTGCTTAGAAATGTGGCCGTTTACCCTACATTTCGAGCACATTTGAAACACATATTTTAGCGAGTCCACCACTCTACCTTTTGAGCTCATTTGAAACACATTTTTAAGCGAGTCCACGACCCTACCTTTCGAGCTCATTTGAAACACAATTTTCAGCGTGTCCACCATTGTTGCATAGAAATGAGGCTGTTTACCCTACCTTTCGAGCTCATTTGAAACACATTTTTTAGCGAGTCTACCACCCTAACTTTGGAGCTCATTTGAAACACATTTTTCGGTGATTCTACCTTTTTGCTCAAAAATGAGGCCGTTTACCCAACCATTCGAGCTTATTTGAAACACATTTTTTAGCGAGTCCACCACCCTACCTTTGGAGCTCATTTGAAACACATTTTTAAGCGAGTCCATGACCCTACCTTTCGAGCTAGTTTGAAACACATTTTTCGGCGAGTCCACCATTTTTGCTTAGAAATGAGGCCATTTACGCTACCTTTCGAGCTCATTTGAAACACATTTTTTAGCGAGTTCAGCATCCTACCATTCGATCTCATTTGAAACACATTTTTAGGCGAGTCCACCATTTTTTCTTAGAAATGAGGTCGTTTACCCTACCATCCGAGCTCATTTGAAAGACATTTTTTAGCGAGTCCACCACCCTACCTTTGGAGCTCATTTGAAACACATTTTTAAGCGAGTCCACGACCCTACCTTTCGAGCTCATTTGAAACACATTTTTAGGCGAGTCCACCATTTTTGCTTAGAAATGAGGCCGTTTACGCTACCTTTCGAGCTCATTTGAAACACATTTTTTAGCGAGTTCAGCATCCTACCATTCGAGCTCATTTGAAACACATTTTTAGACGAGTCCACCATTTTTTCTTAGAAATGAGGTCGTTTACCCTACCTTCCGAGCTCATTTGAAAGACATTTTTTAGCCAGTCCACCACCCTACCTTTGGAGCTCATTTGAAACACATTTTTCGGCGAGGCCACCATTTTTGCTTAGAAATGAGGCCCTTTACCCTACCTTTCGAGCTCATTTGAAACACATTTTTTAGCGAGTTCACCACCCTACAATTCGAGCTCATTTGAAACATATTTTTTGGCGGGTCCACCATTTTTGCTTAGAAATGAGTCCGTTTACCCTACCTTTCGAGCTCATTTGAAACACATTTTTAGCGAGTCTACCACTTTACCTTTGGAGCTCATTTGAAACACATTTTTTTGTGAGGCCACCATTTCTCCTAGAAATGAGGCCGTTTACCCTACCTTTCGTGCTCATTTGAAACACAATTTTTGGCGAGTCCACCATTTTTGCTTAGAAATGAGGCCGTTTACCCTATCTTTCAAGCTCATTTGAAACACATTTTTTAGCGAGTCCACCACCCTACCTTTGGAGCTCATTTGAAACACATTTTTAGGCGAGTCCACCATTTTTGCTTAGAAATGTGGCCGTTTACCCTACCTTTCGAGCTCATTTGAAACACATATTTTAGCGAGTCCACCACTCTACCTTTTGAGCTCATTTGAAACACATTTTTAAGCGAGTCCACAACCCTACCTTTCGAGCTCATTTGAAACACAGTTTTCGGCGTGTCCACCATTGTTGCATAGAAATGAGCCTGTTTACCCTACCTTTCGAGCTCATTTGAATCACATTTTTGAGCGAGTCTACCACCCTAACTTTGGAGCTCATTTGAAACACATTTTTCGGTGAGTCTACCATTTTTGCTAAAAAATGAGGCCGTTTACCCAACCATTCGAGCTCATTAGAAACACATTTTTTAGCGAGTCCACCACCCTACCTTTAGAGCTCATTTGAAACACATTTTTAAGCGAGTCCACGACCCTACCTTTCGAGCCCATTTGAAACACATTTTTCGGCGAGTCCACCATTTTTGCTTAGAAATGAGGCCGTTTACGCTACCTTTCGAGCTCATTTGAAACACATTTTTTAGCGAGTTCAGCATCCTACCATTCGATCTCATTTGAAACACATTTTTAGGCGAGTCCACCATTTGTTCTTAGAAATGAGGTCGTTTACCCTACCTTCCGAGCTCATTTGAAAGACATTTTTTAGCGAGTCCACCACCCTACCTTTGGAGCTCATTTGAAACACATTTTTAAGCGAGTCCACGACCCTACCTTTCGAGCTCATTTGAAACACATTTTTAGGCGAGTCCACCATTTTTGCTTAGAAATGAGGCCGTTTACGCTACCTTTCGAGCTCATTTGAAACACATTTTTTAGCGAGTTCAGCATCCTACCATTCGATCTCATTTGAAACACATTTTTAGGCGAGTCCACCATTTGTTCTTAGAAATGAGGTCGTTTACCCTACCTTCCGAGCTCATTTGAAAGACATTTTTTAGCGAGTCCACCACCCTACCTTTGGAGCTCATTTGAAACACATTTTTAGGCGAGTCCACCATTTTTGCTTAGAAATGTGGCCGTTTACCCTACCTTTCGAGCTCATTTGAAACACATATTTTAGCGAGTCCACCACTCTACCTTTTGAGCTCATTTGAAACACATTTTTAAGCGAGTCCACAACCCTACCTTTCGAGCTCATTTGAAACACAGTTTTCGGCGTGTCCACCATTGTTGCATAGAAATGAGCCTGTTTACCCTACCTTTCGAGCTCATTTGAATCACATTTTTGAGCGAGTCTACCACCCTAACTTTGGAGCTCATTTGAAACACATTTTTCGGTGAGTCTACCATTTTTGCTAAAAAATGAGGCCGTTTACCCAACCATTCGAGCTCATTTGAAACACATTTTTTAGCGAGTCCACCACCCTACCTTTAGAGCTCATTTGAAACACATTTTTAAGCGAGTCCACGACCCTACCTTTCGAGCCCATTTGAAACACATTTTTCGGCGAGTCCACCATTTTTGCTTAGAAATGAGGCCGTTTACGCTACCTTTCGAGCTCATTTGAAACACATTTTTTAGCGAGTTCAGCATCCTACCATTCGATCTCATTTGAAACACATTTTTAGGCGAGTCCACCATTTGTTCTTAGAAATGAGGTCGTTTACCCTACCTTCCGAGCTCATTTGAAAGACATTTTTTAGCGAGTCCACCACCCTACCTTTGGAGCTCATTTGAAACACATTTTTAAGCGAGTCCACGACCCTACCTTTCGAGCTCATTTGAAACACATTTTTAGGCGAGTCCACCATTTTTGCTTAGAAATGAGGCCGTTTACGCTACCTTTCGAGCTCATTTGAAACACATTTTTTAGCGAGTTCAGCATCCTACCATTCGATCTCATTTGAAACACATTTTTAGGCGAGTCCACCATTTGTTCTTAGAAATGAGGTCGTTTACCCTACCTTCCGAGCTCATTTGAAAGACATTTTTTAGCGAGTCCACCACCCTACCTTTGGAGCTCATTTGAAACACATTTTTAAGCGAGTCCACGACCCTACCTTTCGAGCTCATTTGAAACACATTTTTAGGCGAGTCCACCATTTTTGCTTAGAAATGAGGCCGTTTACGCTACCTTTCGAGCTCATTTGAAACACATTTTTTAGCGAGTTCAGCATCCTACCATTCGAGCTCATTTGAAACACATTTTTAGACGAGTCCACCATTTTTTCTTAGAAATGAGGTCGTTTACCCTACCTTCCGAGCTCATTTGAAAGACATTTTTTAGCCAGTCCACCACCCTACCTTTGGAGCTCATTTGAAACACATTTTTAAGCGAGTCCACGACCCTACCTTTCGAGCTCATTTGAAACACATTTTTAGGCGAGTCCACCATTTTTGCTTAGAAATGAGGCCGTTTACCCTACCTTTGGAGCTCATTTGAAACACATTTTTTAGCGAGTCCACCACCCTACCTTTGGAGCTCATTTGAAACACATTTTTAAGCGAGTCCACGACCCTACCTTTCGAGCTCATTTGAAACACATTTTTAGGCGAGTCCACCATTTTTGCTTAGAAATGAGGCCGTTTACCCTACCTTTGGAGCTCATTTGAAGCACATTTTTTAGCGAGTCCACCACCCTACCTTTGGAGCTCATTTGATAGACATTTTTAAGCGAGTCCACGACCCTACCTTTCGAGCTCATTTGAAACACATTTTTAGGCGAGTCCACTATTTTTGCTTAGAAATGAGGCCGTTTACGCTACCTTTTGAGCTCATTTGAAACACATTTTTTAGCGAGTTCAGCATCCTACCATTCGAGCTCATTTGAAACACATTTTTAGACGAGTCCACCATTTTTTCTTAGAAATGAGGTCGTTTACCCTACCTTCCGAGCTCACTTGATACACATTTTTTAGTGAGTCCACCACCCTACCTCTGGAGCTCATTTGAAACACATTTTTCGGCGAGGCCACCATTTTTGCTTAGAAATGAGGCCGTTTACCCTACCTTTCGAGCTCATTTGAAACACATTTTTTAGCGAGTTCACCACCCTACCATTCGAGATCATTTGAAACATATTTTTGGGCGGGTCCACCATTTTTGCTTAGAAATGAGGTCGTTTACTCTACCTTTCGAGCTCATTTGAAACACATTTTTTAGCGAGTCTACCACTTTACCTTTGGAGCTCATTTGAAACACATTTTTTTGTGAGGCCACCATTTCTCCTAGAAATGAGGCCGTTTACCCTACCTTTCGTGCTCATTTGAAACACAATTTTCGGCGAGTCCACCATTTTTGCTTAGAAATGAGGCCGTTTACCCTACCTTTCAAGCTCATTTGAAACACATTTTTTAGCGAGTCCACCACCCTACCTTTGGAGCTCATTTGAAACACATTTTTGGCGAGTCCACCATTTTTGCTTAGAAATGTGGCCGTTTACCCTACATTTCGAGCTCATTTGAAACACATATTTTAGCGAGTCCACCACTCTACCTTTTGAGCTCATTTGAAACACATTTTTAAGCGAGTCCACGACCCTACCTTTCGAGCTCATTTGAAACACATTTTTCAGCGTGTCCACCATTGTTGCATAGAAATGAGGCTGTTTACCCTACCTTTCGAGCTCATTTGAAACACATTTTTTAGCGAGTTCAGCATCCTACCATTCGAGCTCATTTGAAACACATTTTTAGACGAGTCCACCATTTTTTCTTAGAAATGAGGTCGTTTACCCTACCTTCCGAGCTCACTTGATACACATTTTTTAGTGAGTCCACCACCCTACCTCTGGAGCTCATTTGAAACACATTTTTCGGCGAGGCCACCATTTTTGCTTAGAAATGAGGCCGTTTACCCTACCTTTCGAGCTCATTTGAAACACATTTTTTAGCGAGTTCACCACCCTACCATTCGAGATCATTTGAAACATATTTTTGGGCGGGTCCACCATTTTTGCTTAGAAATGAGGTCGTTTACCCTACCTTTCGAGCTCATTTGAAACACATTTTTTAGCGAGTCTACCACTTTACCTTTGGAGCTCATTTGAAACACATTTTTTTGTGAGGCCACCATTTCTCCTAGAAATGAGGCCGTTTACCCTACCTTTCGTGCTCATTTGAAACACATTTTTTAGCGAGTTCAGCATCCTACCATTCGATCTCATTTGAAACACATTTTTAGGCGAGTCCACCATTTGTTCTTAGAAATGAGGTCGTTTACCCTACCTTCCGAGCTCATTTGAAAGACATTTTTTAGCGAGTCCACCACCCTACCTTTGGAGCTCATTTGAAACACATTTTTAAGCGAGTCCACGACCCTACCTTTCGAGCTCATTTGAAACACATTTTTAGGCGAGTCCACCATTTTTGCTTAGAAATGAGGCCGTTTACGCTACCTTTCGAGCTCATTTGAAACACATTTTTTAGCGAGTTCAGCATCCTACCATTCGAGCTCATTTGAAACACATTTTTAGACGAGTCCACCATTTTTTCTTAGAAATGAGGTCGTTTACCCTACCTTCCGAGCTCATTTGAAAGACATTTTTTAGCCAGTCCACCACCCTACCTTTGGAGCTCATTTGAAACACATTTTTAAGCGAGTCCACGACCCTACCTTTCGAGCTCATTTGAAACACATTTTTAGGCGAGTCCACCATTTTTGCTTAGAAATGAGGCCGTTTACCCTACCTTTGGAGCTCATTTGAAACACATTTTTTAGCGAGTCCACCACCCTACCTTTGGAGCTCATTTGAAACACATTTTTAAGCGAGTCCACGACCCTACCTTTCGAGCTCATTTGAAACACATTTTTAGGCGAGTCCACCATTTTTGCTTAGAAATGAGGCCGTTTACCCTACCTTTGGAGCTCATTTGAAGCACATTTTTTAGCGAGTCCACCACCCTACCTTTGGATCTCATTTGATACACATTTTTAAGCGAGTCCACGACCCTACCTTTCGAGCTCATTTGAAACACATTTTTAGGCGAGTCCACTATTTTTGCTTAGAAATGAGGCCGTTTACGCTACCTTTTGAGCTCATTTGAAACACATTTTTTAGCGAGTTCAGCATCCTACCATTCGAGCTCATTTGAAACACATTTTTAGACGAGTCCACCATTTTTTCTTAGAAATGAGGTCGTTTACCCTACCTTCCGAGCTCACTTGATACACATTTTTTAGTGAGTCCACCACCCTACCTCTGGAGCTCATTTGAAACACATTTTTCGGCGAGGCCACCATTTTTGCTTAGAAATGAGGCCGTTTACCCTACCTTTCGAGCTCATTTGAAACACATTTTTTAGCGAGTTCACCACCCTACCATTCGAGATCATTTGAAACATATTTTTGGGCGGGTCCACCATTTTTGCTTAGAAATGAGGTCGTTTACTCTACCTTTCGAGCTCATTTGAAACACATTTTTTAGCGAGTCTACCACTTTACCTTTGGAGCTCATTTGAAACACATTTTTTTGTGAGGCCACCATTTCTCCTAGAAATGAGGCCGTTTACCCTACCTTTCGTGCTCATTTGAAACACAATTTTCGGCGAGTCCACCATTTTTGCTTAGAAATGAGGCCGTTTACCCTACCTTTCAAGCTCATTTGAAACACATTTTTTAGCGAGTCCACCACCCTACCTTTGGAGCTCATTTGAAACACATTTTTGGCGAGTCCACCATTTTTGCTTAGAAATGTGGCCGTTTACCCTACATTTCGAGCTCATTTGAAACACATATTTTAGCGAGTCCACCACTCTACCTTTTGAGCTCATTTGAAACACATTTTTAAGCGAGTCCACGACCCTACCTTTCGAGCTCATTTGAAACACATTTTTCAGCGTGTCCACCATTGTTGCATAGAAATGAGGCTGTTTACCCTACCTTTCGAGCTCATTTGAAACACATTTTTTAGCGAGTTCAGCATCCTACCATTCGAGCTCATTTGAAACACATTTTTAGACGAGTCCACCATTTTTTCTTAGAAATGAGGTCGTTTACCCTACCTTCCGAGCTCACTTGATACACATTTTTTAGTGAGTCCACCACCCTACCTATGGAGCTCATTTGAAACACATTTTTCGGCGAGGCCACCATTTTTGCTTAGAAATGAGGCCGTTTACCCTACCTTTCGAGCTCATTTGAAACACATTTTTTAGCGAGTTCACCACCCTACCATTCGAGATCATTTGAAACATATTTTTGGGCGGGTCCACCATTTTTGCTTAGAAATGAGGTCGTTTACTCTACCTTTCGAGCTCATTTGAAACACATTTTTTAGCGAGTCTACCACTTTACCTTTGGAGCTCATTTGAAACACATTTTTTTGTGAGGCCACCATTTCTCCTAGAAATGAGGCCGTTTACCCTACCTTTCGTGCTCATTTGAAACACAATTTTCGGCGAGTCCACCATTTTTGCTTAGAAATGAGGCCGTTTACCCTACCTTTCAAGCTCATTTGAAACACATTTTTTAGCGAGTCCACCACCCTACCTTTGGAGCTCATTTGAAACACATTTTTGGCGAGTCCACCATTTTTGCTTAGAAATGTGGCCGTTTACCCTACATTTCGAGCTCATTTGAAACACATATTTTAGCGAGTCCACCACTCTACCTTTTGAGCTCATTTGAAACACATTTTTAAGCGAGTCCACGACCCTACCTTTCGAGCTCATTTGAAACACATTTTTCAGCGTGTCCACCATTGTTGCATAGAAATGAGGCTGTTTACCCTACCTTTCGAGCTCATTTGAAACACATTTTTTAGCGAGTCTACCACCCTAACTTTGGAGCTCATTTGAAACACATTTTTCGGTGATTCTACCATTTTTGCTAAAAAATGAGGCCGTTTACCCAACCATTCGAGCTTATTTGAAACACATTTTTTAGCGAGTCCACCACCCTACCTTTGGAGCTCATTTGAAACACATTTTTAAGCGAGTCCACGACCCTACCTTTCGAGCTCATTTGAAACACATTTTTCGGCGAGTCCACCATTTTTGCTTAGAAATGAGGCCGTTTACGCTACCTTTCGAGCTCATTTGAAACACATTTTTTAGCGAGTTCAGCATCCTACCATTCGATCTCATTTGAAACACATTTTTAGGCGAGTCCACCATTTTTTCTTAGAAATGAGGTCGTTTACCCTACCATCCGAGCTCATTTGAAAGACATTTTTTAGCGAGTCCACCACCCTACCTTTGGAGCTCATTTGAAACACATTTTTAAGCGAGTCCACGACCCTACCTTTCGAGGTCATTTGAAACACATTTTTAGGCGAGTCCACCATTTTTGCTTAGAAATGAGGCCGTTTACGCTACCTTTCGAGCTCATTTGAAACACATTTTTTAGCGAGTTCAGCATCCTACCATTCGAGCTCATTTGAAACACATTTTTTGGCGGGTCCACCATTTTTGCTTAGAAATGAGTCCGTTTACCCTACCTTTCGAGCTCATTTGAAACACATTTTTAGCGAGTCTACCACTTTACCTTTGGAGCTCATTTGAAACACATTTCTTTGTGAGGCCACCATTTCTCCTAGAAATGAGGCCGTTTACCCTACCTTTCGTGCTCATTTGAAACACAATTTTTGGCGAGTCCACCATTTTTTCTTAGAAATGAGGCCGTTTACCCTACCTTTCAAGCTCATTTGAAACACATTTTTTAGCGAGTCCACCACCCTACCTTTGGAGCTCATTTGAAACACATTTTTAGGCGAGTCCACCCTTTTTGCTTAGAAATGTGGCCGTTTACCCTACCTTTCGAGCTCATTTGAAACACATATTTTAGCGAGTCCACCACTCTACCTTTTGAGCTCATTTGAAACACATTTTTAAGCGAGTCCACGACCCTACCTTTCGAGCTCATTTGAAACACAATTTTCGGCGTGTCCACCATTGTTGCATAGAAATGAGGCTGTTTACCCTACCTTTCGAGCTCATTTGAAACACATTTTTTAGCGAGTCTACCACCCTAACTTTGGAGCTCATTTGAAACACATTTTTCGGTGATTCTACCTTTTTGCTCAAAAATGAGGCCGTTTACCCAACCATTCGAGCTTATTTGAAACACATTTTTTAGCGAGTCCACCACCCTACCTTTGGAGCTCATTTGAAACACATTTTTAAGCGAGTCCATGACCCTACCTTTCGAGCTAATTTGAAACACATTTTTCGGCGAGTCCACCATTTTTGCTTAGAAATGAAGCCATTTACGCTACCTTTCGAGCTCATTTGAAACACATTTTTTAGCGAGTTCAGCATCCTACCATTCGATCTCATTTGAAACACATTTTTAGGCGAGTCCACCATTTTTCTTAGAAATGAGGTCGTTTACCCTACCTTCCGAGCTCATTTGAAAGACATTTTTTAGCGAGTCCACCACCCTACCTTTGGAGCTCATTTGAAACACATTTTTAAGCGAGTCCACGACCCTACCTTTCGAGCTCATTTGAAACACATTTTTAGGCGAGTCCACCATTTTTGCTTAGAAATGAGGCCGTTTACGCTACCTTTCGAGCTCATTTGAAATACATTTTTTAGCGAGTTCAGCATCCTACCATTCGAGCTCATTTGAAACACATTTTTAGACGAGTCCACCATTTTTTCTTAGAAATGAGGTCGTTTACCCTACCTTCCGAGCTCATTTAAAAGACATTTTTTAGCCAGTCCACCACCCTACCTTTCGAGCTCATTTGAAACACATTTTTAAGCGAGTCCACGACCCTACCTTTCGAGCTCATTTGAAACACATTTTTTAGCGAGTCCACCACCCTACCTTCGGAGCTCATTTGAAACACATTTTTAAGCGAGTCCACGACCCTACCTTTCGAGCTCATTTGAAACACATTTTTAGGCGAGTCCACCATTTTTGCTTAGAAATGAGGCCGTTTACGCTACCTTTCGAGCTCATTTGAAACACATTTTTTAGCGAGTTCAGCATCCTACCATTCGAGCTCATTTGAAACACATTTTTAGACGAGTCCACCATTTTTTCTTAGAAATGAGGTTGTTTACCCTACCTTCCGAGCTCATTTGAAAGACATTTTTTAGCCAGTCCACCACCCTACCTTTGGAGCTCATTTGAAACACATTTTTCGGCGAGGCCACCATTTTTGCTTAGAAATGAGGCCGTTTACCCTACCTTTCGAGCTCATTTGAAACATATTTTTTAGCGAGTCTACCACTTTACCTTTGGAGCTCATTTGAAACACATTTTTTTGTGAGGCCACCATTCCTCCTATAAATGAGGCCGTTTACCCTACCTTTCGTGCTCATTTGAAACACAATTTTCGGCGAGTCCACCATTTTTGGTTAGAAATGAGGCCGTTTACCCTACCTTTCAAGCTCATTTGAAACACATTTTTTAGCGAGTCCACCACCCTACCTTTGGAGCTCATTTGAGACACATTTTTAGGCGAGTCCACCATTTTTGCTTAGAAATGTGGCTGTTTACCCTACCTTTCGAGCTTATTTGAAACACATATTTTAGCGAGTCCACCACTCTACCTTTTGAGCTCATTTGAAACACATTTTTAAGCGAGTCCACGACCCTACCTTTCGAGCTCATTTGAAACACAATTTTCGGCGTGTCCACCATTGTTGCATAGAAATGAGGCTGTTTACCCTGCCTTTCGAGCTCATTTGAAACACATTTTTTAGCGAGTCTACCACCCTAACTTTGGAGCTCATTTGAAACACATTTTTCGGTGAGTCTACCATTTTTGCTAAAAAATGAGGCCGTTTACCCAACCATTCGAGCTCATTTGAAACACATTTTTTAGCGAGTCCACCACCCTACCTTTGCAGCTCATTTGAAACACATTTTTAAGCGAGTCCACGACCCTACCTTTCGAGCTCATTTGAAACACAATTTTAGGCGAGTCCACAATTTTTGCTTAGAAATGAGGCCGTTTACGCTACCTTTCGAGCTCATTTGAAACACATTTTTTAGCGAGTTCAGCATCCTACCATTCGAGCTCATTTGAAACACATTTTTAGACGAGTCCACCATTTTTTCTTAGAAATGAGGTCGTTTACCCTACCTTCCGAGCTCATTTGAAAGACATTTTTTAGCCAGTCCACCACCCTACCTTTGGAGCTCATTTGAAACACATTTTTAAGCGAGTCCACGACCCTACCTTTCGAGCTCATTTGAAACACATTTTTAGGTGAGTCCACCATTTTTGCTTAGAAATGAGGCCGTTTACCCTACCTTTGGAGCTCATTTGAAACACATTTTTTAGCGAGTCCACCACCCTACCTTTGGAGCTCATTTGAAACACATTTTTAAGCGAGTCCACGACCCTACCTTTCGAGCTCATTTGAAACACATTTTTAGGCGAGTCCACCATTTTTGCTTAGAAATGAGGCCGTTTACCCTACCTTTGGAGCTCATTTGAAACACATTTTTTAGCGAGTCCACCACCCTACCTTTGGAGCTCATTTGAAACACATTTTTAAGCGAGTCCACGACCCTACCTTTGGAGCTCATTTGAAACACATTTTTAGGCGAGTCCACCATTTTTGCTTAGAAATGTGGCTGTTTACCCTACCTTTCGAGCTTATTTGAAACACATATTTTAGCGAGTCCACCACTCTACCTTTTGAGCTCATTTGAAACACATTTTTAAGCGAGTCCACGACCCTACCTTTCGAGCTCATTTGAAACACAATTTTCGGCGTGTCCACCATTGTTGCATAGAAATGAGGCTGTTTACCCTGCCTTTCGAGCTCATTTGAAACACATTTTTTAGCGAGTCTACCACCCTAACTTTGGAGCTCATTTGAAACACATTTTTCGGTGAGTCTACCATTTTTGCTAAAAAATGAGGCCGTTTACCCAACCATTCGAGCTCATTTGAAACACATTTTTTAGCGAGTCCACCACCCTACCTTTGCAGCTCATTTGAAACACATTTTTAAGCGAGTCCACGACCCTACCTTTCGAGCTCATTTGAAACACAATTTTAGGCGAGTCCACAATTTTTGCTTAGAAATGAGGCCGTTTACGCTACCTTTCGAGCTCATTTGAAACACATTTTTTAGCGAGTTCAGCATCCTACCATTCGAGCTCATTTGAAACACATTTTTAGACGAGTCCACCATTTTTTCTTAGAAATGAGGTCGTTTACCCTACCTTCCGAGCTCATTTGAAAGACATTTTTTAGCCAGTCCACCACCCTACCTTTGGAGCTCATTTGAAACACATTTTTAAGCGAGTCCACGACCCTACCTTTCGAGCTCATTTGAAACACATTTTTAGGTGAGTCCACCATTTTTGCTTAGAAATGAGGCCGTTTACCCTACCTTTGGAGCTCATTTGAAACACATTTTTTAGCGAGTCCACCACCCTACCTTTGGAGCTCATTTGAAACACATTTTTAAGCGAGTCCACGACCCTACCTTTCGAGCTCATTTGAAACACATTTTTAGGCGAGTCCACCATTTTTGCTTAGAAATGAGGCCGTTTACCCTACCTTTGGAGCTCATTTGAAACACATTTTTTAGCGAGTCCACCACCCTACCTTTGGAGCTCATTTGAAACACATTTTTAAGCGAGTCCACGACCCTACCTTTCGAGCTCATTTGAAACACATTTTTAGGCGAGTCCACCATTTTTGCTTAGAAATGTGGCTGTTTACCCTACCTTTCGAGCTTATTTGAAACACATATTTTAGCGAGTCCACCACTCTACCTTTTGAGCTCATTTGAAACACATTTTTAAGCGAGTCCACGACCCTACCTTTCGAGCTCATTTGAAACACAATTTTCGGCGTGTCCACCATTGTTGCATAGAAATGAGGCTGTTTACCCTGCCTTTCGAGCTCATTTGAAACACATTTTTTAGCGAGTCTACCACCCTAACTTTGGAGCTCATTTGAAACACATTTTTCGGTGAGTCTACCATTTTTGCTAAAAAATGAGGCCGTTTACCCAACCATTCGAGCTCATTTGAAACACATTTTTTAGCGAGTCCACCACCCTACCTTTGCAGCTCATTTGAAACACATTTTTAAGCGAGTCCACGACCCTACCTTTCGAGCTCATTTGAAACAAAATTTTAGGCGAGTCCACAATTTTTGCTTAGAAATGAGGCCGTTTACGCTACCTTTCGAGCTCATTTGAAACACATTTTTTAGCGAGTTCAGCATCCTACCATTCGAGCTCATTTGAAACACATTTTTAGACGAGTCCACCATTTTTTCTTAGAAATGAGGTCGTTTACCCTACCTTCCGAGCTCATTTGAAAGACATTTTTTAGCCAGTCCACCACCCTACCTTTGGAGCTCATTTGAAACACATTTTTAAGCGAGTCCACGACCCTACCTTTCGAGCTCATTTGAAACACATTTTTAGGTGAGTCCACCATTTTTGCTTAGAAATGAGGCCGTTTACCCTACCTTTCGAGCTCATTTGAAACACATTTTTTAGCGAGTCCACCACCCTACCTTTGGAGCTCATTTGAAACACATTTTTAAGCGAGTCCACGACCCTACCTTTCGAGCTCATTTGAAACACATTTTTAGGCGAGTCCACCATTTTTGCTTAGAAATGAGGCCGTTTACGCTACCTTTCGAGCTCATTTGAAACACATTTTTTAGCGAGTTCAGCATCCTACCATTCGAGCTCATTTGAAACACATTTTTAGACGAGTCCACCATTTTTTCTTAGAAATGAGGTCGTTTACCCTACCTTCCGAGCTCATTTGAAAGACATTTTTTAGCCAGTCCACCACCCTACCTTTGGAGCTCATTTGAAACACATTTTTCGGCGAGGCCACCATTTTTGCTTAGAAATGAGGCCGTTAACCTACCTTTCGAGCTCATTTGAAACACATTTTTTAGCGAGTTCACCACCCTACCATTCGAGCCCATTTGAAACATATTTTTTGGCGGGTCCACCATTTTCGCTTAGAAATGAGGCCGTTTACCCTACCTTTCGAGCTCATTTGAAACATATTTTTTAGCGAGTCTACCACTTTACCTTTGGAGCTCATTTGAAACACATTTTTTTGTGAGGCCACCATTTCTCCTAGAAATGAGGCCGTTAACCCTACCTTTCGTGCTCATTTGAAACACAATTTTCGGCGAGTCCACCATTTTTGGTTAGAAATGAGGCCATTTACCCTACCTTTCAAGCTCATTTGAAACACATTTTTTAGCGAGTCCACCACCCTACCTTTGGAGCTCATTTGAGACACATTTTTAGGCGAGTCCACCATTTTTGCTTAGAAATGTGGCTGTTTACCCTACCTTTCGAGCTCATTTGAAACACATATTTTAGCGAGTCCACCACTCTAACTTTTGAGCTCATTTGAAACACATTTTTAAGCGAGTCCACGACCCTACCTTTCAAGCTCATTTGAAACACAATTTTCGGCGTGTCCACCATTGTTGCATAGAAATGAGGCTGTTTACCCTGCCTTTCGAGCTCATTTGAAACACATTTTTTAGCGAGTCTACCACCCTAACTTTGGAGCTCATTTGAAACACATTTTTCGGTGAGTCTACCATTTTTGCTAAAAAATGAGGCCGTTTACCCAACCATTCGAGCTCATTTGAAACACATTTTTTAGCGAGTCCACCACCCTACCTTTGGAGCTCATTTGAAACACATTTTTAAGCGAGTCCACGACCCTACCTTTCGAGCTCATTTGAAACACATTTTTCGGCGAGTCCACCATTTTTTCTTAGAAATGAGGCCGTTTACGCTACCTTTCGAGCTCATTTGAAACACATTTTTTAGCGAGTTCAGCATCCTACCATTCGATCTCATTTAAAACACATTTTTAGGCGAGTCCACCATTTTTTCTTAAAAAAAATGAGGTCCTTTACCCTACCTTCCGAGCTCATTTGAAAGACATTTTTTAGCGAGTCCACCACCCAACCTTTGGAGCTCATTTGAAACACATTTTTAAGCGAGTCCACGACCCTACCTTTCGAGCTCATTTGAAACACATTTTTAGGCGAGTCCACAATTTTTGCTTAGAAATGAGGCCGTTTACGCTACCTTTCGAGCTCATTTGAAACACATTTTTTAGCGAGTTCAGCATCCTACCATTCTAGCTCATTTGAAACACATTTTTAGACGAGTCCACCATTTTTTCTTAGAAATTAGGTCGTTTACCCTACCTTCCGATCTTATTTGAAAGACATTTTTTAGCCAGTCCACCACCCTACCTTTGGAGCTCATTTGAAACACATTTTTAAGCGAGTCCACGACCCTACCTTTCGAGCTCATTTGAAACACATTTTTAGGCGAGTCCACCATTTTTGCTTAGAAATGAGGCCGTTTACCCTACCTTTGGAGCTCATTTGAAACACATTTTTTAGCGAGTCCACCACCCTACCTTTGGAGCTCATTTGAAACACATTTTTAAGCGAGTCCACGACCCTACCTTTCGAGCTCATTTGAAACACATTTTTAGGCGAGTCCACCATTTTTTCTTAGAAATGAGGCCGTTTACGCTACCTTTCGAGCTCATTTGAAACACATTTTTTAGCGAGTTCAGCATCCTACCATTCGAGCTCATTTGAAACACATTTTTAGACGAGTCCACCATTTTTTCTTAGAAATGAGGTCGTTTACCCTACCTTCCGAGCTCATTTGAAAGACATTTTTTAGCCAGTCCACCACCCTACCTTTGGAGCTCATTTGAAACACATTTTTCGGCGAGGCCACCATTTTTGCTTAGAAATGAGGCCGTTAACCTACCTTTCGAGCTCATTTGAAACACATTTTTTAGCGAGTTCACCACCCTACCATTCGAGCCCATTTGAAACATATTTTTTGGCGGGTCTACAATTTTCGCTTAGAAATGAGGCCGTTTACCCTACCTTTCGAGCTCATTTGAAACATATTTTTTAGCGAGTCTACCACTTTACCTTTGGAGCTCATTTGAAACACATTTTTTTGTGAGGCCACCATTTCTCCTAGAAATGAGGCCGTTTACCCTACCTTTCGTGCTCATTTGAAACACATATTTTAGCGAGTCCACCACTCTAACTTTTGAGCTCATTTGAAACACATTTTTAAGCGAGTCCACGACCCTACCTTTCAAGCTCATTTGAAACACAATTTTCGGCGTGTCCACCATTGTTGCATAGAAATGAGGCTGTTTACCCTGCCTTTCGAGCTCATTTGAAACACATTTTTTAGCGAGTCTACCACCCTAACTTTGGAGCTCATTTGAAACACATTTTTCGGTGAGTCTACCATTTTTGCTAAAAAATGAGGCCGTTTACCCAACCATTCGAGCTCATTTGAAACACATTTTTTAGCGAGTCCACCACCCTACCTTTGGAGCTCATTTGAAACACATTTTTAAGCGAGTCCACGACCCTACCTTTCGAGCTCATTTGAAACACATTTTTCGGCGAGTCCACCATTTTTTCTTAGAAATGAGGCCGTTTACGCTACCTTTCGAGCTCATTTGAAACACATTTTTTAGCGAGTTCAGCATCCTACCATTCGATCTCATTTAAAACACATTTTTAGGCGAGTCCACCATTTTTTCTTAAAAAAAATGAGGTCCTTTACCCTACCTTCCGAGCTCATTTGAAAGACATTTTTTAGCGAGTCCACCACCCAACCTTTGGAGCTCATTTGAAACACATTTTTAAGCGAGTCCACGACCCTACCTTTCGAGCTCATTTGAAACACATTTTTAGGCGAGTCAACAATTTTTGCTTAGAAATGAGGCCGTTTACGCTACCTTTCGAGCTCATTTGAAACACATTTTTTAGCGAGTTCAGCATCCTACCATTCGAGCTCATTTGAAACACATTTTTAGACGAGTCCACCATTTTTTCTTAGAAATTAGGTCGTTTACCCTACCTTCCGATCTTATTTGAAAGACATTTTTTAGCCAGTCCACCACCCTACCTTTGGAGCTCATTTGAAACACATTTTTAAGCGAGTCCACGACCCTACCTTTCGAGCTCATTTGAAACACATTTTTAGGCGAGTCCACCATTTTTGCTTAGAAATGAGGCCGTTTACCCTACCTTTGGAGCTCATTTGAAACACATTTTTTAGCGAGTCCACCACCCTACCTTTGGAGCTCATTTGAAACACATTTTTAAGCGAGTCCACGACCCTACCTTTCGAGCTCATTTGAAACACATTTTTAGGCGAGTCCACCATTTTTTCTTAGAAATGAGGCCGTTTACGCTACCTTTCGAGCTCATTTGAAACACATTTTTTAGCGAGTTCAGCATCCTACCATTCGAGCTCATTTGAAACACATTTTTAGACGAGTCCACCATTTTTTCTTAGAAATGAGGTCGTTTACCCTACCTTCCGAGCTCATTTGAAAGACATTTTTTAGCCAGTCCACCACCCTACCTTTGGAGCTCATTTGAAACACATTTTTCGGCGAGGCCACCATTTTTGCTTAGAAATGAGGCCGTTAACCTACCTTTCGAGCTCATTTGAAACACATTTTTTAGCGAGTTCACCACCCTACCATTCGAGCCCATTTGAAACATATTTTTTGGCGGGTCTACAATTTTCGCTTAGAAATGAGGCCGTTTACCCTACCTTTCGAGCTCATTTGAAACATATTTTTTAGCGAGTCTACCACTTTACCTTTGGAGCTCATTTGAAACACATTTTTTTGTGAGGCCACCATTTCTCCTAGAAATGAGGCCGTTTACCCTACCTTTCGTGCTCATTTGAAACACATATTTTAGCGAGTCCACCACTCTACCTTTTGAGCTCATTTGAAACACATTTTTAAGCGAGTCCACGACCCTACCTTTCGAGCTCATTTGAAACACAATTTTCGGCGTGTCCACCATTGTTGCATAGAAATGAGCCTGTTTACCCTACCTTTCGAGCTCATTTGAATCACATTTTTGAGCGAGTCTACCACCCTAACTTTGGAGCTCATTTGAAACACATTTTTCGGTGAGTCTACCATTTTTGCTAAAAAATGAGGCCGTTTACCCAACCATTCGAGCTCATTTGAAACACATTTTTTAGCGAGTCCACCACCCTACCTTTAGAGCTCATTTGAAACACATTTTTAAGCGAGTCCACGACCCTACCTTTCGAGTCCATTTGAAACACATTTTTCGGCGAGTCCACCATTTTTGCTCAGAAATGAGGCCGTTTACGCTACCTTTCGAGCTCATTTGAAACACATTTTTTAGCGAGTTCAGCATCCTACCATTCGATCTCATTTGAAACACATTTTTAGGCGAGTCCACCATTTTTTCTTAGAAATGAGGTCGTTTACCCTACCTTCCGAGCTCATTTGAAAGACATTTTTTAGCGAGTCCACCACCCTACCTTTGGAGCTCATTTGAAACACATTTTTAAGCGAGTCCACGACCCTACCTTTCGAGCTCATTTGAAACACATTTTTAGGCGAGTCCACCATTTTTTCTTAGAAATGAGGCCGTTTACGCTACCTTTCGAGCTCATTTGAAATACATTTTTTAGCGAGTTCAGCATCCGACCATTCGAGCTCATTTGAAACACATTTTTAGACGAGTCCACCATTTTTTCTTAGAAATGAGGTCGTTTACCCTACCTTCCGAGCTCATTTGAAAGACATTTTTTAGCCAGTCCACTACCCTACCTTTGGAGCTCATTTGAAACACATTTTTAAGCGAGTCCGCGACCCTACCTTTCGAGCTCATTTGAAACACATTTTTAGGCGAGTCCACCATTTTTGCTTAGAAATGAGGCCGTTTACCCTACCTTTGGAGCTCATTTGAAACACATTTTTTAGCGAGTCCACCACCCTACCTTTGGAGCTCATTTGAAACACATTTTTAAGCGAGTCCACGACCCTACCTTTCGAGCTCATTTGAAACACATTTTTAGGCGAGTCCACCATTTTTGCTTAGAAATGAGGCCGTTTACGCTACCTTTCGAGCTCATTTGAAACACATTTTTTAGCGAGTTCAGCATCCTACCATTCGAGCTCATTTGAAACACATTTTTAGACGAGTCCACCATTTTTTCTTAGAAATGAGGTCGTTTACCCTACCTTCCGAGCTCATTTGAAAGACATTTTTTAGCCAGTCCACCACCCTACCTTTGGAGCTCATTTGAAACACATTTTTCGGCGAGGCCACCATTTTTGCTTAGAAATGAGGCCGTTTACCCTACCTTTGGAGCTCATTTGAAACACATTTTTCGGCGAGGCCACCATTTTTGCTTAGAAATGAGGCCGTTAACCTACCTTTCGAGCTCATTTGAAACACATTTTTTAGCGAGTTCACCACCCTACCATTCGAGCCCATTTGAAACATATTTTTTGGCGGGTCTACAATTTTCGCTTAGAAATGAGGCCGTTTACCCTACCTTTCGAGCTCATTTGAAACATATTTTTTAGCGAGTCTACCACTTTACCTTTGGAGCTCATTTGAAACACATTTTTTTGTGAGGCCACCATTTCTCCTAGAAATGAGGCCGTTTACCCTACCTTTCGTGCTCATTAGAAACACATATTTTAGCGAGTCCACCACTCTACCTTTTGAGCTCATTTGAAACACATTTTTAAGCGAGTCCACGACCCTACCTTTCGAGCTCATTTGAAACACAATTTTCGGCGTGTCCACCATTGTTGCATAGAAATGAGCCTGTTTACCCTACCTTTCGAGCTCATTTGAATCACATTTTTGAGCGAGTCTACCACCCTAACTTTGGAGCTCATTTGAAACACATTTTTCGGTGAGTCTACCATTTTTGCTAAAAAATGAGGCCGTTTACCCAACCATTCGAGCTCATTTGAAACACATTTTTTAGCGAGTCCACCACCCTACCTTTAGAGCTCATTTGAAACACATTTTTAAGCGAGTCCACGACCCTACCTTTCGAGCCCATTTGAAACACATTTTTCGGCGAGTCCACCATTTTTGCTCAGAAATGAGGCCGTTTACGCTACCTTTCGAGCTCATTTGAAACACATTTTTTAGCGAGTTCAGCATCCTACCATTCGATCTCATTTGAAACACATTTTTAGGCGAGTCCACCATTTTTTCTTAGAAATGAGGTCGTTTACCCTACCTTCCGAGCTCATTTGAAAGACATTTTTTAGCGAGTCCACCACCCTACCTTTGGAGCTCATTTGAAACACATTTTTAAGCGAGTCCACGACCCTACCTTTCGAGCTCATTTGAAACACATTTTTAGGCGAGTCCACCATTTTTTCTTAGAAATGAGGCCGTTTACGCTACCTTTCGAGCTCATTTGAAATACATTTTTTAGCGAGTTCAGCATCCGACCATTCGAGCTCATTTGAAACACATTTTTAGACGAGTCCACCATTTTTTCTTAGAAATGAGGTCGTTTACCCTACCTTCCGAGCTCATTTGAAAGACATTTTTTAGCCAGTCCACTACCCTACCTTTGGAGCTCATTTGAAACACATTTTTAAGCGAGTCCACGACCCTACCTTTCGAGCTCATTTGAAACACATTTTTAGGCGAGTCCACCATTTTTGCTTAGAAATGAGGCCGTTTACCCTACCTTTGGAGCTCATTTGAAACACATTTTTTAGCGAGTCCACCACCCTACCTTTGGAGCTCATTTGAAACACATTTTTAAGCGAGTCCACGACCCTACCTTTCGAGCTCATTTGAAACACATTTTTAGGCGAGTCCACCATTTTTGCTTAGAAATGAGGCCGTTTACGCTACCTTTCGAGCTCATTTGAAACACATTTTTTAGCGAGTTCAGCATCCTACCATTCGAGCTCATTTGAAACACATTTTTAGACGAGTCCACCATTTTTTCTTAGAAATGAGGTCGTTTACCCTACCTTCCGAGCTCATTTGAAAGACATTTTTTAGCCAGTCCACCACCCTACCTTTGGAGCTCATTTGAAACACATTTTTCGGCGAGGCCACCATTTTTGCTTAGAAATGAGGCCGTTTACCCTACCTTTGGAGCTCATTTGAAACACATTTTTCGGCGAGGCCACCATTTTTGCTTAGAAATGAGGCCGTTAACCTACCTTTCGAGCTCATTTGAAACACATTTTTTAGCGAGTTCACCACCCTACCATTCGAGCCCATTTGAAACATATTTTTTGGCGGGTCTACAATTTTCGCTTAGAAATGAGGCCGTTTACCCTACCTTTCGAGCTCATTTGAAACATATTTTTTAGCGAGTCTACCACTTTACCTTTGGAGCTCATTTGAAACACATTTTTTTGTGAGGCCACCATTTCTCCTAGAAATGAGGCCGTTTACCCTACCTTTCGTGCTCATTAGAAACACATATTTTAGCGAGTCCACCACTCTACCTTTTGAGCTCATTTGAAACACATTTTTAAGCGAGTCCACGACCCTACCTTTCGAGCTCATTTGAAACACAATTTTCGGCGTGTCCACCATTGTTGCATAGAAATGAGCCTGTTTACCCTACCTTTCGAGCTCATTTGAATCACATTTTTGAGCGAGTCTACCACCCTAACTTTGGAGCTCATTTGAAACACATTTTTCGGTGAGTCTACCATTTTTGCTAAAAAATGAGGCCGTTTACCCAACCATTCGAGCTCATTTGAAACACATTTTTTAGCGAGTCCACCACCCTACCTTTAGAGCTCATTTGAAACACATTTTTAAGCGAGTCCACGACCCTACCTTTCGAGCCCATTTGAAACACATTTTTCGGCGAGTCCACCATTTTTGCTCAGAAATGAGGCCGTTTACGCTACCTTTCGAGCTCATTTGAAACACATTTTTTAGCGAGTTCAGCATCCTACCATTCGATCTCATTTGAAACACATTTTTAGGCGAGTCCACCATTTTTTCTTAGAAATGAGGTCGTTTACCCTACCTTCCGAGCTCATTTGAAAGACATTTTTTAGCGAGTCCACCACCCTACCTTTGGAGCTCATTTGAAACACATTTTTAAGCGAGTCCACGACCCTACCTTTCGAGCTCATTTGAAACACATTTTTAGGCGAGTCCACCATTTTTGCTTAGAAATGAGGCCGTTTACGCTACCTTTCGAGCTCATTTGAAACACATTTTTTAGCGAGTTCAGCATCCTACCATTCGAGCTCATTTGAAACACATTTTTAGACGAGTCCACCATTTTTTCTTAGAAATGAGGTCGTTTACCCTACCTTCCGAGCTCATTTGAAAGACATTTTTTAGCCAGTCCACCACCCTACCTTTGGAGCTCATTTGAAACACATTTTTAAGTGAGTCCACGACCCTACCTTTCGAGCTCATTTGAAACACATTTTTAGGCGAGTCCACCATTTTTGCTTAGAAATGAGGCCGTTTACCCTACCTTTGGAGCTCATTTGAAACACATTTTTTAGCTAGTCCACCACCCTACCTTTGGAGCTCATTTGAAACACATTTTTAGACGAGTCCACCATTTTTTCTTAGAAATTAGGTCGTTTACCCTACCTTCCGATCTTATTTGAAAGACATTTTTTAGCCAGTCCACCACCCTACCTTTGGAGCTCATTTGAAACACATTTTTAAGCGAGTCCACGACCCTACCTTTCGAGCTCATTTGAAACACATTTTTAGGCGAGTCCACCATTTTTGCTTAGAAATGAGGCCGTTTACCCTACCTTTGGAGCTCATTTGAAACACATTTTTTAGCGAGTCCACCACCCTACCTTTGGAGCTCATTTGAAACACATTTTTAAGCGAGTCCACGACCCTACCTTTCGAGCTCATTTGAAACACAATTTTCGGCGTGTCCACCATTGTTGCATAGAAATGAGCCTGTTTACCCTACCTTTCGAGCTCATTTGAATCACATTTTTGAGCGAGTCTACCACCCTAACTTTGGAGCTCATTTGAAACACATTTTTCGGTGAGTCTACCATTTTTGCTAAAAAATGAGGCCGTTTACCCAACCATTCGAGCTCATTTGAAACACATTTTTTAGCGAGTCCACCACCCTACCTTTAGAGCTCATTTGAAACACATTTTTAAGCGAGTCCACGACCCTACCTTTCGAGCCCATTTGAAACACATTTTTCGGCGAGTCCACCATTTTTGCTCAGAAATGAGGCCGTTTACGCTACCTTTCGAGCTCATTTGAAACACATTTTTTAGCGAGTTCAGCATCCTACCATTCGATCTCATTTGAAACACATTTTTAGGCGAGTCCACCATTTTTTCTTAGAAATGAGGTCGTTTACCCTACCTTCCGAGCTCATTTGAAAGACATTTTTTAGCGAGTCCACCACCCTACCTTTGGAGCTCATTTGAAACACATTTTTAAGCGAGTCCACGACCCTACCTTTCGAGCTCATTTGAAACACATTTTTAGGCGAGTCCACCATTTTTTCTTAGAAATGAGGCCGTTTACGCTACCTTTCGAGCTCATTTGAAATACATTTTTTAGCGAGTTCAGCATCCGACCATTCGAGCTCATTTGAAACACATTTTTAGACGAGTCCACCATTTTTTCTTAGAAATGAGGTCGTTTACCCTACCTTCCGAGCTCATTTGAAAGACATTTTTTAGCCAGTCCACTACCCTACCTTTGGAGCTCATTTGAAACACATTTTTAAGCGAGTCCACGACCCTACCTTTCGAGCTCATTTGAAACACATTTTTAGGCGAGTCCACCATTTTTGCTTAGAAATGAGGCCGTTTACCCTACCTTTGGAGCTCATTTGAAACACATTTTTTAGCGAGTCCACCACCCTACCTTTGGAGCTCATTTGAAACACATTTTTAAGCGAGTCCACGACCCTACCTTTCGAGCTCATTTGAAACACATTTTTAGGCGAGTCCACCATTTTTGCTTAGAAATGAGGCCGTTTACGCTACCTTTCGAGCTCATTTGAAACACATTTTTTAGCGAGTTCAGCATCCTACCATTCGAGCTCATTTGAAACACATTTTTAGACGAGTCCACCATTTTTTCTTAGAAATGAGGTCGTTTACCCTACCTTCCGAGCTCATTTGAAAGACATTTTTTAGCCAGTCCACCACCCTACCTTTGGAGCTCATTTGAAACACATTTTTCGGCGAGGCCACCATTTTTGCTTAGAAATGAGGCCGTTTACCCTACCTTTGGATCTCATTTGAAACACATTTTTAGGCGAGTCCACCATTTTTTCTTAGAAATGAGGTCGTTTACCCTACCTTCCGAGCTCATTTGAAAGACATTTTTTAGCGAGTCCACCACCCTACCTTTGGAGCTCATTTGAAACACATTTTTAAGCGAGTCCACGACCCTACCTTTCGAGCTCATTTGAAACACATTTTTAGGCGAGTCCACCATTTTTGCTTAGAAATGAGGCCGTTTACGCTACCTTTCGAGCTCATTTGAAACACATTTTTTAGCGAGTTCAGCATCCTACCATTCGAGCTCATTTGAAACACATTTTTAGACGAGTCCACCATTTTTTCTTAGAAATGAGGTCGTTTACCCTACCTTCCGAGCTCATTTGAAAGACATTTTTTAGCCAGTCCACCACCCTACCTTTGGAGCTCATTTGAAACACATTTTTAAGTGAGTCCACGACCCTACCTTTCGAGCTCATTTGAAACACATTTTTAGGCGAGTCCACCATTTTTGCTTAGAAATGAGGCCGTTTACCCTACCTTTGGAGCTCATTTGAAACACATTTTTTAGCTAGTCCACCACCCTACCTTTGGAGCTCATTTGAAACACATTTTTAGACGAGTCCACCATTTTTTCTTAGAAATTAGGTCGTTTACCCTACCTTCCGATCTTATTTGAAAGACATTTTTTAGCCAGTCCACCACCCTACCTTTGGAGCTCATTTGAAACACATTTTTAAGCGAGTCCACGACCCTACCTTTCGAGCTCATTTGAAACACATTTTTAGGCGAGTCCACCATTTTTGCTTAGAAATGAGGCCGTTTACCCTACCTTTGGAGCTCATTTGAAACACATTTTTTAGCGAGTCCACCACCCTACCTTTGGAGCTCATTTGAAACACATTTTTAAGCGAGTCCACGACCCTACCTTTCGAGCTCATTTGAAACACAATTTTCGGCGTGTCCACCATTGTTGCATAGAAATGAGCCTGTTTACCCTACCTTTCGAGCTCATTTGAATCACATTTTTGAGCGAGTCTACCACCCTAACTTTGGAGCTCATTTGAAACACATTTTTCGGTGAGTCTACCATTTTTGCTAAAAAATGAGGCCGTTTACCCAACCATTCGAGCTCATTTGAAACACATTTTTTAGCGAGTCCACCACCCTACCTTTAGAGCTCATTTGAAACACATTTTTAAGCGAGTCCACGACCCTACCTTTCGAGCCCATTTGAAACACATTTTTCGGCGAGTCCACCATTTTTGCTCAGAAATGAGGCCGTTTACGCTACCTTTCGAGCTCATTTGAAACACATTTTTTAGCGAGTTCAGCATCCTACCATTCGATCTCATTTGAAACACATTTTTAGGCGAGTCCACCATTTTTTCTTAGAAATGAGGTCGTTTACCCTACCTTCCGAGCTCATTTGAAAGACATTTTTTAGCGAGTCCACCACCCTACCTTTGGAGCTCATTTGAAACACATTTTTAAGCGAGTCCACGACCCTACCTTTCGAGCTCATTTGAAACACATTTTTAGGCGAGTCCACCATTTTTTCTTAGAAATGAGGCCGTTTACGCTACCTTTCGAGCTCATTTGAAATACATTTTTTAGCGAGTTCAGCATCCGACCATTCGAGCTCATTTGAAACACATTTTTAGACGAGTCCACCATTTTTTCTTAGAAATGAGGTCGTTTACCCTACCTTCCGAGCTCATTTGAAAGACATTTTTTAGCCAGTCCACTACCCTACCTTTGGAGCTCATTTGAAACACATTTTTAAGCGAGTCCACGACCCTACCTTTCGAGCTCATTTGAAACACATTTTTAGGCGAGTCCACCATTTTTGCTTAGAAATGAGGCCGTTTACCCTACCTTTGGAGCTCATTTGAAACACATTTTTTAGCGAGTCCACCACCCTACCTTTGGAGCTCATTTGAAACACATTTTTAAGCGAGTCCACGACCCTACCTTTCGAGCTCATTTGAAACACATTTTTAGGCGAGTCCACCATTTTTGCTTAGAAATGAGGCCGTTTACGCTACCTTTCGAGCTCATTTGAAACACATTTTTTAGCGAGTTCAGCATCCTACCATTCGAGCTCATTTGAAACACATTTTTAGACGAGTCCACCATTTTTTCTTAGAAATGAGGTCGTTTACCCTACCTTCCGAGCTCATTTGAAAGACATTTTTTAGCCAGTCCACCACCCTACCTTTGGAGCTCATTTGAAACACATTTTTCGGCGAGGCCACCATTTTTGCTTAGAAATGAGGCCGTTTACCCTACCTTTGGAGCTCATTTGAAACACATTTTTCGGCGAGGCCACCATTTTTGCTTAGAAATGAGGCCGTTAACCTACCTTTCGAGCTCATTTGAAACACATTTTTTAGCGAGTTCACCACCCTACCATTCGAGCCCATTTGAAACATATTTTTTGGCGGGTCTACAATTTTCGCTTAGAAATGAGGCCGTTTACCCTACCTTTCGAGCTCATTTGAAACATATTTTTTAGCGAGTCTACCACTTTACCTTTGGAGCTCATTTGAAACACATTTTTTTGTGAGGCCACCATTTCTCCTAGAAATGAGGCCGTTTACCCTACCTTTCGTGCTCATTAGAAACACATATTTTAGCGAGTCCACCACTCTACCTTTTGAGCTCATTTGAAACACATTTTTAAGCGAGTCCACGACCCTACCTTTCGAGCTCATTTGAAACACAATTTTCGGCGTGTCCACCATTGTTGCATAGAAATGAGCCTGTTTACCCTACCTTTCGAGCTCATTTGAATCACATTTTTGAGCGAGTCTACCACCCTAACTTTGGAGCTCATTTGAAACACATTTTTCGGTGAGTCTACCATTTTTGCTAAAAAATGAGGCCGTTTACCCAACCATTCGAGCTCATTTGAAACACATTTTTTAGCGAGTCCACCACCCTACCTTTAGAGCTCATTTGAAACACATTTTTAAGCGAGTCCACGACCCTACCTTTCGAGCCCATTTGAAACACATTTTTCGGCGAGTCCACCATTTTTGCTCAGAAATGAGGCCGTTTACGCTACCTTTCGAGCTCATTTGAAACACATTTTTTAGCGAGTTCAGCATCCTACCATTCGATCTCATTTGAAACACATTTTTAGGCGAGTCCACCATTTTTTCTTAGAAATGAGGTCGTTTACCCTACCTTCCGAGCTCATTTGAAAGACATTTTTTAGCGAGTCCACCACCCTACCTTTGGAGCTCATTTGAAACACATTTTTAAGCGAGTCCACGACCCTACCTTTCGAGCTCATTTGAAACACATTTTTAGGCGAGTCCACCATTTTTGCTTAGAAATGAGGCCGTTTACGCTACCTTTCGAGCTCATTTGAAACACATTTTTTAGCGAGTTCAGCATCCTACCATTCGAGCTCATTTGAAACACATTTTTAGACGAGTCCACCATTTTTTCTTAGAAATGAGGTCGTTTACCCTACCTTCCGAGCTCATTTGAAAGACATTTTTTAGCCAGTCCACCACCCTACCTTTGGAGCTCATTTGAAACACATTTTTCGGCGAGGCCACCATTTTTGCTTAGAAATGAGGCCGTTTACCCTACCTTTGGAGCTCATTTGAAACACATTTTTCGGCGAGGCCACCATTTTTGCTTAGAAATGAGGCCGTTAACCTACCTTTCGAGCTCATTTGAAACACATTTTTTAGCGAGTTCACCACCCTACCATTCGAGCCCATTTGAAACATATTTTTTGGCGGGTCTACAATTTTCGCTTAGAAATGAGGCCGTTTACCCTACCTTTCGAGCTCATTTGAAACATATTTTTTAGCGAGTCTACCACTTTACCTTTGGAGCTCATTTGAAACACATTTTTTTGTGAGGCCACCATTTCTCCTAGAAATGAGGCCGTTTACCCTACCTTTCGTGCTCATTAGAAACACATATTTTAGCGAGTCCACCACTCTACCTTTTGAGCTCATTTGAAACACATTTTTAAGCGAGTCCACGACCCTACCTTTCGAGCTCATTTGAAACACAATTTTCGGCGTGTCCACCATTGTTGCATAGAAATGAGCCTGTTTACCCTACCTTTCGAGCTCATTTGAATCACATTTTTGAGCGAGTCTACCACCCTAACTTTGGAGCTCATTTGAAACACATTTTTCGGTGAGTCTACCATTTTTGCTAAAAAATGAGGCCGTTTACCCAACCATTCGAGCTCATTTGAAACACATTTTTTAGCGAGTCCACCACCCTACCTTTAGAGCTCATTTGAAACACATTTTTAAGCGAGTCCACGACCCTACCTTTCGAGCCCATTTGAAACACATTTTTCGGCGAGTCCACCATTTTTGCTCAGAAATGAGGCCGTTTACGCTACCTTTCGAGCTCATTTGAAACACATTTTTTAGCGAGTTCAGCATCCTACCATTCGATCTCATTTGAAACACATTTTTAGGCGAGTCCACCATTTTTTCTTAGAAATGAGGTCGTTTACCCTACCTTCCGAGCTCATTTGAAAGACATTTTTTAGCGAGTCCACCACCCTACCTTTGGAGCTCATTTGAAACACATTTTTAAGCGAGTCCACGACCCTACCTTTCGAGCTCATTTGAAACACATTTTTAGGCGAGTCCACCATTTTTGCTTAGAAATGAGGCCGTTTACGCTACCTTTCGAGCTCATTTGAAACACATTTTTTAGCGAGTTCAGCATCCTACCATTCGAGCTCATTTGAAACACATTTTTAGACGAGTCCACCATTTTTTCTTAGAAATGAGGTCGTTTACCCTACCTTCCGAGCTCATTTGAAAGACATTTTTTAGCCAGTCCACCACCCTACCTTTGGAGCTCATTTGAAACACATTTTTAAGTGAGTCCACGACCCTACCTTTCGAGCTCATTTGAAACACATTTTTAGGCGAGTCCACCATTTTTGCTTAGAAATGAGGCCGTTTACCCTACCTTTGGAGCTCATTTGAAACACATTTTTTAGCTAGTCCACCACCCTACCTTTGGAGCTCATTTGAAACACATTTTTAGACGAGTCCACCATTTTTTCTTAGAAATTAGGTCGTTTACCCTACCTTCCGATCTTATTTGAAAGACATTTTTTAGCCAGTCCACCACCCTACCTTTGGAGCTCATTTGAAACACATTTTTAAGCGAGTCCACGACCCTACCTTTCGAGCTCATTTGAAACACATTTTTAGGCGAGTCCACCATTTTTGCTTAGAAATGAGGCCGTTTACCCTACCTTTGGAGCTCATTTGAAACACATTTTTTAGCGAGTCCACCACCCTACCTTTGGAGCTCATTTGAAACACATTTTTAAGCGAGTCCACGACCCTACCTTTCGAGCTCATTTGAAACACATTTTTAGGCGAGTCCACCATTTTTTCTTAGAAATGAGGTCGTTTACCCTACCTTCCGAGCTCATTTGAAAGACATTTTTTAGCCAGTCCACCACCCTACCTTTGGAGCTCATTTGAAACACATTTTTAAGTGAGTCCACGACCCTACCTTTCGAGCTCATTTGAAACACATTTTTAGGCGAGTCCACCATTTTTGCTTAGAAATGAGGCCGTTTACCCTACCTTTGGAGCTCATTTGAAACACATTTTTTAGCTAGTCCACCACCCTACCTTTGGAGCTCATTTGAAACACATTTTTAGACGAGTCCACCATTTTTTCTTAGAAATTAGGTCGTTTACCCTACCTTCCGATCTTATTTGAAAGACATTTTTTAGCCAGTCCACCACCCTACCTTTGGAGCTCATTTGAAACACATTTTTAAGCGAGTCCACGACCCTACCTTTCGAGCTCATTTGAAACACATTTTTAGGCGAGTCCACCATTTTTGCTTAGAAATGAGGCCGTTTACCCTACCTTTGGAGCTCATTTGAAACACATTTTTTAGCGAGTCCACCACCCTACCTTTGGAGCTCATTTGAAACACATTTTTAAGCGAGTCCACGACCCTACCTTTCGAGCTCATTTGAAACACATTTTTAGGCGAGTCCACCATTTTTGCTTAGAAATGAGGCCGTTTACGCTACCTTTCGAGCTCATTTGAAACACATTTTTTAGCGAGTTCAGCATCCTACCATTCGAGCTCATTTGAAACACATTTTTAGATGAGTCCACCATTTTTTCTTAGAAATGAGGTCGTTTACCCTACCTTCCGAGCTCATTTGAAAGACATTTTTTAGCCAGTCCACCACCCTACCTTTGGAGCTCATTTGAAACACATTTTTCGGCGAGGCCACCATTTTTGCTTAGAAATGAGTCCGTTAACCTACCTTTCGAGCTCATTTGAAACACATTTTTTAGCGAGTTCACCACCCTACCATTCGAGCCCATTTGAAACATATTTTTTGGCGGGTCTACAATTTTCGCTTAGAAATGAGGCCGTTTACCCTACCTTTCGAGCTCATTTGAAACATATTTTTTAGCGAGTCTACCACTTTACCTTTGGAGCTCATTTGAAACACATTTTTTTGTGAGGCCACCATTTCTCCTAGAAATGAGGCCGTTTACCCTACCTTTCGTGCTCATTTGAAACACATATTTTAGCGAGTCCACCACTCTACCTTTTGAGCTCATTTGAAACACATTTTTAAGCGAGTCCACGACCCTACCTTTCGAGCTCATTTGAAACACAATTTTCGGCGTGTCCACCATTGTTGCATAGAAATGAGCCTGTTTACCCTACCTTTCGAGCTCATTTGAATCACATTTTTGAGCGAGTCTACCACCCTAACTTTGGAGCTCATTTGAAACACATTTTTCGGTGAGTCTACCATTTTTGCTAAAAAATGAGGCCGTTTACCCAACCATTCGAGCTCATTTGAAACACATTTTTTAGCGAGTCCACCACCCTACCTTTAGAGCTCATTTGAAACACATTTTTAAGCGAGTCCACGACCCTACCTTTCGAGCCCATTTGAAACACATTTTTCGGCGAGTCCACCATTTTTGCTCAGAAATGAGGCCGTTTACGCTACCTTTCGAGCTCATTTGAAACACATTTTTTAGCGAGTTCAGCATCCTACCATTCGATCTCATTTGAAACACATTTTTAGGCGAGTCCACCATTTTTTCTTAGAAATGAGGTCGTTTACCCTACCTTCCGAGCTCATTTGAAAGACATTTTTTAGCGAGTCCACCACCCTACCTTTGGAGCTCATTTGAAACACATTTTTAAGCGAGTCCACGACCCTACCTTTCGAGCTCATTTGAAACACATTTTTAGGCGAGTCCACCATTTTTGCTTAGAAATGAGGCCGTTTACGCTACCTTTCGAGCTCATTTGAAACACATTTTTTAGCGAGTTCAGCATCCTACCATTCGAGCTCATTTGAAACACATTTTTAGACGAGTCCACCATTTTTTCTTAGAAATGAGGTCGTTTACCCTACCTTCCGAGCTCATTTGAAAGACATTTTTTAGCCAGTCCACCACCCTACCTTTCGAGCTCATTTGAAACACATTTTTAAGCGAGTCCACGACCCTACCTTTCGAGCTCATTTGAAACACATTTTTAGGCGAGTCCACCATTTTTTCTTAGAAATGAGGCCGTTTACCCTACCTTTGGAGCTCATTTGAAACACATTTTTTAGCGAGTCCACCACCCTACCTTTGGAGCTCATTTGAAACACATTTTTAAGCGAGTCCACGACCCTACCTTTCGAGCTCATTTGAAACACATTTTTAGGCGAGTCCACCATTTTTGCTTAGAAATGAGGCCGTTTACGCTACCTTTCGAGCTCATTTGAAACACATTTTTTAGCGAGTTCAGCATCCTACCATTCGAGCTCATTTGAAACACATTTTTAAGCGAGTCCACCACCCTACCTTTAGAGCTCATTTGAAACACATTTTTAAGCGAGTCCACGACCCTACCTTTCGAGCCCATTTGAAACACATTTTTCGGCGAGTCCACCATTTTTGCTCAGAAATGAGGCCGTTTACGCTACCTTTCGAGCTCATTTGAAACACATTTTTTAGCGAGTTCAGCATCCTACCATTCGATCTCATTTGAAACACATTTTTAGGCGAGTCCACCATTTTTTCTTAGAAATGAGGTCGTTTACCCTACCTTCCGAGCTCATTTGAAAGACATTTTTTAGCGAGTCCACCACCCTACCTTTGGAGCTCATTTGAAACACATTTTTAAGCGAGTCCACGACCCTACCTTTCGAGCTCATTTGAAACACATTTTTAGGCGAGTCCACCATTTTTGCTTAGAAATGAGGCCGTTTACGCTACCTTTCGAGCTCATTTGAAACACATTTTTTAGCGAGTTCACCACCCTACCATTCGAGCCCATTTGAAACATATTTTTTGGCGGGTCTACCATTTTCGCTTAGAAATGAGGCCGTTTACCCTACCTTTCGAGCTCATTTGAAACATATTTTTTAGCGAGTCTACCACTTTACCTTTGGAGCTCATTTGAAACACATTTTTTTGTGAGGCCACCATTTCTCCTAGAAATGAGGCCGTTTACCCTACCTTTCGTGCTCATTTGAAACACAATTTTCGGCGAGTCCACCATTTTTGGTTAGAAATGAGGTCGTTTACCCTACCTTTCAAGCTCATTTGAAACACATTTTTTAGCGAGTCCACCACCCTACCTTTGGAGCTCATTTGAGACACATTTTTAGGCGAGTCCACCATTTTTGCTTAGAAATGTGGCTGTTTACCCTACCTTTCGAGCTCATTTGAAACACATATTTTAGCGAGTCCACCACTCTACCTTTGGAGCTCATTTGAAACACATTTTTTAGCGAGTTCAGCATCCTACCATTCGATCTCATTTGAAACACATTTTTAGGCGAGTCCACCATTTTTTCTTAGAAATGAGGTCGTTTACCCTACCTTCCGAGCTCATTTGAAAGACATTTTTTAGCGAGTCCACCACCCTACCTTTGGAGCTCATTTGAAACACATTTTTAAGCGAGTCCACGACCCTACCTTTCGAGCTCATTTGAAACACATTTTTAGGCGAGTCCACCATTTTTGCTTAGAAATGAGGCCGTTTACGCTACCTTTCGAGTTCATTTGAAACACATTTTTTAGCGAGTTCAGCATCCTACCATTCGAGCTCATTTGAAACACATTTTTAGACGAGTCCACCATTTTTTCTTAGAAATGAGGTCGTTTACCCTACCTTCCGAGCTCATTTGAAAGACATTTTTTAGCCAGTCCACCACCCTACCTTTGGAGCTCATTTGAAACACATTTTTAAGCGAGTCCACGACCCTACCTTTCGAGCTCATTTGAAACACATTTTTAGGCGAGTCCACCATTTTTGCTTAGAAATGAGGCCGTTTACCCTACCTTTGGAGCTCATTTGAAACACATTTTTTAGCGAGTCCACCACCCTACCTTTGGAGCTCATTTGAAACACATTTTTAAGCGAGTCCACGACCCTACCTTTCGAGCTCATTTGAAACACATTTTTAGGCGAGTCCACCATTTTTGCTTAGAAATGAGGCCGTTTACACTACCTTTCGAGCTCATTTGAAACACATTTTTTAGCGAGTTCAGCATCCTACCATTCGAGCTCATTTGAAACACATTTTTAGACGAGTCCACCATTTTTTCTTAGAAATGAGGTCGTTACCCTACCTTCCGAGCTCATTTGAAAGACATTTTTTAGCCAGTCCACCACCCTACCTTTGGAGCTCATTTGAAACACATTTTTCGGCGAGGCCACCATTTTTGCTTAGAAATGAGGCCGTTAACCTACCTTTCGAGCTCATTTGAAACACATTTTTTAGCGAGTTCACCACCCTACCATTCGAGCCCATTTGAAACATATTTTTTGGCGGTTCCACCATTTTCGCTTAGAAATGAGGCCGTTTACCCTACCTTTCGAGCTCATTTGAAACATATTTTTTAGCGAGTCTACCACTTTACCTTTGGAGCTCATTTGAAACAAATTTTTCTGTGAGGCCACCATTTCTCCTAGAAATGAGGCCGTTTACCCTACCTTTCGTGCTCATTTGAAACACAATTTTCGGCGAGTCCACCATTTTTGGTTAGAAATGAGGCCGTTTACCCTACTTTCAAGCTCATTTGAAACACATTTTTTAGCGAGTCCACCACCCTACCTTTGGAGCTCATTTGAGACACATTTTTAGGCGAGTCCACCATTTTTGCTTAGAAATGTGGCTGTTTACCCTACCTTTCGAGCTTATTTGAAACACATATTTTAGCGAGTCCACCACTCTACCTTTTGAGCTCATTTGAAACACATTTTTAAGCGAGTCCACGACCCTACCTTTCGAGCTCATTTGAAACACAATTTTCGGCGTGTCCACCATTGTTGCATAGAAATGAGGCTGTTTACCCTGCCTTTCGAGCTCATTTGAAACACATTTTTTAGCGAGTCTACCACCCTAACTTTGGAGCTCATTTGAAACACATTTTTCGGTGAGTCTACCATTTTTGCTAAAAAATGAGGCCGTTTACCCAACCATTCGAGCTCATTTAAAACACATTTTTTAGCGAGTCCACCACCCTACCTTTGGAGCTCATTTGAAACACATTTTTAAGCGAGTACACGACCCTACCTTTCGAGCTCATTTGAAACACATTTTTAGGCGAGTCCACCATTTTTGCTTAGAAATGAGGCCGTTTACGCTACCTTTCGAGCTCATTTGAAACACATTTTTTAGCGAGTTCAGCATCCTACCATTCGAGCTCATTTGAAACACATTTTTAGACGAGTCCACCATTTTTTCTTAGAAATGAGGTCGTTTACCCTACCTTCCGAGCTCATTTGAAAGACATTTTTTAGCCAGTCCACCACCCTACCTTTGGAGCTCATTTGAAACACATTTTTCAGCGAGGCCACCATTTTTGCTTAGAAATGAGGCCGTTAACCTACCTTTCGAGCTCATTTGAAACACATTTTTTAGCGAGTTCACCACCCTACCATTCGAGCCCATTTGAAACATATTTTTTGGCGGGTCCACCATTTTCGCTTAGAAATGAGGCCGTTTACCCTACCTTTCGAGCTCATTTGAAACATATTTTTTAGCGAGTCTACCACTTTACCTTTGGAGCTCATTTGAAACACATTTTTTTGTAAGGCCACCATTTCTCCTAGAAATGAGGCCGTTTACCCTACCTTTCGTGCTCATTTGAAACACAATTTTCGGCGAGTCCACCATTTTTGGTTAGAAATGAGGCCGTTTACCCTACCTTTCAAGCTCATTTGAAACACATTTTTTAGCGAGTCCACCACCCTACCTTTGGAGCTCATTTGAGACACATTTTTAGGCGAGTCCACCATTTTTGCTTAGAAATGTGGCTGTTTACCCTACCTTTCGAGCTCATTTGAAACACATATTTTAGCGAGTCCACCACTCTACCTTTGGAGCTCATTTGAAACACATTTTTTAGCGAGTTCAGGATCCTACCATTCGATCTCATTTGAAACACATTTTTAGGCGAGTCCACCATTTTTTCTTAGAAATGAGGTCGTTTACCCTACCTTCCGAGCTCATTTGAAAGACATTTTTTAGCGAGTCCACCACCCTACCTTTGGAGCTCATTTGAAACACATTTTTAAGCAAGTCCACGACCCTACCTTTCGAGCTCATTTGAAACACATTTTTAGGCGAGTCCACCATTTTTGCTTAGAAATGAGGCCGTTTAAGCTACCTTTCGAGCTCATTTGAAACACATTTTTTAGCGAGTTCAGCATCCTACCATTCGAGCTCATTTGAAACACATTTTTAGACGAGTCCACCATTTTTTCTTAGAAATGAGGTCGTTTACCCTACCTTCCGAGCTCATTTGAAAGACATTTTTTAGCCAGTCCACCACCCTACCTTTGGAGCTCATTTGAAACACATTTTTAAGCGAGTCCACGACCCTACCTTTCGAGCTCATTTGAAACACATTTTTAGGCTAGTCCACCATTTTTGCTTAGAAATGAGGCCGTTTACCCTACCTTTGGAGCTCATTTGAAACACATTTTTTAGCGAGTCCACCACCCTACCTTTGGAGCTCATTTGAAACACATTTTTAAGCGAGTCCACGACCCTACCTTTCGAGCTCATTTGAAACACATTTTTAGGCGAGTCCACCATTTTTGCTTAGAAATGAGGCCGTTTACGCTACCTTTCGAGCTCATTTGAAACACATTTTTTAGCGAGTTCAGCATCCTACCATTCGAGCTCATTTGAAACACATTTTTAGACGAGTCCACCATTTTTTCTTAGAAATGAGGTCGTTTACCCTACCTTCCGAGCTCATTTGAAAGACATTTTTTAGCCAGTCCACCACCCTACCTTTGGAGCTCATTTGAAACACATTTTTCGGCGAGGCCACCATTTTTGCTTAGAAATGAGGCCGTTAACCTACCTTTCGAGCTCATTTGAAATACATTTTTTAGCGAGTTCACCACCCTACCATTCGAGCCCATTTGAAACATATTTTTTGGCGGGTCCACCATTTTCGCTTAGAAATGAGGCCGTTTACCCTACCTTTCGAGCTCATTTGAAACATATTTTTTAGCGAGTCTAGCACTTTACCTTTGGAGCTCATTTGAAACACATTTTTTTGTGGGGCCACCATTTCTCCTAGAAATGAGGCCGTTTACCCTACCTTTCGTGCTCATTTGAAACACAATTTTCGGCGAGTCCACCATTTTTGGTAAGAAATGAGGCCGTTTACCCTACCTTTCAAGCTCATTTGAAACACATTTTTTAGCGAGTCCACCACCCTACCTTTGGAGCTCATTTGAGACACATTTTTAGGCGAGTCCACCATTTTTGCTTAGAAATGTGGCTGTTTACCCTACCTTTCGAGCTTATTTGAAACACATATTTTAGCGAGTCCACCACTCTACCTTTTGAGCTCATTTGAAACACATTTTTAAGAGAGTCCACGACCCTACCTTTCGAGCTCATTTGAAACACAATTTTCGGCGTGTCCACCATTGTTGCATAGAAATGAGGCTGTTTACCCTGCCTTTGGAGCTCATTTGAAACACATTTTTTAGCGAGTCTACCACCCTAACTTTGGAGCTCATTTGAAACACATTTTTCGGTGAGTCTACCATTTTTGCTAAAAAATGAGGCCGTTTACCCAACCATTCGAGCTCATTTGAAACACATTTTTTAGCGAGTCCACCACCCTACCTTTGGAGCTCATTTGAAACACATTTTTAAGCGAGTACACGACCCTACCTTTCGAGCTCATTTGAAACACATTTTTAGGCGAGTCCACCATTTTTGCTTAGAAATGAGGCCGTTTACGCTACCTTTCGAGCTCATTTGAAACACATTTTTTAGCGAGTTCAGCATCCTACCATTCGAGCTCATTTGAAACACATTTTTAGACGAGTCCACCATTTTTTCTTAGAAATGAGGTCGTTTACCCTACCTTCCGAGCTCATTTGAAAGACATTTTTTAGCCAGTCCACCACCCTACCTTTGGAGCTCATTTGAAACACATTTTTCGGCGAGGCCACCATTTTTGCTTAGAAATGAGGCTGTTAACCTCCCTTTCGAGCTCATTTGAAACACATTTTTTAGCGAGTTCACCACCCTACCATTCGAGCCCATTTGAAACATATTTTTTGGCGGGTCTACCATTTTCGCTTAGAAATGAGGCCGTTTACCCTACCTTTCGAGCTCATTTGAAACATATTTTTTAGCGAGTCTACCACTTTACCTTTGGAGCTCATTTGAAACACATTTTTTTGTGAGGCCACCATTTCTCCTAGAAATGAGGCCGTTTACCCTACCTTTCGTGCTCATTTGAAACACAATTTTCGGCGAGTCCACCATTTTTGGTTAGAAATGAGGCCGTTTACCCTACCTTTCAAGCTCATTTGAAACACATTTTTTAGCGAGTCCACCACCCTACCTTTGGAGCTCATTTGAGACACATTTTTAGGCGAGTCCACCATTTTTGCTTAGAAATGTGGCTGTTTACCCTACCTTTCGAGCTCATTTGAAACACATATTTTAGCGAGTCCACCACTCTACCTTTGGAGCTCATTTGAAACACATTTTTTAGCGAGTTCAGCATCCTACCATTCGATCTCATTTGAAACACATTTTTAGGCGAGTCCACCATTTTTTCTTAGAAATGAGGTCGTTTACCCTACCTTCCGAGCTCATTTGAAAGACATTTTTTAGCGAGTCCACCACCCTACCTTTGGAGCTCATTTGAAACACATTTTTAAGCGAGTCCACGACCCTACCTTTCGAGCTCATTTGAAACACATTTTTAGGCGAGTCCACCATTTTTGCTTAGAAATGAGGCCGTTTAAGCTACCTTTCGAGCTCATTTGAAACACATTTTTTAGCGAGTTCAGCATCCTACCATTCGAGCTCATTTGAAACACATTTTTAGACGAGTCCACCATTTTTTCTTAGAAATGAGGTCGTTTACCCTACCTTCCGAGCTCATTTGAAAGACATTTTTTAGCCAGTCCACCACCCTACCTTTGGAGCTCATTTGAAACACATTTTTAAGCGAGTCCACGACCCTACCTTTCGAGCTCATTTGAAACACATTTTTAGGCGAGTCCACCATTTTTGCTTAGAAATGAGGCCGTTTACCCTACCTTTGGAGCTCATTTGAAACACATTTTTTAGCGAGTCCACCACCCTACCTTTGGAGCTCATTTGAAACACATTTTTAAGCGAGTCCACGACCCTACCTTTCGAGCTCATTTGAAACACATTTTTAGGCGAGTCCACCATTTTCGCTTAGAAATGAGGCCGTTTACGCTACCTTTCGAGCTCATTTGAAACACATTTTTTAGCGAGTTCAGCATCCTACCATTCGAGCTCATTTGAAACACACTTTTAGACGAGTCCACCATTTTTTCTTAGAAATGAGGTCGTTTACCCTACCTTCCGAGCTCATTTGAAAGACATTTTTTAGCCAGTCCACCACCCTACCTTTGGAGCTCATTTGAAACACATTTTTCGGCGAGGCCATCATTTTTGCTTAGAAATGAGGCCGTTAACCTACCTTTCGAGCTCATTTGAAACACATTTTTTAGCGAGTTCACCACCCTACCATTCGAGCCCATTTGAAACATATTTTTTGGCGGGTCCACCATTTTCGCTTTGAAATGAGGCCGTTTACCCTACCTTTCGAGCTCATTTGAAACATATTTTTTAGCGAGTCTACCACTTTACCTTTGGAGCTCATTTGAAACACATTTTTTTGTGAGGCCACCTTTTCTCCTAGAAATGAGGCCGTTTACCCTACCTTTCGTGCTCATTTGAAACACAATTTTCGGCGAGTCCACCATTTTTGGTTAGAAATGAGGCCGTTTACCCTACCTTTCAAGCTCATTTGAAACACATTTTTTAGCGAGTCCACCACCCTACCTTTGGAGCTCATTTGAGACACATTTTTAGGCGAGTCCACCATTTTTGCTTAGAAATGTGGCTGTTTACCCTACCTTTCGAGCTTATTCGAAACACATATTTTAGCGAGTCCACCACTCTACCTTTTGAGCTCATTTGAAACACATTTTTAAGCGAGTCCACGACCCTACCTTTCGAGCTCATTTGAAACACAATTTTCGGCGTGTCCACCATTGTTGCATAGAAATGAGGCTGTTTACCCTGCCTTTCGAGCTCATTTGAAACACATTTTTTAGCGAGTCTACCACCCTAACTTTGGAGCTCATTTGAAACACATTTTTCGGTGAGTCTACCATTTTTGCTAAAAAATGAGGCCGTTTACCCAACATTTCGAGCTCATTTGAAACACATTTTTTAGCGAGTCCACCACCCTACCTTTGGAGCTCATTTGAAACACATTTTTAAGCGAATCCACGACCCTACCTTTCGAGCTCATTTGAAACACATTTTTCGGCGAGTCCACCATTTTTGCTTAGAAATGAGGTCGTTTACGCTACCTTTCGACCTCATTTGAAACACATTTTTTAGCGAGTTCAGCATCCTACCATTCGATCTCATTTAAAACACATTTTTAGGCGAGTCCACCATTTTTTCTTAGAAATGAGGTCGTTTACCCTACCTTCCGAGCTCATTTGAAAGACATTTTTTAGCGAGTCCACCACCCTACCTTTGGAGCTCATTTGAAACACAATTTTAAGCGAGTCCACGACCCTACCTTTCGTGCTCATTTGAAACACAATTTTCGGCGAGTCCACCATTTTTGGTTAGAAATGAGGCCGTTTACGCTACCTTTCAAGCTCATTTGAAACACATTTTTTAGCGAGTCCACCACCCTACCTTTGGAGCTCATTTGAGACACATTATTAGGCGAGTCCACCATTTTTGCTTAGAAATGTGGCTGTTTACCCTACCTTTCGAGCTCATTTGAAACACATATTTTAGCGAGTCCATCACTCTACCTTTTGAGCTCATTTGAAACACATTTTTTAGCGAGTTCAGCATCCTACCATTCGATCTCATTTGAAACACATTTTTAGGCGAGTCCACCATTTTTTCTTAGAAATGAGGTCGTTTACCCTACCTTCCGAGCTCATTTGAAAGACATTTTTTAGCGAGTCCACCACCCTACCTTTGGAGCTCATTTGAAACACATTTTTAAGCGAGTCCACGACCCTACCTTCCGAGCTCATTTGAAACACATTTTTAGGCGAGTCCACCATTTTTTCTTAGAAATGAGGCCGTTTACGCTACCTTTCGAGCTCATTTGAAACACATTTTTTAGCGAGTTCAGCATCCTACCATTCGAGCTCATTTGAAACACATTTTTAGACGAGTCCACCATTTTTTCTTAGAAATGAGGTCGTTTACCCTACCTTCCGAGCTCATTTGAAAGACATTTTTTAGCCAGTCCACCACCCTACCTTCCGAGCTCATTTGAAAGACATTTTTAGACGAGTCCACCATTTTTGCTTAGAAATGAGGCCGTTTACCCTACCTTTGGAGCTCATTTGAAACACATTTTTTAGTGAGTCCACCACCCTACCTTTGGAGCTCATTTGAAACACATTTTTAAGCGAGTCCACGACCCTACCTTTCGAGCTCATTTGAAACACATTTTTAGGCGAGTCCACCATTTTTGCTTAGAAATGAGGCCGTTTACGCAACCTTTCGAGCTCATTTGAAACACATTTTTTAGCGAGTTCAGCATCCTACCATTCGAGCTCATTTGACACACATTTTTAGACGAGTCCATCATTTGTTCTTAGAAATGAGGTCGTTTACCCTACCTTCCGAGCTCATTTGAAAGACATTTTTTAGCCAGTCCACCACCCTACCTTTGGAGCTCATTTGAAACACATTTTTCGGCGAGGCCACCATTTTTGCTTAGAAATGAGGCCGTTAACCTACCTTTCGAGCTCATTTGAAACACATTTTTTAGCGAGTTCACCACCCTACCATTCGAGCCCATTTGAAACATATTTTTTGGCGGGCCCACCATTTTCGCTTAGAAATGAGGCCGTTTACCCTACCTTTCAAGCTCATTTGAAACATATTTTTTAGCGAGTCTACCACTTTACCTTTGGAGCTCATTTGAAACACATTTTTTTGTGAGGCCACCATTTCTCCTAGAAATGAGGCCGTTTACCCTACCTTTCGTGCTCATTTGAAACACAATTTTCGGCGAGTCCACCATTTTTGGTTAGAAATGAGGCCGTTTACCCTACCTTTCAAGCTCATTTGAAACACATTTTTTAGCGAGTCCACCACCCTACCTTTGGAGCTCATTTGAGACACATTTTTAGGCGAGTCCACCATTTTTGCTTAGAAATGTGGCTGTTTACCCTACCTTTCGAGCTCATTTGAAACACATATTTTAGCGAGTCCACCACTCTACCTTTTGAGCTCATTTGAAACACATTTTTAAGCGAGTCCACGACCCTACCTTTCGAGCTCATTTGAAACACAATTTTCGGCGTGTCCACCATTGTTGCATAGAAATGAGGCTGTTTACCCTGCCTTTCGAGCTCATTTGAAACACATTTTTTAGCGAGTCTACCACCCTAACTTTGGAGCTCATTTGAAACACATTTTTCGGTGAGTCTACCATTTTTGCTAAAAAATGAGGCCGTTTACCCAACCATTCGAGCTCATTTGAAACACATTTTTTAGCGAGTCCACCAGCCTACCTTTGGAGCTCATTTGAGACACATTTTTAGGCGAGTCCACCATTTTTGCTTAGAAATGAGGCTGTTTACCCTACCTTTCGAGCTCATTTGAAACACATTTTTTAGCGAGTCTACCACCCTAACTTTGGAGCTCATTTGAAACACATTTTTCGGTGAGTCTACCATTTTTGCTAAAAAATGAGGCCGTTTACCCAACATTTCGAGCTCATTTGAAACACATTTTTTAGCGAGTCCACCACCCTACCTTTGGAGCTCATTTGAAACACAATTTTAAGCGAGTCCACGACCCTACCTTTCGAGCTCATTTGAAACACATTTTTAGGCGAGTCCACAATTTTTGCTTAGAAATGAGGCCGTTTACGCTACCTTTCGAGCTCATTTGAAACACATTTTTTAGCGAGTTCAGCATCCTACCATTCGAGCTCATTTGAAACACATTATTAGACGAGTCCACCATTTTTTCTTAGAAATTAGGTCGTTTACCCTACCTTCCGAGCTCATTTGAAAGACATTTTTTAGCCAGTCCACCACCCTACCTTTGGAGCTCATTTGAAACACATTTTTAAGCGAGTCCACGACCCTACCTTTTGAGCTCATTTGAAACACATTTTTAGGCGAGTCCACCATTTTTGCTTAGAAATGAGGCCGTTTACCCTACCTTTGGAGCTCATTTGAAACACATTTTTTAGCGAGTCCACCACCCTACCTTTGGAGCTCATTTGAAACACATTTTTAAGCGAGTCCACGACCCTACCTTTCGAGCTCATTTGAAACACATTTTTAGGCGAGTCCACCATTTTTGCTTAGAAATGAGGCCGTTTACGCTACCTTTCGAGCTCATTTGAAACACATTTTTTAGCGAGTTCAGCATCCTACCATTCGAGCTCATTTGAAACACATTTTTAGACGAGTCCACCATTTTTTCTTAGAAATGAGGTCGTTTACCCTACCTTCCGAGCTCATTTGAAAGACATTTTTTAGCCAGTCCACCACCCTACCTTTGGAGCTCATTTGAAACACATTTTTCGGCGAGGCCACCATTTTTTCTTAGAAATGAGGCCGCTAACCTACCTTTCGAGGTCATTTGAAACACATTTTTTAGCGAGTTCACCACCCTACCATTCGAGCCCATTTGAAACATATTTTTTGGCGGGTCTACCATTTTCGCTTAGAAATGAGGCCGTTTACCCTACCTTTCGAGCTCATTTGAAACATATTTTTTAGCGAGTCTACCACTTTACCTTTGGAGCTCATTTGAAACACATTTTTTTGTGAGGCCACCATTTCTCCTAGAAATGAGGCCGTTTACCCTACCTTTCGTGCTCATTTGAAACACAATTTTCGGCGAGTCCACCATTTTTGGTTAGAAATGAGGCCGTTTACCCTACCTTTCAAGCTCATTTGAAACACATTTTTTAGCGAGTCCACCACCCTACCTTTGGAGCTCATTTGAGACACATTTTTAGGCGAGTCCACCATTTTTGCTTAGAAATGTGGCTGTTTACCCTACCTTTCGAGCTCATTTGAAACACATATTTTAGCGAGTCCATCACTCTACCTTTTGAGCTCATTTGAAACACATTTTTTAGCGAGTTCAGCATCCTACCATTCGATCTCATTTGAAACACATTTTTAGGCGAGTCCACCATTTTTTCTTAGAAATGAGGTCGTTTACCCTACCTTCCGAGCTCATTTGAAAGACATTTTTTAGCGAGTCCACCACCCTACCTGTGGAGCTCATTTGAAACACATTTTTAAGCGAGTCCACGACCCTACCTTCCGAGCTCATTTGAAACACATTTTTAGGCGAGTCCACCATTTTTGCTTAGAAATGAGGCCGTTTACGCTACCTTTCGAGCTCATTTGAAACACATTTTTTAGCGAGTTCAGCATCCTACCATTCGAGCACATTTGAAACACATTTTTAGACGAGTCCACCATTTTTTCTTAGAAATGAGGTCGTTTACCCTACCTTCCGAGCTCATTTGAAAGACATTTTTTAGCCAGTCCACCACCCTACCTTTCGAGCTCATTTGAAACACATTTTTAGACGAGTCCACCATTTTTGCTTAGAAATGAGGCCGTTTACCCTACCTTTGGAGCTCATTTGAAACACATTTTTTAGTGAGTCCACCACCCTACCTTTGGAGCTCATTTGAAACACATTTTTAAGCGAGTCCACGACCCTACCTTTCGAGCTCATTTGAAACACATTTTTAGGCGAGTCCACCATTTTTGCTTAGAAATGAGGCCGTTTACGCAACCTTTCGAGCTCATTTGAAACACATTTTTTAGCGAGTTCAGCATCCTACCATTCGAGCTCATTTGACACACATTTTTAGACGAGTCCATCATTTTTTCTTAGAAATGAGGTCGTTTACCCTACCTTCCGAGCTCATTTGAAAGACATTTTTTAGCCAGTCCACCACCCTACCTTTGGAGCTCATTTGAAACACATTTTTCGGCGAGGCCACCATTTTTGCTTAGAAATGAGGCCGTTAACCTACCTTTCGAGCTCATTTGAAACACATTTTTTAGCGAGTTCACCACCCTACCATTCGAGCCCATTTGAAACATATTTTTTGGCGGGTCCACCATTTTCGCTTAGAAATGAGGCCGTTTACCCTACCTTTCAAGCTCATTTGAAACATATTTTTTAGCGAGTCTACCACTTTACCTTTGGAGCTCATTTGAAACACATTTTTTTGTGAGGCCACCATTTCTCCTAGAAATGAGGCCGTTTACCCTACCTTTCGTGCTCATTTGAAACACAATTTTCGGCGAGTCCACCATTTTTGGTTAGAAATGAGGCCGTTTACCCTACCTTTCAAGCTCATTTGAAACACATTTTTTAGCGAGTCCACCACCCTACCTTTGGAGCTCATTTGAGACACATTTTTAGGCGAGTCCACCATTTTTGCTTAGAAATGTGGCTGTTTACCCTACCTTTCGAGCTCATTTGAAACACATATTTTAGCGAGTCCACCACTCTACCTTTTGAGCTCATTTGAAACACATTTTTAAGCGAGTCCACGACCCTACCTTTCGAGCTCATTTGAAACACAATTTTCGGCGTGTCCACCATTGTTGCATAGAAATGAGGCTGTTTACCCTGCCTTTCGAGCTCATTTGAAACACATTTTTTAGCGAGTCTACCACCCTAACTTTGGAGCTCATTTGAAACACATTTTTCGGTGAGTCTACCATTTTTGCTAAAAAATGAGGCCGTTTACCCAACCATTCGAGCTCATTTGAAACACATTTTTTAGCGAGTCCACCACCCTACCTTTGGAGCTCATTTGAAACACATTTTTAAGCGAGTCCACGACCCTACCTTTCGAGCTCATTTGAAACACATTTTTCGGCGAGTCCACCATTTTTGCTTAGAAATGAGGCCGTTTACGCTACCTTTCGAGCTCATTTGAAACACATTTTTTAGCGAGTTCAGCATCCTACCATTCGATCTCATTTAAAACACATTTTTAGGCGAGTCCACCATTTTTTCTTAGAAATGAGGTCGTTTACCCTACCTTCCGAGCTCATTTGAAAGACATTTTTTAGCGAGTCCACCATCCTACCTTTGCAGCTCATTTGAAACACATTTTTAAGCGAGTCGACGACCCTACCTTTCAAGCTCATTTGAAACACATTTTTAGGCGAGTCCACAATTTTTGCTTAGAAATGAGGCCGTTTACGCTACCTTTCGAGCTCATTTGAAACACATTTTTTAGCGAGTTCAGCATCCTACCATTCGAGCTCATTTGAAACACATTTTTAGACGAGTCCACCATTTTTTCTTAGAAATTAGGTCGTTTACCCTACCTTCCGAGCTCATTTGAAAGACATTTTTTAGCCAGTCCACCACCCTACCTTTGGAGCTCATTTGAAACACATTTTTAAGCGAGTCCACGACCCTACCTTTCGAGCTCATTTGAAACACATTTTTAGGCGAGTCCACCATTTTTGCTTAGAAATGAGGCCGTTTACCCTACCTTTGGAGCTCATTTGAAACACATTTTTTAGCGAGTCCACCACCCTACCTTTGGAGCTCATTTGAAACACATTTTTAAGCGAGTCCACGACCCTACCTTTCGAGCTCATTTGAAACACATTTTTTAGCGAGTTCAGCATCCTACCATTCGAGCTCATTTGAAACACATTTTTAGACGAGTCCACCATTTTTTCTTAGAAATGAGGTCGTTTACCCTACCTTCCGAGCTCATTTGAAAGACATTTTTTAGCCAGTCCACCACCCTACCTTTGGAGCTCATTTGAAACACATTTTTGGGCGAGTCCACCATTTTTGCTTAGAAATGTGGCCGTTTACCCTACCTTTCGAGCTCATTTGAAACACATATTTTAGCGAGTTCACCACTCTACCTTTTGAGCTCATTTGAAACACATTTTTAAGCGAGTCCACGACCCTACCTTTCGAGCTCATTTGAAACACAATTTTCGGCGAGTCCACCATTTTTGCTTAGAAATGAGGCCGTTTACGCTACCTTTCGAGCTCATTTGAAACACATTTTTTAGCGAGTTCAGCATCCTACCATTCGATCTCATTTGAAACACATTTTTAGGCGAGTCCACCATTTTTTCTTAGAAATGAGGTCGTTTACCCTACCTTCCGAGCTCATTTGAAACACATTTTTTAGCGAGTTTAGCATCCTACCATTCGAACTCATTTGAAACACATTTTTAGACAAGTCCACCATTTTTTCTTAGAAATGAGGTCGTTTACCCTACCTTCCGAGCTCATTTGAAAGACATTTTTTAGCCAGTCCACCACCCTACCTTTGGAGCTCATTTGAAACACATTTTTAAGCGAGTCCACGACCCTACCTTTCGAGCTCATTTGAAACACATTTTTAGGCGAGTCCACCATTTTTGCTTAGAAATGAGGCCGTTTACCCTACCTTTGGAGCTCATTTGAAACACATTTTTTAGCGAGTCCACCACCCTACCTTTGGAGCTCATTTGAAACACATTTTTAAGCGAGTCCACGACCCTACCTTTCGAGCTCATTTGAAACACATTTTTAGGCGAGTCCACCATTTTTGCTTAGAAATGAGGCCGTTTACGCTACCTTTCGAGCTCATTTGAAACACATTTTTTAGCGAGTTCAGCATCCTACCATTCGAGCTCATTTGAAACACATTTTTAGACGAGTCCACCATTTTTTCTTAGAAATGAGGTCGTTTACCCTACCTTCCGAGCTCATTTGAAAGACATTTTTTAGCCAGTCCACCACCCTACCTTTGGAGCTCATTTGAAACACATTTTTGGGCGAGTCCACCATTTTTGCTTAGAAATGTGGCCGTTTACCCTACCTTTCGAGCTCATTTGAAACACATATTTTAGCGAGCTCACCACTCTACCTTTTGAGCTCATTTGAAACACATTTTTAACCGAGTCCACGACCCTACCTTTCGAGCTCATTTGAAACACAATTTTCGGCGAGTCCACCATTTTTGCTTAGAAATGAGGCCGTTTACGCTACCTTTCGAGCTCATTTGAAACACATTTTTTAGCGAGTTCAGCATCCTACCATTCGATCTCATTTGAAACACATTTTTAGGCGAGTCCACCATTTTTTCTTAGAAATGAGGTCGTTTACCCTACCTTCCGAGCTCATTTGAAACACATTTTTTAGCGAGTTTAGCATCCTACCATTCGAACTCATTTGAAACACATTTTTAGACGAGTCCACCATTTTTTCTTAGAAATGAGGTCGTTTACCCTACCTTCCGAGCTCATTTGAAAGACATTTTTTAGCCAGTCCACCACCCTACCTTTGGAGCTCATTTGAAACACATTTTTAAGCGAGTCCACGACCCTACCTTTCGAGCTCATTTGAAACACATTTTTAGGCGAGTCCACCATTTTTGCTTAGAAATGAGGCCGTTTACCCTACCTTTGGAGCTCATTTGAAACACATTTTTTAGCGAGTCCACCACCCTAGCTTTGGAGCTCATTTGAAACACATTTTTAAGCGAGTCCACGACCCTACCTTTCGAGCTCATTTGAAACACATTTTTAGGCGAGTCCACCATTTTTGCTTAGAAATGAGTCCGTTTACGCTACCTTTCGAGCTCATTTGAAACACATTTTTTAGCGAGTTCAGCATCCTACCATTCGAGCTCATTTGAAACACATTTTTAGACGTGTCCACCATTTTTTCTTAGAAATGAGGTCGTTTACCCTACCTTCCGAGCTCATTTGAAAGACATTTTTTAGCCAGTCCACCACCCTACCTTTGGAGCTCATTTGAAACACATTTTTGGGCGAGGCCACCATTTTTGCTTAGAAATGAGGCCGTTTACCCTACCTTTCGAGCTCATTTGAAACACATTTTTTAGCGAGTTCACCACCCTACCATTCGAGCTCATTTGAAACATATTTTTTGGCGGGTCCACCATTTTTGCTTAGAAATGAGGCCGTTTACCCTACCTTTCGAGCTCATTTGAAACACATTTTTTAGCCAGTCCACCACCCTACCTTTGGAGCTCATTTGAAACACATTTTTGGGCGAGTCCACCATTTTTGCTTAGAAATGTGGCCGTTTACCCTACCTTTCGAGCTCATTTGAAACACATATTTTAGCGAGTTCACCACTCTACCTTTTGAGCTCATTTGAAACACATTTTTAAGCGAGTCCACGACCCTACCTTTCGAGCTCATTTGAAACACAATTTTCGGCGAGTCCACCATTTTTGCTTAGAAATGAGGCCGTTTACGCTACCTTTCGAGCTCATTTGAAACACATTTTTTAGCGAGTTCAGCATCCTACCATTCGATCTCATTTGAAACACATTTTTAGGCGAGTCCACCATTTTTTCTTAGAAATGAGGTCGTTTACCCTACCTTCCGAGCTCATTTGAAAGACATTTTTTAGCCAGTCCACCACCCTACCTTTGGAGCTCATTTGAAACACATTTTTGGGCGAGTCCACCATTTTTGCTTAGAAATGTGGCCGTTTACCCTACCTTTCGAGCTCATTTGAAACACATATTTTAGCGAGCTCACCACTCTACCTTTTGAGCTCATTTGAAACACATTTTTAACCGAGTCCACGACCCTACCTTTCGAGCTCATTTGAAACACAATTTTCGGCGAGTCCACCATTTTTGCTTAGAAATGAGGCCGTTTACGCTACCTTTCGAGCTCATTTGAAACACATTTTTTAGCGAGTTCAGCATCCTACCATTCGATCTCATTTGAAACACATTTTTAGGCGAGTCCACCATTTTTTCTTAGAAATGAGGTCGTTTACCCTACCTTCCGAGCTCATTTGAAACACATTTTTTAGCGAGTTTAGCATCCTACCATTCGAACTCATTTGAAACACATTTTTAGACGAGTCCACCATTTTTTCTTAGAAATGAGGTCGTTTACCCTACCTTCCGAGCTCATTTGAAAGACATTTTTTAGCCAGTCCACCACCCTACCTTTGGAGCTCATTTGAAACACATTTTTAAGCGAGTCCACGACCCTACCTTTCGAGCTCATTTGAAACACATTTTTAGGCGAGTCCACCATTTTTGCTTAGAAATGAGGCCGTTTACCCTACCTTTGGAGCTCATTTGAAACACATTTTTTAGCGAGTCCACCACCCTAGCTTTGGAGCTCATTTGAAACACATTTTTAAGCGAGTCCACGACCCTACCTTTCGAGCTCATTTGAAACACATTTTTAGGCGAGTCCACCATTTTTGCTTAGAAATGAGTCCGTTTACGCTACCTTTCGAGCTCATTTGAAACACATTTTTTAGCGAGTTCAGCATCCTACCATTCGAGCTCATTTGAAACACATTTTTAGACGTGTCCACCATTTTTTCTTAGAAATGAGGTCGTTTACCCTACCTTCCGAGCTCATTTGAAAGACATTTTTTAGCCAGTCCACCACCCTACCTTTGGAGCTCATTTGAAACACATTTTTGGGCGAGGCCACCATTTTTGCTTAGAAATGAGGCCGTTTACCCTACCTTTCGAGCTCATTTGAAACACATTTTTTAGCGAGTTCACCACCCTACCATTCGAGCTCATTTGAAACATATTTTTTGGCGGGTCCACCATTTTTGCTTAGAAATGAGGCCGTTTACCCTACCTTTCGAGCTCATTTGAAACACATTTTTTAGCCAGTCCACCACCCTACCTTTGGAGCTCATTTGAAACACATTTTTGGGCGAGTCCACCATTTTTGCTTAGAAATGTGGCCGTTTACCCTACCTTTCGAGCTCATTTGAAACACATATTTTAGCGAGTTCACCACTCTACCTTTTGAGCTCATTTGAAACACATTTTTAAGCGAGTCCACGACCCTACCTTTCGAGCTCATTTGAAACACAATTTTCGGCGAGTCCACCATTTTTGCTTAGAAATGAGGCCGTTTACGCTACCTTTCGAGCTCATTTGAAACACATTTTTTAGCGAGTTCAGCATCCTACCATTCGATCTCATTTGAAACACATTTTTAGGCGAGTCCACCATTTTTTCTTAGAAATGAGGTCGTTTACCCTACCTTCCGAGCTCATTTGAAACACATTTTTTAGCGAGTTTAGCATCCTACCATTCGAACTCATTTGAAACACATTTTTAGACGAGTCCACCATTTTTTCTTAGAAATTAGGTCGTTTACCCTACCTTCCGAGCTCATTTGAAAGACATTTTTTAGCCAGTCCACCACCCTACCTTTGGAGCTCATTTGAAACACATTTTTAAGCGAGTCCACGACCCTACCTTTCGAGCTCATTTGAAACACATTTTTAGGCGAGTCCACCATTTTTGCTTAGAAATGAGGCCGTTTACCCTACCTTTGGAGCTCATTTGAAACACATTTTTTAGCGAGTCCACCACCCTACCTTTGGAGCTCATTTGAAACACATTTTTAAGCGAGTCCACGACCCTACCTTTCGAGCTCATTTGAAACACATTTTTAGGCGAGTCCACCATTTTTGCTTAGAAATGAGGCCGTTTACGCTACCTTTCGATCTCATTTGAAACACATTTTTTAGCGAGTTCAGCATCCTACCATTCGAGCTCATTTGAAACACATTTTTAGACGAGTCCACCATTTTTTCTTAGAAATGAGGTCGTTTACCCTACCTTCCGAGCTCATTTGAAAGACATTTTTTAGCCAGTCCACCACCCTACCTTTGGAGCTCATTTGAAACACATTTTTGGGCGAGTCCACCATTTTTGCTTAGAAATGTGGCCGTTTACCCTACCTTTCGAGCTCATTTGAAACACATATTTTAGCGAGTTCACCACTCTACCTTTTGAGCTCATTTGAAACACATTTTTAAGCGAGTCCACGACCCTACCTTTCGAGCTCATTTGAAACACAATTTTCGGCGAGTCCACCATTTTTGCTTAGAAATGAGGCCGTTTACGCTACCTTTCGAGCTCATTTGAAACACATTTTTTAGCGAGTTCAGCATCCTACCATTCGATCTCATTTGAAACACATTTTTAGGCGAGTCCACCATTTTTTCTTAGAAATGAGATCGTTTACCCTACCTTCCGAGCTCATTTGAAACACATTTTTTAGCGAGTTTAGCATCCTACCATTCGAACTCATTTGAAACACATTTTTAGACGAGTCCACCATTTTTTCTTAGAAATGAGGTCGTTTACCCTACCTTCCGAGCTCATTTGAAAGACATTTTTTAGCCAGTCCACCACCCTACCTTTGGAGCTCATTTGAAACACATTTTTAAGCGAGTCCACGACCCTACCTTTCGAGCTCATTTGAAACACATTTTTAGGCGAGTCCACCATTTTTGCTTAGAAATGAGGCCGTTTACCCTACCTTTGGAGCTCATTTGAAACACATTTTTTAGCGAGTCCACCACCCTAGCTTTGGAGCTCATTTGAAACACATTTTTAAGCGAGTCCACGACCCTACCTTTCGAGCTCATTTGAAACACATTTTTAGGCGAGTCCACCATTTTTGCTTAGAAATGAGTCCGTTTACGCTACCTTTCGAGCTCATTTGAAACACATTTTTTAGCGAGTTCAGCATCCTACCATTCGAGCTCATTTGAAACACATTTTTAGACGTGTCCACCATTTTTTCTTAGAAATGAGGTCGTTTACCCTACCTTCCGAGCTCATTTGAAAGACATTTTTTAGCCAGTCCACCACCCTACCTTTGGAGCTCATTTGAAACACATATTTGGGCGAGGCCACCATTTTTGCTTAGAAATGAGGCCGTTTACCCTACCTTTCGAGCTCATTTGAAACACATTTTTTAGCGAGTTCACCACCCTACCATTCGAGCTCATTTGAAACATATTTTTTGGCGGGTCCACCATTTTTGCTTAGAAATGAGGCCGTTTACCCTACCTTTCGAGCTCATTTGAAACACATTTTTTAGCCAGTCCACCACCCTACCTTTGGAGCTCATTTGAAACACATTTTTGGGCGAGTCCACCATTTTTGCTTAGAAATGTGGCCGTTTACCCTACCTTTCGAGCTCATTTGAAACACATATTTTAGCGAGTTCACCACTCTACCTTTTGAGCTCATTTGAAACACATTTTTAAGCGAGTCCACGACCCTACCTTTCGAGCTCATTTGAAACACAATTTTCGGCGAGTCCACCATTTTTGCTTAGAAATGAGGCCGTTTACGCTACCTTTCGAGCTCATTTGAAACACATTTTTTAGCGAGTTCAGCATCCTACCATTCGATCTCATTTGAAACACATTTTTAGGCGAGTCCACCATTTTTTCTTAGAAATGAGGTCGTTTACCCTACCTTCCGAGCTCATTTGAAACACATTTTTTAGCGAGTTTAGCATCCTACCATTCGAACTCATTTGAAACACATTTTTAGACGAGTCCACCATTTTTTCTTAGAAATTAGGTCGTTTACCCTACCTTCCGAGCTCATTTGAAAGACATTTTTTAGCCAGTCCACCACCCTACCTTTGGAGCTCATTTGAAACACATTTTTAAGCGAGTCCACGACCCTACCTTTCGAGCTCATTTGAAACACATTTTTAGGCGAGTCCACCATTTTTGCTTAGAAATGAGGCCGTTTACCCTACCTTTGGAGCTCATTTGAAACACATTTTTTAGCGAGTCCACCACCCTACCTTTGGAGCTCATTTGAAACACATTTTTAAGCGAGTCCACGACCCTACCTTTCGAGCTCATTTGAAACACATTTTTAGGCGAGTCCACCATTTTTGCTTAGAAATGAGGCCGTTTACGCTACCTTTCGAGCTCATTTGAAACACATTTTTTAGCGAGTTCAGCATCCTACCATTCGAGCTCATTTGAAACACATTTTTAGACGAGTCCACCATTTTTTCTTAGAAATGAGGTCGTTTACCCTACCTTCCGAGCTCATTTGAAAGACAATATTTAGCCAGTCCACCACCCTACCTTTGGAGCTCATTTGAAACACATTTTTGGGCGAGTCCACCATTTTTGCTTAGAAATGTGGCCGTTTACCCTACCTTTCGAGCTCATTTGAAACACATATTTTAGCGAGTTCACCACTCTACCTTTTGAGCTCATTTGAAACACATTTTTAAGCGAGTCCACGACCCTACCTTTCGAGCTCATTTCAAACACAATTTTCGTCGAGTCCACCATTTTTGCTTAGAAATGAGGCCGTTTACGCTACCTTTCGAGCTCATTTGAAACACATTTTTTAGCGAGTTCAGCATCCTACCATTCGATCTCATTTGAAACACATTTTTTAGCGAGTTTAGCATCCTACCATTCGAACTCATTTGAAACACATTTTTAGACGAGTCCACCATTTTTTCTTAGAAATGAGGTCGTTTACCCTACCTTCCGAGCTCATTTGAAAGACATTTTTTAGCCAGTCCACCACCCTACCTTTGGAGCTCATTTGAAACACATTTTTAAGCGAGTCCACGACCCTACCTTTCGAGCTCATTTGAAACACATTTTTAGGCGAGTCCACCATTTTTGCTTAGAAATGAGGCCGTTTACCCTACCTTTGGAGCTCATTTGAAACACATTTTTTAGCGAGTCCACCACCCTAGCTTTGGAGCTCATTTGAAACACATTTTTAAGCGAGTCCACGACCCTACCTTTCGAGCTCATTTGAAACACATTTTTAGGCGAGTCCACCATTTTTGCTTAGAAATGAGTCTGTTTACGCTACCTTTCGAGCTCATTTGAAACACATTTTTTAGCGAGTTCAGCATCCTACCATTCGAGCTCATTTGAAACACATTTTTAGACGTGTCCACCATTTTTTCTTAGAAATGAGGTCGTTTACCCTACCTTCCGAGCTCATTTGAAAGACATTTTTTAGCCAGTCCACCACCCTACCTTTGGAGCTCATTTGAAACACATTTTTGGGCGAGGCCACCATTTTTGCTTAGAAATGAGGCCGTTTACCCTACCTTTCGAGCTCATTTGAAACACATTTTTTAGCGAGTTCACCACCCTACCATTCGAGCTCATTTGAAACATATTTTTTGGCGGGTCCACCATTTTTGCTTAGAAATGAGGCCGTTTACCCTACCTTTCGAGCTCACATTTTTTAGCGAGTCTACCACTTTACCTTTGGAGCTCATTTGAAACACATTTTTTTGTGAGGCCACCATTTCTCCTAGAAATGAGGCCGTTTACCCTACCTTTCGTGCTCATTTGAAACACAATTTTCGGCGAGTCCACCATTTTTGGTTAGAAATGAGGCCGTTTACCCTACCTTTCAAGCTCATTTGAAACACATTTTTTAGCGAGTCCACCACCCTACCTTTGGAGCTCATTTGAGACACATTTTTTGGCGAGTCCACCATTTTTGCTTAGAAATGTGGCCGTTTACCCTACCTTCCGAGCTCATTTGAAACACATATTTTAGCGAGTCCACCACTCTACCTTTTGAGCTCATTTGAAACACATCTTTAAGCGAGTCCACGACCCTACCTTTCGAGCTCATTTGAAACACAATTTTCGGCGTGTCCACCATTGTTGCATAGAAATGAGGCTGTTTACCCTACCTTTCGAGCTCATTTGAAACACATTTTTTAGCGAGTACACCACCCTACCTTTGGAGCTCATTTGAAACACATTTTTAAGCGAGTCCACGACCCTACCTTTCGAGCTCATTTGAAACACATTTTTAGGCGAGTCCACCATTTTTGCTTAGAAATGAGGCCGTTTACGCTACCTTTCGAGCTCATTTGAAACACATTTTTTAGCGAGTTCAGCATCCTACCATTCGAGCTCATTTGAAACACATTTTTAGACGAGTCCACCATTTTTTCTTAGAAATGAGGTCGTTTACCCTACCTTCCGAGCTCATTTGAAAGACATTTTTTAGCCAGTCCACCACCCTACCTTTGGAGCTCATTTGAAACACATTTTTGGGCGAGTCCACCATTTTTGCTTAGAAATGTGGCCGTTTACCCTACCTTTCGAGCTCATTTGAAACACATATTTTAGCGAGTTCACCACTCTACCTTTTGAGCTCATTTGAAACACATTTTTAAGCGAGTCCACGACCCTACCTTTCGAGCTCATTTCAAACACAATTTTCGTCGAGTCCACCATTTTTGCTTAGAAATGAGGCCGTTTACGCTACCTTTCGAGCTCATTTGAAACACATTTTTTAGCGAGTTCAGCATCCTACCATTCGATCTCATTTGAAACACATTTTTAGGCGAGTCCACCATTTTTTCTTAGAAATGAGGTCGTTTACCCTACCTTCCGAGCTCATTTGAAACACATTTTTTAGCGAGTTTAGCATCCTACCATTCGAACTCATTTGAAACACATTTTTAGACGAGTCCACCATTTTTTCTTAGAAATGAGGTCGTTTACCCTACCTTCCGAGCTCATTTGAAAGACATTTTTTAGCCAGTCCACCACCCTACCTTTGGAGCTCATTTGAAACACATTTTTAAGCGAGTCCACGACCCTACCTTTCGAGCTCATTTGAAACACATTTTTAGGCGAGTCCACCATTTTTGCTTAGAAATGAGGCCGTTTACCCTACCTTTGGAGCTCATTTGAAACACATTTTTTAGCGAGTCCACCACCCTAGCTTTGGAGCTCATTTGAAACACATTTTTAAGCGAGTCCACGACCCTACCTTTCGAGCTCATTTGAAACACATTTTTAGGCGAGTCCACCATTTTTACTTAGAAATGAGTCCGTTTACGCTACCTTTCGAGCTCATTTGAAACACATTTTTTAGCGAGTTCAGCATCCTACCATTCGAGCTCATTTGAAACACATTTTTAGACGTGTCCACCATTTTTTCTTAGAAATGAGGTCGTTTACCCTACCTTCCGAGCTCATTTGAAAGACATTTTTTAGCCAGTCCACCACCCTACCTTTGGAGCTCATTTGAAACACATTTTTGGGCGAGGCCACCATTTTTGCTTAGAAATGAGGCCGTTTACCCTACCTTTCGAGCTCATTTGAAACACATTTTTTAGCGAGTTCACCACCCTACCATTCGAGCTCATTTGAAACATATTTTTTGGCGGGTCCACCATTTTTGCTTAGAAATGAGGCCGTTTACCCTACCTTTCGAGCTCATTTGAAACACATTTTTTAGCGAGTCTACCACTTTACCTTTGGAGCTCATTTGAAACACATTTTTTTGTGAGGCCACCATTTCTCCTAGAAATGAGGCCGTTTACCCTACCTTTCGTGCTCATTTGAAACACAATTTCCGGGGAGTCCACCATTTTTGCTTAGAAATGAGGCCGTTTACCCTACCTTTCAAGCTCATTTGAAACACATTCTTTAGCGAGTCCACCACCCTACCTTTGGAGCTCATTTGAGACACATTTTTAGGCGAGTCCACCATTTTTGCTTAGAAATGTGGCCGTTTACCCTACCTTTCGAGCTCATTTGAAACACATATTTTAGCGAGTCCACCACTCTACCTTTTGAGCTCATTTGAAACACATTTTTAAGCGAGTCCACGACCCTACCTTTCGAGCTCATTTGAAACACAATTTTCGGCGAGTCCACCATTTTTGCTTAGAAATGAGGCCGTTTACGCTACCTTTCGAGCTCATTTGAAACACATTTTTTAGCGAGTTCAACATCGTACCATTCGATCTCATTTGAAACCCATTTTTAGGCGAGTCCACCATTTTTTCTTAGAAATGAGGTCGTTTACCCTACCTTCCGAGCTCATTTGAAACACATTTTTTAGCGTGTTCAGCATCCTACCATTCGAGCTCATTTGAAACACATTTTTAGACGAGTCCACCATTTTTTCTTAGAAATGAGGTCGTTTACCCTACCTTTCGAGCTCATTTGAAAGACATTTTTTAGCCAGTCCACCACCCTACCTTTGGAGCTCATTTGAAACACATTTTTAAGCGAGTCCACGACCCTACCTTTCGAGCTCATTTGAAACACATTTTTAGGCGAGTCCACCATTTTTGCTTAGAAATGAGGCCGTTTACCCTACCTTTGGAGCTCATTTGAAACACATTTTTTAGCGACTCCACCAACCTACCTTTGGAGCTCATTTGAAACACATTTTTAAGCGAGTCCACGACCCTACCTTTCGAGCTCATTTGAAACACATTTTTAGGCGAGTCCACCATTTTTGCTTAGAAATGTGGCCGTTTACCCTACCTTTCGAGCTCATTTGAAACACATATTTTAGCGAGTTCACCACTCTACCTTTTGAGCTCATTTGAAACACATTTTTAAGCGAGTCCACGACCCTACCTTTCGAGCTCATTTCAAACACAATTTTCGTCGAGTCCACCATTTTTGCTTAGAAATGAGGCCGTTTACGCTACCTTTCGAGCTCATTTGAAACACATTTTTTAGCGAGTTCAGCATCCTACCATTCGATCTCATTTGAAACACATTTTTAGGCGAGTCCACCATTTTTTCTTAGAAATGAGGTCGTTTACCCTACCTTCCGAGCTCATTTGAAACACATTTTTTAGCGAGTTTAGCATCCTACCATTCGAACTCATTTGAAACACATTTTTAGACGAGTCCACCATTTTTTCTTAGAAATGAGGTCGTTTACCCTACCTTCCGAGCTCATTTGAAAGACATTTTTTAGCCAGTCCACCACCCTACCTTTGGAGCTCATTTGAAACACATTTTTAAGCGAGTCCACGACCCTACCTTTCGAGCTCATTTGAAACACATTTTTAGGCGAGTCCACCATTTTTGCTTAGAAATGAGGCCGTTTACCCTACCTTTGGAGCTCATTTGAAACACATTTTTTAGCGAGTCCACCACCCTAGCTTTGGAGCTCATTTGAAACACATTTTTAAGCGAGTCCACGACCCTACCTTTCGAGCTCATTTGAAACACATTTTTAGGCGAGTCCACCATTTTTGCTTAGAAATGAGTCCGTTTACGCTACCTTTCGAGCTCATTTGAAACACATTTTTTAGCGAGTTCAGCATCCTACCATTCGAGCTCATTTGAAACACATTTTTAGACGTGTCCACCATTTTTTCTTAGAAATGAGGTCGTTTACCCTACCTTCCGAGCTCATTTGAAAGACATTTTTTAGCCAGTCCACCACCCTACCTTTGGAGCTCATTTGAAACACATTTTTGGGCGAGGCCACCATTTTTGCTTAGAAATGAGGCCGTTTACCCTACCTTTCGAGCTCATTTGAAACACATTTTTTAGCGAGTTCACCACCCTACCATTCGAGCTCATTTGAAACATATTTTTTGGCGGGTCCACCATTTTTGCTTAGAAATGAGGCCGTTTACCCTACCTTTCGAGCTCATTTGAAACACATTTTTTAGCGAGTCTACCACTTTACCTTTGGAGCTCATTTGAAACACATTTTTTTGTGAGGCCACCATTTCTCCTAGAAATGAGGCCGTTTACCCTACCTTTCGTGCTCATTTGAAACACAATTTTCGGCGAGTCCACCATTTTTGCTTAGAAATGAGGCCGTTTACCCTACCTTTCAAGCTCATTTGAAACACATTCTTTAGCGAGTCCACCACCCTACCTTTGGAGCTCATTTGAGACACATTTTTAGGCGAGTCCACCATTTTTGCTTAGAAATGTGGCCGTTTACCCTACCTTTCGAGCTCATTTGAAACACATATTTTAGCGAGTCCACCACTCTACCTTTTGAGCTCATTTGAAACACATTTTTAAGCGAGTCCACGACCCTACCTTTCGAGCTCATTTGAAACACAATTTTCGGCGAGTCCACCATTTTTGCTTAGAAATGAGGCCGTTTACGCTACCTTTCGAGCTCATTTGAAACACATTTTTTAGCGAGTTCAACATCGTACCATTCGATCTCATTTGAAACCCATTTTTAGGCGAGTCCACCATTTTTTCTTAGAAATGAGGTCGTTTACCCTACCTTTCGAGCTCATTTGAAAGACATTTTTTAGCCAGTCCACCACCCTACCTTTGGAGCTCATTTGAAACACATTTTTAAGCGAGTCCACGACCCTACCTTTCGAGCTCATTTGAAACACATTTTTAGGCGAGTCCACCATTTTTGCTTAGAAATGAGGCCGTTTACCCTACCTTTGGAGCTCATTTGAAACACATTTTTTAGCGACTCCACCAACCTACCTTTGGAGCTCATTTGAAACACATTTTTAAGCGAGTCCACGACCCTACCTTTCGAGCTCATGTGAAACACATTTTTAGGCGAGTCCACCATTTTTGCTTAGAAATGAGTCCGTTTACGCTACCTTTCGAGCTCATTTGAAACACATTTTTTAGCGAGTTCAGCATCCTACCATTCGAGCTCATTTGAAACACATTTTTAGACGAGTCCACCATTTTTTCTTAGAAATGAGGTCGTTTACCCTACCTTCCGAGCTCATTTGAAAGACATTTTTTAGCCAGTCCACCACCCTACCTTTGGAGCTCATTTGAAACACATTTTTCGGCGAGGCCACCATTTTTGCTTAGAAATGAGGCCGTTTACCCTACCTTTCGAGCTCATTTGAAACACATTTTTTAGCGAGTTCACCACCCTACCATTCGAGCTCATTTGAAACATATTTTTTGGCGGGTCCACCATTTTTGCTTAGAAATGAGGCCGTTTACCCTACCTTTCGAGCTCATTTGAAACACATTTTTTAGCGAGTCTACCACTTTACCTTTGGAGCTCATTTGAAACACATTTTTTTGTGAGGCCACCATTTCTCCTAGAAATGAGGCCGTTTACCCTACCTTTCGTGCTCATTTGAAACACAATTTTCGGCGAGTCCACCATTTTTGGTTAGAAATGAGGCCGTTTACCCTACCTTTCAAGCTCATTTGAAACACATTTTTTAGCGAGTCCACCACCCTACCTTTGGAGCTCATTTGAGACACATTTTTTGGCGAGTCCACCATTTTTGCTTAGAAATGTGGCCGTTTACCCTACCTTCCGAGCTCATTTGAAACACATATTTTAGCGAGTCCACCACTCTACCTTTTGAGCTCATTTGAAACACATCTTTAAGCGAGTCCACGACCCTACCTTTCGAGCTCATTTGAAACACATTTTTAGGCGAGTCCACCATTTTTGCTAAGAAATGAGTCCGCTTACGCTACCTTTCGAGCTCATTTGAAACACATTTTTTAGCGAGTTCAGCATCCTACCATTCGAGCTCATTTGAAACACATTTTTAGACGAGTCCACCATTTTTTCTTAGAAATGAGGTCGTTTACCCTACCTTCCGAGCTCATTTGAAAGACATTTTTTAGCCAGTCCACCACCCTACCTTTGGAGCTCATTTGAAACACATTTTTCGGTGAGGCCACCATTTTTGCTTAGAAATGAGGCCGTTTACCCTACCTTTCGAGCTCATTTGAAACACATTTTTTAGCGAGTTCACCACCCTACCATTCGAGCTCATTTGAAACATATTTTTTGGCGGGTCCACCATTTTTGCTTAGAAATGAGGCCGTTTACCCTACCTTTCGAGCTCACATTTTTTAGCGAGTCTACCACTTTACCTTTGGAGCTCATTTGAAACACATTTTTTTGTGAGGCCACCATTTCTCCTAGAAATGAGGCCGTTTACCCTACCTTTCGTGCTCATTTGAAACACAATTTTCGGCGAGTCCACCATTTTTGGTTAGAAATGAGGCCGTTTACCCTACCTTTCAAGCTCATTTGAAACACATTTTTTAGCGAGTCCACCACCCTACCTTTGGAGCTCATTTGAGACACATTTTTTGGCGAGTCCACCATTTTTGCTTAGAAATGTGGCCGTTTACCCTACCTTCCGAGCTCATTTGAAACACATATTTTAGCGAGTCCACCACTCTACCTTTTGAGCTCATTTGAAACACATCTTTAAGCGAGTCCACGACCCTACCTTTCGAGCTCATTTGAAACACAATTTTCGGCGTGTCCACCATTGTTGCATAGAAATGAGGCTGTTTACCCTACCTTTCGAGCTCATTTGAAACACATTTTTATGCGAGTCTACGACCCTAACTTTGGAGCTCATTTGAAACACATTTTTCGGTGAGTCTACCATTTTTGCTAAAAAATGAGGCCGTTTACCCAACCATTCGAGCTCATTTGAAACACATATTTTAGCGAGTCCACCACTCTACCTTTTGAGCTCATTTGAAACACATTTTTAAGCGAGTCCACGACCCTACCTTTCGAGCTCATTTGAAACACAATTTTCGGCGTGTCCACCATTGTTGCATAGAAATGAGGCTGTTTACCCTGCCTTTCGAGCTCATTTGAAACACATTTTTTAGCGAGTCTACCACCCTAACTTTGGAGCTCATTTGAAACACATTTTTCGGTGAGTCTACCATTTTTGCTAAAAAATGAGGCCGTTTACCCAACCATTCGAGCTCATTTGAAACACATTTTTAGCGAGTCCACCACCCTACCTTTGGAGCTCATTTGAAACACATTTTTAAGCGAGTCCACGACCCTACCTTTCGAGCTCATTTGAAACACATTTTTCGGCGAGTCCACCATTTTTGCTTAGAAATGAGGCCGTTTACGCTACCTTTCGAGCTCATTTGAAACACATTTTTTAGCCAGTCCACCACCCTACCTTTGGAGCTCATTTGAAACACATTTTTCGGCGAGGCCACCATTTTTTCTTAGAAATGAGGTCGTTTACCCTACCTTCCGAGCTCATTTGAAAGACATTTTTTAGCCAGTCCACCACCCTACCTTTGGAGCTCATTTGAAACACATTTTTCGGCGAGGCCACCATTTTTGCTTAGAAATGAGGCCGTTTACCCTACCTTTCGAGCTCATTTGAAACACATTTTTTAGCGAGTTCACCACCCTACCATTCGAGCTCATTTGAAACATATTTTTTGGCGGGTCCACCATTTTTGCTTAGAAATGAGACCGTTTACCCTACCTTTCGAGCTCATTTGAAACACATTTTTTAGCGAGTCTACCAATTTACCTTTGGAGCTCATTTGAAACACATTTTTTTGTGAGGCCACCATTTCTCCTAGAAATGAGGCCGTTTACCCTACCTTTCGTGCTCATTTGAAACACAATTTTCGGCGAGTCCACCATTTTTGCTTAGAAATGAGGCCGTTTACCCTACCTTTCAAGCTCATTTGAAACACATTCTTTAGCGAGTCCACCACCCTACCTTTGGAGCTCATTTGAGACACATTTTTAGGCGAGTCCACCATTTTTGCTTAGAAATGTGGCCGTTTACCCTACCTTTCGAGCTCATTTGAAACACATATTTTAGCGAGTCCACCACTCTACCTTTTGAGCTCATTTAAACACATTTTTAAGCGAGTCCACGACCCTACCTTTCGAGCTCATTTGAAACACAATTTTCGGCGAGTCCACCATTTTTGCTTAGAAATGAGGCCGTTTACGCTTCCTTTCGAGCTCATTTGAAACACATTTTTTAGCGAGTTCAACATCCTACCATTCGATCTCATTTGAAACCCATTTTTAGGCGAGTCCACCATTTTGTTTTAGAAATGAGGCCGTTTACCCTACCTTCCGAGCTCATTTGAAACACATTTTTTAGCGAGTTCAGCATCCTACCATTCGAGCTCATTTGAAACACATTTTTAGACGAGTCCACCATTTTTTCTTAGAAATGAGGTCGTTTACCCTACCTTCCGAGCTCATTTGAAAGACATTTTTTAGCCAGTCCAACACCCTACCTTTGGAGCTCATTTGAAACACATTTTTAAGCGAGTCCACGACCCTACCTTTCGAGCTCATTTGAAACACATTTTTAGGCGAGTCCACCATTTTTGCTTAGAAATGAGGCCGTTTACCCTACCTTTGGAGCTCATTTGAAACACATTTTTTAGCGAGTCCACCACCCTACCTTTGGAGCTCATTTGAAACACATTTTTAAGCGAGTCCACGACCCTACCTTTCGAGCTCATTTGAAACACATTTTTAGGCGAGTCCACCATTTTTGCTTAGAAATGAGTCCGTTTACGCTACCTTTCGAGCTCATTTGAAACACATTTTTTAGCGAGTTCAGCATCCTACCATTCGAGCTCATTTGAAACACATTTTTAGACGAGTCCACCATTTTTTCTTAGAAATGAGGTCGTTTACCCTACCTTCCGAGCTCATTTGAAACACATTTTTTAGCCAGTCCACCACCCTACCATTCGAGCTCATTTGAAACACATTTTTAGACGAGTCCACCATTTTTTCTTAGAAATGAGGTCGTTTACCCTACCTTCCGAGCTCATTTGAAAGACATTTTTTAGCCAGTCCACCACCCTACCTTTGGAGCTCATTTGAAACACATTTTTAAGCGAGTCCACGACCCTACCTTTCGAGCTCATTTGAAACACATTTTTAGGCGAGTCCACCATTTTTGCTTAGAAATGAGGCCGTTTACCCTACCTTTGAAGCTCATTTGAAACACATTTTTTAGCGAGTCCACCACCCTACCTTTGGAGCTCATTTGAAACACATTTTTAATCGAGTCCACGACCCTACCTTTCGAGCTCATTTGAAACACATTTTTAGGCGAGTCCACCATTTTTGCTTAGAAATGAGTCCGTTTACGCTACCTTTCGAGCTCATTTGAAACACATTTTTTAGCGAGTTCAGCATCCTACCATTCGAGCTCATTTGAAACACATTTTTAGACGAGTCCACCATTTTTTCTTAGAAATGAGGTCGTTTACCCTACCTTCCGAGCTCATTTGAAAGACATTTTTTAGCCAGTCCACCACCCTACCTTTGGAGCTCATTTGAAACACATTTTTCGGCGAGGCCACCATTTTTGCTTAGAAATGAGGCCGTTTACCCTACCTTTCGAGCTCATTTGGAACACATTTTTTAGCGAGTTCACCACCCTACCATTCGAGCTCATTTGAAACATATTTTTTGGCGGGTCCACCATTTTTGCTTAGAAAAGAGGCCGTTTACCCTACCTTTCGAGCTCATTTGAAACACATTTTTTAGCGAGTCTACCACTTTACCTTTGGAGCTCATTTGAAACACATTTTTTTGTGAGGCCACCATTTCTCCTAGAAATGAGGCCGTTTACCCTACCTTTCGTGCTCATTTGAAACACAATTTTCGGCGAGTCCACCATTTTTGCTTAGAAATGAGGCCGTTTACCCTACCTTTCAAGCTCATTTGAAACACATTCTTTAGCGAGTCCACCACCCTACCTTTGGAGCTCATTTGAGACACATTTTTAGGCGAGTCCACCATTTTTGCTTAGAAATGTGGCCGTTTACCCTACCTTTCGAGCTCATTTGAAACACATATTTTAGCGAGTCCACCACTCTACCTTTTGAGCTCATTTGAAACACATCTTTAAGCGAGTCCACGACCCTACCTTTCGAGCTCATTTGAAACACAATTTTCGGCGAGTCCACCATTTTTGCTTAGAAATGAGGCCGTTTACGCTACCTTTCGAGCTCATTTGAAACAGATTTTTCAGCGAGTTCAACATCCTACCATTCGATCTCATTTGAAACCGATTTTTAGGCGAGTCCACCATTTTTTCTTAGAAATGAGGTCGTTTACCCTACCTTCCGAGCTCATTTGAAACACATTTTTTAGCGAGTTCAGCATCCTACCATTCGAGCTCATTTGAAACACATTTTTAGACGAGTCCACCATTTTTTCTTAGAAATGAGGTCATTTACCCTACCTTCCGAGCTCATTTGAAAGACTTTTTTTAGCCAGTCCACCACCCTACCTTTGGAGCTCATTTGAAACACATTTTTAAGCGAGTCCACGACCCTACCTTTCGAGCTCATTTGAAACACATTTTTAGTCGAGTCCACCATTTTTGCTTAGAAATGAGGCCGTTTACCCTACCTTTGAAGCTCATTTGAAACACATTTTTTAGCGAGTCCACCACCCTACCTTTGGAGCTCATTTGAAACACATTTTTAATCGAGTCCACGACCCTACCTTTCGAGCTCATTTGAAACACATTTTTAGGCGAGTCCACCATTTTTGCTTAGAAATGAGTCCGCTTACGCTACCTTTCGAGCTCATTTGAAACACATTTTTTAGCGAGTTCAGCATCCTACCATTCGAGCTCATTTGAAACACATTTTTAGACGAGTCCACCATTTTTTCTTAGAAATGAGGTCGTTTACCCTACCTTCCGAGCTCATTTGAAAGACATTTTTTAGCCAGTCCACCACCCTACCTTTGGAGCTCATTTGAAACACATTTTTCGGCGAGGCCACCATTTTTGCTTAGAAATGAGGCCGTTTACCCTACCTTTCGAGCTCATTTGGAACACATTTTTTAGCGAGTTCACCACCCTACCATTCGAGCTCATTTGAAACATATTTTTTGGCGGGTCCACCATTTTTGCTTAGAAAAGAGGCCGTTTACCCTACCTTTCGAGCTCATTTGAAACACATTTTTTAGCGAGTCTACCACTTTACCTTTGGAGCTCATTTGAAACACATTTTTTTGTGAGGCCACCATTTCTCCTAGAAATGAGGCCGTTTACCCTACCTTTCGTGCTCATTTGAAACACAATTTTCGGCGAGTCCACCATTTTTGCTTAGAAATGAGGCCGTTTACCCTACCTTTCAAGCTCATTTGAAACACATTCTTTAGCGAGTCCACCACCCTACCTTTGGAGCTCATTTGAGACACATTTTTAGGCGAGTCCACCATTTTTGCTTAGAAATGTGGCCGTTTACCCTACCTTTCGAGCTCATTTGAAACACATATTTTAGCGAGTCCACCACTCTACCTTTTGAGCTCATTTGAAACACATCTTTAAGCGAGTCCACGACCCTACCTTTCGAGCTCATTTGAAACACAATTTTCGGCGAGTCCACCATTTTTGCTTAGAAATGAGGCCGTTTACGCTACCTTTCGAGCTCATTTGAAACAGATTTTTCAGCGAGTTCAACATCCTACCATTCGATCTCATTTGAAACCGATTTTTAGGCGAGTCCACCATTTTTTCTTAGAAATGAGGTCGTTTACCCTACCTTCCGAGCTCATTTGAAACACATTTTTTAGCGAGTTCAGCATCCTACCATTCGAGCTCATTTGAAACACATTTTTAGACGAGTCCACCATTTTTTCTTAGAAATGAGGTCATTTACCCTACCTTCCGAGCTCATTTGAAAGACTTTTTTTAGCCAGTCCACCACCCTACCTTTGGAGCTCATTTGAAACACATTTTTAAGCGAGTCCACGACCCTACCTTTCGAGCTCATTTGAAACACATTTTTAGTCGAGTCCACCATTTTTGCTTAGAAATGAGGCCGTTTACCCTACCTTTGAAGCTCATTTGAAACACATTTTTTAGCGAGTCCACCACCCTACCTTTGGAGCTCATTTGAAACACATTTTTAATCGAGTCCACGACCCTACCTTTCGAGCTCATTTGAAACACATTTTTAGGCGAGTCCACCATTTTTGCTTAGAAATGAGTCCGCTTACGCTACCTTTCGAGCTCATTTGAAACACATTTTTTAGCGAGTTCAGCATCCTACCATTCGAGCTCATTTGAAACACATTTTTAGACGAGTCCACCATTTTTTCTTAGAAATGAGGTCGTTTACCCTACCTTCCGAGCTCATTTGAAAGACATTTTTTAGCCAGTCCACCACCCTACCTTTGGAGCTCATTTGAAACACATTTTTCGGTGAGGCCACCATTTTTGCTTAGAAATGAGGCCGTTTACCCTACCTTTCGAGCTCATTTGAAACACATTTTTTAGCGAGTTCACCACCCTACCATTCGAGCTCATTTGAAACATATTTTTTGGCGGGTCCACCATTTTTGCTTAGAAATGAGGCCGTTTACCCTACCTTTCGAGCTCACATTTTTTAGCGAGTCTACCACTTTACCTTTGGAGCTCATTTGAAACACATTTTTTTGTGAGGCCACCATTTCTCCTAGAAATGAGGCCGTTTACCCTACCTTTCGTGCTCATTTGAAACACAATTTTCGGCGAGTCCACCATTTTTGGTTAGAAATGAGGCCGTTTACCCTACCTTTCAAGCTCATTTGAAACACATTTTTTAGCGAGTCCACCACCCTACCTTTGGAGCTCATTTGAGACACATTTTTTGGCGAGTCCACCATTTTTGCTTAGAAATGTGGCCGTTTACCCTACCTTCCGAGCTCATTTGAAACACATATTTTAGCGAGTCCACCACTCTACCTTTTGAGCTCATTTGAAACACATCTTTAAGCGAGTCCACGACCCTACCTTTCGAGCTCATTTGAAACACAATTTTCGGCGTGTCCACCATTGTTGCATAGAAATGAGGCTGTTTACCCTACCTTTCGAGCTCATTTGAAACACATTTTTTAGCGAGTCTACCACCCTAACTTTGGAGCTCATTTGAAACACATTTTTCGGTGAGTCTACCATTTTTGCTCAAAAATGAGGCCGTTTACCCAACCATTCGAGCTCATTTGAAACACATTTTTTAGGGAGTCCACCACCCTACCTTTGGAGCTCATTTGAAACACATTTTTAAGCGAGTCCACGACCCTACCTTTCGAGCTCATTTGAAACACATTTTTTGGCGAGTCCACCATTTTTGCTTAGAAATGAGGCCGTTTACGCTACCTTTCGAGCTCATTTGAAACACATTTTTTAGCGAGTTCAGCATCCTACCATTCGATCTCATTTGAAACACATTTTTAGGCGAGTCCACCATTTTTTCTTAGAAATGAGGTCGTTTACCCTACCTTCCGAGCTCATTTGAAAGACATTTTTTAGCGAGTCCACCACCCTACCTTTGGAGCTCATTTGAAACACATTTTTAAGCGAGTCCACGACCCTACCTTTCGAGCTCATTTGAAACACAATTTTCGGCGAGTCCACCATTTTTGCTTAGAAATGAGGCCGTTTACGCTACCTTTCGAGCTCATTTGAAACAGATTTTTCAGCGAGTTCAACATCCTACCATTCGATCTCATTTGAAACCGATTTTTAGGCGAGTCCACCATTTTTTCTTAGAAATGAGGTCGTTTACCCTACCTTCCGAGCTCATTTGAAACACATTTTTTAGCGAGTTCAGCATCCTACCATTCGAGCTCATTTGAAACACATTTTTAGACGAGTCCACCATTTTTTCTTAGAAATGAGGTCATTTACCCTACCTTCCGAGCTCATTTGAAAGACATTTTTTAGCCAGTCCACCACCCTACCTTTGGAGCTCATTTGAAACACATTTTTAAGCGAGTCCACGACCCTACCTTTCGAGCTCATTTGAAACACATTTTTAGTCGAGTCCACCATTTTTGCTTAGAAATGAGGCCGTTTACCCTACCTTTGAAGCTCATTTGAAACACATTTTTTAGCGAGTCCACCACCCTACCTTTGGAGCTCATTTGAAACACATTTTTAATCGAGTCCACGACCCTACCTTTCGAGCTCATTTGAAACACATTTTTAGGCGAGTCCACCATTTTTGCTTAAAAATGAGTCCGTTTACGCTACCTTTCGAGCTCATTTGAAACACATTTTTTAGCGAGTTCAGCATCCTACCATTCGAGCTCATTTGAAACACATTTTTAGACGAGTCCACCATTTTTTCTTAGAAATGAGGTCGTTTACCCTACCTTCCGAGCTCATTTGAAAGACATTTTTTAGCCAGTCCACCACCCTACCTTTGGAGCTCATTTGAAACACATTTTTCGGTGAGGCCACCATTTTTGCTTAGAAATGAGGCCGTTTACCCTACCTTTCGAGCTCATTTGAAACACATTTTTTAGCGAGTTCACCACCCTACCATTCGAGCTCATTTGAAACATATTTTTTGGCGGGTCCACCATTTTTGCTTAGAAATGAGGCCGTTTACCCTACCTTTCGAGCTCACATTTTTTAGCGAGTCTACCACTTTACCTTTGGAGCTCATTTGAAACACATTTTTTTGTGAGGCCACCATTTCTCCTAGAAATGAGGCCGTTTACCCTACCTTTCGTGCTCATTTGAAACACAATTTTCGGCGAGTCCACCATTTTTGGTTAGAAATGAGGCCGTTTACCCTACCTTTCAAGCTCATTTGAAACAAGTCCACCATTTTTGCTTAGAAATGTGGCCGTTTACCCTACCTTCCGAGCTCATTTGAAACACATATTTTAGCGAGTCCACCACTCTACCTTTTGAGCTCATTTGAAACACATCTTTAAGCGAGTCCACGACCCTACCTTTCGAGCTCATTTGAAACACAATTTTCGGCGTGTCCACCATTGTTGCATAGAAATGAGGCTGTTTACCCTACCTTTCGACCTCATTTGAAACACATTTTTTAGCGAGTCTACCACCCTAACTTTGGAGCTCATTTGAAACACATTTTTCGGTGAGTCTACCATTTTTGCTCAAAAATGAGGCCGTTTACCCAACCATTCGAGCTCATTTGAAACACATTTTTTAGGGAGTCCACCACCCTACCTTTGGAGCTCATTTGAAACACATTTTTAAGCGAGTCCACGACCCTACCTTTCGAGCTCATTTGAAACACATTTTTTGGCGAGTCCACCATTTTTGCTTAGAAATGAGGCCGTTTACGCTACCTTTCGAGCTCATTTGAAACACATTTTTTAGCGAGTTCAGCATCCTACCATTCGATCTCATTTGAAACACATTTTTAGGCGAGTCCACCATTTTTTCTTAGAAATGAGGTCGTTTACCCTACCTTCCGAGCTCATTTGAAAGACATTTTTTAGCGAGTCCACCACCCTACCTTTGGAGCTCATTTGAAACACATTTTTAAGCGAGTCCACGACCCTACCTTTCGAGCTCATTTGAAACACATTTTTAGGCGAGTCCACCATTTTTGCTTAGAAATGAGGTCGTTTACGCTACCTTTCGAGCTCATTTGAAACACATTTTTTAGCGAGTTCAGCATCCTACCATTCGAGCTCATCTGAAACACATTTTTAGACGAGTCCACCATTTTTTCTTAGAAATGAGGTCGTTTACCCTACCTTCCGAGCTCATTTGAAAGACATTTTTTAGCCAGTCCACCACCCTACCTTTGGAGCTCATTTGAAACACATTGTTAAGCGAGTCCACGACGCTACCTTTCGAGCTCATTTGAAACACATTTTTAGTCGAGTCCACCATTTTTGCTTAGAAATGAGGCCGTTTACCCTACCTTTGGAGCTCATTTGAAACACATTTTTTAGCGAGTCCACCACCCTACCTTTGGAGCTCATTTGAAACACATTTTTAAGCGAGTCCACGACCCTACCTTTCGAGCTCATTTGAAACACATTTTTAGGCGAGTCCACCATTTTTTCTTAGAAATGAGGCCGTTTACTCTACCTTTGAAGCTCATTTGAAACACATTTTTTAGCGAGTTCAGCATCCTACCATTCGAGCTCATTTGAAACACATTTTTAGACGAGTCCACCATTTTTTCTTAGAAATGAGGTCGTTTACCCTACCTTCCGAGCTCATTTGAAAGACATTTTTTAGCAGTCCACCACCCTACCTTTGGAGCTCATTTGAAACACATTTTTTAGCGAGTCCTAGACCCTACCTTTCGAGCTCATTTGAAACACATTTTTAGGCGAGTCCACCATTTTTGCTTAGAAATGAGGCCGTTTACCCTACCTTTAGAGCTCACTTGAAACACATTTTTTAGCGAGTTCACCACCCTACCTTTGGAGCTCATTTGAAACACATTTTTAAGCGAGTCCATGACCCTACCTTTCGAGCTCATTTGAAACACATTTTTTAGCGAGTTCAGCATCCTACCATTCGAGCTCATTTGAAACATATTTTTTGGCGGGTCCACCATTTTTGCTTAGAAATGAGGCCGTTTACCCTACCTTTCGAGCTCATTTGAAACACATTTTTTAGCGAGTCTACCACTTTACCTTTGGAGCTCATTTGAAACACATTTTTTTATGAGGCCACCATTTCTCCTAGAAATGAGGCCGTTTACCCTACCTTTCGTGCTCATTTGAAACACAATTTTCGGCGAGTCCACCATTTTTGCTTGGAAATGAGGCCGTTTACCCTACCTTTCAAACTCATTTGAAACACATTTTTTAGCGAGTCCACCACCCTACCTTTGGAGCTCATTTGAGACACATTTTTAGGCGAGTCCACCATTTTTGCTTAGAAATGTGGCCGTTTGCCCTACCTTTCGAGCTCATTTGAAACACATATTTTAGCGAGTCCACCACTCTACCTTTTGAGCTCATTTGAAACACATTTTTAAGCGAGTCCACGACCCTACCTTTCGAGCTCATTTGAAACACAATTTTCGGCGTGTCCACCATTGTTGCATAGAAATGAGGTTGTTTACCCTACCTTTCGAGCTCATTTGAAACACATTTTTTAGCGAGTCTACCACCCTAACTTTGGAGCTCATTTGAAACACATTTTTCGGTGAGTCTACCATTTTTGCTCAAAAATGAGGACGTTTACCCAACCATTCGAGCTCATTTGAAACACATTTTTTAGCGAGTCCACCACCCTACCTTTGGAGCTCATTTGAAACACATTTATAAGCGAGTCCACGACCCTACCTTTCGAGCTCATTTGAAACACATTTTTCTGAGAGTCCACCATTTTTGCTTAGAAATGAGGCCGTTTACGCTACCTTTCGAGCTCATTTGAAACACATTTTTCAGCGAGTTCAGCATCCTACCATTCGATCTCATTTGAAACACATTTTTAGGCGAGTCCACCATTTTTTCTTAGAAATGAAGTCGTTTACCCTACCTTCCGAGCTCATTTGAAAGACATTTTTTAGCCAGTCCACCACCCTACCTTTGGAGCTCATTTGAAACACATTTTTCGGCGAGGCCACCATTTTTTCTTAGAAATGAGGCCGTTTACCCTACTTTTCGAGCTCATTTGAAACACATTTTTTAGCGAGTTCACCACCCTACCATTCGAGCTCATTTGAAACATAATTTTTGGCGGGTCCACCATTTTTGTTTAGAAATGAGGCCGTTTACCCTACCTTTCGAGCTCATTTTAAACATATTTTTTAGCGAGTCTACCACCCTCACTTTGGAGCTCATTTGAAACACATTTTTCGGTGAGTCTACCATTTTTGCTCAAAAATGAGGCCGTTTACCCAACCATTCGAGCTCATTTGAAACAAATTTTTTAGCGAGTCCACCACCCTACCTTTGGAGCTCATTTGAAACACATTTTTAAGCGAGTCCACGACCCTACCTTTCGAGCTCATTTGAAACACATTTTTAGGCGAGTCCACCATTTTTGCTTAGAAATGAGGCCGTTTACCCTACCTTTGGAGCTCATTTGAAACACATTTTTTAGCGAGTCCACCACCCTACCTTTGGAGCTCATTTGAAACACATTTTTAGACGAGTCCACGACCCTACCTTTCGAGCTCATTTGAAACACATTTTTAGGCGAGTCCACCATTTTTGCTTAGAAATGAGGTCGTTTACGCTACCTTTCGAGCTCATTTGAAACACATTTTTTAGCGAGTTCAGCATCCTACCATTCGAGCTCATCTGAAACACATTTTTAGACGAGTCCACCATTTTTTCTTAGAAATGAGGTCGTTTACCCTACCTTCCGAGCTCATTTGAAAGACATTTTTTAGCCAGTCCACCACCCTACCTTTGGAGCTCATTTGAAACACATTGTTAAGCGAGTCCACGACGCTACCTTTCGAGCTCATTTGAAACACATTTTTAGGCGAGTCCACCATTTTTGCTTAGAAATGAGGCCGTTTACCCTACCTTTGGAGCTCATTTGAAACACATTTTTTAGCGAGTCCACCACCCTACCTTTGGAGCTCATTTGAAACACATTTTTAAGCGAGTCCACGACCCTACCTTTCGAGCTCATTTGAAACACATTTTTAGGCGAGTCCACCATTTTTTCTTAGAAATGAGGCCGTTTACTCTACCTTTGAAGCTCATTTGAAACACATTTTTTAGCGAGTTCAGCATCCTACCATTCGAGCTCATTTGAAACACATTTTTAGACGAGTCCACCATTTTTTCTTAGAAATGAGGTCGTTTACCCTACCTTCCGAGCTCATTTGAAAGACATTTTTTAGCAGTCCACCACCCTACCTTTGGAGCTCATTTGAAACACATTTTTTAGCGAGTCCTAGACCCTACCTTTCGAGCTCATTTGAAACACATTTTTAGGCGAGTCCACCATTTTTGCTTAGAAATGAGGCCGTTTACCCTACCTTTAGAGCTCATTTGAAACACATTTTTTAGCGAGTTCACCACCCTACCTTTGGAGCTCATTTGAAAGACATTTTTAAGCGAGTCCATGACCCTACCTTTCGAGCTCATTTGAAACACATTTTTTAGCGAGTTCAGCATCCTACCATTCGAGCTCATTTGAAACATATTTTTTGGCGGGTCCACCATTTTTGCTTAGAAATGAGGCCGTTTACCCTACCTTTCGAGCTCATTTGAAACACATTTTTTAGCGAGTCTACCACTTTACCTTTGGAGCTCATTTGAAACACATTTTTTTATGAGGCCACCATTTCTCCTAGAAATGAGGCCGTTTACCCTACCTTTCGTGCTCATTTGAAACACAATTTTCGGCGAGTCCACCATTTTTGCTTGGAAATGAGGCCGTTTACCCTACCTTTCAAACTCATTTGAAACACATTTTTTAGCGAGTCCACCACCCTACCTTTGGAGCTCATTTGAGACACATTTTTAGGCGAGTCCACCATTTTTGCTTAGAAATGTGGCCGTTTGCCCTACCTTTCGAGCTCATTTGAAACACATATTTTAGCGAGTCCACCACTCTACCTTTTGAGCTCATTTGAAACACATTTTTAAGCGAGTCCACGACCCTACCTTTCGAGCTCATTTGAAACACAATTTTCGGTGTGTCCACCATTGTTGCATAGAAATGAGGTTGTTTACCCTACCTTTCGAGCTCATTTGAAACACATTTTTTAGCGAGTCTACCACCCTAACTTTGGAGCTCATTTGAAACACATTTTTCGGTGAGTCTACCATTTTTGCTCAAAAATGAGGACGTTTACCCAACCATTCGAGCTCATTTGAAACACATTTTTTAGCGAGTCCACCACCCTACCTTTGGAGCTCATTTGAAACACATTTATAAGCGAGTCCACGACCCTACCTTTCGAGCTCATTTGAAACACATTTTTCTGAGAGTCCACCATTTTTGCTTAGAAATGAGGCCGTTTACGCTACCTTTCGAGCTCATTTGAAACACATTTTTTAGCGAGTTCAGCATCCTACCATTCGATCTCATTTGAAACACATTTTTAGGCGAGTCCACCATTTTTTCTTAGAAATGAAGTCGTTTACCCTACCTTCCGAGCTCATTTGAAAGACATTTTTTAGCCAGTCCACCACCCTACCTTTGGAGCTCATTTGAAACACATTTTTCGGCGAGGCCACCATTTTTTCTTAGAAATGAGGCCGTTTACCCTACTTTTCGAGCTCATTTGAAACACATTTTTTAGCGAGTTCACCACCCTACCATTCGAGCTCATTTGAAACATAATTTTTGGCGGGTCCACCATTTTTGTTTAGAAATGAGGCCGTTTACCCTACCTTTCGAGCTCATTTTAAACATATTTTTTAGCGAGTCTACCACCCTCACTTTGGAGCTCATTTGAAACACATTTTTCGGTGAGTCTACCATTTTTGCTCAAAAATGAGGCCGTTTACCCAACCATTCGAGCTCATTTGAAACAAATTTTTTAGCGAGTCCACCACCCTACCTTCGGAGCTCATTTGAAACACATTTTTAAGCGAGTCCACGACCCTACCTTTCGAGCTCATTTGAAACACATTTTTAGGCGAGTCCACCATTTTTGCTTAGAAATGAGGCCGTTTACCCTACCTTTGGAGCTCATTTGAAACACATTTTTTAGCGAGTCCACCACCCTACCTTTGGAGCTCATTTGAAACACATTTTTAGACGAGTCCACGACCCTACCTTTCGAGCTCATTTGAAACACATTTTTAGGCGAGTCCACCATTTTTGCTTAGAAATGAGGTCGTTTACGCTACCTTTCGAGCTCATTTGAAACACATTTTTTAGCGAGTTCAGCATCCTACCATTCGAGCTCATCTGAAACACATTTTTAGACGAGTCCACCATTTTTTCTTAGAAATGAGGTCGTTTACCCTACCTTCCGAGCTCATTTGAAAGACATTTTTTAGCCAGTCCACCACCCTACCTTTGGAGCTCATTTGAAACACATTGTTAAGCGAGTCCACGACGCTACCTTTCGAGCTCATTTGAAACACATTTTTAGGCGAGTCCACCATTTTTGCTTAGAAATGAGGCCGTTTACCCTACCTTTGGAGCTCATTTGAAACACATTTTTTAGCGAGTCCACCACCCTACCTTTGGAGCTCATTTGAAACACATTTTTAAGCGAGTCCACGACCCTACCTTTCGAGCTCATTTGAAACACATTTTTAGGCGAGTCCACCATTTTTTCTTAGAAATGAGGCCGTTTACTCTACCTTTGAAGCTCATTTGAAACACATTTTTTAGCGAGTTCAGCATCCTACCATTCGAGCTCATTTGAAACACATTTTTAGACGAGTCCACCATTTTTTCTTAGAAATGAGGTCGTTTACCCTACCTTCCGAGCTCATTTGAAAGACATTTTTTAGCAGTCCACCACCCTACCTTTGGAGCTCATTTGAAACACATTTTTTAGCGAGTCCTAGACCCTACCTTTCGAGCTCATTTGAAACACATTTTTAGGCGAGTCCACCATTTTTGCTTAGAAATGAGGCCGTTTACCCTACCTTTAGAGCTCATTTGAAACACATTTTTTAGCGAGTTCACCACCCTACCTTTGGAGCTCATTTGAAACACATTTTTAAGCGAGTCCATGACCCTACCTTTCGAGCTCATTTGAAACACATTTTTTAGCGAGTTCAGCATCCTACCATTCGAGCTCATTTGAAACATATTTTTTGGCGGGTCCACCATTTTTGCTTAGAAATGAGGCCGTTTACCCTACCTTTCGAGCTCATTTGAAACACATTTTTTAGCGAGTCTACCACTTTACCTTTGGAGCTCATTTGAAACACATTTTTTTATGAGGCCACCATTTCTCCTAGAAATGAGGCCGTTTACCCTACCTTTCGTGCTCATTTGAAACACAATTTTCGGCGAGTCCACCATTTTTGCTTGGAAATGAGGCCGTTTACCCTACCTTTCAAACTCATTTGAAACACATTTTTTAGCGAGTCCACCACCCTACCTTTGGAGCTCATTTGAGACACATTTTTAGGCGAGTCCACCATTTTTGCTTAGAAATGTGGCCGTTTGCCCTACCTTTCGAGCTCATTTGAAACACATATTTTAGCGAGTCCACCACTCTACCTTTTGAGCTCATTTGAAACACATTTTTAAGCGAGTCCACGACCCTACCTTTCGAGCTCATTTGAAACACAATTTTCGGCGTGTCCACCATTGTTGCATAGAAATGAGGTTGTTTACCCTACCTTTCGAGCTCATTTGAAACACATTTTTTAGCGAGTCTACCACCCTAACTTTGGAGCTCATTTGAAACACATTTTTCGGTGAGTCTACCATTTTTGCTCAAAAATGAGGACGTTTACCCAACCATTCGAGCTCATTTGAAACACATTTTTTAGCGAGTCCACCACCCTACCTTTGGAGCTCATTTGAAACACATTTATAAGCGAGTCCACGACCCTACCTTTCGAGCTCATTTGAAACACATTTTTCTGAGAGTCCACCATTTTTGCTTAGAAATGAGGCCGTTTACGCTACCTTTCGAGCTCATTTGAAACACATTTTTTAGCGAGTTCAGCATCCTACCATTCGATCTCATTTGAAACACATTTTTAGGCGAGTCCACCATTTTTTCTTAGAAATGAAGTCGTTTACCCTACCTTCCGAGCTCATTTGAAAGACATTTTTTAGCCAGTCCACCACCCTACCTTTGGAGCTCATTTGAAACACATTTTTCGGCGAGGCCACCATTTTTTCTTAGAAATGAGGCCGTTTACCCTACTTTTCGAGCTCATTTGAAACACATTTTTTAGCGAGTTCACCACCCTACCATTCGAGCTCATTTGAAACATAATTTTTGGCGGGTCCACCATTTTTGTTTAGAAATGAGGCCGTTTACCCTACCTTTCGAGCTCATTTTAAACATATTTTTTAGCGAGTCTACCACCCTCACTTTGGAGCTCATTTGAAACACATTTTTCGGTGAGTCTACCATTTTTGCTCAAAAATGAGGCCGTTTACCCAACCATTCGAGCTCATTTGAAACAAATTTTTTAGCGAGTCCACCACCCTACCTTTGGAGCTCATTTGAAACACATTTTTAAGCGAGTCCACGACCCTACCTTTCGAGCTCATTTGAAACACATTTTTAGGCGAGTCCACCATTTTTGCTTAGAAATGAGGCCGTTTACCCTACCTTTGGAGCTCATTTGAAACACATTTTTTAGCGAGTCCACCACCCTACCTTTGGAGCTCATTTGAAACACATTTTTAGACGAGTCCACGACCCTACCTTTCGAGCTCATTTGAAACACATTTTTAGGCGAGTCCACCATTTTTGCTTAGAAATGAGGTCGTTTACGCTACCTTTCGAGCTCATTTGAAACACATTTTTTAGCGAGTTCAGCATCCTACCATTCGAGCTCATCTGAAACACATTTTTAGACGAGTCCACCATTTTTTCTTAGAAATGAGGTCGTTTACCCTACCTTCCGAGCTCATTTGAAACACATTTTTTAGCCAGTCCACCACCCTACCTTTGGAGCTCATTTGAAACACATTGTTAAGCGAGTCCACGACGCTACCTTTCGAGCTCATTTGAAACACATTTTTAGGCGAGTCCACCATTTTTGCTTAGAAATGAGGCCGTTTACCCTACCTTTGGAGCTCATTTGAAACACATTTTTTAGCGAGTCCACCACCCTACCTTTGGAGCTCATTTGAAACACATTTTTAAGCGAGTCCACGACCCTACCTTTCGAGCTCATTTGAAACACATTTTTAGGCGAGTCCACCATTTTTTCTTAGAAATGAGGCCGTTTACTCTACCTTTGAAGCTCATTTGAAACACATTTTTTAGCGAGTTCAGCATCCTACCATTCGAGCTCATTTGAAACACATTTTTAGACGAGTCCACCATTTTTTCTTAGAAATGAGGTCGTTTACCCTACCTTCCGAGCTCATTTGAAAGACATTTTTTAGCAGTCCACCACCCTACCTTTGGAGCTCATTTGAAACACATTTTTTAGCGAGTCCTAGACCCTACCTTTCGAGCTCATTTGAAACACATTTTTAGGCGAGTCCACCATTTTTGCTTAGAAATGAGGCCGTTTACCCTACCTTTAGAGCTCATTTGAAACACATTTTTTAGCGAGTTCACCACCCTACCTTTGGAGCTCATTTGAAACACATTTTTAAGCGAGTCCATGACCCTACCTTTCGAGCTCATTTGAAACACATTTTTTAGCGAGTTCAGCATCCTACCATTCGAGCTCATTTGAAACATATTTTTTGGCGGGTCCACCATTTTTGCTTAGAAATGAGGCCGTTTACCCTACCTTTCGAGCTCATTTGAAACACATTTTTTAGCGAGTCTACCACTTTACCTTTGGAGCTCATTTGAAACACATTTTTTTATGAGGCCACCATTTCTCCTAGAAATGAGGCCGTTTACCCTACCTTTCGTGCTCATTTGAAACACAATTTTCGGCGAGTCCACCATTTTTGCTTGGAAATGAGGCCGTTTACCCTACCTTTCAAACTCATTTGAAACACATTTTTTAGCGAGTCCACCACCCTACCTTTGGAGCTCATTTGAGACACATTTTTAGGCGAGTCCACCATTTTTGCTTAGAAATGTGGCCGTTTGCCCTACCTTTCGAGCTCATTTGAAACACATATTTTAGCGAGTCCACCACTCTACCTTTTGAGCTCATTTGAAACACATTTTTAAGCGAGTCCACGACCCTACCTTTCGAGCTCATTTGAAACACAATTTTCGGCGTGTCCACCATTGTTGCATAGAAATGAGGTTGTTTACCCTACCTTTCGAGCTCATTTGAAACACATTTTTTAGCGAGTCTACCACCCTAACTTTGGAGCTCATTTGAAACACATTTTTCGGTGAGTCTACCATTTTTGCTCAAAAATGAGGACGTTTACCCAACCATTCGAGCTCATTTGAAACACATTTTTTAGCGAGTCCACCACCCTACCTTTGGAGCTCATTTGAAACACATTTATAAGCGAGTCCACGACCCTACCTTTCGAGCTCATTTGAAACACATTTTTCTGAGAGTCCACCATTTTTGCTTAGAAATGAGGCCGTTTACGCTACCTTTCGAGCTCATTTGAAACACATTTTTTAGCGAGTTCAGCATCCTACCATTCGATCTCATTTGAAACACATTTTTAGGCGAGTCCACCATTTTTTCTTAGAAATGAAGTCGTTTACCCTACCTTCCGAGCTCATTTGAAAGACATTTTTTAGCCAGTCCACCACCCTACCTTTGGAGCTCATTTGAAACACATTTTTCGGCGAGGCCACCATTTTTTCTTAGAAATGAGGCCGTTTACCCTACTTTTCGAGCTCATTTGAAACACATTTTTTAGCGAGTTCACCACCCTACCATTCGAGCTCATTTGAAACATAATTTTTGGCGGGTCCACCATTTTTGTTTAGAAATGAGGCCGTTTACCCTACCTTTCGAGCTCATTTTAAACATATTTTTTAGCGAGTCTACCACCCTCACTTTGGAGCTCATTTGAAACACATTTTTCGGTGAGTCTACCATTTTTGCTCAAAAATGAGGCCGTTTACCCAACCATTCGAGCTCATTTGAAACAAATTTTTTAGCGAGTCCACCACCCTACCTTTGGAGCTCATTTGAAACACATTTTTAAGCGAGTCCACGACCCTACCTTTCGAGCTCATTTGAAACACATTTTTAGGCGAGTCCACCATTTTTGCTTAGAAATGAGGCCGTTTACCCTACCTTTGGAGCTCATTTGAAACACATTTTTTAGCGAGTCCACCACCCTACCTTTGGAGCTCATTTGAAACACATTTTTAAGCGAGTCCACGACCCTACCTTTCGAGCTCATTTGAAACACATTTTTAGGCGAGTCCACCATTTTTGCTTAGAAATGAGGCCGATTACGCTACCTTTCGAGCTCATTTGAAACACATTTTTTAGCGAGTTCAGCATCCTACCATTCGATCTCATTTGAAACACATTTTTAGGCGAGTCCACCATTTTTTCTTAGAAATGAGGTCGTTTACCCTACCTTCCGAGCTCATTTGAAAGACATTTTTTAGCGAGTCCACCACCCTACCTTTGGAGCTCATTTGAAACACATTTTTAAGCGAGTCCACGACCCTACCTTTCGAGCTCATTTGAAACACATTTTTAGGCGAGTCCACCATTTTTGCTTAGAAATGAGGCCGTTTACGCTACCTTTCGAGCTCATTTGAAACACATTTTTTAGCGAGTTCAGCATCCTACCATTCGAGCTCATCTGAAACACATTTTTAGACGAGTCCACCATTTTTTCTTAGAAATGAGGTCGTTTACCCTACCTTCCGAGCTCATTTGAAAGACATTTTTTAGCCAGTCCACCACCCTACCTTTGGAGCTCATTTGAAACACATTGTTAAGCGAGTCCACGACCCTACCTTTCGAGATCATTTGAAACACATTTTTAGGCGAGTCCACCATTTTTGCTTAGAAATGAGGCCGTTTACCCTACCTTTGGAGCTCATTTGAAACACATTTTTTAGCGAGTCCACCACCCTACCTTTGGAGCTCATTTGAAACACATTTTTAAGCGAGTCCACGACCCTACCTTTCGAGCTCATTTGAAACACATTTTTAGGCGAGTCCACCATTTTTGCTTAGAAATGAGGCCGTTTACTCTACCTTTGAAGCTCATTTGAAACACATTTTTTAGCGAGTTCAGCATCCTACTATTCGAGCTCATTTGAAACACATTTTTAGACGAGTCCACCATTTTTTCTTAGAAATGAGGTCGTTTACCCTACCTTCCGAGCTCATTTGAAAGACATTTTTTAGCAGTCCACCACCCTACCTTTGGAGCTCATTTGAAACACATTTTTTAGCGAGTCCTAGACCCTACCTTTCGAGCTCATTTGAAACACATTTTTAGGCGAGTCCACCATTTTTGCTTAGAAATGAGGCCGTTTACCCTACCTTTGGAGCTCATTTGAAACACATTTTTTAGCGAGTCCACCACCCTACCTTTGGAGCTCATTTCAAACACATTTTTAAGCGAGTCCACGCCCCTACCTTTCGAGCTCATTTGAAACACATTTTTTAGCGAGTTCAGCATCCTACCATTCGAGCTCATTTGAAACATATTTTTTGGCGGGTCCACCATTTTTGCTTAGAAATGAGGCCGTTTACCCTACCTTTCGAGCTCATTTGAAACACATTTTTTAGCGAGTCTACCACTTTACCTTTGGAGCTCATTTGAAACACATTTTTTTGTGAGGCCACCATTTCTCCTAGAAATGAGGCCGTTTACCCTACCTTTCGTGCTCATTTGAAACACAATTTTCGGCGAGTCCACCATTTTTGCTTGGAAATGAGGCCGTTTACCCTACCTTTCAAACTCATTTGAAACACATTTTTTAGCGAGTCCACCACCCTACCTTTGGAGCTCATTTGAGACACATTTTTAGGCGAGTCCACCATTTTTGCTTAGAAATGTGGCCGTTTGCCCTACCTTTCGAGCTCATTTGAAACACATATTTTAGCGGGTCCACCACTCTACCTTTTGAGATCATTTGAAACACATTTTTAAGCGAGTCCACGACCCTACCTTTCGAGCTCATTTGGAACACATTTTTTAGCGAGTCTACCACCCTAACTTTCGAGATCATTTGAAACACATTTTTAGGCGAGTCCACCATTTTTGCTTAGAAATGAGGCCGTTTACCCTACCTTTGGAGCTCATTTGAAACACATTTTTTAGCGAGTCCACCACCCTACCTTTGGAGCTCATTTGAAACACATTTTTAAGCGAGTCCACGACCCTACCTTTCGAGCTCATTTGAAACACATTTTTAGGCGAGTCCACCATTTTTGCTTAGAAATGAGGCCGTTTACTCTACCTTTGAAGCTCATTTGAAACACATTTTTAAGCGAGTTCAGCATCCTACCATTCGAGCTCATTTGAAACACATTTTTAGACGAGTCCACCATTTTTTCTTAGAAATGAGGTCGTTTACCCTACCTTCCGAGCTCATTTGAAAGACATTTTTTTAGCAGTCCACCACCCTACCTTTGGAGCTCATTTGAAACACATTTTTTAGCGAGTCCTAGACCCTACATTTCGAGCTCATTTGAAACACATTTTTAGGCGAGTCCACCATTTTTGCTTAGAAATGAGGCCGTTAACCCTACCTTTGGAGCTCATTTGAAACACATTTTTTAGCGAGTCCACCACCCTACCTTTGGAGCTCATTTGAAACACATTTTTAAGCGAGTCCACGACCCTACCTTTCGAGCTCATTTGAAACACATTTTTTAGCGAGTTCAGCATCCTACCATTCGAGCTCATTTGAAACATATTTTTTGGCGGGTCCACCATTTTTGCTTAGAAATGAGGCCGTTTACCCTACCTTTCGAGCTCATTTGAAACACATTTTTTAGCGAGTCTACCACTTTACCTTTGGAGCTCATTAGAAACACATTTTTTTGTGAGGCCACCATTTCTCCTAGAAATGAGGCCGTTTACCCTATCTTTCGTGCTCATTTGAAACACAATTTTCGGCGAGTCCACCATTTTTGCTTGGAAATGAGGCCGTCTACCCTACCTTTCAAACTCATTTGAAACACATTTTTTAGCGAGTCCACCACCCTACCTTTGGAGCTCATTTGAGACACATTTTTAGGCGAGTCCACCATTTTTGCTTAGAAATGTGGCCGTTTGCCCTACCTTTCGAGCTCATTTGAGACACATATTTTAGCGAGTCCACCACTCTACCTTTTGAGCTCATTTGAAACACATTTTTAAGCGAGTCCACGACCCTACCTTTCGAGCTCATTTGAAACACAATTTTCGGCGTGTCCACCATTGTTGCATAGAAATGAGGCTGTTTACCCTACCTTTCGAGCTCATTTGAAACACATTTTTTAGCGAGTCTACCACCCTAACTTTGGAGCTCATTTGAAACACATTTTTCGGTGAGTCTACCATTTTTGCTCAAAAATGAGGACGTTTACCCAACCATTCGAGCTCATTTGAAACACATTTTTTAGCGAGTCCACCACCCTACCTTTGGAGCTAATTTGAAACACATTTATAAGCGAGTCCACGACCCTACCTTTCGAGCTCATTTGAAACACATTTTTCGGAGAGTCCACCATTTTTGCTTAGAAATGAGGCCGTTTACGCTACCTTTCGAGCTCATTTGAAACACATTTTTTAGCGAGTTCAGCATCCTACCATTCGAGCTCATCTGAAACACATTTTTAGATGAGTCCACCATTTTTTCTTAGAAATGAGGTCGTTTACCCTACCTTCCGAGCTCATTTGAAAGACATTTTTTAGCCAGTCCACCACCCTACCTTTGGAGCTCATTTGAAACACATTGTTAAGCGAGTCCACGACCCTACCTTTCGAGCTCATTTGAAACATATTTTTAGGCGAGTCCACCATTTTTTCTTAGAAATGAGGTCGTTTACCCTACCTTCCGAGCTCATTTGAAAGACATTTTTTAGCGAGTCCACCACCCTACCTTTGGAGCTCATTTGAAACACATTTTTAAGCGAGTCCACGACCCTACCTTTCGAGCTCATTTGAAACACATTTTTAGGCGAGTCCACCATTTTTGCTTAGAAATGAGGCCGTTTACGCTACCTTTCGAGCTCATTTGAAACACATTTTTTAGCGAGTTCAGCATCCTACCATTCGAGCTCATCTGAAACACATTTTTAGACGAGTCCACCATTTTTTCTTAGAAATGAGGTCGTTTACCCTACCTTCCGAGCTCATTTGAAACACATTTTTTAGCGAGTCCACCACCCTACCTTTGGAGCTCATTTGAGACACATTTTTAGGCGAGTCCACCATTTTTGCTTAGAAATGTGGCCGTTTGCCCTACCTTTCGAGCTCATTTGAAACACATATTTTAGCGGGTCCACCACTCTACCTTTTGAGATCATTTGAAACACATTTTTAAGCGAGTCCACGACCCTACCTTTCGAGCTCATTTGGAACACATTTTTTAGCGAGTCTACCACCCTAACTTTCGAGATCATTTGAAACACATTTTTAGGCGAGTCCACCATTTTTGCTTAGAAATGAGGCCGTTTACCCTACCTTTGGAGCTCATTTGAAACACATTTTTTAGCGAGTCCACCACCCTACCTTTGGAGCTCATTTGAAACACATTTTTAAGCGAGTCCACGACCCTACCTTTCGAGCTCATTTGAAACACATTTTTAGGCGAGTCCACCATTTTTGCTTAGAAATGAGGCCGTTTACTCTACCTTTGAAGCTCATTTGAAACACATTTTTAAGCGAGTTCAGCATCCTACCATTCGAGCTCATTTGAAACACATTTTTAGACGAGTCCACCATTTTTTCTTAGAAATGAGGTCGTTTACCCTACCTTCCGAGCTCATTTGAAAGACATTTTTTTAGCAGTCCACCACCCTACCTTTGGAGCTCATTTGAAACACATTTTTTAGCGAGTCCTAGACCCTACATTTCGAGCTCATTTGAAACACATTTTTAGGCGAGTCCACCATTTTTGCTTAGAAATGAGGCCGTTAACCCTACCTTTGGAGCTCATTTGAAACACATTTTTTAGCGAGTCCACCACCCTACCTTTGGAGCTCATTTGAAACACATTTTTAAGCGAGTCCACGACCCTACCTTTCGAGCTCATTTGAAACACATTTTTTAGCGAGTTCAACATCCTACCATTCGAGCTCATTTGAAACATATTTTTTGGCGGGTCCACCATTTTTGCTTAGAAATGAGGCCGTTTACCCTACCTTTCGAGCTCATTTGAAACACATTTTTTAGCGAGTCTACCACTTTACCTTTGGAGCTCATTTGAAACACATTTTTTTGTGAGGCCACCATTTCTCCTAGAAATGAGGCCGTTTACCCTATCTTTCGTGCTCATTTGAAACACAATTTTCGGCGAGTCCACCATTTTTGCTTGGAAATGAGGCCGTCTACCCTACCTTTCAAACTCATTTGAAACACATTTTTTAGCGAGTCCACCACCCTACCTTTGGAGCTCATTTGAGACACATTTTTAGGCGAGTCCACCATTTTTGCTTAGAAATGTGGCCGTTTGCCCTACCTTTCGAGCTCATTTGAGACACATATTTTAGCGAGTCCACCACTCTACCTTTTGAGCTCATTTGAAACACATTTTTAAGCGAGTCCACGACCCTACCTTTCGAGCTCATTTGAAACACAATTTTCGGCGTGTCCACCATTGTTGCATAGAAATGAGGCTGTTTACCCTACCTTTCGAGCTCATTTGAAACACATTTTTTAGCGAGTCTACCACCCTAACTTTGGAGCTCATTTGAAACACATTTTTCGGTGAGTCTACCATTTTTGCTCAAAAATGAGGACGTTTACCCAACCATTCGAGCTCATTTGAAACACATTTTTTAGCGAGTCCACCACCCTACCTTTGGAGCTAATTTGAAACACATTTATAAGCGAGTCCACGACCCTACCTTTCGAGCTCATTTGAAACACATTTTTCGGAGAGTCCACCATTTTTGCTTAGAAATGAGGCCGTTTACGCTACCTTTCGAGCTCATTTGAAACACATTTTTTAGCGAGTTCAGCATCCTACCATTCGAGCTCATCTGAAACACATTTTTAGATGAGTCCACCATTTTTTCTTAGAAATGAGGTCGTTTACCCTACCTTCCGAGCTCATTTGAAAGACATTTTTTAGCCAGTCCACCACCCTACCTTTGGAGCTCATTTGAAACACATTGTTAAGCGAGTCCACGACCCTACCTTTCGAGCTCATTTGAAACATATTTTTAGGCGAGTCCACCATTTTTTCTTAGAAATGAGGTCGTTTACCCTACCTTCCGAGCTCATTTGAAAGACATTTTTTAGCGAGTCCACCACCCTACCTTTGGAGCTCATTTGAAACACATTTTTAAGCGAGTCCACGACCCTACCTTTCGAGCTCATTTGAAACACATTTTTAGGCGAGTCCACCATTTTTGCTTAGAAATGAGGCCGTTTACGCTACCTTTCGAGCTCATTTGAAACACATTTTTTAGCGAGTTCAGCATCCTACCATTCGAGCTCATCTGAAACACATTTTTAGACGAGTCCACCATTTTTTCTTAGAAATGAGGTCGTTTACCCTACCTTCCGAGCTCATTTGAAAGACATTTTTTAGCCAGTCCACCACCCTACCTTTGGAGCTCATTTGAAACACATTGTTAAGCGAGTCCACGACCCTACCTTTCGAGCTCATTTGAAACACATTTTTAGGCGAGTCCACCATTTTGCTTAGAAATGAGGCCGTTTACCCTACCTTTGGAGCTCATTTGAAACACATTTTTTAGCGAGTCCACCACCCTACCTTTGGAGCTCATTTGAAACACATTTTTAAGCGAGTCCACGACCCTACCTTTCGAGCTCATTTGAAACACATTTTTAGGCGAGTCCACCATTTTTGCTTAGAAATGAGGCCGTTTACTCTACCTTTGAAGCTCATTTGAAACACATTTTTTAGCGAGTTCAGCATCCTACCATTCGAGCTCATTTGAAACACATTTTTAGACGAGTCCACCATTTTTTCTAAGAAATGAGGTCGTTTACCCTACCTTCCGAGCTCATTTGAAAGACATTTTTTAGCAGTCCACAACCCTACCTTTGGAGCTCATTTGAAACACATTTTTTAGCGAGTCCTAGACCCTACCTTTCGAGCTCATTTGAAACACATTTTTAGGCGAGTCCACCATTTTTGCTTAGAAATGAGGCTGTTTACCCTACCTTTCGAGCTCATTTGAAACACATTTTTTAGCGAGTCCACCACCCTACCTTTGGAGCTCATTTGAAACACATTTTTAAGCGAGTCCACGACCCTACCTTTCGAGCTCATTTGAAACACATTTTTTAGCGAGTTCAGCATCCTACCATTCGAGCTCATTTGAAACATATTTTTTGGCGGGTCCACCATTTTTGCTTAGAAATGAGGCCGTTTACCCTACCTTTCGAGCTCATTTGAAACACATTTTTTAGCGAGTCTACCACTTTACCTTGGAGCTCATTTGAAACACATTTTTTTGTGAGGCCACCATTTCTCCTAGAAATGAGGCCGTTTACCCTACCTTTCGTGCTCATTTGAAACACAATTTTCGGCGAGTCCACCATTTTTGCTTGGAAATGAGGCCGTTTACCCTACCTTTCAAACTCATTTGAAACACATTTTTTAGCGAGTCCACCACCCTACCTTTGGAGCTCATTTGAGACACATTTTTAGGCGAGTCCACAATTTTTGCTTAGAAATGTGGCCGTTTGCCCTATCTTTCGAGCTCATTTGAAACACATATTTTAGCGAGTCCACCACTCTACCTTTTGAGCTCATTTGAAACACATTTTTAAGCGAGTCCACGACCCTACCTTTCGAGCTCATTTGAAACACATTTTTTAGCGAGTCTACCACCCTAACTTTGGAGCTCATTTGAAACACATTTTTCGGTGAGTCTACCATTTTTGCTCAAAAATGAGGACGTTTACCCAACCATTCGAGCTCATTTGAAACACATTTTTTAGCGAGTCCACCACCCTACCTTTGGAGCTCATTTGAAACACATTTATAAGCGAGTCCACGACCCTACCTTTCGAGCTCATTTGAAACACATTTTTCGGAGAGTCCACCATTTTTGCTTAGAAATGAGGCCGTTTACGCTACCTTTCGAGCTCATTTGAAACACATTTTTTAGCGAGTTCAGCATCCTACCATTCGATCTCATTTGAAACACATTTTTAGGCGAGTCCACCATTTTTTCATAGAAATGAGGTCGTTTACCCTACCTTCCGAGCTCATTTGAAAGACATTTTTTAGCCAGTCCACCACCCTACCTTTGGAGCTCATTTGAAACACATTTTTCGGCGAGGCCACCATTTTTTCTTAGAAATGAGGCCGTTTACCCTACTTTTCGAGCTCATTTGAAACACATTTTTTAGCGAGTTCACCACCCTACCATTCGAGCTCATTTGAAACATATTTTTTGGCGGGTCCACCATTTTTGTTTAGAAATGAGGCCGTTTACCCTACCTTTCGAGCTCATTTTAAACACATTTTTTAGCGAGTCTACCACCCTAACTTTGGAGCTCATTTGAAACACATTTTTCGGTGAGTCTACCATTTTTGCTCAAAAATGAGGCCGTTTACCCAACCATTCGAGCTCATTTGAAACACATTTTTTAGCGAGTCCACCACCCTACCTTTGGAGCTCATTTGAAACACATTTTTAAGCGAGTCCACGACCCTACCTTTCGAGCTCATTTGAAACACATTTTTAGGCGAGTCCACCATTTTTGCTTAGAAATGAGGCCGTTTACCCTACCTTTGGAGCTCATTTGAAACACATTTTTTAGCGAGTCCACCACCCTACCTTTGGAGCTCATTTGAAACACATTTTTAAGCGAGTCCACGACCCTACCTTTCGAGCTCATTTGAAACACATTTTTAGGCGAGTCCACCATTTTTGCTTAGAAATGAGGCCGTTTACGCTACCTTTCGAGCTCATTTGAAACACATTTTTTAGCGAGTTCAGCATCCTACCATTCGAGCTCATTTGAAACACATTTTTAGACGAGTCCACCATTTTTTCTTAGAAATGAGGCCGTTTACCCTACCTTTGGAGCTCATTTGAAACACATTTTTTAGCGAGTCCACCACCCTACCTTTGGAGCTCATTTGAAACACATTTTTAAGCGAGTCCACGACCCTACCTTTCGAGCTCATTTGAAACACATTTTTTAGCGAGTTCAGCATCCTACCATTCGAGCTCATTTGAAACACATTTTTAGACGAGTCCACCATTTTTTCTTAGAAATGAGGTCGTTTACCCTACCTTCCGAGCTCATTTGAAAGACATTTTTTAGCCATTCCACCACCCTACCTTTGGAGCTCATTTGAAACACATTTTTCGGCGAGGCCACCATTTTTGCTTAGAAATGAGGCCGTTTACCCTACCTGTCGAGCTCATTTGAAATACATTTTTTAGCGAGTTCACCACCCTACCATTCGAGCTCATTTGAAACATATTTTTTGGCGGGTCCACCATTTTTGCTTAGAAATGAGGCCGTTTACCCTACCTTTCGAGCTCATTTGAAACACATTTTTTAGCGAGTCTACCACTTTACCTTTGGAGCTCATTTGAAACACATTTTTTTGTGAGGCCACCATTTCTCCTAGAAATGAGGCCGTTTACCCTACCTTTCGTGCTCATTTGAAACACAATTTTCGGCGAGTCCACCATTTTTGGTTAGAAATGAGGCCGTTTACCCTACCTTTCAAGCTCATTTGAAACACATATTTTAGCGAGTCCACCACTCTACCTTTTGAGCTCATTTGAGACACATTTTTAAGCGAGTCCACGACCCTACCTTTCGAGCTCATTTGAAACACAATTTTCGGCGTGTCCACCATTGTTGCATAGAAATGAGGCTGTTTACCCTACCTTTCGAGCTCATTTGAAACACATTTTTTAGCGAGTCTACCACCCTAACTTTGGAGCTCATTTGAAACACATTTTTCGGTGAGTCTACCATTTTTGCTCAAAAATGAGGCCGTTTACCCAACCATTCGAGCTCATTTGAAACACATTATTTAGGGAGTCCACCACCCTACCTTTGGAGCTCATTTGAAACACATTTTTATGCGAGTCCACGACCCTACCTTTCGAGCTCATTTGAAACACATTTTTTAGCGAGTCTACCACCCTAACTTTGGAGCTCATTTGAAACACATTTTTCGGTGAGTCTACCATTTTTGCTCAAAAATGAGGCCGTTTACCCAACCATTCGAGCTCATTTGAAACACATTATTTAGGGAGTCCACCACCCTACCTTTGGAGCTCATTTGAAACACATTTTTATGCGAGTCCACGACCCTACCTTTCGAGCTCATTTGAAACACATTTTTTGGCGAGTCCACCATTTTTCCTTAGAAATGAGGCCGTTTACGCTACCTTTCGAGCTCATTTGAAACACATTTTTTAGCGAGTTCAGCATCCTACCATTCGATCTCATTTGAAACACATTTTTAGGCGAGTCCACCATTTTTTCTTAGAAATGAGGTCGTTTACCCTACCTTCCGAGCTCATTTGAAAGACATTTTTTAGCGAGTCCACCACCCTACCTTTGGAGCTCATTTGAAACACATTTTTAAGCGAGTCCACGACCCTACCTTTCGAGCTCATTTGAAACACATTTTTAGGCGAGTCCACCATTTTTGCTTAGAAATGAGGCCGTTTACGCTACCTTTCGAGCTCATTTGAAACACATTTATTAGCGAGTTCAGCATCCTACCATTCGAGCTCATTTGAAACACATTTTTAGACGAGTCCACCATTTTTTCTTAGAAATGAGGTCGTTTACCCTACCTTCCGAGCTCATTTGAAAGACATTTTTTAGCCAGTCCACCACCCTACCTTTGGAGCTCATTTGAAACACATTGTTAAGCGAGTCCACGACCCTACCTTTCGAGCTCATTTGAAACACATTTTTAGGCGAGTCCACCATTTTTGCTTAGAAATGAGGCCGTTTACCCTACCTTTGGAGCTCATTTGAAACACATTTTTTAGCGAGTCCACCACCCAACCTTTGGAGCTCATTTGAAACACATTTTTAAGCGAGTCCACGACCCTACCTTTCGAGCTCATTTGAAACACATTTTTTAGCGAGTTCAGCATCCTACCATTCGAGCTCATTTGAAACACATTTTTAGACGAGTCCACCATTTTTTCTTAGAAATGAGGTCGTTTACCCTACCTTCCGAGCTCATTTGAAAGACATTTTTTAGCCAGTCCACCACCCTACCTTTGGAGCTCTTTTGAAACACATTTTTCGGCGAGGCCACCATTTTTTCTTAGAAATGAGGCCGTTTACCCTACTTTTCGAGCTCATTTGAAACACATTTTTTAGCGAGTTCACCACCCTACCATTCGAGCTCATTTGAAACATATTTTTTGGCGGGTCCACCATTTTTGTTTAGAAATGAGGCCGTTTACCCTACCTTTCGAGCTCATTTTAAACACATTTTTTAGCGAGTCTACCACCCTAACTTTGGAGCTCATTTGAAACACATTTTTCGGTGAGTCTACCATTTTTGCTCAAAAATGAGGCCGTTTACCCAACCATTCGAGCTCATTTGAAACACATTTTTTAGCGAGTCCACCACCCTACCTTTGGAGCTCATTTGAAACACATTTTTAGGCGAGTCCACCATTTTTGCTTAGAAATGAGGCCGTTTACCATTCGAGCTCATTTGATACACATTTTTAAGCGAGTCCACGACCCTACCTTTCGAGCTCATTTGAAACACATTTTTTAGCGAGTTCAGCATCCTACCATTCGAGCTCATTTGAAACACATTTTTAGACGAGTCCACCATTTTTTCTTAGAAATGAGGTCGTTTACCCTACCTTCCGAGCTCATTTGAAAGACATTTTTTAGCCAGTCCACCACCCTACCTTTGGAGCTCATTTGAAACACATTTTTCGGCGAGGCCACCATTTTTGCTTAGAAATGAGGCCGTTTACCCTACCTGTCGAGCTCATTTGAAATACATTTTTTAGCGAGTTCACCACCCTACCATTCGAGCTCATTTGAAACATATTTTTTGGCGGGTCCACCATTTTTGCTTAGAAATGAGGCCGTTTACCCTACCTTTCGAGCTCATTTGAAACACATTTTTTAGCGAGTCTACCACTTTACCTTTGGAGCTCATTTGAAACACATTTTTTTGTGAGGCCACCATTTCTCCTAGAAATGAGGCCGTTTACCCTACCTTTCGTGCTCATTTGAAACACAATTTTCGGCGAGTCCACCATTTTTGGTTAGAAATGAGGCCGTTTACCCTACCTTTCAAGCTCATTTGAAACACATTTTTTAGCGAGTCCACCACCCTACCTTTGGAGCTCATTTGAGACACATTTTTTGGCGAGTCCACCATTTTTGCTTAGAAATGTGGCCGTTTACCCTACCTTCCGAGCTCATTTGAAACACATATTTTAGCGAGTCCACCACTCTACCTTTTGAGCTCATTTGAGACACATTTTTAAGCGAGTCCACGACCCTACCTTTCGAGCTCATTTGAAACACAATTTTCGGCGTGTCCACCATTGTTGCATAGAAATGAGGCTGTTTACCCTACCTTTCGAGCTCATTTGAAACACATTTTTTAGCGAGTCTACCACCCTAACTTTGGAGCTCATTTGAAACACATTTTTCGGTGAGTCTACCATTTTTGCTCAAAAATGAGGCCGTTTACCCAACCATTCGAGCTCATTTGAAACACATTTTTTAGGGAGTCCACCACCCTACCTTTGGAGCTCATTTGAAACACATTTTTATGCGAGTCCACGACCCTACCTTTCGAGCTCATTTGAAACACATTTTTTGGCGAGTCCACCATTTTTGCTTAGAAATGAGGCCGTTTACGCTACCTTTCGAGCTCATTTGAAACACATTTTTTAGCGAGTTCAGCATCCTACCATTCGATCTCATTTGAAACACATTTTTAGGCGAGTCCACCATTTTTTCTTAGAAATGAGGTCGTTTACCCTACCTTCCGAGCTCATTTGAAAGACATTTTTTAGCGAGTCCACCACCCTACCTTTGGAGCTCATTTGAAACACATTTTTAGGCGGGTCCACCATTTTTGTTTAGAAATGAGGCCGTTTACCCTACCTTTCGAGCTCATTTTAAACACATTTTTTAGCGAGTCTACCACCCTAACTTTGGAGCTCATTTGAAACACATTTTTCGGTGAGTCTACCATTTTTGCTCAAAAATGAGGCCGTTTACCCAACCATTCGAGCTCATTTGAAACACATTTTTTAGCGAGTCCACCACCCTACCTTTGGAGCTCATTTGAAACACATTTTTAGGCGAGTCCACCATTTTTGCTTAGAAATGAGGCCGTTTACCATTCGAGCTCATTTGATACACATTTTTAAGCGAGTCCACGACCCTACCTTTCGAGCTCATTTGAAACACATTTTTTAGCGAGTTCAGCATCCTACCATTCGAGCTCATTTGAAACACATTTTTAGACGAGTCCACCATTTTTTCTTAGAAATGAGGTCGTTTACCCTACCTTCCGAGCTCATTTGAAAGACATTTTTTAGCCAGTCCACCACCCTACCTTTGGAGCTCATTTGAAACACATTTTTCGGCGAGGCCACCATTTTTGCTTAGAAATGAGGCCGTTTACCCTACCTGTCGAGCTCATTTGAAATACATTTTTTAGCGAGTTCACCACCCTACCATTCGAGCTCATTTGAAACATATTTTTTGGCGGGTCCACCATTTTTGCTTAGAAATGAGGCCGTTTACCCTACCTTTCGAGCTCATTTGAAACACATTTTTTAGCGAGTCTACCACTTTACCTTTGGAGCTCATTTGAAACACATTTTTTTGTGAGGCCACCATTTCTCCTAGAAATGAGGCCGTTTACCCTACCTTTCGTGCTCATTTGAAACACAATTTTCGGCGAGTCCATCATTTTTGGTTAGAAATGAGGCCGTTTACCCTACCTTTCAAGCTCATTTGAAACACATTTTTTAGCGAGTCCACCACCCTACCTTTGGAGCTCATTTGAGACACATTTTTTGGCGAGTCCACCATTTTTGCTTAGAAATGTGGCCGTTTACCCTACCTTCCGAGCTCATTTGAAACACATATTTTAGCGAGTCCACCACTCTACCTTTTGAGCTCATTTGAGACACATTTTTAAGCGAGTCCACGACCCTACCTTTCGAGCTCATTTGAAACACAATTTTCGGCGTGTCCACCATTGTTGCATAGAAATGAGGCTGTTTACCCTACCTTTCGAGCTCATTTGAAACACATTTTTTAGCGAGTCTACCACCCTAACTTTGGAGCTCATTTGAAACACATTTTTCGGTGAGTCTACCATTTTTGCTCAAAAATGAGGCCGTTTACCCAACCATTCGAGCTCATTTGAAACACATTTTTTAGGGAGTCCACCACCCTACCTTTGGAGCTCATTTGAAACACATTTTTATGCGAGTCCACGACCCTACCTTTCGAGCTCATTTGAAACACATTTTTTGGCGAGTCCACCATTTTTGCTTAGAAATGAGGCCGTTTACGCTACCTTTCGAGCTCATTTGAAACACATTTTTTAGCGAGTTCAGCATCCTACCATTCGATCTCATTTGAAACACATTTTTAGGCGAGTCCACCATTTTTTCTTAGAAATGAGGTCGTTTACCCTACCTTCCAAGCTCATTTGAAAGACATTTTTTAGCGAGTCCACCACCCTACCATTGGAGCTCATTTGAAACACATTTTTAAGCGAGTCCACGACCCTACCTTTCGAGCTCATTTGAAACACATTTTTAGGCGAGTCCACCATTTTTTCTTAGAAATGAGGCCGTTTACGCTACCTTTCGAGCTCATTTGAAACACATTTATTAGCGAGTTCAGCATCCTACCATTCGAGCTCATTTGAAACACATTTTTAGACGAGTCCACCATTTTTTCTTAGAAATGAGGTCGTTTACCCTACCTTCCGAGCTCATTTGAAAGACATTTTTTAGCCAGTCCACCACCCTACCTTTGGAGCTCATTTGAAACACATTGTTAAGCGAGTCCACGACCCTACCTTTCGAGCTCATTTGAAACACATTTTTAGGCGAGTCCACCATTTTTGCTTAGAAATGAGGCCGTTTACCCTACCTTTGGAGCTCATTTGAAACACATTTTTTAGCGAGTCCACCACCCTACCTTTGGAGCTCATTTGAAACACATTTTTAAGCGAGTCCACGACCCTACCTTTCGAGCTCATTTGAAACACATTTTTTAGCGAGTTCAGCATCCTACCATTCGAGCTCATTTGAAACACATTTTTAGACGAGTCCACCATTTTTTCTTAGAAATGAGGTCGTTTACCCTACATTCCGAGCTCATTTGAAAGACATTTTTTAGCCAGTCCACCACCCTACCTTTGGAGCTCTTTTGAAACACATTTTTCGGCGAGGCCACCATTTTTTCTTAGAAATGAGGCCGTTTACCCTACTTTTCGAGCTCATTTGAAACACATTTTTTAGCGAGTTCACCACCCTACCATTCGAGCTCATTTGAAACATATTTTTTGGCGGGTCCACCATTTTTGTTTAGAAATGAGGCCGTTTACCCTACCTTTCGAGCTCATTTTAAACACATTTTTTAGCGAGTCTACCACCCTAACTTTGGAGCTCATTTGAAACACATTTTTCGGTGAGTCTACCATTTTTGCTCAAAAATGAGGCCGTTTACCCAACCATTCGAGCTCATTTGAAACACATTTTTTAGCGAGTCCACCACCCTACCTTTGGAGATCATTTGAAACACATTTTTAGGCGAGTCCACCATTTTTGCTTAGAAATGAGGCCGTTTACCATTCGAGCTCATTTGAAACACATTTTTAAGCGAGTCCACGACCCTACCTTTCGAGCTCATTTGAAACACATTTTTAGGCGAGTCCACCATTTTTGCTTAGAAATGAGGCCGTTTACGCTACCTTTCGAGCTCATTTGAAACATATTTTTTAGCGAGTTCAGCATCCTACCATTCGAGCTCATTTGAAACACATTTTTAGACGAGTCCACCATTTTTTCTTAGAAATGAGGTTGTTTACCCTACCTTCCGAGCTCATTTGAAAGACATTTTTTAGCAGTCCACCACCCTACCTTTGGAGCTCATTTGAAACACATTTTTAAGCGAGTCCTAGACCCTACCTTTCGAGCTCATTTGAAACACATTTTTAGGCGAGTCCACCATTTTTGCTTGGAAATGAGGCCGTTTACCCTACCTTTGGAGCTCATTTGAAACACATTTTTTAGCGAGTCCACCACCCTACCTTTGGAGCTCATTTGAAACACATTTTTAAGCGAGTCCACGACCCTACCTTTCGAGCTCATTTGAAACACATTTTTTAGCGAGTTCAGCATCCTACCATTCGAGCTCATTTGAAACATATTTTTTGGCGGGTCCACCATTTTTGCTTAGAAATGAGGCCGTTTACCCTACCTTTCGACCTCATTTGAAACACATTTTTTAGCGAGTCTACCACTTTACCTTTGGAGCTCATTTGAAACACATTTTTTTGTGAGGCCACCATTTCTCCTAGAAATGAGGCCGTTTACCCTACCTTTCGTGCTCATTTGAAACACAATTTTCGGCGAGTCCACCATTTTTGCTTGGAAATGAGGCCGTTTACCCTACCTTTCAAACTCATTTGAAACACATTTTTTAGCGAGTCCACCACCCTACCTTTGGAGCTCATTTGAGACACATTTTTAGGCGAGTCCACCATTTTTGCTTAGAAATGTGGCCCTTTGCCCTACCTTTCGAGCTCATTTGAAACACATATTTTAGCGAGTCCACCACTCTACCTTTTGAGCTCATTTGAAACACATTTTTAAGCGAGTCCACGACCCTACCTTTCGAGCTCATTTGAAACACAATTTTCGGCGTGTCCACCATTGTTGCATAGAAATGAGGCTGTTTACCCTACCTTTCGAGCTCATTTGAAACACATTTTTAGGCGAGTCCACCATTTTTGCTTAGAAATGAGGCCGTTTACGCTACCTTTCGAGCTCATTTGAAACACATTTATTAGCGAGTTCAGCATCCTACCATTCGAGCTCATTTGAAACACATTTTTAGACGAGTCCACCATTTTTTCTTAGAAATGAGGTCGTTTACCCTACCTTCCGAGCTCATTTGAAAGACATTTTTTAGCCAGTCCACCACCCTACCTTTGGAGCTCATTTGAAACACATTGTTAAGCGAGTCCACGACCCTACCTTTCGAGCTCATTTGAAACACATTTTTAGGCGAGTCCACCATTTTTGCTTAGAAATGAGGCCGTTTACCCTACCTTTGGAGCTCATTTGAAACACATTTTTTAGCGAGTCCACCACCCTACCTTTGGAGCTCATTTGAAACACATTTTTAAGCGAGTCCACGACCCTACCTTTCGAGCTCATTTGAAACACATTTTTTAGCGAGTTCAGCATCCTACCATTCGAGCTCATTTGAAACACATTTTTAGACGAATCCACCATTTTTTCTTAGAAATGAGGTCGTTTACCCTACCTTCCGAGCTCATTTGAAAGACATTTTTTAGCCAGTCCACCACCCTACCTTTGGAGCTCTTTTGAAACACATTTTTCGGCGAGGCCACCATTTTTTCTTAGAAATGAGGCCGTTTACCCTACTTTTCGAGCTCATTTGAAACACATTTTTTAGCGAGTTCACCACCCTACCATTCGAGCTCATTTGAAACACATTTTTTAGCGAGTTCAGCATCCTACCATTCGAGCTCATTTGAAACACATTTTTAGATGAGTCCACCATTTGTTCTTAGAAATGAGGTCGTTTACCCTACCTTCCGAGCTCATTTGAAAGACATTTTTTAGCCAGTCCACCACCCTACCTTTGGAGCTCTTTTGAAACACATTTTTCGGCGAGGCCACCATTTTTTCTTAGAAATGAGGCCGTTTACCCTACTTTTCGAGCTCATTTGAAACACATTTTTTAGCGAGTTCACCACCCTACCATTCGAGCTCATTTGAAACATATTTTTTGGCGGGTCCACCATTTTTGTTTAGAAATGAGGCCGTTTACCCTACCTTTCGAGCTCATTTTAAACACATTTTTTAGCGAGTCTACCACCCTAACTTTGGAGCTCATTTGAAACACATTTTTCGGTGAGTCTACCATTTTTGCTCAAAAATGAGGCCGTTTACCCAACCATTCGAGCTCATTTGAAACACATTTTTTAGCGAGTCCACCACCCTACCTTTGGAGCTCATTTGAAACACATTTTTAGGCGAGTCCACCATTTTTGCTTAGAAATGAGGCCGTTTACCATTCGAGCTCATTTGAAACACATTTTTAAGCGAGTCCACGACCCTACCTTTCGAGCTCATTTGAAACACATTTTTAGGCGAGTCCACCATTTTTGCTTAGAAATGATGCCGTTTACGCTACCTTTCGAGCTCATTTGAAACACATTTTTTAGTGAGTTCAGCATCCTACCATTCGAGCTCATTTGAAACACATTTTTAGACGAGTCCACCATTTTTTCTTAGAAATGAGGTCGTTTACCCTACCTTCCGAGCTCATTTGAAAGACATTTTTTAGCAGTCCACCACCCTACCTTTGGAGCTCATTTGAAACACATTTTTAAGCGAGTCCTAGACCCTACCTTTCGAGCTCATTTGAAACACATTTTTAGGCGAGTCCACCATTTTTGCTTAGAAATGAGGCCGTTTACCCTACCTTCCGAGCTCATTTGAAAGACATTTTTTAGCCAGTCCACCACCCTACGTTTGGAGCTCATTTGAAACACATTTTTCGGCCAGTCCACCATTTTTGCTTAGAAATGAGGCTGTTTACCCTACCTTTTAAGCTCATTTGAAACACATTTTTAAGCGAGTCCACCACCCTACCTTTCGAACTCATTTGAAACACATTTTTCGGCGAGGCCACCATTTTTGCTTAGAAATGAGGTCGTTTACCCTACCTTCCGAGCTCATTTGAAAGACATTTTTTAGCCAGTCCACCACCCTACCTTTGGAGCTCTTTTGAAACACATTTTTCGGCGAGGCCACCATTTTTTCTTAGAAATGAGGCCGTTTACCCTACTTTTCGAGCTCATTTGAAACACATTTTTTAGCGAGTTCACCACCCTACCATTCGAGCTCATTTGAAACATATTTTTTGGCGGGTCCACCATTTTTGTTTAGAAATGAGGCCGTTTACCCTACCTTTCGAGCTCATTTTAAACACATTTTTTAGCGAGTCTACCACCCTAACTTTGGAGCTCATTTGAAACACATTTTTCGGTGAGTCTACCATTTTTGCTCAAAAATGAGGCCGTTTACCCAACCATTCGAGCTCATTTGAAACACATTTTTTAGCGAGTCCACCACCCTACCTTTGGAGCTCATTTGAAACACATTTTTAGGCGAGTCCACCATTTTTGCTTAGAAATGAGGCCGTTTACCATTCGAGCTCATTTGAAACACATTTTTAAGCGAGTCCACGACCCTACCTTTCGAGCTCATTTGAAACACATTTTTAGGCGAGTCCACCATTTTTGCTTAGAAATGATGCCGTTTACGCTACCTTTCGAGCTCATTTGAAACACATTTTTTAGTGAGTTCAGCATCCTACCATTCGAGCTCATTTGAAACACATTTTTAGACGAGTCCACCATTTTTTCTTAGAAATGAGGTCGTTTACCCTACCTTCCGAGCTCATTTGAAAGACATTTTTTAGCAGTCCACCACCCTACCTTTGGAGCTCATTTGAAACACATTTTTAAGCGAGTCCTAGACCCTACCTTTCGAGCTCATTTGAAACACATTTTTAGGCGAGTCCACCATTTTTGCTTAGAAATGAGGCCGTTTACCCTACCTTCCGAGCTCATTTGAAAGACATTTTTTAGCCAGTCCACCACCCTACGTTTGGAGCTCATTTGAAACACATTTTTCGGCCAGTCCACCATTTTTGCTTAGAAATGAGGCTGTTTACCCTACCTTTTAAGCTCATTTGAAACACATTTTTAAGCGAGTCCACCACCCTACCTTTCGAACTCATTTGAAACACATTTTTCGGCGAGGCCACCATTTTTGCTTAGAAATGAGGCCGTTTACCCTACCTTTCGAGCTCATTTTAAACACATTTTTTAGCGAGTCTACCACCCTAACTTTGGAGCTCATTTGAAACACATTTTTCGGCGAGGCCACCATTTTTGCTTAGAAATGAGGCCGTTTACCCTACCTTTCGAGCTCATTTTAAACACATTTTTTAGCGAGTCTACCACCCTTACTTTGGAGCTCTTTTGAAACACATTTTTTGGCGAGGCCACCATTTTTTCTTAGAAATGAGGCCGTTTACCCTACTTTTCGAGCTCATTTGAAACACATTTTTTAGCGAGTTCACCACCCTACCATTCGAGCTCATTTGAAACATATTTTTTGGCGGGTCCACCATTTTTGTTTAGAAATGAGGCCGTTTACCCTACCTTTCGAGCTCATTTTAAACACATTTTTTAGCGAGTCTACCACCCTAACTTTGGAGCTCATTGGAAACACATTTTTCGGTGAGTCTACCATTTTTGCTCAAAAATGAGGCCGTTTACCCAACCATTCGAGCTCATTTGAAACACATTTTTTAGCGAGTCCACCACCCTACCTTTGGAGCTCATTTGAAACAAATTTTTAGGCGAGTCCACCATTTTTGCTTAGAAATGAGGCCGTTTACCATTCGAGCTCATTTCAAACACATTTTTAAGCGAGTCCACGACCCTACCTTTCGAGCTCATTTGAAACACATTTTTAGGCGAGTCCACCATTTTTGCTTAGAAATGAGGCCGTTTACGCTACCTTTCGAGCTCATTTGAAACACATTTTTTAGCGAGTTCAGCATCCTACCATTCGAGCTCATTTGAAACACATTTTTAGACGAGTCCACCATTTTTTCTTAGAAATGAGGTCGTTTACCCTACCTTCCGAGCTCATTTGAAAGACATTTTTTGGCAGTCCACCACCCTACCTTTGGAGCTCATTTGAAACACATTTTTAAGCGAGTCCTAGACCCTACCTTTCGAGCTCATTTGAAACACATTTTTAGGCGAGTCCACCATTTTTGCTTGGAAATGACGCCGTTTACCCTACCTTTGGAGCTCATTTGAAACACATTTTTTAGCGAGTCCACCACCCTACCTTTGGAGCTCATTTGAAACACATTTTTAAGCGAGTCCACGACCCTACCTTTCGAGCTCATTTGAAACACATTTTTTAGCGAGTTCAGCATCCTACCATTCGAGCTCATTTGAAACATATTTTTTGGCGGGTCCACCATTTTTGCTTAGAAATGAGGCCGTTTACCCTACCTTTCGAGCTCATTTGAAACACATTTTTTAGCGAGTCTACCACTTTACCTTTGGAGCTCATTTGAAACACATTTTTTTGTGAGGCCACCATTTCTCCTAGAAATGAGGCCGTTTACCCTACCTTTCGTGCTCATTTGAAACACAATTTTCGGCGAGTCCACCATTTTTGCTTGGAAATGAGGCCGTTTACCCTACCTTTCAAACTCATTTGAAACACATTTTTTAGCGAGTCCACCACCCTACCTTTGGAGCTCATTTGAGACACATTTTTAGGCGAGTCCACCATTTTTGCTTAGAAATGTGGCCCTTTGCCCTACCTTTCGAGCTCATTTGAAACACATATTTTAGCGAGTCCACCACTCTACCTTTTGAGCTCATTTGAAACACATTTTTAAGCGAGTCCACGACCCTACCTTTCGAGCTCATTTGAAACACAATTTTCGGCGTGTCCACCATTGTTGCATAGAAATGAGGCTGTTTACCCTACCTTTCGAGCTCATTTGAAACACATTTTTAGGCGAGTCCACCATTTTTGCTTAGAAATGAGGCCGTTTACGCTACCTTTCGAGCTCATTTGAAACACATTTATTAGCGAGTTCAGCATCCTACCATTCGAGCTCATTTGAAACACATTTTTAGACGAGTCCACCATTTTTTCTTAGAAATGAGGTCGTTTACCCTACCTTCCGAGCTCATTTGAAAGACATTTTTTAGCCAGTCCACCACCCTACCTTTGGAGCTCATTTGAAACACATTGTTAAGCGAGTCCACGACCCTACCTTTCGAGCTCATTTGAAACACATTTTTTAGCGAGTTCAGCATCCTACCATTCGAGCTCATTTGAAACATATTTTTTGGCGGGTCCACCATTTTTGCTTAGAAATGAGGCCGTTTACCCTACTTTTCGAGCTCATTTGAAACACATTTTTTAGCGAGTTCACCACCCTACCATTCGAGCTCATTTGAAACATATTTTTTGGCGGGTCCACCATTTTTGTTTAGAAATGAGGCCGTTTACCCTACCTTTCGAGCTCATTTTAAACACATTTTTTAGCGAGTCTACCACCCTAACTTTGGAGCTCATTGGAAACACATTTTTCGGTGAGTCTACCATTTTTGCTCAAAAATGAGGCCGTTTACCCAACCATTCGAGCTCATTTGAAACACATTTTTTAGCGAGTCCACCACCCTACCTTTGGAGCTCATTTGAAACAAATTTTTAGGCGAGTCCACCATTTTTGCTTAGAAATGAGGCCGTTTACCATTCGAGCTCATTTCAAACACATTTTTAAGCGAGTCCACGACCCTACCTTTCGAGCTCATTTGAAACACATTTTTAGGCGAGTCCACCATTTTTGCTTAGAAATGAGGCCGTTTACGCTACCTTTCGAGCTCATTTGAAACACATTTTTTAGCGAGTTCAGCATCCTACCATTCGAGCTCATTTGAAACACATTTTTAGACGAGTCCACCATTTTTTCTTAGAAATGAGGTCGTTTACCCTACCTTCCGAGCTCATTTGAAAGACATTTTTTGGCAGTCCACCACCCTACCTTTGGAGCTCATTTGAAACACATTTTTAAGCGAGTCCTAGACCCTACCTTTCGAGCTCATTTGAAACACATTTTTAGGCGAGTCCACCATTTTTGCTTGGAAATGACGCCGTTTACCCTACCTTTGGAGCTCATTTGAAACACATTTTTTAGCGAGTCCACCACCCTACCTTTGGAGCTCATTTGAAACACATTTTTAAGCGAGTCCACGACCCTACCTTTCGAGCTCATTTGAAACACATTTTTTAGCGAGTTCAGCATCCTACCATTCGAGCTCATTTGAAACATATTTTTTGGCGGGTCCACCATTTTTGCTTAGAAATGAGGCCGTTTACCCTACCTTTCGAGCTCATTTGAAACACATTTTTTAGCGAGTCTACCACTTTACCTTTGGAGCTCATTTGAAACACATTTTTTTGTGAGGCCACCATTTCTCCTAGAAATGAGGCCGTTTACCCTACCTTTCGTGCTCATTTGAAACACAATTTTCGGCGAGTCCACCATTTTTGCTTGGAAATGAGGCCGTTTACCCTACCTTTCAAACTCATTTGAAACACATTTTTTAGCGAGTCCACCACCCTACCTTTGGAGCTCATTTGAGACACATTTTTAGGCGAGTCCACCATTTTTGCTTAGAAATGTGGCCCTTTGCCCTACCTTTCGAGCTCATTTGAAACACATATTTTAGCGAGTCCACCACTCTACCTTTTGAGCTCATTTGAAACACATTTTTAAGCGAGTCCACGACCCTACCTTTCGAGCTCATTTGAAACACAATTTTCGGCGTGTCCACCATTGTTGCATAGAAATGAGGCTGTTTACCCTACCTTTCGAGCTCATTTGAAACACATTTTTAGGCGAGTCCACCATTTTTGCTTAGAAATGAGGCCGTTTACGCTACCTTTCGAGCTCATTTGAAACACATTTATTAGCGAGTTCAGCATCCTACCATTCGAGCTCATTTGAAACACATTTTTAGACGAGTCCACCATTTTTTCTTAGAAATGAGGTCGTTTACCCTACCTTCCGAGCTCATTTGAAAGACATTTTTTAGCCAGTCCACCACCCTACCTTTGGAGCTCATTTGAAACACATTGTTAAGCGAGTCCACGACCCTACCTTTCGAGCTCATTTGAAACACATTTTTAGGCGACTCCACCATTTTTGCTTAGAAATGAGGCCGTTTACCCTACCTTTGGAGCTCATTTGAAACACATTTTTTAGCGAGTCCACCACCCTACCTTTGGAGCTCATTTGAAACACATTTTTAAGCGAGTCCACGACCCTACCTTTCGAGCTCATTTGAAACACATTTTTTAGCGAGTTCAGCATCCTACCATTCGAGCTCATTTGAAACACATTTTTAGACGAGTCCACCATTTTTTCTTAGAAATGAGGTCGTTTACCCTACCTTCCGAGCTCATTTGAAAGACATTTTTTAGCCAGTCCACCACCCTACCTTTGGAGCTCTTTTGAAACACATTTTTCGGCGAGGCCACCATTTTTTCTTAGAAATGAGGCCGTTTACCCTACTTTTCGAGCTCATTTGAAACACATTTTTTAGCGAGTTCACCACCCTACCATTCGAGCTCATTTGAAACATATTTTTTGGCGGGTCCACCATTTTTGTTTAGAAATGAGGCCGTTTACCCTACCTTTCGAGCTCATTTTAAACACATTTTTTAGCGAGTCTACCACCCTAACTTTGGAGCTCATTTGAAACACATTTTTCGGTGAGTCTACCATTTTTGCTCAAAAATGAGGCCGTTTACCCAACCATTCGAGCTCATTTGAAACACATTTTTTAGCGAGTCCACCACCCTACCTTTGGAGCTCATTTGAAACACATTTTTAGGCGAGTCCACCATTTTTGCTTAGAAATGAGGCCGTTTACCATTCGAGCTCATTTGAAACACATTTTTAAGCGAGTCCACGACCCTACCTTTCGAGCTCATTTGAAACACATTTTTAGGCGAGTCCACCATTTTTGCTTAGAAATGAGGCCGTTTACGCTACCTTTCGAGCTCATTTGAAACACATTTTTTAGCGAGTTCAGCATCCTACCATTCGAGCTCATTTGAAACACATTTTTAGACGAGTCCACCATTTTTTCTTAGAAATGAGGTCGTTTACCCTACCTTCCGAGCTCATTTGAAAGACATTTTTTAGCAGTCCACCACCCTACCTTTGGAGCTCATTTGAAACACATTTTTAAGCGAGTCCTAGACCCTACCTTTCGAGCTCATTTGAAACACATTTTTAGGCGAGTCCACCAGTTTTGCTTAGAAATGAGGCCGTTTACCCTACCTTTGGAGCTCATTTGAAACACATTTTTTAGCGAGTCCACCACCCTACCTTTGGAGCTCATTTGAAACACATTTTTAAGCGATTCCACGACCCTACCTTTCGAGCTCATTTGAAACACATTTTTTAGTGAGTTCAGCATCCTACCATTCGAGCTCATTTGAAACATATTTTTTGGCGGGTCCACCATTTTTGCTTAGAAATGAGGCCGTTTACCCTACCTTTCGAGCTCATTTGAAACACATTTTTTAGCGAGTCTACCACTTTACCTTTGGAGCTCATTTGAAACACATTTTTTTGTGAGGCCACCATTTCTCCTAGAAATGAGGCCGTTTACCCTACCTTTCGTGCTCATTTGAAACACAATTTTCGGCGAGTCCACCATTTTTGCTTGGAAATGAGGCCGTTTACCCTACCTTTCAAACTCATTTGAAACACATTTTTTAGCGAGTCCACCACCCTACCTTTGGAGCTCATTTGAGACACATTTTTAGGCGAGTCCACCATTTTTGCTTAGAAATGTGGCCGTTTGCCCTACCTTTCGAGCTCATTTGAAACACATATTTTAGCGAGTCCACCACTCTACCTTTTGAGCTCATTTGAAACACATTTTTAAGCGAGTCCACGACCCTACCTTTCGAGCTCATTTGAAACACAATTTTCGGCGTGTCCACCATTGTTGCATAGAAATGAGGCTGTTTACCCTACCTTTCGAGCTCATTTGAAACACATTTTTTAGCGAGTCTACCACCCTAACTTTGGAGGTCATTTGAAACACATTTTTCGGTGAGTCTACCATTTTTGCTCAAAAATGAGGACGTTTACCCAACCATTCGAGCTCATTTGAAACACATTTTTTAGCAAGTCCACCACCCTACCTTTGGAGCTCATTTGAAACACATTTATAAGCGAGTTCACGACCCTACCTTTCGAGCTCATTTGAAACACATTTTTCGGAGAGTCCACCATTTTTGCTTAGAAATGAGACCGTTTACGCTACCTTTCGAGCTCATTTGAAACACATTTTTTAGCGAGTTCAGCATCCTACCATTCGATCTCATTTGAAACACATTTTTAGGCGAGTCCACCATTTTTTCTTAGAAATGAGGTCGTTTACCCTACCTTCCGAGCTCATTTGAAAGACATTTTTTAGCCAGTCCACCACCCTACCTTTGGAGCTCATTTGAAACACATTTTTCGGCGAGGCCACCATTTTTTCTTAGAAATGAGGCCGTTTACCCTACTTTTCGAGCTCATTTGAAACACATTTTTTAGCGAGTTCACCACCCTACCATTCGAGCTCATTTGAAACATATTTTTTGGCGGGTCCACCATTTTTGCTTAGAAATGAGGCCGTTTACCCTACCTTTCGAGCTCATTTTAAACACATTTTTTAGCGAGTCTACCACCCTAACTTTGGAGCTCATTTGAAACACATTTTTCGGTGAGTCTACCATTTTTGCTAAAAAATGAGGCCGTTTACCCAACCATTCGAGCTCATTTGAAACACATTTTTAGCGAGTCCACCACCCTACCTTTGGAGCTCATTTGAAACACATTTTTAAGCGAGTCCACGACCCTACCTTTCGAGCTCATTTGAAACACATTTTTAGGCGAGTCCACCATTTTTGCTTAGAAATGAGGCCGTTTACCCTACCTTTGGAGCTCATTTGAAGCACATTTTTTAGCGAGTCCACCACCCTACCTTTGGAGCTCATTTGAAACACATTTTTAAGCAAGTCCACGACCCTACCTTTCGAGCTCATTTGAAACACATTTTCAGGCGAGTCCACCATTTTTGCTTAGAAATGAGGCCGTTTACGCTACCTTTCGAGCTCATTTGAAACACATTTTTTAGCGAGTTCAGCATCCTACCATTCGAGCTCATTTGAAACACATTTTTAGACGAGTCCACCATTTTTTCTTAGAAATGAGGTCGTTTACCCTACCTTCCGAGCTCATTTGAAAGACATTTTTTAGCAGTCCACCACCCTACCTTTGGAGCTCATTTGAAACACATTTTTAAGCGAGTCCACGACCCTACCTTTCGAGCTCATTTGAAACACATTTTTAGGCGAGTCCACCATTTTTGCTTAGAAATGAGGCCGTTTTTACCCTACCTTTGGAGCTCATTTGAAACACATTTTTTAGCGAGTCCACCACCCTACCTTTGGAGCTCATTTGAAACACATTTTTAAGCGAGTCCACGACCCTACCTTTCGAGCTCATTTGAAACACATTTTTTAGCGAGTTCAGCATCCTACCATTCGAGCTCATTTGAAACACATTTTTAGACGAGTCCACCATTTTTTCTTAGAAATGAGGTCGTTTACCCTACCTTCCGAGCTCGTTTGAAACACATTTTTCGGCGAGTCCACCACCCTACCTTTGGAGCTCATTTGAAACACATTTTTGGGCGAGGCCACCATTTTTTCTTAGAAATGAGGCCGTTTACCCTACCTTTCGAGCTCATTTGAAACACATTTTTCAGCGAGTTCACCACCCTACCATTCGAGCTCATTTGAAACATATTTTTTGGCGGGTCCACCATTTTTGCTTAGAAATGAGGCCGTTTACCCTACCTTTCGAGCTCATTTGAAACACATTTTTTAGCGAGTCTACCACTTTACCTTTGGAGCTCATTTGAAACACATTTTTTTGTGAGGCCACCATTTCTCCTAGAAATGAGGCCGTTTACCCTACCTTTCGTGCTTATTTGAAACACAATTTTCGGCGAGTCCACCATTTTTGCTTAGAAATGAGGCCGTTTACCCTACCTTTCAAACTCATTTGAGACACATTTTTAAGCGAGTCCACGACCCTACCTTTCGAGATCATTTGAAACACATTTTTAGGCGAGTCCACCATTTTTGCTTAGAAATGAGGCCGTTTACCCTACCTTTGGAGCTCATTTGAAACACATTTTTTAGCGAGTCCACCACCCTACCTTTGGAGCTCATTTGAAACACATTTTTAAGCGAGTCCACGACCCTACCTTTCGAGCTCATTTGAAACACATTTTTAGGCGAGTCCACCATTTTTGCTTAGAAATGAGGCCGTTTACGCTACCTTTCGAGCTCATTTGAAACACATTTTTAAGCGAGTTCAGCATCCTACCATTCGAGCTCATTTGAAACACATTTTTAGACGAGTCCACCATTTTTTCTTAGAAATGAGGTCGTTTACCCTACCTTCCGAGCTCATTTGAAAGACATTTTTTAGCAGTCCACCACCCTACCTTTGGAGCTCATTTGAAACACATTTTTAAGCGAGTCCACGACCCTACCTTTCGAGCTCATTTGAAACACATTTTTAGGCGAGTCCACCATTTTTGCTTAGAAATGAGGCCGTTTACCCTACCTTTGGAGCTCATTTGAAACACATTTTTTAGCGAGTCCACCGCCCTACCTTTGGAGCTCATTTGAAACACATTTTTACGCGAGTCCACGACCCTACCTTTCGAGCTCATTTGAAACACATTTTTTAGCGAGTTCAGCATCCTACCATTCGAGCTCATTTGAAACACATTTTTAGACGAGTCCACCATTTTTTCTTAGAAATGAGGTCGTTTACCCTACCTTCCGAGCTCATTTGAAAGACATTTTTTAGCCAGTCCACCACCCTACCTTTGGAGCTCATTTGAAACACATTTTTGGGCGAGGCCACCATTTTTGCTTAGAAATGAGGCCGTTTACCCTACCTTTCGAGCTCATTTGAAACACATTTTTCAACGAGTTCACCACCCTACCATTCGAGCTCATTTGAAACATATTTTTTGGCGGGTCCACCATTTTTGCTTAGAAATGAGGCCGTTTACCCTACCTTTCGAGCTCATTTGAAACACATTTTTTAGCGAGTCTACCACTTTACCTTTGGAGCTCATTTGAAACACATTTTTTTGTGAGGCCACCATTTCTCCTAGAAATGAGGCCGTTTACCCTACCTTTCGTGCTTATTTGAAACACAATTTTCGGCGAGTCCACCATTTTTGCTTAGAAATGAGGCCGTTTACCCTACCTTTCAAACTCATTTGAAACACATTTTTTAGCGAGTCCACCACCCTACCTTTGGAGCTCATTTGAGACACATTTTTAGGCGAGTCCACCATTTTTGCTTAGAAATGTGGCCGTTTACCCTACCTTTCGAGCTCATTTGAAACACATATTTTAGCGAGTCCACCACTCTACCTTTTGAGCTCATTTGAAACACATTTTTAAGCGAGTCCACGACCCTACCTTTCGAGCTCATTTGAAACACAATTTTCGGCGTGTCCACCATTGTTGCATAGAAATGAGGCTGTTTACCCTACCTTTCGAGCTCATTTGAAACACATTTTTTAGCGAGTCTACCACCCTAACTTTGGAGCTCATTTGAAACACATTTTTCGGTGAGTCTACCATTTTTGCTCAAAAATGAGGACGTTTACCCTACCTTTCGAGCTCATTTGAAACACATTTTTTAGCGAGTCCACCACCCTACCTTTGGAGCTCATTTGAAACGCATTTATAAGCGAGTCCACGACCCTACCTTTCGAGCTCATTTGAAACACATTTTTCGGAGAGTCCACCATTTTTGCTTAGAAATGAGGCCGTTTACGCTACCTTCCGAGCTCATTTGAAACACATTTTTTAGCGAGTTCAGCATCCTACAATTCGATCTCATTTGAAACACATTTTTAGGCGAGTCCACCATTTTTTCTTAGAAATGAGGTCGTTTACCCTACCTTCCGAGCTCATTTGAAAGACATTTTTTTGCCAGTCCACCACCCTACCTTTGGAGCTCATTTGAAACACATTTTTCGGCGAGGCCACCATTTTTGCTTAGAAATGAGGCCGTTTACCCTACTTTTCGAGCTCATATGAAACACATTTTTTAGCGAGTTCACCACCCTACCATTCGAGCTCATTTGAAACATATTTTTTGGCGGGTCCACCATTTTTGCTTAGAAATGAGGCCGTTTACCCTACCTTCATGCTCATTTTAAACACATTTTTTAGCGAGTCTACCACCCTAACTTTGGAGCTCATTTGAAACACATTTTTTGGTGAGTCTACCATTTTTGCTAAAAAATGAGGCCGTTTACCCAACCATTAGAGCTCATTTGAAACACATTTTTTAGCGAGTCCACCACCCTACCTTTGGAGCTCATTTGAAACAAATTTTTAAGCGAGTCCACGACCCTACCTTTCGAGCTCATTTGAAACACATTTTTTGGCGAGTCCACCATTTTTGCTTAGAAATGGGACCGTTTACCCTACCTTTCGAGCTCATTTGAAACACATTTTTTAGCGAGTCCACCACCCTACCTTTCGAGCTCGTTTGAAACACATTTTTCGGCGAGTCCACCACCCTACCTTTCGAGCGCATTTGAAACACATTTTTCGACGAGTCCACCATTTTTGCTTAGAAATGAGGCCGTTTAACCTACCTTTGGAGCTGAATTGAAACACATTTTCTAGCGAGTCCACCACCCTACCTTTCGAGCTCATTTGAAACACTTTTTTTAGCGAGTCCACCACCCTACCTTTGGAGCTAATTTGAAACACATTTTTTGGCGAGTCCACCATTTTTGCTTAGAAATGAGGCCGTTTACCCTACCTTTCGAGCTCATTTGAAACACATTTTTTGGCGAGTTCAGCATCCTACCATTCGAGCTCATTTGAAACACATTTTTAGACGAGTCCACCATTTTTCTTAGAAATGAGGTCGTTTACCCTACCTTCCGAGCTCATTTGAAAGACATTTTTTAGCCAGTCCACCACCCTACCTTTGGAGCTCATTTGAAACACATTTTTAAGGGAGTCCACGACCCTACCTTTCGAGCTCATTTGAAACACATTTTTAGGCGAGTCCACCATTTTTGCTTAGAAATGAGGCCGTTTACCCTACCTTTGGAGCTCATTTGAAACACATTTTTTAGCGAGTCCACCACCCTACCTTTGGAGCTCATTTGAAACACATTTGTAAGCGAGTCCACGACCCTACCTTTCGAGCTCATTTGAAACACATTTTTTAGCGAGTTCAGCATCCTACCATTCGAGCTCATTTGAAACACATTTTTAGACGAGTCCACCATTTTTTCTTAGAAATGAGGTCGTTTACCCTACCTTCCGAGCTCATTTGAAAGACATTTTTTAGCCAGTCCACCACCCTACCTTTGGAGCTCATTTGAAACACATTTTTGGGCAAGGCCACCATTTTTGCTTAGAAATGAGGCCGTTTACCCTACCTTTCGAGCTCATTTGAAACACATTTTTTAGCGAGTTCACCACCCTACCATTCGAGCTCATTTGAAACATATATTTTGGCGGGTCCACCATTTTTGCTTAGAAATGAGGCCGTTTACCCTACCTTCGAGCTCATTTTAAACACATTTTTTAGCGAGTCTACCACCCTAACTTTGGAGCTCATTTGAAACACATTTTTCGGTGAGTCTACCATTTTTGCTCAAAAATGAGGCCGTTTACCCAACCATTAGAGCTCATTTGAAACACATTTTTTAGCGAGTCCACCACCCTACCTTTGGAGCTCATTTGAAACACATTTTTAAGCGAGTCCACGACCCTACCTTTCGAGCTCATTTGAAACACATTTTTTGGCGAGTCCACCATTTTTGCTTAGAAATGGGACCGTTTACCCTACCTTTCGAGCTCATTTGAAACACATTTTTTAGCGAGTCCACCACCCTACCTTTCGAGCTCGTTTGAAACACATTTTTCGGCGAGTCCACCACCCTACCTTTCGAGCGCATTTGAAACACATTTTTCGACGAGTCCACCATTTTTGCTTAGAAATGAGGCCGTTTAACCTACCTTTGGAGCTCAATTGAAACACATTTTCTAGCGAGTCCACCACCCTACCTTTCGAGCTCATTTGAAACACTTTTTTTAGCGAGTCCACCACCCTACCTTTGGAGCTAATTTGAAACACATTTTTAAGCGAGTCCACGACCCTACCTTTCGAGCTCATTTGAAACACATTTTTAGGCGAGTCCACCATTTTTGCTTAGAAATGAGGCCGTTTACCCTACCTTTGGAGCTCATTTGAAACACATTTTTTAGCGAGTCCACCACCCTACCTTTGGAGCTCATTTGAAACACATTAGTAAGCGAGTCCACGACCCTACCTTTCGAGCTCATTTGAAACACATTTTTTAGCGAGTTCAGCATCCTACCATTCGAGCTCATTTGAAACACATTTTTAGACGAGTCCACCATTTTTTCTTAGAAATGAGGTCGTTTACCCTACCTTCCGAGCTCATTTGAAAGACATTTTTTAGCCAGTCCACCACCCTACCTTTGGAGCTCATTTGAAACACATTTTTGGGCAAGGCCACCATTTTTGCTTAGAAATGAGGCCGTTTACCCTACCTTTCGAGCTCATTTGAAACACATTTTTTAGCGAGTTCACCACCCTACCATTCGAGCTCATTTGAAACATATTTTTTGGCGGGTCCACCATTTTTTCTTAGAAATGAGGCCGTTTACCCTACCTTTCGAGCTCATTTGAAACACATTTTTTAGCGAGTCTACCACTTTACCTTTGGAGCTCATTTGAAACACATTTTTTTGTGAGGCCACCATTTCTCCTAGAAATGAGGCCGTTTACCCTACCTTTCGTGCTTATTTGAAACACAATTTTCGGCGAGTCCACCATTTTTGCTTAGAAATGAGGCCGTTTACCCTACCTTTCAAACTCATTTGAAACACATTTTTAAGCGAGTCCACGACCCTACCTTTCGAGCTCATTTGAAACACATTTTTAGGCGAGTCCACCATTTTTGCTTAGAAATGAGGCCGTTTACCCTACCTTTGGAGCTCATTTGAAACACATTTTTTAGTGAGTCCACCACCCTACCTTTGGAGCTCATTTGAAACACATTTTTAAGCGAGTCCACGACCCTACCTTTCGAGCTCATTTGAAACACCTTTTTAGGCGAGTCCACCATTTTTGCTTAGAAATGAGGCCGTTTACGCTACCTTCCGAGCTCATTTGAAACACATTTTTTAGCGAGTTCAGCATCCTACAATTCGATCTCATTTGAAACACATTTTTAGGCGAGTCCACCATTTTTTCTTAGAAATGAGGTCGTTTACCCTACCTTCCGAGCTCATTTGAAAGACATTTTTTTGCCAGTCCACCACCCTACCTTTGGAGCTCATTTGAAACACATTTTTCGGCGAGGCCACCATTTTTGCTTAGAAATGAGGCCGTTTACCCTACTTTTCGAGCTCATATGAAACACATTTTTTAGCGAGTTCACCACCCTACCATTCGAGCTCATTTGAAACATATTTTTTGGCGGGTCCACCATTTTTGCTTAGAAATGAGGCCGTTTACCCTACCTTCGAGCTCATTTTAAACACATTTTTTAGCGAGTCTACCACCCTAACTTTGGAGCTCATTTGAAACACATTTTTCGGTGAGTCTACCATTTTTGCTCAAAAATGAGGCCGTTTACCCAACCATTAGAGTTCATTTGAAACACATTTTTTTAGCGAGTCCACCACCCTACCTTTGGAGCTCATTTGAAACAAATTTTTAAGCGAGTCCACGACCCTACCTTTCGAGCTCATTTGAAACACATTTTTTGGCGAGTCCACCATTTTTGCTTAGAAATGGGACCGTTTACCCTACCTTTCGAGCTCATTTGAAACACATTTTTTAGCGAGTCCACCACCCTACCTTTCGAGCTCGTTTGAAACACATTTTTCGGCGAGTCCACCACCCTACCTTTCGAGCGCATTTGAAACACATTTTTCGACGAGTCCACCATTTTTGCTTAGAAATGAGGCCGTTTAACCTACCTTTGGAGCTCAATTGAAACACATTTTCTAGCGAGTCCACCACCCTACCTTTCGAGCTCATTTGAAACACTTTTTTTAGCGAGTCCACCACCCTACCTTTGGAGCTAATTTGAAACACATTTTTTGGCGAGTCCACCATTTTTGCTTAGAAATGAGGCCGTTTACCCTACCTTTCGAGCTCATTTGAAACACATTTTTTGGCGAGTTCAGCATCCTACCATTCGAGCTCATTTGAAACACATTTTTAGACGAGTCCACCATTTTTCTTAGAAATGAGGTCGTTTACCCTACCTTCCGAGCTCATTTGAAAGACATTTTTTAGCCAGTCCACCACCCTACCTTTGGAGCTCATTTGAAACACATTTTTAAGCGAGTCCACGACCCTACCTTTCGAGCTCATTTGAAACACATTTTTAGGCGAGTCCACCATTTTTGCTTAGAAATGAGGCCGTTTACCCTACCTTTGGAGCTCATTTGAAACACATTTTTTAGCGAGTCCACCACCCTACCTTTGGAGCTCATTTGAAACACATTTGTAAGCGAGTCCACGACCCTACCTTTCGAGCTCATTTGAAACACATTTTTTAGCGAGTTCAGCATCCTACCATTCGAGCTCATTTGAAACACATTTTTAGACGAGTCCACCATTTTTTCTTAGAAATGAGGTCGTTTACCCTACCTTCCGAGCTCATTTGAAAGACATTTTTTAGCCAGTCCACCACCCTACCTTTGGAGCTCATTTGAAACACATTTTTGGGCAAGGCCACCATTTTTGCTTAGAAATGAGGCCGTTTACCCTACCTTTCGAGCTCATTTGAAACACATTTTTTAGCGAGTTCACCACCCTACCATTCGAGCTCATTTGAAACATATTTTTTGGCGGGTCCACCATTTTTGCTGAGAAATGAGGCCGTTTACCCTACCTTCGAGCTCATTTTAAACACATTTTTTAGCGAGTCTACCACCCTAACTTTGGAGCTCATTTGAAACACATTTTTCGGTGAGTCTACCATTTTTGCTCAAAAATGAGGCCGTTTACCCAACCATTAGAGCTCATTTGAAACACATTTTTTAGCGAGTCCACCACCCTACCTTTGGAGCTCATTTGAAACACATTTTTAAGCGAGTCCACGACCCTACCTTTCGAGCTCATTTGAAACACATTTTTTGGCGAGTCCACCATTTTTGCTTAGAAATGGGACCGTTTACCCTACCTTTCGAGTTCATTTGAAACACATTTTTTAGAGAGTCCACCACCCTACCTTTCGAGCTCGTTTGAAACACATTTTTCGGCGAGTCCACCACCCTACCTTTCGAGCGCATTTGAAACACATTTTTCGACGAGTCCACCATTTTTGCTTAGAAATGAGGCCGTTTAACCTACCTTTGGAGCTCAATTGAAACACATTTTCTAGCGAGTCCACCACCCTACCTTTCGAGCTCATTTGAAACACTTTTTTTAGAGAGTCCACCACCCTACCTTTGGAGCTAATTTGAAACACATTTTTAAGCGAGTCCACGACCCTACCTTTCGAGCTCATTTGAAACACATTTTTAGGCGAGTCCACCATTTTTGCTTAGAAATGAGGCCGTTTACCCTACCTTTGGAGCTCATTTGAAACACATTTTTTAGCGAGTCCACCACCCTACCTTTGGAGCTCATTTGAAACACATTTGTAAGCGAGTCCACGACCCTACCTTTCGAGCTCATTTGAAACACATTTTTTAGCGAGTTCAGCATCCTACCATTCGAGCTCATTTGAAACACATTTTTAGACGAGTCCACCATTTTTTCTTAGAAATGAGGTCGTTTACCCTACCTTCCGAGCTCATTTGAAAGACATTTTTTAGCCAGTCCACCACCCTACCTTTGGAGCTCATTTGAAACACATATTTGGGCAAGGCCACCATTTTTGCTTAGAAATGAGGCCGTTTACCCTACCTTTCGAGCTCATTTGAAACACATTTTTTAGCGAGTTCACCACCCTACCATTCGAGCTCATTTGAAACATATTTTTTGGCGGGTCCACCATTTTTGCTTAGAAATGAGGCCGTTTACCCTACCTTCGAGCTCATTTTAAACACATTTTTTAGCGAGTCTACCACCCTAACTTTGGAGCTCATTTGAAACACATTTTTCGGTGAGTCTACCATTTTTGCTCAAAAATGAGGCCGTTTACCCAACCATTAGAGCTCATTTGAAACACATTTTTTAGCGAGTCCACCACCCTACCTTTCGAGCTCGTTTGAAACACATTTTTCGGCGAGTCCACCACCCTACCTTTCGAGCGCATTTGAAACACATTTTTCGACGAGTCCACCATTTTTGCTTAGAAATGAGGCCGTTTAACCTACCTTTGGAGCTCAATTGAAACACATTTTCTAGCGAGTCCACCACCCTACCTTTCGAGCTCATTTGAAACACTTTTTTTAGCGAGTCCACCACCCTACCTTTGGAGCTAATTTGAAACACATTTTTTGGCGAGTCCACCATTTTTGCTTAGAAATGAGGCCGTTTACCCTACCTTTCGAGCTCATTTGAAACACATTTTTTGGCGAGTTCAGCATCCTACCATTCGAGCTCATTTGAAACACATTTTTAGACGAGTCCACCATTTTTCTTAGAAATGAGGTCGTTTACCCTACCTTCCGAGCTCATTTGAAAGACATTTTTTAGCCAGTCCACCACCCTACCTTTGGAGCTCATTTGAAACACATTTTTAAGCGAGTCCACGACCCTACCTTTCGAGCTCATTTGAAACACATTTTTAGGCGAGTCCACCATTTTTGCTTAGAAATGAGGCCGTTTACCCTACCTTTGGAGCTCATTTGAAACACATTTTTTAGCGAGTCCACCACCCTACCTTTGGAGCTCATTTGAAACACATTTGTAAGCGAGTCCACGACCCTACCTTTCGAGCTCATTTGAAACACATTTTTTAGCGAGTTCAGCATCCTACCATTCGAGCTCATTTGAAACACATTTTTAGACGAGTCCACCATTTTTTCTTAGAAATGAGGTCGTTTACCCTACCTTCCGAGCTCATTTGAAAGACATTTTTTAGCCAGTCCACCACCCTACCTTTGGAGCTCATTTGAAACACATTTTTGGGCAAGGCCACCATTTTTGCTTAGAAATGAGGCGGTTTACCCTACCTTTCGAGCTCATTTGAAACACATTTTTTAGCGAGTTCACCACCCTACCATTCGAGCTCATTTGAAACATATTTTTTGGCGTGTCCACCATTTTTGCTTAGAAATGAGGCCGTTTACCCTACCTTCGAGCTCATTTTTAAACACATTTTTTAGCGAGTCTACCACCCTAACTTTGGAGCTCATTTGAAACACATTTTTCGGTGAGTCTACCATTTTTGCTCAAAAATGAGGCCGTTTACCCAACCATTAGAGCTCATTTGAAACACATTTTTTAGCGAGTCCACCACACTACCTTTGGAGCTCATTTGAAACACATTTTTAAGCGAGTCCACGACCCTACCTTTCGAGCTCATTTGAAACACATTTTTTGGCGAGTCCACCATTTTTGCTTAGAAATGGGACCGTTTACCCTACCTTTCGAGCTCATTTGAAACACATTTTTTAGCGAGTCCACCACCCTACCTTTCGAGCTCGTTTGAAACACATTTTTCGGCGAGTCCACCACCCTACCTTTCGAGCGCATTTGAAACACATTTTTCGACGAGTCCACCATTTTTGCTTAGAAATGAGGCCGTTTAACCTACCTTTGGAGCTCAATTGAAACACATTTTCTAGCGAGTCCACCACCCTACCTTTCGAGCTCATTTGAAACACTTTTTTTAGCGAGTCCACCACCCTACCTTTGGAGCTAATTTGAAACACATTTTTAAGCGAGTCCACGACCCTACCTTTCGAGCTCATTTGAAACACATTTTTAGGCGAGTCCACCATTTTTGCTTAGAAATGAGGCCGTTTACCCTACCTTTGGAGCTCATTTGAAACACATTTTTTAGCGAGTCCACCACCCTACCTTTGGAGCTCATTTGAAACACATTTGTAAGCGAGTCCACGACCCTACCTTTCGAGCTCATTTGAAACACATTTTTTAGCGAGTTCAGCATCCTACCATTCGAGCTCATTTGAAACACATTTTTAGACGAGTCCACCATTTTTTCTTAGAAATGAGGTCGTTTACCCTACCTTCCGAGCTCATTTGAAAGACATTTTTTAGCCAGTCCACCACCCTACCTTTGGAGCTCATTTGAAACACATTTTTGGGCAAGGCCACCATTTTTGCTTAGAAATGAGGCCGTTTACCCTACCTTTCGAGCTCATTTGAAACACATTTTTTAGCGAGTTCACCACCCTACCATTCGAGCTCATTTGAAACATATTTTTTGGCGGGTCCACCATTTTTGCTTAGAAATGAGGCCGTTTACCCTACCTTCGAGCTCATTTTAAACACATTTTTTAGCGAGTCTACCACCCTAACTTTGGAGCTCATTTGAAACACATTTTTCGGTGAGTCTACCATTTTTGCTCAAAAATGAGGCCGTTTACCCAACCATTAGAGCTCATTTGAAACACATTTTTTAGCGAGTCCACCACCCTACCTTTCGAGCTCGTTTGAAACACTTTTTTCGGCGAGTCCACGACCCTACCTTTCGAGCGCATTTGAAACACATTTTTCGACGAGTCCACCATTTTTGCTTAGAAATGAGGCCGTTTAACCTACCTTTGGAGCTCAATTGAAACACATTTTCTAGCGAGTCCACCACCCTACCTTTCGAGCTCGTTTGAAACACATTTTTCGGCGAGTCCACCACCCTACCTTTCGAGCGCATTTGAAACACATTTTTCGACGAGTCCACCATTTTTGCTTAGAAATGAGGCCGTTTAACCTACCTTTGGAGCTCAATTGAAACACATTTTCTAGCGAGTCCACCACCCTACCTTTCGAGCTCATTTGAAACACTTTTTTTAGCGAGTCCACCACCCTACCTTTGGAGCTAATTTGAAACACATTTTTAAGCGAGTCCACGACCCTACCTTTCGAGCTCATTTGAAACACATTTTTAGGCGAGTCCACCATTTTTGCTTAGAAATGAGGCCGTTTACCCTACCTTTGGAGCTCATTTGAAACACATTTTTTAGCGAGTCCACCACCCTACCTTTGGAGCTCATTTGAAACACATTTGTAAGCGAGTCCACGACCCTACCTTTCGAGCTCATTTGAAACACATTTTTTAGCGAGTTCAGCATCCTACCATTCGAGCTCATTTGAAACACATTTTTAGACGAGTCCACCATTTTTTCTTAGAAATGAGGTCGTTTACCCTACCTTCCGAGCTCATTTGAAAGACATTTTTTAGCCAGTCCACCACCCTACCTTTGGAGCTCATTTGAAACACATTTTTGGGCAAGGCCACCATTTTTGCTTAGAAATGAGGCCGTTTACCCTACCTTTCGAGCTCATTTGAAACACATTTTTTAGCGAGTTCACCACCATACCATTCGAGCTCATTTGAAACATATTTTTTGCGGGTCCACCATTTTTTCTTAGAAATGAGGCCGTTTACCCTACCTTTCGAGCTCATTTGAAACACATTTTTTAGCGAGTCTACCACTTTACCTTTGGAGCTCATTTGAAACACATTTTTTTGTGAGGCCACCATTTCTCCTAGAAATGAGGCCGTTTACCCTACCTTTCGTGCTTATTTGAAACACAATTTTCGGCGAGTCCACCATTTTTGCTTAGAAATGAGGCCGTTTACCCTACCTTTCAAACTCATTTGAAACACATTTTTAAGCGAGTCCACGACCCTACCTTTCGAGCTTATTTGAAACACATTTTTAGGCGAGTCCACCATTTTTGCTTAGAAATGAGGCCGTTTACCCTACCTTTGGAGCTCATTTGAAACACATTTTTTAGTGAGTCCACCACCCTACCTTTGGAGCTCATTTGAAACACATTTTTAAGCGAGTCCACGACCCTACCTTTCGAGCTCATTTGAAACACCTTTTTAGGCGAGTCCACCATTTTTGCTTAGAAATGAGGCCGTTTACGCTACCTTTCGAGCTCATTTGAAACACATTTTTTAGCGAGTTCAGCATCCTACCATTCGAGCTCATTTGAAACACATTTTTAGACGAGTCCACCATTTTTTCTTAGAAATGAGGTCGTTTACCCTACCTTCCGATCTCATTTGAAAGACATTTTTTAGCAGTCCACCACCCTACCTTTGGAGCTCATTTGAAACACATTTTTAAGCGAGTCCACGACCCTACCTTTCGAGCTCATTTGAAACACATTTTTAGGCGAGTCCACCATTTTTGCTTAGAAATGAGGCCGTTTACCCTACCTTTGGAGCTCATTTGAAACACATTTTTTAGCGAGTCCACCACCCTACCTTTGGAGCTCATTTGAAACACATTTTTACACGAGTCCACGACCCTACCTTTCGAGCTCATTTGAAACACATTTTTTAGCGAGTTCAGCATCCTACCATTCGAGCTCATTTGAAACACATTTTTAAACGAGTCCACCATTTTTTCTTAGAAATGAGGTCGTTTACCCTCCCTTCCGAGCTCATTTGAAAGACATTTTTTAGCCAGTCCACCACCCTACCTTTGGAGCTCATTTGAAACATATTTTTGGGCGAGGCCACCATTTTTGCTTAGAAATGAGGCCGTTTACCCTACCTTTCGAGTTAATTTGAAACACATTTTTCAGCGAGTTCACCACCCTACCATTCGAGCTCATTTGAAACATATTTTTGGGCGGGTCCACCATTTTTGCTTAGAAATGAGGCCGTTTACCCTACCTTTCGAGCTCATTTGAAACACATTTTTTAGCGAGTCTACCACTTTACCTTTGGAGCTCATTTGAAACACATTTTTTTGTGAGGCCACCATTTCTCCTAGAAATGAGGCCGTTTACCCTACCTTTCGTGCTTATTTGAAACACAATTTTCGGCGAGTCCACCATTTTTGCTTAGAAATGAGGCCGTTTACCCTACCTTTCAAACTCATTTGAAACACATTTTTTTGCGAGTCCACCACCCTACCTTTGGAGCTCATTTGAGACACATTTTTAGTCGAGTCCACCATTTTTGCTTAGAAATGTGGCCGTTTACCCTACCTTTCGAGCTCATTTGAAACACATATTTTAGCGAGTCCACCACTCTACCTTTTGAGCTCATTTGAAACACATTTTTAAGCGAGTCCACGACCCTACCTTTCGAGCTCATTTGAAACACAATTTTCGGCGTGTCCACCATTGTTGCATAGAAATGAGGCTGTTTACCCTACCTTTCGAGCTCATTTGAAACACATTTTTTAGCGAGTCTAACACCCTAACTTTGGAGCTCATTTGAAACACATTTTTCGGTGAGTCTACCATTTTTGCTCAAAAATGAGGACGTTTACCCTACCTTTCGAGCTCATTTGAAACACATTTTTTAGCGAGTCCACCACCCTACCTTTGGAGCTCATTTGAAACACATTTATAAGCGAGTCCACGACCCTACCTTTCGAGCTCATTTGAAACACACTTTTCGGAGAGTCCACCATTTTTGCTTAGAAATGAGGCCGTTTACGCTACCTTCCGAGCTCATTTGAAACACATTTTTTAGCGAGTTCAGCATCCTACCATTCGATCTCATTTGAAACACATTTTTAGGCGAGTCCACCATTTTTTCTTAGAAATGAGGTCGTTTACCCTACCTTCCGAGCTCATTTGAAAGAAATTTTTTAGCCAGTCCACCACCCTACCTTTGGAGCTCATTTGAAACACATTTTTCGGCGAGGCCACCATTTTTGCTTAGAAATGAGGCCGTTTACCCTACTTTTCGAGCTCATATGAAACACATTTTTTAGCGAGTTCACCACCCTACCATTCGAGCTCATTTGAAACATATTTTTTGGCGGGTCCACCATTTTTGCTTAGAAATGAGGCCGTTTACCCTACCTTTGGAGCTCATTTGAAACACATTTTTTAGCGAGTCCACCACCCTACCTTTGGAGCTCATTTGAAACACATTTGTAAGCGAGTCCACGACCCTACCTTTCGAGCTCATTTGAAACACATTTTTTAGCGAGTTCAGCATCCTACCATTCGAGCTCATTTGAAACACATTTTTAGACGAGTCCACCATTTTTTCTTAGAAATGAGGTCGTTTACCCTACCTTCCGAGCTCATTTGAAAGACATTTTTTAGCCAGTCCACCACCCTACCTTTGGAGCTCATTTGAAACACATTTTTGGGCAAGGCCACCATTTTTGCTTAGAAATGAGGCCGTTTACCCTACCTTTCGAGCTCATTTGAAACACATTTTTTAGCGAGTTCACCACCCTACCATTCGAGCTCATTTGAAACATATTTTTTGGCGGGTCCACCATTTTTGCTTAGAAATGAGGCCGTTTACCCTACCTTCGAGCTCATTTTAAACACATTTTTTAGCGAGTCTACCACCCTAACTTTGGAGCTCATTTGAAACACATTTTTCGGTGAGTCTACCATTTTTGCTCAAAAACGAGGCCGTTTACCCAACCATTAGAGCTCATTTGAAACACATTTTTTAGCGAGTCCACCACCCTACCTTTCGAGCTCGTTTGAAACACTTTTTTCGGCGAGTCCACGACCCTACCTTTCGAGCGCATTTGAAACACATTTTTCGACGAGTCCACCATTTTTGCTTAGAAATGAGGCCGTTTAACCTACCTTTGGAGCTCAATTGAAACACATTTTCTAGCGAGTCCACCACCCTACCTTTCGAGCTCGTTTGAAACACATTTTTCGGCGAGTCCACCACCCTACCTTTCGAGCGCATTTGAAACACATTTTTCGACGAGTCCACCATTTTTGCTTAGAAATGAGGCCGTTTAACCTACCTTTGGAGCTCAATTGAAACAAATTTTCTAGCGAGTCCACCACCCTACCTTTCGAGCTCATTTGAAACACTTTTTTTAGCGAGTCCACCACCCTACCTTTGGAGCTAATTTGAAACACATTTTTAAGCGAGTCCACGACCCTACCTTTCGAGCTCATTTGAAACACATTTTTAGGCGAGTCCACCATTTTTGCTTAGAAATGAGGCCGTTTACCCTACCTTTGGAGCTCATTTGAAACACATTTTTTAGCGAGTCCACCACCCTACCTTTGGAGCTCATTTGAAACACATTTGTAAGCGAGTCCACGACCCTACCTTTCGAGCTCATTTGAAACACATTTTTTAGCGAGTTCAGCATCCTACCATTCGAGCTCATTTGAAACACATTTTTAGACGAGTCCACCATTTTTTCTTAGAAATGAGGTCGTTTACCCTACCTTCCGAGCTCATTTGAAAGACATTTTTTAGCCAGTCCACCACCCTACCTTTGGAGCTCATTTGAAACACATTTTTGGGCAAGGCCACCATTTTTGCTTAGAAATGAGGCCGTTTACCCTACCTTTCGAGCTCATTTGAAACACATTTTTTAGCGAGTTCACCACCCTACCATTCGAGCTCATTTGAAACATATTTTTTGCGGGTCCACCATTTTTTCTTAGAAATGAGGCCGTTTACCCTACCTTTCGAGCTCATTTGAAACACATTTTTTAGCGAGTCTACCACTTTACCTTTGGAGCTCATTTGAAACACATTTTTTTGTGAGGCCACCATTTCTCCTAGAAATGAGGCCGTTTACCCTACCTTTCGTGCTTATTTGAAACACAATTTTCGGCGAGTCCACCATTTTTGCTTAGAAATGAGGCCGTTTACCCTACCTTTCAAACTCATTTGAAACACATTTTTAAGCGAGTCCACGACCCTACCTTTCGAGCTTATTTGAAACACATTTTTAGGCGAGTCCACCATTTTTGCTTAGAAATGAGGCCGTTTACCCTACCTTTGGAGCTCATTTGAATCACATTTTTTAGTGAGTCCACCACCCTACCTTTGGAGCTCATTTGAAACACATTTTTAAGCGAGTCCACGACCCTACCTTTCGAGCTCATTTGAAACACCTTTTTAGGCGAGTCCACCATTTTTGCTTAGAAATGAGGCCGTTTACGCTACCTTTCGAGCTCATTTGAAACACATTTTTTAGCGAGTTCAGCATCCTACCATTCGAGCTCATTTGAAACACATTTTTAGACGAGTCCACCATTTTTTCTTAGAAATGAGGTCGTTTACCCTACCTTCCGAGCTCATTTGAAAGACATTTTTTAGCAGTCCACCACCCTACCTTTGGAGCTCATTTGAAACACATTTTTAAGCGAGTCCACGACCCTACCTTTCGAGCTCATTTGAAACACATTTTTAGGCGAGTCCACCATTTTTGCTTAGAAATGAGGCCGTTTACCCTACCTTTGGAGCTCATTTGAAACACATTTTTTAGCGAGTCCACCACCCTACCTTTGGAGCTCATTTGAAACACATTTTTACACGAGTCCACGACCCTACCTTTCGAGCTCATTTGAAACACATTTTTTAGCGAGTTCAGCATCCTACCATTCGAGCTCATTTGAAACACATTTTTAGACGAGTCCACCATTTTTTCTTAGAAATGAGGTCGTTTACCCTCCCTTCCGAGCTCATTTGAAAGACATTTTTTAGCCAGTCCACCACCCTACCTTTGGAGCTCATTTGAAACATATTTTTGGGCGAGGCCACCATTTTTGCTTAGAAATGAGGCCGTTTACCCTACCTTTCGAGTTAATTTGAAACACATTTTTCAGCGAGTTCACCACCCTACCATTCGAGCTCATTTGAAACATATTTTTTGGCGGGTCCACCATTTTTGCTTAGAAATGAGGCCGTTTACCCTACCTTTCGAGCTCATTTGAAACACATTTTTTAGCGAGTCTACCATTTTACCTTTGGAGCTCATTTGAAACACATTTTTTTGTGAGGCCACCATTTCTCCTAGAAATGAGGCCGTTTACCCTACCTTTCGTGCTTATTTGAAACACAATTTTCGGCGAGTCCACCATTTTTGCTTAGAAATGAGGCCGTTTACCCTACCTTTCAAACTCATTTGAAACACATTTTTTAGCGAGTCCACCACCCTACCTTTGGAGCTCATTTGAGACACATTTTTAGTCGAGTCCACCATTTTTGCTTAGAAATGTGGCCGTTTACCCTACCTTTCGAGCTCATTTGAAACACATATTTTAGCGAGTCCACCACTCTACCTTTTGAGCTCATTTGAAACACATTTTTAAGCGAGTCCACGACCCTACCTTTCGAGCTCATTTCAAACACAATTTTCGGCGTGTCCACCATTGTTGCATAGAAATGAGGCTGTTTACCCTACCTTTCGAGCTCATTTGAAACACATTTTTTAGCGAGTCTAACACCCTAACTTTGGAGCTCATTTGAAACACATTTTTCGGTGAGTCTACCATTTTTGCTCAAAAATGAGGACGTTTACCCTACCTTTCGAGCTCATTTGAAACACATTTTTTAGCGAGTTCAGCATCCTACCATTCGATCTCATTTGAAACACATTTTTAGGCGAGTCCACCATTTTTTCTTAGAAATGAGGTCGTTTACCCTACCTTCCGAGCTCATTTGAAAGAAATTTTTTAGCCAGTCCACCACCCTACCTTTGGAGCTCATTTGAAACACATTTTTCGGCGAGGCCACCATTTTTGCTTAGAAATGAGGCCTTTTACCCTACTTTTCGAGCTCATATGAAACACATTTTTTAGCGAGTTCACCACCCTACCATTCGAGCTCATTTGAAACATATTTTTTGGCGGGTCCACCATTTTTGCTTAGAAATGAGGCCGTTTACCCTACCTTCGAGCTCATTTTAAACACATTTTTTAGCGAGTCTACCACCCTAACTTTGGAGCTCATTTGAAACACAGTTTTGGTGAGTCCACCATTTTTGCTTAGAAATGTGGCCGTTTACCCTACATTTCGAGCTCATTTGAAACACATTTTTTAGCGAGTCCACCACCCTACCTTTCGAGCTCGTTTGAAACACATTTTTCGGCGAGTCCACCACCCTACCTTTCGAGCGCATTTGAAACACATTTTTCGACGAGTCCACCATTTTTGCTTAGAAATGAGGCCGTTTAACCTACCTTTGTAGCTCAATTGAAACACATTTTCTAGCGAGTCCACCACCCTACCTTTCGAGCTCATTTGAAACACTTTTTTTGGCGAGTCCACCACCGTACCTTTGGAGCTAATTTGAAACTCATTTTTTGGCGAGTCCACCATTTTTCCTTAGAAATGAGGCCGTTTACCCTACCTTTCGAGCTCATTTGAAACACATTTTTCAGCGAGTTCAGCATCCTACCATTCGAGCTCATTTGAAACACATTTTTAGACGAGTCCACCATTTTTCTTAGAAATGAGGTCGTTTACCCTACCTTCCGAGCTCATTTGAAAGACTTTTTTTAGCCAGTCCACCACCCTACCTTTGGAGCTCATTTGAAACACATTTTTAAGCGAGTCCACGACCCTACCTTTCGAGCTCATTTGAAACACATTTTTAGGCGAGTCCACCATTTTTGCTTAGAAATGAGGCCGTTTACCCTACCTTTGGAGCTCATTTGAAACACATTTTTTAGCGAGTCCACCACCCTACCTTTGGAGCTCATTTGAAACACATTTGTAAGCGAGTCCACGACCCTACCTTTCGAGCTCATTTGAAACACATTTTTTAGCGAGTTCATCATCCTACCATTCGAGCTCATTTGAAACACATTTTTAGACGAGTCCACCATTTTTTCTTAGAAATGAGGTCGTTTACCCTACCTTCCGAGCTCATTTGAAAGACATTTTTTAGCCAGTCCACCACCCTACCTTTGGAGCTCATTTAAAACACATTTTTGGGCGAGGCCACCATTTTTGCTTAGAAATGAGGCCGTTTACCCTACCTTTCGAGCTCATTTGAAACACATTTTTTAGCGAGTTCACCACCCTACCATTCAAGCTCATTTGAAACATATTTTTGGGCGGGTCCACCATTTTTTCTTAGAAATGAGGCCGTTTACCCTACCTTTCGAGCTCATTTGAAACACATTTTTTAGCGAGTCTACCACTTTACCTTTGGAGCTCATTTGAAACACATTTTTTTGTGAGGCCACCATTTCTCCTAGAAATGAGGCCGTTTACCCTACCTTTCGTGCTTATTTGAAACACAATTTTCGGCGAGTCCACCATTTTTGCTTAGAAATGAGGCCGTTTACCCTACCTTTCAAACTCATTTGAAACACATTTTTAAGCGAGTCCACGACCCGACCTTTCGAGCTCATTTGAAACACATTTTTAGGCGAGTCCACCATTTTTGCTTAGAAATGAGGCCGTTTACCCTACCTTTGGAGCTCATTTGAAACACATTTTTTAGCGAGTCCACCACCCTACCTTTGGAGCTCATTTGAAACACATTTTTAAGCGAGTCCACGACCCTACCTTTCGAGCTCATTTGAAACACATTTTTAGGCGAGTCCACCATTTTTGCTTAGAAATGAGGCCGTTTACGCTACCTTTCGAGCTCATTTGAAACACATTTTTTAGCGAGTTCAGCATCCTACCATTCGAGCTCATTTGAAACACATTTTTAGACGAGTCCACCATTTTTTCTTAGAAATGAGGTCGTTTACCCTACCTTCCGAGCTCATTTGAAAGACATTTTTTAGCAGTCCACCACCCTACCTTTGGACCTCATTTGAAACACATTTTTAAGCGAGTCCACGACCCTACCTTTCGAGCTCATTTGAAACACATTTTTAGGCGAGTCCACCATTTTTGCTTAGAAATGAGGCCGTTTACCCTACCTTTGGAGCTCATTTGAAACACATTTTTTGGCGAGTCCACCACCCTACCTTTGGAGCTCATTTGAAACACATTTTTACGCGAGTCCACGACCCTACCTTTCGAGCTCATTTGAAACACATTTTTTAGCGAGTTCAGCATCCTACCATTCGAGCTCATTTGAAACACATTTTTAGACGAGTCCACTATTTTTTCTTAGAAATGAGGTCGTTTACCCTACCTTCCGAGCTCATTTGAAAGACATTTTTTAGCCAGTCCACCACCCTACCTTTGGAGATCATTTGAAACACATTTTTGGGCGAGGCCACCATTTTTGCTTAGAAATGAGGCCGTTTACCCTACCTTTCGAGCTCATTTGAAACACATTTTTCAGCGAGTTCACCACCCTACCATTCGAGCTCATTTGAAACATATTTTTTGGCGGGTCCACCATTTTTGCTTAGAAATGAGGCCGTTTACCCTACCTTTCGAGCTCATTTGAAACACATTTTTTAGCGAGTCTACCACTTTACCTTTGGAGCTCATTTGAAACACATTTTTTTGTGAGGCCACCATTTCTCCTAGAAATGAGGCCGTTTACCCTACCTTTCGTGCTTATTTGAAACACAATTTTCGGCGAGTCCACCATTTTTGCTTAGAAATGAGGCCGTTTACCCTACCTTTCAAACTCATTTGAAACACATTTTTTAGCGAGTCCACCACCCTACCTTTGGAGCTCATTTGACACACATTTTTAGGCGAGTCCACCATTTTTGCTTAGAAATGTGGCCGTTTACCCTACCTTTCGAGCTCATTTGAAACACATATTTTAGCGAGTCCACCACTCTACCTTTTGAGCTCATTTGAAACACATTTTTAAGCGAGTCCACGACCCTACCTTTCGAGATCATTTGAAACACAATTTTCGGCGTGTCCACCATTGTTGCATAGAAATGAGGCTGTTTACCCTACCTTTCGAGCTCATTTGAAACACATTTTTTAGCGAGTCTACCACCCTAACTTTGGAGCTCATTTGAAACACATTTTTCGGTGAGTCTACCATTTTTGCTCAAAAATGAGGACGTTTACCCTACCTTTCGAGCTCATTTGAAACACATTTTTTAGCGAGTCCACCACCCTACCTTTGGAGCTCATTTGAAACACATTTATAAGCGAGTCCACGACCCTACCTTTCGAGCTCATTTGAAACACATTTTTCGGAGAGTCCACCATTTTTGCTTAGAAATGAGGCCGTTTACGCTACCTTCCGAGCTCATTTGAAACACATTTTTTAGCGAGTTCAGCATCCTACCATTCGATCTCATTTGAAACACATTTTTAGGCGAGTCCACCATTTTTTCTTAGAAATGAGGTCGTTTACCCTACCTTCCGAGCTCATTTGAAAGACATTTTTTAGCCAGTCCACCACCCTACCTTTGGAGCTCATTTGAAACACATTTTTCGGCGAGGCCACCATTTTTGCTTAGAAATGAGGCCGTTTACCCTACTTTTCGAGCTCATTTGAAACACATTTTTTAGCGAGTTCACCACCCTACCATTCGAGCTCATTTGAAACATATTTTTTGGCGGGTCCACCATTTTTGCTTAGAAATGAGGCCGTTTACCCTACCTTCGAGCTCATTTTAAACACATTTTTTAGCGAGTCTACCACCCTAACTTTGGAGCTCATTTGAAACACATTTTTCGGTGAGTGTACCATTTTTGCTCAAAAATGAGGCCGTTTACCCAACCATTCGAGCTCATTTGAAACACATTTTTTAGCGAGTCCACCACCCTACCTTTGGAGCTCATTTGAAACACATTTTTAAGCGAGTCCACGACCCTACCTTTCGAGCTCATTTGAAACACAGTTTTTGGCGAGTCCACCATTTTTGCTTAGAAATGAGACCGTTTACCCAACCATTCGAGCTCATTTGAAACACATTTTTTAGCGAGTCCACCACCCTACCTTTGGAGCTCATTTGAAACACATTTTTAAGCGAGTCCACGACCCTACCTTTCGAGCTCATTTGAAACACAGTTTTTGGCGAGTCCACCATTTTTGCTTAGAAATGAGACCGTTTACCCTACCTTTCGAGCTCATTTGAAACACATTTTTTAGCGAGTCCACCACCCTACCTTTCGAGCTCGTTTGAAACACATTTTTCGGCGAGTCCACCACCCTACCTTTCGAGCGCATTTGAAACACATTTTTTGACGAGTCCACCATTTTTGCTTAGAAATGAGGCCGTTTAACCTACCTTTGGAGCTCAATTGAAACACATTTTCTAGCGAATCCACCACCCTACCTTTCGAGCTCATTTGAAACACTTTTTTTAGCGAGTCCACCACCCTACCTTTGGAGCTAATTTGAAACACATTTTTTGGTGAGTCCACCATTTTTGCTTAGAAATGAGGCCGTTTACCCTACCTTTCGAGCTCATTTGAAACACATTTTTTAGCGAGTTCAGCATCCTACCATTCGAGCTCATTTGAAACACATTTTTAGACGAGTCCACCATTTTTATTAGAAATGAGGTCGTTTACCCTACCTTCCGAGCTCATTTGAAAGACATTTTTTAGCCAGTCCACCACCCTACGTTTGGAGCTCATTTGAAACACATTTTTAAGCGAGTCCACGACCCTACCTTTCGAGCTCATTTGAAACACATTTTTAGGCGAGTCCACCATTTTTGCTTAGAAATGAGGCCGTTTAGCCTACCTTTGGAGCTCATTTGAAACACATTTTTTAGCGAGTCCACCACCCTACCTTTCCAGCTCATTTGAGACACATTTGTAAGCGAGTCCACGACCCTACCTTTCGAGCTCATTTGAAACACATTTTTTAGCGAGTTCAGCATCCTACCATTCGAGCTCATTTGAAACACATTTTTAGACGAGTCCACCATTTTTTCTTAGAAATGAGGTCGTTTACCCTACCTTCCGAGCTCATTTGAAAGACATTTTTTAGCCAGTCCACCACCCTACCTTTGGAGCTCATTTGAAACACATTTTTGGGCGAGGCCACCATTTTTGCTTAGAAATGAGGCCGTTTACCCTACCTTTCGAGCTCATTTGAAACACATTTTTTAGCGAGTTCACCACCCTACCATTCGAGCTCATTTGAAACATATTTTTTGGCGGGTCCACCATTTTTTCTTAGAAATGAGGCTGTTTACCCTACCTTTCGAGCTCATTTGAAACACATTTTTTAGCGAGTCTACCACTTTACCTTTGGAGCTCATTTGAAACACATTTTTTTGTGAGGCCACCATTTCTCCTAGAAATGAGGCCGTTTACCCTACCTTTCGTGCTTATTTGAAACACAATTTTCGGCGAGTCCACCATTTTTGCTTAGAAATGAGGCCGTTTACCCTACCTTTCAAACTCATTTGAAACACATTTTTTAGCGAGTCCACCACCCTACCTTTGGAGCTCATTTGACACACATTTTTAGGCGAGTCCACCATTTTTGCTTAGAAATGTGGCCGTTTACCCTACCTTTCGAGCTCATTTGAAACACATATTTTAGCGAGTCCACCACTCTACCTTTTGAGCTCATTTGAAACACATTTTTAAGCGAGTCCACGACCCTACCTTTCGAGATCATTTGAAACACAATTTTCGGCGTGTCCACCATTGTTGCATAGAAATGAGGCTGTTTACCCTACCTTTCGAGCTCATTTGAAACACATTTTTTAGCGAGTCTACCACCCTACCATTCGAGCTCATTTGAAACATATTTTTTGGCGGGTCCACCATTTTTGCTTAGAAATGAGGCCGTTTACCCTACCTTCGAGCTCATTTTAAACACATTTTTTAGCGAGTCTACCACCCTAACTTTGGAGCTCATTTGAAACACATTTTTCGGTGAGTGTACCATTTTTGCTCAAAAATGAGGCCGTTTACCCAACCATTCGAGCTCATTTGAAACACATTTTTTAGCGAGTCCACCACCCTACCTTTGGAGCTCATTTGAAACACATTTTTAAGCGAGTCCACGACCCTACCTTTCGAGCTCATTTGAAACACAGTTTTTGGCGAGTCCACCATTTTTGCTTAGAAATGAGACCGTTTACCCAACCATTCGAGCTCATTTGAAACACATTTTTTAGCGAGTCCACCACCCTACCTTTGGAGCTCATTTGAAACACATTTATAAGCGAGTCCACGACCCTACCTTTCGAGCTCATTTGAAACACATTTTTCGGAGAGTCCACCATTTTTGCTTAGAAATGAGGCCGTTTACGCTACCTTCCGAGCTCATTTGAAACACATTTTTTAGCGAGTTCAGCATCCTACCATTCGATCTCATTTGAAACACATTTTTAGGCGAGTCCACCATTTTTTCTTAGAAATGAGGTCGTTTACCCTACCTTCCGAGCTCATTTGAAAGACATTTTTTAGCCAGTCCACCACCCTACCTTTGGAGCTCATTTGAAACACATTTTTCGGCGAGGCCACCATTTTTGCTTAGAAATGAGGCCGTTTACCCTACTTTTCGAGCTCATTTGAAACACATTTTTTAGCGAGTTCACCACCCTACCATTCGAGCATATTTGAAACATATTTTTTGGCGGGTCCACCATTTTTGCTTAGAAATGAGGCCGTTTACCCTACCTTCGAGCTCATTTTAAACACATTTTTTAGCGAGTCTACCACCCTAACTTTGGAGCTCATTTGAAACACATTTTTCGGTGAGTGTACCATTTTTGCTCAAAAATGAGGCCGTTTACCCAACCATTCGAGCTCATTTGAAACACATTTTTTAGCGAGTCCACCACCCTACCTTTGGAGCTCATTTGAAACACATTTTTAAGCGAGTCCACGACCCTACCTTTCGAGCTCATTTGAAACACAGTTTTTGGCGAGTCCACCATTTTTGCTTAGAAATGAGACCGTTTACCCAACCATTCGAGCTCATTTGAAACACATTTTTTAGCGAGTCCACCACCCTACCTTTGGAGCTCATTTGAAACACATTTTTAAGCGAGTCCACGACCCTACCTTTCGAGCTCATTTGAAACACAGTTTTTGGCGAGTCCACCATTTTTGCTTAGAAATGAGACCGTTTACCCTACCTTTCGAGCTCATTTGAAACACATTTTTTAGCGAGTCCACCACCCTACCTTTCGAGCTCGTTTGAAACACATTTTTCGGCGAGTCCACCACCCTACCTTTCGAGCGCATTTGAAACACATTTTTCGACGAGTCCACCATTTTTGCTTAGAAATGAGGCCGTTTAACCTACCTTTGGAGCTCAATTGAAACACATTTTCTAGCGAATCCACCACCCTACCTTTCGAGCTCATTTGAAACACTTTTTTTAGCGAGTCCACCACCCTACCTTTGGAGCTAATTTGAAACACATTTTTTGGTGAGTCCACCATTTTTGCTTAGAAATGAGGCCGTTTACCCTACCTTTCGAGCTCATTTGAAACACATTTTTTAGCGAGTTCAGCATCCTACCATTCGAGCTCATTTGAAACACATTTTTAGACGAGTCCACCATTTTTATTAGAAATGAGGTCGTTTACCCTACCTTCCGAGCTCATTTGAAAGACATTTTTTAGCCAGTCCACCACCCTACGTTTGGAGCTCATTTGAAACACATTTTTAAGCGAGTCCACGACCCTACCTTTCGAGCTCATTTGAAACACATTTTTAGGCGAGTCCACCATTTTTGCTTAGAAATGAGGCCGTTTAGCCTACCTTTGGAGCTCATTTGAAACACATTTTTTAGCGAGTCCACCACCCTACCTTTCCAGCTCATTTGAGACACATTTGTAAGCGAGTCCACGACCCTACCTTTCGAGCTCATTTGAAACACATTTTTTAGCGAGTTCAGCATCCTACCATTCGAGCTCATTTGAAACACATTTTTAGACGAGTCCACCATTTTTTCTTAGAAATGAGGTCGTTTACCCTACCTTCCGAGCTCATTTGAAAGACATTTTTTAGCCAGTCCACCACCCTACCTTTGGAGCTCATTTGAAACACATTTTTGGGCGAGGCCACCATTTTTGCTTAGAAATGAGGCCGTTTACCCTACCTTTCGAGCTCATTTGAAACACATTTTTTAGCGAGTTCACCACCCTACCATTCGAGCTCATTTGAAACATATTTTTTGGCGGGTCCACCATTTTTTCTTAGAAATGAGGCTGTTTACCCTACCTTTCGAGCTCATTTGAAACACATTTTTTAGCGAGTCTACCACTTTACCTTTGGAGCTCATTTGAAACACATTTTTTTGTGAGGCCACCATTTCTCCTAGAAATGAGGCCGTTTACCCTACCTTTCGTGCTTATTTGAAACACAATTTTCGGCGAGTCCACCATTTTTGCTTAGAAATGAGGCCGTTTACCCTACCTTTCAAACTCATTTGAAACACATTTTTTAGCGAGTCCACCACCCTACCTTTGGAGCTCATTTGACACACATTTTTAGGCGAGTCCACCATTTTTGCTTAGAAATGTGGCCGTTTACCCTACCTTTCGAGCTCATTTGAAACACATATTTTAGCGAGTCCACCACTCTACCTTTTGAGCTCATTTGAAACACATTTTTAAGCGAGTCCACGACCCTACCTTTCGAGATCATTTGAAACACAATTTTCGGCGTGTCCACCATTGTTGCATAGAAATGAGGCTGTTTACCCTACCTTTCGAGCTCATTTGAAACACATTTTTTAGCGAGTCTACCACCCTAACTTTGGAGCTCATTTGAAACACATTTTTCGGTGAGTCTACCATTTTTGCTCAAAAATGAGGACGTTTACCCTACCTTTCGAGCTCATTTGAAACACATTTTTTAGCGAGTCCACCACCCTACCTTTGGAGCTCATTTGAAACACATTTATAAGCGAGTCCACGACCCTACCTTTCGAGCTCATTTGAAACACATTTTTCGGAGAGTCCACCATTTTTGCTTAGAAATGAGGCCGTTTACGCTACCTTCCGAGCTCATTTGAAACACATTTTTTAGCGAGTTCAGCATCCTACCATTCGATCTCATTTGAAACACATTTTTAGGCGAGTCCACCATTTTTTCTTAGAAATGAGGTCGTTTACCCTACCTTCCGAGCTCATTTGAAAGACATTTTTTAGCCAGTCCACCACCCTACCTTTGGAGCTCATTTGAAACACATTTTTCGGCGAGGCCACCATTTTTGCTTAGAAATGAGGCCGTTTACCCTACTTTTCGAGCTCATTTGAAACACATTTTTTAGCGAGTTCACCACCCTACCATTCGAGCTCATTTGAAACATATTTTTTGGCGGGTCCACCATTTTTGCTTACAAATGAGGCCGTTTACCCTACCTTCGAGCTCATTTTAAACACATTTTTTAGCGAGTCTACCACCCTAACTTTGGAGCTCATTTGAAACACATTTTTCGGTGAGTGTACCATTTTTGCTCAAAAATGAGGCCGTTTACCCAACCATTCGAGCTCATTTGAAACACATTTTTTAGCGAGTCCACCACCCTACCTTTGGAGCTCATTTGAAACACATTTTTAAGCGAGTCCACGACCCTACCTTTCGAGCTCATTTGAAACACAGTTTTTGGCGAGTCCACCATTTTTGCTTAGAAATGAGACCGTTTACCCAACCATTCGAGCTCATTTGAAACACATTTTTTAGCGAGTCCACCACCCTACCTTTGGAGCTCATTTGAAACACATTTTTAAGCGAGTCCACGACCCTACCTTTCGAGCTCATTTGAAACACAGTTTTTGGCGAGTCCACCATTTTTGCTTAGAAATGAGACCGTTTACCCTACCTTTCGAGCTCATTTGAAACACATTTTTTAGCGAGTCCACCACCCTACCTTTCGAGCTCGTTTGAAACACATTTTTCGGCGAGTCCACCACCCTACCTTTCGAGCGCATTTGAAACACATTTTTCGACGAGTCCACCATTTTTGCTTAGAAATGAGGCCGTTTAACCTACCTTTGGAGCTCAATTGAAACACATTTTCTAGCGAATCCACCACCCTACCTTTCGAGCTCATTTGAAACAATTTTTTTAGCGAGTCCACCACTTTACCTTTGGAGCTCATTTGAAACACATTTTTTTGTGAGGCCACCATTTCTCCTAGAAATGAGGCCGTTTACCCTACCTTTCGTGCTTATTTGAAACACAATTTTCGGCGAGTCCACCATTTTTGCTTAGAAATGAGGCCGTTTACCCTACCTTTCAAACTCATTTGAAACACATTTTTAAGCGAGTCCACGACCCGACCTTTCGAGCTCATTTGAAACACATTTTTAGGCGAGTCCACCATTTTTGCTTAGAAATGAGGCCGTTTACCCTACCTTTGGAGCTCATTTGAAACACATTTTTTAGCGAGTCCACCACCCTACCTTTGGAGCTCATTTGAAACACATTTTTAAGCGAGTCCACGACCCTACCTTTCGAGCTCATTTGAAACACATTTTTAGGCGAGTCCACCATTTTTGCTTAGAAATGAGGCCGTTTACGCTACCTTTCGAGCTCATTTGAAACACATTTTTTAGCGAGTTCAGCATCCTACCATTCGAGCTCATTTGAAACACATTTTTAGACGAGTCCACCATTTTTTCTTAGAAATGAGGTCGTTTACCCTACCTTCCGAGCTCATTTGAAAGACATTTTTTAGCAGTCCACCACCCTACCTTTGGACCTCATTTGAAACACATTTTTAAGCGAGTCCACGACCCTACCTTTCGAGCTCATTTGAAACACATTTTTAGGCGAGTCCACCATTTTTGCTTAGAAATGAGGCCGTTTACCCTACCTTTGGAGCTCATTTGAAACACATTTTTTGGCGAGTCCACCACCCTACCTTTGGAGCTCATTTGAAACACATTTTTACGCGAGTCCACGACCCTACCTTTCGAGCTCATTTGAAACACATTTTTTAGCGAGTTCAGCATCCTACCATTCGAGCTCATTTGAAACACATTTTTAGACGAGTCCACTATTTTTTCTTAGAAATGAGGTCGTTTACCCTACCTTCCGAGCTCATTTGAAAGACATTTTTTAGCCAGTCCACCACCCTACCTTTGGAGATCATTTGAAACACATTTTTGGGCGAGGCCACCATTTTTGCTTAGAAATGAGGCCGTTTACCCTACCTTTCGAGCTCATTTGAAACACATTTTTCAGCGAGTTCACCACCCTACCATTCGAGCTCATTTGAAACATATTTTTTGGCGGGTCCACCATTTTTGCTTAGAAATGAGGCCGTTTACCCTACCTTTCGAGCTCATTTGAAACACATTTTTTAGCGAGTCTACCACTTTACCTTTGGAGCTCATTTGAAACACATTTTTTTGTGAGGCCACCATTTCTCCTAGAAATGAGGCCGTTTACCCTACCTTTCGTGCTTATTTGAAACACAATTTTCGGCGAGTCCACCATTTTTGCTTAGAAATGAGGCCGTTTACCCTACCTTTCAAACTCATTTGAAACACATTTTTTAGCGAGTCCACCACCCTACCTTTGGAGCTCATTTGACACACATTTTTAGGCGAGTCCACCATTTTTGCTTAGAAATGTGGCCGTTTACCCTACCTTTCGAGCTCATTTGAAACACATATTTTAGCGAGTCCACCACTCTACCTTTTGAGCTCATTTGAAACACATTTTTAAGCGAGTCCACGACCCTACCTTTCGAGATCATTTGAAACACAATTTTCGGCGTGTCCACCATTGTTGCATAGAAATGAGGCTGTTTACCCTACCTTTCGAGCTCATTTGAAACACATTTTTTAGCGAGTCTACCACCCTAACTTTGGAGCTCATTTGAAACACATTTTTCGGTGAGTCTACCATTTTTGCTCAAAAATGAGGACGTTTACCCTACCTTTCGAGCTCATTTGAAACACATTTTTTAGCGAGTCCACCACCCTACCTTTGGAGCTCATTTGAAACACATTTATAAGCGAGTCCACGACCCTACCTTTCGAGCTCATTTGAAACACATTTTTCGGAGAGTCCACCATTTTTGCTTAGAAATGAGGCCGTTTACGCTACCTTCCGAGCTCATTTGAAACACATTTTTTAGCGAGTTCAGCATCCTACCATTCGATCTCATTTGAAACACATTTTTAGGCGAGTCCACCATTTTTTCTTAGAAATGAGGTCGTTTACCCTACCTTCCGAGCTCATTTGAAAGACATTTTTTAGCCAGTCCACCACCCTACCTTTGGAGCTCATTTGAAACACATTTTTCGGCGAGGCCACCATTTTTGCTTAGAAATGAGGCCGTTTACCCTACTTTTCGAGCTCATTTGAAACACATTTTTTAGCGAGTTCACCACCCTACCATTCGAGCTCATTTGAAACATATTTTTTGGCGGGTCCACCATTTTTGCTTAGAAATGAGGCCGTTTACCCTACCTTCGAGCTCATTTTAAACACATTTTTTAGCGAGTCTACCACCCTAACTTTGGAGCTCATTTGAAACACATTTTTCGGTGAGTGTACCATTTTTGCTCAAAAATGAGGCCGTTTACCCAACCATTCGAGCTCATTTGAAACACATTTTTTAGCGAGTCCACCACCCTACCTTTGGAGCTCATTTGAAACACATTTTTAAGCGAGTCCACGACCCTACCTTTCGAGCTCATTTGAAACACAGTTTTTGGCGAGTCCACCATTTTTGCTTAGAAATGAGACCGTTTACCCTACCTTTCGAGCTCATTTGAAACACATTTTTTAGCGAGTCCACCACCCTACCTTTCGAGCTCGTTTGAAACACATTTTTCGGCGAGTCCACCACCCTACCTTTCGAGCGCATTTGAAACACATTTTTCGACGAGTCCACCATTTTTGCTTAGAAATGAGGCCGTTTAACCTACCTTTGGAGCTCAATTGAAACACATTTTCTAGCGAATCCACCACCCTACCTTTCGAGCTCATTTGAAACACTTTTTTTAGCGAGTCCACCACCCTACCTTTGGAGCTAATTTGAAACACATTTTTTGGTGAGTCCACCATTTTTGCTTAGAAATGAGGCCGTTTACCCTACCTTTCGAGCTCATTTGAAACACATTTTTTAGCGAGTTCAGCATCCTACCATTCGAGCTCATTTGAAACACATTTTTAGACGAGTCCACCATTTTTGCTTAGAAATGAGGCCGTTTACCCTACCTTCGAGCTCATTTTAAACACATTTTTTAGCGAGTCTACCACCCTAACTTTGGAGCTCATTTGAAACACATTTTTCGGTGAGTGTACCATTTTTGCTCAAAAATGAGGCCGTTTACCCAACCATTCGAGCTCATTTGAAACACATTTTTTAGCGAGTCCACCACCCTACCTTTGGAGCTCATTTGAAACACATTTTTAAGCGAGTCCACGACCCTACCTTTCGAGCTCATTTGAAACACAGTTTTTGGCGAGTCCACCATTTTTGCTTAGAAATGAGACCGTTTACCCTACCTTTCGAGCTCATTTGAAACACATTTTTTAGCGAGTCCACCACCCTACCTTTCGAGCTCGTTTGAAACACATTTTTCGGCGAGTCCACCACCCTACCTTTCGAGCGCATTTGAAACACATTTTTCGACGAGTCCACCATTTTTGCTTAGAAATGAGGCCGTTTAACCTACCTTTGGAGCTCAATTGAAACACATTTTCTAGCGAATCCACCACCCTACCTTTCGAGCTCATTTGAAACACTTTTTTTAGCGAGTCCACCACCCTACCTTTGGAGCTAATTTGAAACACATTTTTTGGTGAGTCCACCATTTTTGCTTAGAAATGAGGCCGTTTACCCTACCTTTCGAGCTCATTTGAAACACATTTTTTAGCGAGTTCAGCATCCTACCATTCGAGCTCATTTGAAACACATTTTTAGACGAGTCCACCATTTTTATTAGAAATGAGGTCGTTTACCCTACCTTCCGAGCTCATTTGAAAGACATTTTTTAGCCAGTCCAACACCCTACGTTTGGAGCTCATTTGAAACACATTTTTAAGCGAGTCCACGACCCTACCTTTCGAGCTCATTTGAAACACATTTTTAGGCAAGTCCACCATTTTTGCTTAGAAATGAGGCCGTTTAGCCTACCTTTGGAGCTCATTTGAAACACATTTTTTAGCGAGTCCACCACCCTACCTTTCCAGCTCATTTGAAACACATTTGTAAGCGAGTCCACGACCCTACCTTTCGAGCTCATTTGAAACACATTTTTTAGCGAGTTCAGCATCCTACCATTCGAGCTCATTTGAAACACATTTTTAGACGAGTCCACCATTTTTTCTTAGAAATGAGGTCGTTTACCCTACCTTCCGAGCTCATTTGAAAGACATTTTTTAGCCAGTCCACCACCCTACCTTTGGAGCTCATTTGAAACACATTTTTGGGCGAGGCCACCATTTTTGCTTAGAAATGAGGCCGTTTACCCTACCTTTCGAGCTCATTTGAAACACATTTTTTAGCGAGTTCACCACCCTACCATTCGAGCTCATTTGAAACATATTTTTTGGCGGGGTCCACCATTTTTTCTTAGAAATGAGGCCGTTTACCCTACCTTTCGAGCTCATTTGAAACACATTTTTTAGCGAGTCTACCACTTTACCTTTGGAGCTCATTTGAAACACATTTATTTGTGAGGCCACAATTTCTCCTAGAAATGAGGCCGTTTACCCTACCTTTCGTGCTCATTTGAAACACAATTTTCGGCAAGTCCACCATTTTTGCTTAGAAATGAGGCCGTTTACCCTACCTTTCAAGCTCATTTGAAACACATTTTTTAGCGAGTCCACCACCCTACCTTTGGAGCTCATTTGAGAAACATTTGTAGGCGAGTCCACCATTTTTGCTTACAAATGTGGCCGTTTACCCTACCTTTCAAGCTCATTTGAAACACATATTTTAGCGAGTCCACCACTCTACCTTTGGAGCTCATTTGAAACACATTTTTAAGCGAGTCCATGACCCTACCTTTCGAGCTCATTTGAAACATATTTTTCGGCGTGTCCACCATTGTTTCATATAAATCAGGCTGTTTACCCTACCTTTCGAGCTCATTTGAAACACATTTTTTTGCGAGTCTACCACCCTAACTTTGGAGCTCATTTGAAACACATTTTTCGGTGAGTCTACCATTTTTTCTCAAAAATGAGGACGTTTACCCAACCATTCGAGCTTATTTGAAACACATTTTTTAGCGAGTCCACCACCCTACCTTTGGATCTCATTTGAAACACATTTTTAAGCGAGTCCACGACCCTACCTTTCGAGCTCATTTGAAACACATTTTTCGGTGAGTCCACCATTTTTGCTTAGAAATGAGGCCGTTTACGCTACCTTTCGAGCTCATTTGAAACACATTTTTTAGCGAGTTCAGCATCCTACCATTCGATTTCATTTGAAACACATTTTTAGGCGAGTCCACCATTTTTTCTTGGAAATGAGGTCGTTTACCCTACCTTCCGAACTCATTTGAAAGACATTTTTTAGCCAGTCCACCACCCTACCTTTGGAGCTCATTTGAAACACATTTTTCGGCGAGGCCACCATTTTTGCTTAGAAATGAGGCCGTTTACCCTACTTTTCGAGCTCCTTTGAAACACATTTTTTAGCGAGTTCACCACCCTACCATTCGAGCTCATTTGAAACATATTTTTTGGCGGGGTCCACCATTTTTGCTTAGAAATGAGTCCGTTTACCCTACCTTTCGAGCTCATTTGAAACACACATTTTAGCGAGTCTACCACCCTAACTTTGAAGCTCATTTGAAACGCATTTTTTCGGCGAGTCTACCATTTTTGCTCAAAAATGAGGCCGTTTACCCAACCATTCGAGCTCATTTGAAACACATTTTTTAGCGAGTCCATCACCCTACCTTTGGAGCTCATTTGAAACACATTATTAAGCGAGTCCACGACCCTACCTTTCGAGATCATTTGAAACACATTTTTCGGCGTGTCCACCATTGTTGCATAGAAATGAGGCTGTTTACCCTACCTTTCGAGCTCATTTGAAACACATTTTTTAGCGAGTCTACCACCCTAACTTTGGAGCTCATTTGAAACACATTTTTCGGTGAGTCTACCATTTTTGCTCAAAAATGAGGACGTTTACCCTACCTTTCGAGCTCATTTGAAACACATTTTTTAGCGAGTCCACCACCCTACCTTTGGAGCTCATTTGAAACACATTTATAAGCGAGTCCACGACCCTACCTTTCGAGCTCATTTGAAACACATTTTTCGGAGAGTCCACCATTTTTGCTTAGAAATGAGGCCGTTTACGCTACCTTCCGAGCTCATTTGAAACACATTTTTTAGCGAGTTCAGCATCCTACCATTCGATCTCATTTGAAACACATTTTTAGGCGAGTCCACCATTTTTTCTTAGAAATGAGGTCGTTTACCCTACCTTCCGAGCTCATTTGAAAGACATTTTTTAGCCAGTCCACCACCCTACCTTTGGAGCTCATTTGAAACACATTTTTCGGCGAGGCCACCATTTTTGCTTAGAAATGAGGCCGTTTACCCTACTTTTCGAGCTCATTTGAAACACATTTTTTAGCGAGTTCACCACCCTACCATTCGAGCTCATTTGAAACATATTTTTTGGCGGGTCCACCATTTTTGCTTAGAAATGAGGCCGTTTACCCTACCTTCGAGCTCATTTTAAACACATTTTTTAGCGAGTCTACCACCCTAACTTTGGAGCTCATTTGAAACACATTTTTCGGTGAGTGTACCATTTTTGCTCAAAAATGAGGCCGTTTACCCAACCATTCGAGCTCATTTGAAACACATTTTTTAGCGAGTCCACCACCCTACCTTTGGAGCTCATTTGAAACACATTTTTAAGCGAGTCCACGACCCTACCTTTCGAGCTCATTTGAAACACAGTTTTTGGCGAGTCCACCATTTTTGCTTAGAAATGAGACCGTTTACCCTACCTTTCGAGCTCATTTGAAACACATTTTTTAGCGAGTCCACCACCCTACCTTTCGAGCTCGTTTGAAACACATTTTTCGGCGAGTCCACCACCCTACCTTTCGAGCGCATTTGAAACACATTTTTCGACGAGTCCACCATTTTTGCTTAGAAATGAGGCCGTTTAACCTACCTTTGGAGCTCAATTGAAACACATTTTCTAGCGAATCCACCACCCTACCTTTCGAGCTCATTTGAAACACTTTTTTTAGCGAGTCCACCACCCTACCTTTGGAGCTAATTTGAAACACATTTTTTGGTGAGTCCACCATTTTTGCTTAGAAATGAGGCCGTTTACCCTACCTTTCGAGCTCATTTGAAACACATTTTTTAGCGAGTTCAGCATCCTACCATTCGAGCTCATTTGAAACACATTTTTAGACGAGTCCACCATTTTTGCTTAGAAATGAGGCCGTTTACCCTACCTTCGAGCTCATTTTAAACACATTTTTTAGCGAGTCTACCACCCTAACTTTGGAGCTCATTTGAAACAAATTTTTCGGTGAGTGTACCATTTTTGCTCAAAAATGAGGCCGTTTACCCAACCATTCGAGCTCATTTGAAACACATTTTTTAGCGAGTCCACCACCCTACCTTTGGAGCTCATTTGAAACACATTTTTAAGCGAGTCCACGACCCTACCTTTCGAGCTCATTTGAAACACAGTTTTTGGCGAGTCCACCATTTTTGCTTAGAAATGAGACCGTTTACCCTACCTTTCGAGCTCATTTGAAACACATTTTTTAGCGAGTCCACCACCCTACCTTTCGAGCTCGTTTGAAACACATTTTTCGGCGAGTCCACCACCCTACCTTTCGAGCGCATTTGAAACACATTTTTCGACGAGTCCACCATTTTTGCTTAGAAATGAGGCCGTTTAACCTACCTTTGGAGCTCAATTGAAACACATTTTCTAGCGAATCCACCACCCTACCTTTCGAGCTCATTTGAAACACTTTTTTTAGCGAGTCCACCACCCTACCTTTGGAGCTAATTTGAAACACATTTTTTGGTGAGTCCACCATTTTTGCTTAGAAATGAGGCCGTTTACCCTACCTTTCGAGCTCATTTGAAACACATTTTTTAGCGAGTTCAGCATCCTACCATTCGAGCTCATTTGAAACACATTTTTAGACGAGTCCACCATTTTTATTAGAAATGAGGTCGTTTACCCTACCTTCCGAGCTCATTTGAAAGACATTTTTTAGCCAGTCCACCACCCTACGTTTGGAGCTCATTTGAAACACATTTTTAAGCGAGTCCACGACCCTACCTTTCGAGCTCATTTGAAACACATTTTTAGGCAAGTCCACCATTTTTGCTTAGAAATGAGGCCGTTTAGCCTACCTTTGGAGCTCATTTGAAACACATTTTTTAGCGAGTCCACCACCCTACCTTTCCAGCTCATTTGAAACACATTTGTAAGCGAGTCCACGACCCTACCTTTCGAGCTCATTTGAAACACATTTTTTAGCGAGTTCAGCATCCTACCATTCGAGCTCATTTGAAACACATTTTTAGACGAGTCCACCATTTTTTCTTAGAAATGAGGTCGTTTACCCTACCTTCCGAGCTCATTTGAAAGACATTTTTTAGCCAGTCCACCACCCTACCTTTGGAGCTCATTTGAAACACATTTTTGGGCGAGGCCACCATTTTTGCTTAGAAATGAGGCCGTTTACCCTACCTTTCGAGCTCATTTGAAACACATTTTTTAGCGAGTTCACCACCCTACCATTCGAGCTCATTTGAAACATATTTTTTGGCGGGTCCACCATTTTTTCTTAGAAATGAGGCCGTTTACCCTACCTTTCGAGCTCATTTGAAACACATTTTTTAGCGAGTCTACCACTTTACCTTTGGAGCTCATTTGAAACACATTTATTTGTGAGGCCACCATTTCTCCTAGAAATGAGGCCGTTTACCCTACCTTTCGTGCTCATTTGAAACACAATTTTCGGCAAGTCCACCATTTTTGCTTAGAAATGAGGCCGTTTACCCTACCTTTCAAGCTCATTTGAAACACATTTTTTAGCGAGTCCACCACCCTACCTTTGGAGCTCATTTGAGAAACATTTGTAGGCGAGTCCACCATTTTTGCTTACAAATGTGGCCGTTTACCCTACCTTTCAAGCTCATTTGAAACACATATTTTAGCGAGTCCACCACTCTACCTTTGGAGCTCATTTGAAACACATTTTTAAGCGAGTCCATGACCCTACCTTTCGAGCTCATTTGAAACATATTTTTCGGCGTGTCCACCATTGTTTCATATAAATCAGGCTGTTTACCCTACCTTTCGAGCTCATTTGAAACACATTTTTTTGCGAGTCTACCACCCTAACTTTGGAGCTCATTTGAAACACATTTTTCGGTGAGTCTACCATTTTTTCTCAAAAATGAGGACGTTTACCCAACCATTCGAGCTTATTTGAAACACATTTTTTAGCGAGTCCACCACCCTACCTTTGGATCTCATTTGAAACACATTTTTAAGCGAGTCCACGACCCTACCTTTCGAGCTCATTTGAAACACATTTTTCGGTGAGTCCACCATTTTTGCTTAGAAATGAGGCCGTTTACGCTACCTTTCGAGCTCATTTGAAACACATTTTTTAGCGAGTTCAGCATCCTACCATTCGATTTCATTTGAAACACATTTTTAGGCGAGTCCACCATTTTTTCTTGGAAATGAGGTCGTTTACCCTACCTTCCGAACTCATTTGAAAGACATTTTTTAGCCAGTCCACCACCCTACCTTTGGAGCTCATTTGAAACACATTTTTCGGCGAGGCCACCATTTTTGCTTAGAAATGAGGCCGTTTACCCTACTTTTCGAGCTCCTTTGAAACACATTTTTTAGCGAGTTCACCACCCTACCATTCGAGCTCATTTGAAACATATTTTTTGGCGGGTCCACCATTTTTGCTTAGAAATGAGTCCGTTTACCCTACCTTTCGAGCTCATTTGAAACACACATTTTAGCGAGTCTACCACCCTAACTTTGAAGCTCATTTGAAACGCATTTTTCGGCGAGTCTACCATTTTTGCTCAAAAATGAGGCCGTTTACCCAACCATTCGAGCTCATTTGAAACACATTTTTTAGCGAGTCCATCACCCTACCTTTGGAGCTCATTTGAAACACATTATTAAGCGAGTCCACGACCCTACCTTTCGAGATCATTTGAAACACATTTTTCGGCGAGTCCACCATTTTTGCTTAGAAATGAGACCGTTTACCCTACCTTTCGAGCTCATTTGAAACACATTTTTTAGCGAGTCCACCACCCTACCTTTCGAGCTCGTTTGAAACACATTTTTCGGCGAGTCCACCACCCTACCTTTCGAGCTCATTTGAAACACAGTTTTTGGCGAGTCCACCATTTTTGCTTAGAAATGAGACCGTTTACCCTACCTTTCGAGCTCATTTGAAACACATTTTTTAGCGAGTCCACCACCCTACCTTTCGAGCTCGTTTGAAACACATTTTTCGGCGAGTCCACCACCCTACCTTTCGAGCGCATTTGAAACACATTTTTCGACGAGTCCACCATTTTTGCTTAGAAATGAGGCCGTTTAACCTACCTTTGGAGCTCAATTGAAACACATTTTCTAGCGAATCCACCACCCTACCTTTCGAGCTCATTTGAAACACTTTTTTTAGCGAGTCCACCACCCTACCTTTGGAGCTAATTTGAAACACATTTTTTGGTGAGTCCACCATTTTTGCTTAGAAATGAGGCCGTTTACCCTACCTTTCGAGCTCATTTGAAACACATTTTTTAGCGAGTTCAGCATCCTACCATTCGAGCTCATTTGAAACACATTTTTAGACGAGTCCACCATTTTTATTAGAAATGAGGTCGTTTACCCTACCTTCCGAGCTCATTTGAAAGACATTTTTTAGCCAGTCCACCACCCTACGTTTGGAGCTCATTTGAAACACATTTTTAAGCGAGTCCACGACCCTACCTTTCGAGCTCATTTGAAACACATTTTTAGGCAAGTCCACCATTTTTGCTTAGAAATGAGGCCGTTTAGCCTACCTTTGGAGCTCATTTGAAACACATTTTTTAGCGAGTCCACCACCCTACCTTTCCAGCTCATTTGAAACACATTTGTAAGCGAGTCCACGACCCTACCTTTCGAGCTCATTTGAAACACATTTTTTAGCGAGTTCAGCATCCTACCATTCGAGCTCATTTGAAACACATTTTTAGACGAGTCCACCATTTTTTCTTAGAAATGAGGTCGTTTACCCTACCTTCCGAGCTCATTTGAAAGACATTTTTTAGCCAGTCCACCACCCTACCTTTGGAGCTCATTTGAAACACATTTTTGGGCGAGGCCACCATTTTTGCTTAGAAATGAGGCCGTTTACCCTACCTTTCGAGCTCATTTGAAACACATTTTTTAGCGAGTTCACCACCCTACCATTCGAGCTCATTTGAAACATATTTTTTGGCGGGTCCACCATTTTTTCTTAGAAATGAGGCCGTTTACCCTACCTTTCGAGCTCATTTGAAACACATTTTTTAGCGAGTCTACCACTTTACCTTTGGAGCTCATTTGAAACACATTTATTTGTGAGGCCACCATTTCTCCTAGAAATGAGGCCGTTTACCCTACCTTTCGTGCTCATTTGAAACACAATTTTCGGCAAGTCCACCATTTTTGCTTAGAAATGAGGCCGTTTACCCTACCTTTCAAGCTCATTTGAAACACATTTTTTAGCGAGTCCACCACCCTACCTTTGGAGCTCATTTGAGAAACATTTGTAGGCGAGTCCACCATTTTTGCTTACAAATGTGGCCGTTTACCCTACCTTTCAAGCTCATTTGAAACACATATTTTAGCGAGTCCACCACTCTACCTTTGGAGCTCATTTGAAACACATTTTTAAGCGAGTCCATGACCCTACCTTTCGAGCTCATTTGAAACATATTTTTCGGCGTGTCCACCATTGTTTCATATAAATCAGGCTGTTTACCCTACCTTTCGAGCTCATTTGAAACACATTTTTTTGCGAGTCTACCACCCTAACTTTGGAGCTCATTTGAAACACATTTTTCGGTGAGTCTACCATTTTTTCTCAAAAATGAGGACGTTTACCCAACCATTCGAGCTTATTTGAAACACATTTTTTAGCGAGTCCACCACCCTACCTTTGGATCTCATTTGAAACACATTTTTAAGCGAGTCCACGACCCTACCTTTCGAGCTCATTTGAAACACATTTTTCGGTGAGTCCACCATTTTTGCTTAGAAATGAGGCCGTTTACGCTACCTTTCGAGCTCATTTGAAACACATTTTTTAGCGAGTTCAGCATCCTACCATTCGATTTCATTTGAAACACATTTTTAGGCGAGTCCACCATTTTTTCTTGGAAATGAGGTCGTTTACCCTACCTTCCGAACTCATTTGAAAGACATTTTTTAGCCAGTCCACCACCCTACCTTTGGAGCTCATTTGAAACACATTTTTCGGCGAGGCCACCATTTTTGCTTAGAAATGAGGCCGTTTACCCTACTTTTCGAGCTCCTTTGAAACACATTTTTTAGCGAGTTCACCACCCTACCATTCGAGCTCATTTGAAACATATTTTTTGGCGGGTCCACCATTTTTGCTTAGAAATGAGTCCGTTTACCCTACCTTTCGAGCTCATTTGAAACACACATTTTAGCGAGTCTACCACCCTAACTTTGAAGCTCATTTGAAACGCATTTTTCGGCGAGTCTACCATTTTTGCTCAAAAATGAGGCCGTTTACCCAACCATTCGAGCTCATTTGAAACACATTTTTTAGCGAGTCCATCACCCTACCTTTCCAGCTCATTTGAAACACATTTGTAAGCGAGTCCACGACCCTACCTTTCGAGCTCATTTGAAACACATTTTTTAGCGAGTTCAGCATCCTACCATTCGAGCTCATTTGAAACACATTTTTAGACGAGTCCACCATTTTTTCTTAGAAATGAGGTCGTTTACCCTACCTTCCGAGCTCATTTGAAAGACATTTTTTAGCCAGTCCACCACCCTACCTTTGGAGCTCATTTGAAACACATTTTTGGGCGAGGCCACCATTTTTGCTTAGAAATGAGGCCGTTTACCCTACCTTTCGAGCTCATTTGAAACACATTTTTTAGCGAGTTCACCACCCTACCATTCGAGCTCATTTGAAACATATTTTTTGGCGGGTCCACCATTTTTTCTTAGAAATGAGGCCGTTTACCCTACCTTTCGAGCTCATTTGAAACACATTTTTTAGCGAGTCTACCACTTTACCTTTGGAGCTCATTTGAAACACATTTATTTGTGAGGCCACCATTTCTCCTAGAAATGAGGCCGTTTACCCTACCTTTCGTGCTCATTTGAAACACAATTTTCGGCAAGTCCACCATTTTTGCTTAGAAATGAGGCCGTTTACCCTACCTTTCAAGCTCATTTGAAACACATTTTTTAGCGAGTCCACCACCCTACCTTTGGAGCTCATTTGAGAAACATTTGTAGGCGAGTCCACCATTTTTGCTTACAAATGTGGCCGTTTACCCTACCTTTCAAGCTCATTTGAAACACATATTTTAGCGAGTCCACCACTCTACCTTTGGAGCTCATTTGAAACACATTTTTAAGCGAGTCCATGACCCTACCTTTCGAGCTCATTTGAAACATATTTTTCGGCGTGTCCACCATTGTTTCATATAAATCAGGCTGTTTACCCTACCTTTCGAGCTCATTTGAAACACATTTTTTTGCGAGTCTACCACCCTAACTTTGGAGCTCATTTGAAACACATTTTTCGGTGAGTCTACCATTTTTTCTCAAAAATGAGGACGTTTACCCAACCATTCGAGCTTATTTGAAACACATTTTTTAGCGAGTCCACCACCCTACCTTTGGATCTCATTTGAAACACATTTTTAAGCGAGTCCACGACCCTACCTTTCGAGCTCATTTGAAACACATTTTTCGGTGAGTCCACCATTTTTGCTTAGAAATGAGGCCGTTTACGCTACCTTTCGAGCTCATTTGAAACACATTTTTTAGCGAGTTCAGCATCCTACCATTCGATTTCATTTGAAACACATTTTTAGGCGAGTCCACCATTTTTTCTTGGAAATGAGGTCGTTTACCCTACCTTCCGAACTCATTTGAAAGACATTTTTTAGCCAGTCCACCACCCTACCTTTGGAGCTCATTTGAAACACATTTTTCGGCGAGGCCACCATTTTTGCTTAGAAATGAGGCCGTTTACCCTACTTTTCGAGCTCCTTTGAAACACATTTTTTAGCGAGTTCACCACCCTACCATTCGAGCTCATTTGAAACATATTTTTTGGCGGGTCCACCATTTTTGCTTAGAAATGAGTCCGTTTACCCTACCTTTCGAGCTCATTTGAAACACACATTTTAGCGAGTCTACCACCCTAACTTTGAAGCTCATTTGAAACGCATTTTTCGGCGAGTCTACCATTTTTGCTCAAAAATGAGGCCGTTTACCCAACCATTCGAGCTCATTTGAAACACATTTTTTAGCGAGTCCATCACCCTACCTTTGGAGCTCATTTGAAACACATTATTAAGCGAGTCCACGACCCTACCTTTCGAGATCATTTGAAACACATTTTTCGGCGAGTCCACCATTTTTGCTTAGAAATGAGACCGTTTACCCTACCTTTCGAGCTCATTTGAAACACATTTTTTAGCGAGTCCACCACCCTACCTTTCGAGCTCGTTTGAAACACATTTTTCGGCGAGTCCACCACCCTACCTTTCGAGCTCATTTGAAACACATTTTTCGACGAGTCCACCATTTTTGCTTAGAAATGAGTCCGTTTAACCTACCTTTGGAGCTCAATTGAAACACATTTTCTAGCGAGTCCACCACCCTACCTTTCGAGCTCATTTGAAACACTTTTTTTAGCGAGTCCACCACCCTACCTTTGGAGCTAATTTGACACACATTTTTTGGCGAGTCCACCATTTTTGCTTAGTAATGAGGCCGTTTACCCTACCTTTCGAGCTCATTTGAAACACATTTTATAGCGAGTCTACCACTTTCCCTTTGGAGCTCATTTGAAACACATTTTTTTGTGAGGCCACCATTTTTCCTAGAAATGAGGCCGTTTACCCTACCTTTCGTGCTCATTTGAAACACAATTTTTTAGCGAGTCCACCACCCTACCTTTGGAGCTCATTTGAAACACATTATTAAGCGAGTCCACGACCCTACCTTTCGAGATCATTTGAAACACATTTTTCGGCGAGTCCACCATTTTTGCTTAGAAATGAGACCGTTTACCCTACCTTTCGAGCTCATTTGAAACACATTTTTTAGCGAGTCCACCACCCTACCTTTCGAGCTCGTTTGAAACACATTTTTCGGCGAGTCCACCACCCTACCTTTCGAGCTCATTTGAAACACATTTTTCGACGAGTCCACCATTTTTGCTTAGAAATGAGGCCGTTTAACCTACCTTTGGAGCTCAATTGAAACACATTTTCTAGCGAGTCCACCACCCTACCTTTCGAGCTCATTTGAAACACTTTTTTTAGCGAGTCCACCACCCTACCTTTGGAGCTAATTTGAAACACATTTTTTGGCGAGTCCACCATTTTTGCTTAGAAATGAGGCCGTTTACCGTACCTTTCGAGCTCATTTGAAACACATTTTATAGCGAGTCTACCACTTTCCCTTTGGAGCTCATTTGAAACACATTTTTTTGTGAGGCCACCATTTTTCCTAGAAATGAGGCCGTTTACCCTACCTTTCGTGCTCATTTGAAACACAATTTTCGGCGAGTCCACCATTTTTGCTTAGAAATGAGGCCGTTTACCCTACCTTTGGAGCTCAATTGAAACACAATTTCTAGCGAGTCCACCACCCTACCTTTCGAGCTCATTTGAAACACTTTTTTTAGCGAGTCCACCACCCTACCTTTGGAGCTAATTTGAAACACATTTTTTGGCGAGTCCACCATTTTTGCTTAGAAATGAGGCCGTTTACCCTACCTTTCGAGCTCATTTGAAACACATTTTGTAGCGAGTCTACCACTTTCCCTTTGGAGCTCATTTGAAACACATTTTTTTGTGAGGCCACCATTTTTGCTTAGAAATGAGGCCGTTTACCCTACCTTTCAAGCTCATTTGAAACACATTTTTTAGCGAGTTCAGCATCCTACCATTCGATCTCATTTGAAACACATTTTTAGGCGAGTCCACCATTTTTTCTTAGAAATGAGGTCGTTTACCCTACCATCCGAGCTCATTTGAAAGACATTTTTTAGCGAGTCCACCACCCTACCTTTGGAGCTCATTTGAAACACATTTTTAAGCGAGTCCACGACCCTACCTTTCGAGCTCATTTGAAACACATTTTTAGGCGAGTCCACCATTTTTGCTTAGAAATGAGGCCGTTTACGCTACCTTTCGAGCTCATTTGAAACACATTTTTTAGCGAGTTCAGCATCCTACCATTCGAGCTCATTTGAAACACATTTTTAGACGAGTCCACCATTTTTCTTAGAAATGAGGTCGTTTACCCTACCTTCCGAGCTCATTTGAAAGACATTTTTTAGCCAGTCCACCACCCTACGTTTCGAGCTCATTTGAAACATATTTTTTGGCGGGTCCACCATTTTTTCTTAGAAATGAGGCCGTTTACCCTACCTTTCGAGCTCATTTGAAACACATTTTTTAGCGAGTCTACCACTTTACCTTTGGAGCTCATTTGAAACACATTTATTTGTGAGGCCACCATTTCTCCTAGAAATGAGGCCGTTTACCCTACCTTTCGTGCTCATTTGAAACACAATTTTCGGCAAGTCCACCATTTTTGCTTAGAAATGAGGCCGTTTACCCTACCTTTCAAGCTCATTTGAAACACATTTTTTAGCGAGTCCACCACCCTACCTTTGGAGCTCATTTGAGACACATTTTTAGGCGAGTCCACCATTTTTGCTTACAAATGTGGCCGTTTACCCTACCTTTCAAGCTCATTTGAAACACATATTTTAGCGAGTCCACCACTCTACCTTTGGAGCTCATTTGAAACACATTTTTAAGCGAGTCCATGACCCTACCTTTCGAGCTCATTTGAAACATATTTTTCGGCGTGTCCACCATTGTTTCATATAAATCAGGCTGTTTACCCTACCTTTCGAGCTCATTTGAAACACATTTTTTTGCGAGTCTACCACCCTAACTTTGGAGCTCATTTGAAACACATTTTTCGGTGAGTCTACCATTTTTTCTCAAAAATGAGGACGTTTACCCAACCATTCGAGCTTATTTGAAACACATTTTTTAGCGAGTCCACCACCCTACCTTTGGATCTCATTTGAAACACATTTTTAAGCGAGTCCACGACCCTACCTTTCGAGCTCATTTGAAACACATTTTTCGGTGAGTCCACCATTTTTTCTTAGAAATGAGGCCGTTTACGCTACCTTTCGAGCTCATTTGAAACACATTTTTTAGCGAGTTCAGCATCCTACCATTCGATTTCATTTGAAACACATTTTTAGGCGAGTCCACCATTTTTTCTTGGAAATGAGGTCGTTTACCCTACCTTCCGAACTCATTTGAAAGACATTTTTTAGCCAGTCCACCACCCTACCTTTGGAGCTCATTTGAAACACATTTTTCGGCGAGGCCACCATTTTTGCTTAGAAATGAGGCCGTTTACCCTACTTTTCGAGCTCCTTTGAAACACATTTTTTAGCGAGTTCACCACCCTACCATTCGAGCTCATTTGAAACATATTTTTTGGCGGGTCCACCATTTTTGCTTAGAAATGAGTCCGTTTACCCTACCTTTCGAGCTCATTTGAAACACACATTTTAGCGAGTCTACCACCCTAACTTTGAAGCTCATTTGAAACGCATTTTTCGGCGAGTCTACCATTTTTGCTCAAAAATGAGGCCGTTTACCCAACCATTCGAGCTCATTTGAAACACATTTTTTAGCGAGTCCATCACCCTACCTTTGGAGCTCATTTGAAACACATTATTAAGCGAGTCCACGACCCTACCTTTCGAGATCATTTGAAACACATTTTTCGGCGAGTCCACCATTTTTGCTTAGAAATGAGACCGTTTACCCTACCTTTCGAGCTCATTTGAAACACATTTTTTAGCGAGTCCACCACCCTACCTTTCGAGCTCGTTTGAAACACATTTTTCGGCGAGTCCACCACCCTACCTTTCGAGCTCATTTGAAACACATTTTTCGACGAGTCCACCATTTTTGCTTAGAAATGAGTCCGTTTAACCTACCTTTGGAGCTCAATTGAAACACATTTTCTAGCGAGTCCACCACCCTACCTTTCGAGCTCATTTGAAACACTTTTTTTAGCGAGTCCACCACCCTACCTTTGGAGCTAATTTGACACACATTTTTTGGCGAGTCCACCATTTTTGCTTAGTAATGAGGCCGTTTACCCTACCTTTCGAGCTCATTTGAAACACATTTTATAGCGAGTCTACCACTTTCCCTTTGGAGCTCATTTGAAACACATTTTTTTGTGAGGCCACCATTTTTCCTAGAAATGAGGCCGTTTACCCTACCTTTCGTGCTCATTTGAAACACAATTTTTTAGCGAGTCCACCACCCTACCTTTGGAGCTCATTTGAAACACATTATTAAGCGAGTCCACGACCCTACCTTTCGAGATCATTTGAAACACATTTTTCGGCGAGTCCACCATTTTTGCTTAGAAATGAGACCGTTTACCCTACCTTTCGAGCTCATTTGAAACACATTTTTTAGCGAGTCCACCACCCTACCTTTCGAGCTCGTTTGAAACACATTTTTCGGCGAGTCCACCACCCTACCTTTCGAGCTCATTTGAAACACATTTTTTAGCGAGTTCAGCATCCTACCATTCGATTTCATTTGAAACACATTTTTAGGCGAGTCCACCATTTTTTCTTGGAAATGAGGTCGTTTACCCTACCTTCCGAACTCATTTGAAAGACATTTTTTAGCCAGTCCACCACCCTACCTTTGGAGCTCATTTGAAACACATTTTTCGGCGAGGCCACCCCTTTTGCTTAGAAATGAGGCCGTTTACCCTACTTTTCGAGCTCCTTTGAAACACATTTTTTAGCGAGTTCACCACCCTACCATTCGAGCTCATTTGAATAATATTTTTTGGCGGGTCCACCATTTTTGCTTAGAAATGAGTCCGTTTACCCTACCTTTCGAGCTCATTTGAAACACATATTTTAGCGAGTCTACCACCCTAACTTTGAAGCTCATTTGAAACGCATTTTTCGGCGAGTCTACCATTTTTGCTCAAAAATGAGGCCGTTTACCCAACCATTCGAGCTCATTTGAAACACATTTTTTAGCGAGTCCATCACCCTACCTTTGGAGCTCATTTGAAACACATTATTAAGCGAGTCCACGACCCTACCTTTCGAGATCATTTGAAACACATTTTTCGGCGAGTCCACCATTTTTGCTTAGAAATGAGACCGTTTACCCTACCTTTCGAGCTCATTTGAAACACATTTTTTAGCGAGTCCACCACCCTACCTTTCGAGCTCGTTTGAAACACATTTTTCGGCGAGTCCACCACCCTACCTTTCGAGCTCATTTGAAACACATTTTTCGACGAGTCCACCATTTTTGCTTAGAAATTAGTCCGTTTAACCTACCTTTGGAGCTCAATTGAAACACATTTTCTAGCGAGTCCACCACCCTACCTTTCGAGCTCATTTGAAACACTTTTTTTAGCGAGTCCACCACCCTACCTTTGGAGCTAATTTGACACACATTTTTTGGCGAGTCCACCATTTTTGCTTAGTAATGAGGCCGTTTACCCTACCTTTCGAGCTCATTTGAAACACATTTTATAGCGAGTCTACCACTTTCCCTTTGGAGCTAATTTGAAACACATTTTTTTGTGAGGCCACCATTTTTCCTAGAAATGAGGCCGTTTACCCTACCTTTCGTGCTCATTTGAAACACAATTTTTTAGCGAGTCCACCACCCTACCTTTGGAGCTCATTTGAAACACATTATTAAGCGAGTCCACGACCCTACCTTTCGAGATCATTTGAAACACATTTTTCGGCGAGTCCACCATTTTTGCTTACAATTGAGACCGTTTACCCTACCTTTCGAGCTCATTTGAAACACATTTTTTAGCGAGTCCACCACCCTACCTTTCGAGCTCGTTTGAAACACATTTTTCGGCGAGTCCACCACCCTACCTTTCGAGCTCATTTGAAACACATTTTTCGACGAGTCCACCATTTTTGCTTAGAAATGAGGCCGTTTAACCTACCTTTGGAGCTCAATTGAAACACATTTTCTAGCGAGTCCACCACCCTACCTTTCGAGCTCATTTGAAACACTTTTTTTAGCGAGTCCACCACCCTACCTTTGGAGCTAATTTGAAACACATTTTTTGGCGAGTCCACCATTTTTGCTTAGAAATGAGGCCGTTTACCCTACCTTTCGAGCTCATTTGAAACACATTTTATAGCGAGTCTACCACTTTCCCTTTGGAGCTCATTTGAAACACATTTTTTTGTGAGGCCACCATTTTTCCTAGAAATGAGGCCGTTTACCCTACCTTTCGTGCTCATTTGAAACACAATTTTTGGCGAGTCCACCATTTTTGCTTAGAAATGAGGCCGTTTACCCTACCTTTGGAGCTCAATTGAAACACAATTTCTAGCGAGTCCACCACCCTACCTTTCGAGCTCATTTGAAACACTTTTTTTAGCGAGTCCACCACCCTACCTTTGGAGCTAATTTGAAACACATTTTTTGGCGAGTCCACCATTTTTGCTTAGAAATGAGGCCGTTTACCCTACCTTTCGAGCTCATTTGAAACACATTTTGTAGCGAGTCTACCACTTTCCCTTTGGAGCTCATTTGAAACACATTTTTTTGTGAGGCCACCATTTTTGCTTAGAAATGAGGCCGTTTACCCTACCTTTCAAGCTCATTTGAAACACATTTTTTAGCGAGTTCAGCATCCTACCATTCGATCTCATTTGAAACACATTTTTAGGCGAGTCCACCATTTTTTCTTAGAAATGAGGTCGTTTACCCTACCATCCGAGCTCATTTGAAAGACATTTTTTAGCGAGTCCACCACCCTACCTTTGGAGCTCATTTGAAACACATTTTTAAGCGAGTCCACGACCCTACCTTTCGAGCTCATTTGAAACACATTTTTAGGCGAGTCCACCATTTTTGCTTAGAAATGAGGCCGTTTACGCTACCTTTCGAGCTCATTTGAAACACATTTTTTAGCGAGTTCAGCATCCTACCATTCGAGCTCATTTGAAACACATTTTTAGACGAGTCCACCATTTTTCTTAGAAATGAGGTCGTTTACCCTACCTTCCGAGCTCATTTGAAAGACATTTTTTAGCCAGTCCACCACCCTACGTTTCGAGCTCATTTGAAACATATTTTTTGGCGGGTCCACCATTTTTTCTTAGAAATGAGGCCGTTTACCCTACCTTTCGAGCTCATTTGAAACACATTTTTTAGCGAGTCTACCACTTTACCTTTGGAGCTCATTTGAAACACATTTATTTGTGAGGCCACCATTTCTCCTAGAAATGAGGCCGTTTACCCTACCTTTCGTGCTCATTTGAAACACAATTTTCGGCAAGTCCACCATTTTTGCTTAGAAATGAGGCCGTTTACCCTACCTTTCAAGCTCATTTGAAACACATTTTTTAGCGAGTCCACCACCCTACCTTTGGAGCTCATTTGAGACACATTTTTAGGCGAGTCCACCATTTTTGCTTACAAATGTGGCCGTTTACCCTACCTTTCAAGCTCATTTGAAACACATATTTTAGCGAGTCCACCACTCTACCTTTGGAGCTCATTTGAAACACATTTTTAAGCGAGTCCATGACCCTACCTTTCGAGCTCATTTGAAACATATTTTTCGGCGTGTCCACCATTGTTTCATATAAATCAGGCTGTTTACCCTACCTTTCGAGCTCATTTGAAACACATTTTTTTGCGAGTCTACCACCCTAACTTTGGAGCTCATTTGAAACACATTTTTCGGTGAGTCTACCATTTTTTCTCAAAAATGAGGACGTTTACCCAACCATTCGAGCTTATTTGAAACACATTTTTTAGCGAGTCCACCACCCTACCTTTGGATCTCATTTGAAACACATTTTTAAGCGAGTCCACGACCCTACCTTTCGAGCTCATTTGAAACACATTTTTCGGTGAGTCCACCATTTTTTCTTAGAAATGAGGCCGTTTACGCTACCTTTCGAGCTCATTTGAAACACATTTTTTAGCGAGTTCAGCATCCTACCATTCGATTTCATTTGAAACACATTTTTAGGCGAGTCCACCATTTTTTCTTGGAAATGAGGTCGTTTACCCTACCTTCCGAACTCATTTGAAAGACATTTTTTAGCCAGTCCACCACCCTACCTTTGGAGCTCATTTGAAACACATTTTTCGGCGAGGCCACCATTTTTGCTTAGAAATGAGGCCGTTTACCCTACTTTTCGAGCTCCTTTGAAACACATTTTTTAGCGAGTTCACCACCCTACCATTCGAGCTCATTTGAAACATATTTTTTGGCGGGTCCACCATTTTTGCTTAGAAATGAGTCCGTTTACCCTACCTTTCGAGCTCATTTGAAACACACATTTTAGCGAGTCTACCACCCTAACTTTGAAGCTCATTTGAAACGCATTTTTCGGCGAGTCTACCATTTTTGCTCAAAAATGAGGCCGTTTACCCAACCATTCGAGCTCATTTGAAACACATTTTTTAGCGAGTCCATCACCCTACCTTTGGAGCTCATTTGAAACACATTATTAAGCGAGTCCACGACCCTACCTTTCGAGATCATTTGAAACACATTTTTCGGCGAGTCCACCATTTTTGCTTAGAAATGAGACCGTTTACCCTACCTTTCGAGCTCATTTGAAACACATTTTTTAGCGAGTCCACCACCCTACCTTTCGAGCTCGTTTGAAACACATTTTTCGGCGAGTCCACCACCCTACCTTTCGAGCTCATTTGAAACACATTTTTCGACGAGTCCACCATTTTTGCTTAGAAATGAGTCCGTTTAACCTACCTTTGGAGCTCAATTGAAACACATTTTCTAGCGAGTCCACCACCCTACCTTTCGAGCTCATTTGAAACACTTTTTTTAGCGAGTCCACCACCCTACCTTTGGAGCTAATTTGACACACATTTTTTGGCGAGTCCACCATTTTTGCTTAGTAATGAGGCCGTTTACCCTACCTTTCGAGCTCATTTGAAACACATTTTATAGCGAGTCTACCACTTTCCCTTTGGAGCTCATTTGAAACACATTTTTTTGTGAGGCCACCATTTTTCCTAGAAATGAGGCCGTTTACCCTACCTTTCGTGCTCATTTGAAACACAATTTTTTAGCGAGTCCACCACCCTACCTTTGGAGCTCATTTGAAACACATTATTAAGCGAGTCCACGACCCTACCTTTCGAGATCATTTGAAACACATTTTTCGGCGAGTCCACCATTTTTGCTTAGAAATGAGACCGTTTACCCTACCTTTCGAGCTCATTTGAAACACATTTTTTAGCGAGTCCACCACCCTACCTTTCGAGCTCGTTTGAAACACATTTTTCGGCGAGTCCACCACCCTACCTTTCGAGCTCATTTGAAACACATTTTTTAGCGAGTTCAGCATCCTACCATTCGATTTCATTTGAAACACATTTTTAGGCGAGTCCACCATTTTTTCTTGGAAATGAGGTCGTTTACCCTACCTTCCGAACTCATTTGAAAGACATTTTTTAGCCAGTCCACCACCCTACCTTTGGAGCTCATTTGAAACACATTTTTCGGCGAGGCCACCCCTTTTGCTTAGAAATGAGGCCGTTTACCCTACTTTTCGAGCTCCTTTGAAACACATTTTTTAGCGAGTTCACCACCCTACCATTCGAGCTCATTTGAATAATATTTTTTGGCGGGTCCACCATTTTTGCTTAGAAATGAGTCCGTTTACCCTACCTTTCGAGCTCATTTGAAACACATATTTTAGCGAGTCTACCACCCTAACTTTGAAGCTCATTTGAAACGCATTTTTCGGCGAGTCTACCATTTTTGCTCAAAAATGAGGCCGTTTACCCAACCATTCGAGCTCATTTGAAACACATTTTTTAGCGAGTCCATCACCCTACCTTTGGAGCTCATTTGAAACACATTATTAAGCGAGTCCACGACCCTACCTTTCGAGATCATTTGAAACACATTTTTCGGCGAGTCCACCATTTTTGCTTAGAAATGAGACCGTTTACCCTACCTTTCGAGCTCATTTGAAACACATTTTTTAGCGAGTCCACCACCCTACCTTTCGAGCTCGTTTGAAACACATTTTTCGGCGAGTCCACCACCCTACCTTTCGAGCTCATTTGAAACACATTTTTCGACGAGTCCACCATTTTTGCTTAGAAATGAGTCCGTTTAACCTACCTTTGGAGCTCAATTGAAACACATTTTCTAGCGAGTCCACCACCCTACCTTTCGAGCTCATTTGAAACACTTTTTTTAGCGAGTCCACCACCCTACCTTTGGAGCTAATTTGACACACATTTTTTGGCGAGTCCACCATTTTTGCTTAGTAATGAGGCCGTTTACCCTACCTTTCGAGCTCATTTGAAACACATTTTATAGCGAGTCTACCACTTTCCCTTTGGAGCTAATTTGAAACACATTTTTTTGTGAGGCCACCATTTTTCCTAGAAATGAGGCCGTTTACCCTACCTTTCGTGCTCATTTGAAACACAATTTTTTAGCGAGTCCACCACCCTACCTTTGGAGCTCATTTGAAACACATTATTAAGCGAGTCCACGACCCTACCTTTCGAGATCATTTGAAACACATTTTTCGGCGAGTCCACCATTTTTGCTTACAATTGAGACCGTTTACCCTACCTTTCGAGCTCATTTGAAACACATTTTTTAGCGAGTCCACCACCCTACCTTTCGAGCTCGTTTGAAACACATTTTTCGGCGAGTCCACCACCCTACCTTTCGAGCTCATTTGAAACACATTTTTCGACGAGTCCACCATTTTTGCTTAGAAATGAGGCCGTTTAACCTACCTTTGGAGCTCAATTGAAACACATTTTCTAGCGAGTCCACCACCCTACCTTTCGAGCTCATTTGAAACACTTTTTTTAGCGAGTCCACCACCCTACCTTTGGAGCTAATTTGAAACACATTTTTTGGCGAGTCCACCATTTTTGCTTAGAAATGAGGCCGTTTACCCTACCTTTCGAGCTCATTTGAAACACATTTTATAGCGAGTCTACCACTTTCCCTTTGGAGCTCATTTGAAACACATTTTTTTGTGAGGCCACCATTTTTCCTAGAAATGAGGCCGTTTACCCTACCTTTCGTGCTCATTTGAAACACAATTTTCGGCGAGTCCACCATTTTTGCTTAGAAATGAGGCCGTTTACCCTACCTTTGGAGCTCAATTGAAACACAATTTCTAGCGAGTCCACCACCCTACCTTTCGAGCTCATTTGAAACACTTTTTTTAGCGAGTCCACCACCCTACCTTTGGAGCTAATTTGAAACACATTTTTTGGCGAGTCCACCATTTTTGCTTAGAAATGAGGCCGTTTACCCTACCTTTCGAGCTCATTTGAAACACATTTTGTAGCGAGTCTACCACTTTCCCTTTGGAGCTCATTTGAAACACATTTTTTTGTGAGGCCACCATTTTTGCTTAGAAATGAGGCCGTTTACCCTACCTTTCAAGCTCATTTGAAACACATTTTTTAGCGAGTTCAGCATCCTACCATTCGATCTCATTTGAAACACATTTTTAGGCGAGTCCACCATTTTTTCTTAGAAATGAGGTCGTTTACCCTACCATCCGAGCTCATTTGAAAGACATTTTTTAGCGAGTCCACCACCCTACCTTTGGAGCTCATTTGAAACACATTTTTAAGCGAGTCCACGACCCTACCTTTCGAGCTCATTTGAAACACATTTTTAGGCGAGTCCACCATTTTTGCTTAGAAATGAGGCCGTTTACGCTACCTTTCGAGCTCATTTGAAACACATTTTTTAGCGAGTTCAGCATCCTACCATTCGAGCTCATTTGAAACACATTTTTAGACGAGTCCACCATTTTTCTTAGAAATGAGGTCGTTTACCCTACCTTCCGAGCTCATTTGAAAGACATTTTTTAGCCAGTCCACCACCCTACGTTTGGAGCTCATTTGAAACACATTTTTAAGCGAGTCCACGACCCTACCTTTCGAGCTCATTTGAAACACATTTTTAGGCGAGTCCACCATTTTTGCTTAGAAATGAGGCCGTTTAGCCTACCTTTGGAGCTCATTTGAAACACATTTTTTAGCGAGTCCACCACCCTACCTTTCCAGCTCATTTGAAACACATTTGTAAGCGAGTCCACGACCCTACCTTTCGAGCTCATTTGAAACACATTTTTTAGCGAGTTCAGCATCCTACCATTCGAGCTCATTTGAAACACATTTTTAGACGAGTCCACCATTTTTTCTTAGAAATGAGGTCGTTTACCCTACCTTCCGAGCTCATTTGAAAGACATTTTTTAGCCAGTCCACCACCCTACCTTTGGAGCTCATTTGAAACACATTTTTGGGCGAGGCCACCATTTTTGCTTAGAAATGAGGCCGTTTACCCTACCTTTCGAGCTCATTTGAAACACATTTTTTAGCGAGTTCACCACCCTACCATTCGAGCTCATTTGAAACATATTTTTTGGCGGGTCCACCATTTTTTCTTAGAAATGAGGCCGTTTACCCTACCTTTCGAGCTCATTTGAAACACATTTTTTAGCGAGTCTACCACTTTACCTTTAGAGCTCATTTGAAACACATTTATTTGTGAGGCCACCATTTCTCCTAGAAATGAGGCCGTTTACCCTACCTTTCGTGCTCATTTGAAACACAATTTTCGGCAAGTCCACCATTTTTGCTTAGAAATGAGGCCGTTTACCCTACCTTTCAAGCTCATTTGAAACACATTTTTTAGCGAGTCCACCACCCTACCTTTGGAGCTCATTTGAGACACATTTTTAGGCGAGTCCACCATTTTTGCTTACAAATGTGGCCGTTTACCCTACCTTTCGAGCTCATTTGAAAGACATTTTTTAGCCAGTCCACCACCCTACCTTTGGAGCTCATTTGAAACACATTTTTGGGCGAGTCCACCATTTTTGCTTAGAAATGTGGCCGTTTACCCTACCTTTCGAGCTCATTTGAAACACATTTTTAACCGAGTCCACGACCCTACCTTTCGAGCTCATTTGAAACACAATTTTCGGCGAGTCCACCATTTTTGCTTAGAAATGAGGCCGTTTACGCTACCTTTCGAGCTCATTTGAAACACATTTTTTAGCGAGTTCAGCATCCTACCATTCGAGCTCATTTGAAACATATTTTTTGGCGGGTCCACCATTTTTGCTTAGAAATGAGTCCGTTTACCCTACCTTTCGAGCTCATTTGAAACACATATTTTAGCGAGTCTACCACCCTAACTTTGAAGCTCATTTGAAACGCATTTTTCGGCGAGTCTACCATTTTTGCTCAAAAATGAGGCCGTTTACCCAACCATTCGAGCTCATTTGAAACACATTTTTTAGCGAGTCCATCACCCTACCTTTGGAGCTCATTTGAAACACATTATTAAGCGAGTCCACGACCCTACCTTTCGAGATCATTTGAAACACATTTTTTAGCGAGTCCACCACCCTACCTTTCGAGCTCGTTTGAAACACATTTTTCGGCGAGTCCACCACCCTACCTTTCGAGCTCATTTGAAACACATTTTTCGACGAGTCCACCATTTTTGCTTAGAAATGAGTCCGTTTAACCTACCTTTGGAGCTCAATTGAAACACATTTTCTAGCGAGTCCACCACCCTACCTTTCGAGCTCATTTGAAACACTTTTTTTAGCGAGTCCACCACCCTACCTTTGGAGCTAATTTGACACACATTTTTTGGCGAGTCCACCATTTTTGCTTAGTAATGAGGCCGTTTACCCTACCTTTCGAGCTCATTTGAAACACATTTTATAGCGAGTCTACCACTTTCCCTTTGGAGCTAATTTGAAACACATTTTTTTGTGAGGCCACCATTTTTCCTAGAAATGAGGCCGTTTACCCTACCTTTCGTGCTCATTTGAAACACAATTTTTTAGCGAGTCCACCACCCTACCTTTGGAGCTCATTTGAAACACATTATTAAGCGAGTCCACGACCCTACCTTTCGAGATCATTTGAAACACATTTTTCGGCGAGTCCACCATTTTTGCTTACAATTGAGACCGTTTACCCTACCTTTCGAGCTCATTTGAAACACATTTTTTAGCGAGTCCACCACCCTACCTTTCGAGCTCGTTTGAAACACATTTTTCGGCGAGTCCACCACCCTACCTTTCGAGCTCATTTGAAACACATTTTTCGACGAGTCCACCATTTTTGCTTAGAAATGAGGCCGTTTAACCTACCTTTGGAGCTCAATTGAAACACATTTTCTAGCGAGTCCACCACCCTACCTTTCGAGCTCATTTGAAACACTTTTTTTAGCGAGTCCACCACCCTACCTTTGGAGCTAATTTGAAACACATTTTTTGGCGAGTCCACCATTTTTGCTTAGAAATGAGGCCGTTTACCCTACCTTTCGAGCTCATTTGAAACACATTTTATAGCGAGTCTACCACTTTCCCTTTGGAGCTCATTTGAAACACATTTTTTTGTGAGGCCACCATTTTTCCTAGAAATGAGGCCGTTTACCCTACCTTTCGTGCTCATTTGAAACACAATTTTCGGCGAGTCCACCATTTTTGCTTAGAAATGAGGCCGTTTACCCTACCTTTGGAGCTCAATTGAAACACAATTTCTAGCGAGTCCACCACCCTACCTTTCGAGCTCATTTGAAACACTTTTTTTAGCGAGTCCACCACCCTACCTTTGGAGCTAATTTGAAACACATTTTTTGGCGAGTCCACCATTTTTGCTTAGAAATGAGGCCGTTTACCCTACCTTTCGAGCTCATTTGAAACACATTTTGTAGCGAGTCTACCACTTTCCCTTTGGAGCTCATTTGAAACACATTTTTTTGTGAGGCCACCATTTTTGCTTAGAAATGAGGCCGTTTACCCTACCTTTCAAGCTCATTTGAAACACATTTTTTAGCGAGTTCAGCATCCTACCATTCGATCTCATTTGAAACACATTTTTAGGCGAGTCCACCATTTTTTCTTAGAAATGAGGTCGTTTACCCTACCATCCGAGCTCATTTGAAAGACATTTTTTAGCGAGTCCACCACCCTACCTTTGGAGCTCATTTGAAACACATTTTTAAGCGAGTCCACGACCCTACCTTTCGAGCTCATTTGAAACACATTTTTAGGCGAGTCCACCATTTTTGCTTAGAAATGAGGCCGTTTACGCTACCTTTCGAGCTCATTTGAAACACATTTTTTAGCGAGTTCAGCATCCTACCATTCGAGCTCATTTGAAACACATTTTTAGACGAGTCCACCATTTTTCTTAGAAATGAGGTCGTTTACCCTACCTTCCGAGCTCATTTGAAAGACATTTTTTAGCCAGTCCACCACCCTACGTTTGGAGCTCATTTGAAACACATTTTTAAGCGAGTCCACGACCCTACCTTTCGAGCTCATTTGAAACACATTTTTAGGCGAGTCCACCATTTTTGCTTAGAAATGAGGCCGTTTAGCCTACCTTTGGAGCTCATTTGAAACACATTTTTTAGCGAGTCCACCACCCTACCTTTCCAGCTCATTTGAAACACATTTGTAAGCGAGTCCACGACCCTACCTTTCGAGCTCATTTGAAACACATTTTTTAGCGAGTTCAGCATCCTACCATTCGAGCTCATTTGAAACACATTTTTAGACGAGTCCACCATTTTTTCTTAGAAATGAGGTCGTTTACCCTACCTTCCGAGCTCATTTGAAAGACATTTTTTAGCCAGTCCACCACCCTACCTTTGGAGCTCATTTGAAACACATTTTTGGGCGAGGCCACCATTTTTGCTTAGAAATGAGGCCGTTTACCCTACCTTTCGAGCTCATTTGAAACACATTTTTTAGCGAGTTCACCACCCTACCATTCGAGCTCATTTGAAACATATTTTTTGGCGGGTCCACCATTTTTTCTTAGAAATGAGGCCGTTTACCCTACCTTTCGAGCTCATTTGAAACACATTTTTTAGCGAGTCTACCACTTTACCTTTAGAGCTCATTTGAAACACATTTATTTGTGAGGCCACCATTTCTCCTAGAAATGAGGCCGTTTACCCTACCTTTCGTGCTCATTTGAAACACAATTTTCGGCAAGTCCACCATTTTTGCTTAGAAATGAGGCCGTTTACCCTACCTTTCAAGCTCATTTGAAACACATTTTTTAGCGAGTCCACCACCCTACCTTTGGAGCTCATTTGAGACACATTTTTAGGCGAGTCCACCATTTTTGCTTACAAATGTGGCCGTTTACCCTACCTTTCGAGCTCATTTGAAAGACATTTTTTAGCCAGTCCACCACCCTACCTTTGGAGCTCATTTGAAACACATTTTTGGGCGAGTCCACCATTTTTGCTTAGAAATGTGGCCGTTTACCCTACCTTTCGAGCTCATTTGAAACACATTTTTAACCGAGTCCACGACCCTACCTTTCGAGCTCATTTGAAACACAATTTTCGGCGAGTCCACCATTTTTGCTTAGAAATGAGGCCGTTTACGCTACCTTTCGAGCTCATTTGAAACACATTTTTTAGCGAGTTCAGCATCCTACCATTCGAGCTCATTTGAAACATATTTTTTGGCGGGTCCACCATTTTTGCTTAGAAATGAGTCCGTTTACCCTACCTTTCGAGCTCATTTGAAACACATATTTTAGCGAGTCTACCACCCTAACTTTGAAGCTCATTTGAAACGCATTTTTCGGCGAGTCTACCATTTTTGCTCAAAAATGAGGCCGTTTACCCAACCATTCGAGCTCATTTGAAACACATTTTTTAGCGAGTCCATCACCCTACCTTTGGAGCTCATTTGAAACACATTATTAAGCGAGTCCACGACCCTACCTTTCGAGATCATTTGAAACACATTTTTCGGCGAGTCCACCATTTTTGCTTAGAAATGAGACCGTTTACCCTACCTTTCGAGCTCATTTGAAACACATTTTTTAGCGAGTCCACCACCCTACCTTTCGAGCTCGTTTGAAACACATTTTTCGGCGAGTCCACCACCCTACCTTTCGAGCTCATTTGAAACACATTTTTCGACGAGTCCACCATTTTTGCTTAGAAATGAGTCCGTTTAACCTACCTTTGGAGCTCAATTGAAACACATTTTCTAGCGAGTCCACCACCCTACCTTTCGAGCTCATTTGAAACACTTTTTTTAGCGAGTCCACCACCCTACCTTTGGAGCTAATTTGACACACATTTTTTGGCGAGTCCACCATTTTTGCTTAGTAATGAGGCCGTTTACCCTACCTTTCGAGCTCATTTGAAACACATTTTATAGCGAGTCTACCACTTTCCCTTTGGAGCTCATTTGAAACACATTTTTTTGTGAGGCCACCATTTTTCCTAGAAATGAGGCCGTTTACCCTACCTTTCGTGCTCATTTGAAACACAATTTTTTAGCGAGTCCACCACCCTACCTTTGGAGCTCATTTGAAACACATTATTAAGCGAGTCCACGACCCTACTTTTCGAGATCATTTGAAACACATTTTTCGGCGAGTCCACCATTTTTGCTTACAATTGAGACCGTTTACCCTACCTTTCGAGCTCATTTGAAACACATTTTTTAGCGAGTCCACCACCCTACCTTTCGAGCTCGTTTGAAACACATTTTTCGGCGAGTCCACCACCCTACCTTTCGAGCTCATTTGAAACACATTTTTCGACGAGTCCACCATTTTTGCTTAGAAATGAGGCCGTTTAACCTACCTTTGGAGCTCAATTGAAACACATTTTCTAGCGAGTCCACCACCCTACCTTTCGAGCTCATTTGAAACACTTTTTTTAGCGAGTCCACCACCCTACCTTTGGAGCTAATTTGAAACACATTTTTTGGCGAGTCCACCATTTTTGCTTAGAAATGAGGCCGTTTACCCTACCTTTCGAGCTCATTTGAAACACATTTTATAGCGAGTCTACCACTTTCCCTTTGGAGCTCATTTGAAACACATTTTTTTGTGAGGCCACCATTTTTCCTAGAAATGAGGCCGTTTACCCTACCTTTCGTGCTCATTTGAAACACAATTTTCGGCGAGTCCACCATTTTTGCTTAGAAATGAGGCCGTTTACCCTACCTTTGGAGCTCAATTGAAACACAATTTCTAGCGAGTCCACCACCCTACCTTTCGAGCTCATTTGAAACACTTTTTTTAGCGAGTCCACCACCCTACCTTTGGAGCTAATTTGAAACACATTTTTTGGCGAGTCCACCATTTTTGCTTAGAAATGAGGCCGTTTACCCTACCTTTCGAGCTCATTTGAAACACATTTTGTAGCGAGTCTACCACTTTCCCTTTGGAGCTCATTTGAAACACATTTTTTTGTGAGGCCACCATTTTTGCTTAGAAATGAGGCCGTTTACCCTACCTTTCAAGCTCATTTGAAACACATTTTTTAGCGAGTTCAGCATCCTACCATTCGATCTCATTTGAAACACATTTTTAGGCGAGTCCACCATTTTTTCTTAGAAATGAGGTCGTTTACCCTACCATCCGAGCTCATTTGAAAGACATTTTTTAGCGAGTCCACCACCCTACCTTTGGAGCTCATTTGAAACACATTTTTAAGCGAGTCCACGACCCTACCTTTCGAGCTCATTTGAAACACATTTTTAGGCGAGTCCACCATTTTTGCTTAGAAATGAGGCCGTTTACGCTACCTTTCGAGCTCATTTGAAACACATTTTTTAGCGAGTTCAGCATCCTACCATTCGAGCTCATTTGAAACACATTTTTAGACGAGTCCACCATTTTTCTTAGAAATGAGGTCGTTTACCCTACCTTCCGAGCTCATTTGAAAGACATTTTTTAGCCAGTCCACCACCCTACGTTTGGAGCTCATTTGAAACACATTTTTAAGCGAGTCCACGACCCTACCTTTCGAGCTCATTTGAAACACATTTTTAGGCGAGTCCACCATTTTTGCTTAGAAATGAGGCCGTTTAGCCTACCTTTGGAGCTCATTTGAAACACATTTTTTAGCGAGTCCACCACCCTACCTTTCCAGCTCATTTGAAACACATTTGTAAGCGAGTCCACGACCCTACCTTTCGAGCTCATTTGAAACACATTTTTTAGCGAGTTCAGCATCCTACCATTCGAGCTCATTTGAAACACATTTTTAGACGAGTCCACCATTTTTTCTTAGAAATGAGGTCGTTTACCCTACCTTCCGAGCTCATTTGAAAGACATTTTTTAGCCAGTCCACCACCCTACCTTTGGAGCTCATTTGAAACACATTTTTGGGCGAGGCCACCATTTTTGCTTAGAAATGAGGCCGTTTACCCTACCTTTCGAGCTCATTTGAAACACATTTTTTAGCGAGTTCACCACCCTACCATTCGAGCTCATTTGAAACATATTTTTTGGCGGGTCCACCATTTTTTCTTAGAAATGAGGCCGTTTACCCTACCTTTCGAGCTCATTTGAAACACATTTTTTAGCGAGTCTACCACTTTACCTTTAGAGCTCATTTGAAACACATTTATTTGTGAGGCCACCATTTCTCCTAGAAATGAGGCCGTTTACCCTACCTTTCGTGCTCATTTGAAACACAATTTTCGGCAAGTCCACCATTTTTGCTTAGAAATGAGGCCGTTTACCCTACCTTTCAAGCTCATTTGAAACACATTTTTTAGCGAGTCCACCACCCTACCTTTGGAGCTCATTTGAGACACATTTTTAGGCGAGTCCACCATTTTTGCTTACAAATGTGGCCGTTTACCCTACCTTTCGAGCTCATTTGAAACACATATTTTAGCGAGTCCACCACTCTACCTTTGGAGCTCATTTGAAACACATTTTTAAGCGAGTCCATGACCCTACCTTTCGAGCTCATTTGAAACATATTTTTCGGCGTGTCCACCATTGTTTCATATAAATCAGGCTGTTTACCCTACCTTTCGAGCTCATTTGAAACACATTTTTTTGCGAGTCTACCACCCTAACTTTGGAGCTCATTTGAAACACATTTTTCGGTGAGTCTACCATTTTTTCTCAAAAATGAGGACGTTTACCCAACCATTCGAGCTTATTTGAAACACATTTTTTAGCGAGTCCACCACCCTACCTTTGGATCTCATTTGAAACACATTTTTAAGCGAGTCCACGACCCTACCTTTCGAGCTCATTTGAAACACATTTTTCGGTGAGTCCACCATTTTTGCTTAGAAATGAGGCCGTTTACGCTACCTTTCGAGCTCATTTGAAACACATTTTTTAGCGAGTTCAACATCCTACCATTCGATTTCATTTGAAACACATTTTTAGGCGAGTCCACCATTTTTTCTTGGAAATGAGGTCGTTTACCCTACCTTCCGAACTCATTTGAAAGACATTTTTTAGCCAGTCCACCACCCTACCTTTGGAGCTCATTTGAAACACATTTTTGGGCGAGGCCACCATTTTTGCTTAGAAATGAGGCCGTTTACCCTACCTTTCGAGCTCATTTGAAACACATTTTTTAGCGAGTTCACCACCCTACCATTCGAGCTCATTTGAAACATATTTTTTGGCGGGTCCACCATTTTTTCTTAGAAATGAGGCCGTTTACCCTACCTTTCGAGCTCATTTGAAACACATTTTTTAGCGAGTCTACCACTTTACCTTTAGAGCTCATTTGAAACACATTTATTTGTGAGGCCACCATTTCTCCTAGAAATGAGGCCGTTTACCCTACCTTTCGTGCTCATTTGAAACACAATTTTCGGCAAGTCCACCATTTTTGCTTAGAAATGAGGCCGTTTACCCTACCTTTCAAGCTCATTTGAAACACATTTTTTAGCGAGTCCACCACCCTACCTTTGGAGCTCATTTGAGACACATTTTTAGGCGAGTCCACCATTTTTGCTTACAAATGTGGCCGTTTACCCTACCTTTCGAGCTCATTTGAAACACATATTTTAGCGAGTCCACCACTCTACCTTTGGAGCTCATTTGAAACACATTTTTAAGCGAGTCCATGACCCTACCTTTCGAGCTCATTTGAAACATATTTTTCGGCGTGTCCACCATTGTTTCATATAAATCAGGCTGTTTACCCTACCTTTCGAGCTCATTTGAAACACATTTTTTTGCGAGTCTACCACCCTAACTTTGGAGCTCATTTGAAACACATTTTTCGGTGAGTCTACCATTTTTTCTCAAAAATGAGGACGTTTACCCAACCATTCGAGCTTATTTGAAACACATTTTTTAGCGAGTCCACCACCCTACCTTTGGATCTCATTTGAAACACATTTTTAAGCGAGTCCACGACCCTACCTTTCGAGCTCATTTGAAACACATTTTTCGGTGAGTCCACCATTTTTGCTTAGAAATGAGGCCGTTTACGCTACCTTTCGAGCTCATTTGAAACACATTTTTTAGCGAGTTCAACATCCTACCATTCGATTTCATTTGAAACACATTTTTAGGCGAGTCCACCATTTTTTCTTGGAAATGAGGTCGTTTACCCTACCTTCCGAACTCATTTGAAAGACATTTTTTAGCCAGTCCACCACCCTACCTTTGGAGCTCATTTGAAACACATTTTTCGGCGAGGCCACCATTTTTGCTTAGAAATGAGGCCGTTTACCCTACTTTTCGAGCTCCTTTGAAACACATTTTTTAGCGAGTTCACCACCCTACCATTCGAGCTCATTTGAAACATATTTTTTGGCGGGTCCACCATTTTTGCTTAGAAATGAGTCCGTTTACCCTACCTTTCGAGCTCATTTGAAACACATATTTTAGCGAGTCTACCACCCTAACTTTGAAGCTCATTTGAAACGCATTTTTCGGCGAGTCTACCATTTTTGCTCAAAAATGAGGCCGTTTACCCAACCATTCGAGCTCATTTGAAACACATTTTTTAGCGAGTCCATCACCCTACCTTTGGAGCTCATTTGAAACACATTATTAAGCGAGTCCACGACCCTACCTTTCGAGATCATTTGAAACACATTTTTCGGCGAGTCCACCATTTTTGCTTAGAAATGAGACCGTTTACCCTACCTTTCGAGCTCATTTGAAACACATTTTTTAGCGAGTCCACCACCCTACCTTTCGAGCTCGTTTGAAACACATTTTTCGGCGAGTCCACCACCCTACCTTTCGAGCTCATTTGAAACACATTTTTCGACGAGTCCACCATTTTTGCTTAGAAATGAGTCCGTTTAACCTACCTTTGGAGCTCAATTGAAACACATTTTCTAGCGAGTCCACCACCCTACCTTTCGAGCTCATTTGAAACACTTTTTTTAGCGAGTCCACCACCCTACCTTTGGAGCTAATTTGACACACATTTTTTGGCGAGTCCACCATTTTTGCTTAGTAATGAGGCCGTTTACCCTACCTTTCGAGCTCATTTGAAACACATTTTATAGCGAGTCTACCACTTTCCCTTTGGAGCTCATTTGAAACACATTTTTTTGTGAGGCCACCATTTTTCCTAGAAATGAGGCCGTTTACCCTACCTTTCGTGCTCATTTGAAACACAATTTTTTAGCGAGTCCACCACCCTACCTTTGGAGCTCATTTGAAACACATTATTAAGCGAGTCCACGACCCTACCTTTCGAGATCATTTGAAACACATTTTTCGGCGAGTCCACCATTTTTGCTTAGAAATGAGACCGTTTACCCTACCTTTCGAGCTCATTTGAAACACATTTTTTAGCGAGTCCACCACCCTACCTTTCGAGCTCGTTTGAAACACATTTTTCGGCGAGTCCACCACCCTACCTTTCGAGCTCATTTGAAACACATTTTTTAGCGAGTTCAGCATCCAACCATTCGATTTCATTTGAAACACATTTTTAGGCGAGTCCACCATTTTTTCTTGGAAATGAGGTCGTTTACCCTACCTTCCGAACTCATTTGAAAGACATTTTTTAGCCAGTCCACCACCCTACCTTTGGAGCTCATTTGAAACACATTTTTCGGCGAGGCCACCATTTTTGCTTAGAAATGAGGCCGTTTACCCTACTTTTCGAGCTCCTTTGAAACACATTTTTTAGCGAGTTCACCACCCTACCATTCGAGCTCATTTGAAACATATTTTTTGGCGGGTCCACCATTTTTGCTTAGAAATGAGTCCGTTTACCCTACCTTTCGAGCTCATTTGAAACACATATTTTAGCGAGTCTACCACCCTAACTTTGAAGCTCATTTGAAACGCATTTTTCGGCGAGTCTACCATTTTTGCTCAAAAATGAGGCCGTTTACCCAACCATTCGAGCTCATTTGAAACACATTTTTTAGCGAGTCCATCACCCTACCTTTGGAGCTCATTTGAAACACATTATTAAGCGAGTCCACGACCCTACCTTTCGAGATCATTTGAAACACATTTTTCGGCGAGTCCACCATTTTTGCTTAGAAATGAGGCCGTTTACCCTACCTTTCAAGCTCATTTGAAACACATTTTTTAGCGAGTCCACCACCCTACCTTTGGAGCTCATTTGAGACACATTTTTAGGCGAGTCCACCATTTTTGCTTACAAATGTGGCCGTTTACCCTACCTTTCGAGCTCATTTGAAACACATATTTTAGCGAGTCCACCACTCTACCTTTGGAGCTCATTTGAAACACATTTTTAAGCGAGTCCATGACCCTACCTTTCGAGCTCATTTGAAACATATTTTTCGGCGTGTCCACCATTGTTTCATATAAATCAGGCTGTTTACCCTACCTTTCGAGCTCATTTGAAACACATTTTTTTGCGAGTCTACCACCCTAACTTTGGAGCTCATTTGAAACACATTTTTCGGTGAGTCTACCATTTTTTCTCAAAAATGAGGACGTTTACCCAACCATTCGAGCTTATTTGAAACACATTTTTTAGCGAGTCCACCACCCTACCTTTGGATCTCATTTGAAACACATTTTTAAGCGAGTCCACGACCCTACCTTTCGAGCTCATTTGAAACACATTTTTCGGTGAGTCCACCATTTTTGCTTAGAAATGAGGCCGTTTACGCTACCTTTCGAGCTCATTTGAAACACATTTTTTAGCGAGTTCAACATCCTACCATTCGATTTCATTTGAAACACATTTTTAGGCGAGTCCACCATTTTTTCTTGGAAATGAGGTCGTTTACCCTACCTTCCGAACTCATTTGAAAGACATTTTTTAGCCAGTCCACCACCCTACCTTTGGAGCTCATTTGAAACACATTTTTCGGCGAGGCCACCATTTTTGCTTAGAAATGAGGCCGTTTACCCTACTTTTCGAGCTCCTTTGAAACACATTTTTTAGCGAGTTCACCACCCTACCATTCGAGCTCATTTGAAACATATTTTTTGGCGGGTCCACCATTTTTGCTTAGAAATGAGTCCGTTTACCCTACCTTTCGAGCTCATTTGAAACACATATTTTAGCGAGTCTACCACCCTAACTTTGAAGCTCATTTGAAACGCATTTTTCGGCGAGTCTACCATTTTTGCTCAAAAATGAGGCCGTTTACCCAACCATTCGAGCTCATTTGAAACACATTTTTTAGCGAGTCCATCACCCTACCTTTGGAGCTCATTTGAAACACATTATTAAGCGAGTCCACGACCCTACCTTTCGAGATCATTTGAAACACATTTTTCGGCGAGTCCACCATTTTTGCTTAGAAATGAGACCGTTTACCCTACCTTTCGAGCTCATTTGAAACACATTTTTTAGCGAGTCCACCACCCTACCTTTCGAGCTCGTTTGAAACACATTTTTCGGCGAGTCCACCACCCTACCTTTCGAGCTCATTTGAAACACATTTTTCGACGAGTCCACCATTTTTGCTTAGAAATGAGTCCGTTTAACCTACCTTTGGAGCTCAATTGAAACACATTTTCTAGCGAGTCCACCACCCTACCTTTCGAGCTCATTTGAAACACTTTTTTTAGCGAGTCCACCACCCTACCTTTGGAGCTAATTTGACACACATTTTTTGGCGAGTCCACCATTTTTGCTTAGTAATGAGGCCGTTTACCCTACCTTTCGAGCTCATTTGAAACACATTTTATAGCGAGTCTACCACTTTCCCTTTGGAGCTCATTTGAAACACATTTTTTTGTGAGGCCACCATTTTTCCTAGAAATGAGGCCGTTTACCCTACCTTTCGTGCTCATTTGAAACACAATTTTTTAGCGAGTCCACCACCCTACCTTTGGAGCTCATTTGAAACACATTATTAAGCGAGTCCACGACCCTACCTTTCGAGATCATTTGAAACACATTTTTCGGCGAGTCCACCATTTTTGCTTAGAAATGAGACCGTTTACCCTACCTTTCGAGCTCATTTGAAACACATTTTTTAGCGAGTCCACCACCCTACCTTTCGAGCTCGTTTGAAACACATTTTTCGGCGAGTCCACCACCCTACCTTTCGAGCTCATTTGAAACACATTTTTAGCGAGTTCAGCATCCAACCATTCGATTTCATTTGAAACACATTTTTAGGCGAGTCCACCATTTTTTCTTGGAAATGAGGTCGTTTACCCTACCTTCCGAACTCATTTGAAAGACATTTTTTAGCCAGTCCACCACCCTACCTTTGGAGCTCATTTGAAACACATTTTTCGGCGAGGCCACCATTTTTGCTTAGAAATGAGGCCGTTTACCCTACTTTTCGAGCTCCTTTGAAACACATTTTTTAGCGAGTTCACCACCCTACCATTCGAGCTCATTTGAAACATATTTTTTGGCGGGTCCACCATTTTTGCTTAGAAATGAGTCCGTTTACCCTACCTTTCGAGCTCATTTGAAACACATATTTTAGCGAGTCTACCACCCTAACTTTGAAGCTCATTTGAAACGCATTTTTCGGCGAGTCTACCATTTTTGCTCAAAAATGAGGCCGTTTACCCAACCATTCGAGCTCATTTGAAACACATTTTTTAGCGAGTCCATCACCCTACCTTTGGAGCTCATTTGAAACACATTATTAAGCGAGTCCACGACCCTACCTTTCGAGATCATTTGAAACACATTTTTCGGCGAGTCCACCATTTTTGCTTAGAAATGAGACCGTTTACCCTACCTTTCGAGCTCATTTGAAACACTTTTTTTAGCGAGTCCACCACCCTACCTTTCGAGCTCGTTTGAAACACATTTTTCGGCGAGTCCACCACCCTACCTTTCGAGCTCATTTGAAACACATTTTTCGACGAGTCCACCATTTTTGCTTAGAAATGAGTCCGTTTAACCTACCTTTGGAGCTTAATTGAAACACATTTTCTAGCGAGTCCACCACCCTACCTTTCGAGCTCATTTGAAACACTTTTTTTAGCGAGTCCACCACCCTACCTTTGGAGCTAATTTGACACACATTTTTTGGCGAGTCCACCATTTTTGCTTAGTAATGAGGCCGTTTACCCTACCTTTCGAGCTCATTTGAAACACATTTTATAGCGAGTCTACCACTTTCCCTTTGGAGCTCATTTGAAACACATTTTTTTGTGAGGCCACCATTTTTCCTAGAAATGAGGCCGTTTACCCTACCTTTCGTGCTCATTTGAAACACAATTTTTTAGCGAGTCCACCACCCTACCTTTCGAGCTCATTTGAAACTCTTTTTTTAGCGAGTCCACCACCCTACCTTTGGAGCTAATTTGAAACACATTTTTCGGCGAGTCCACCATTTTTGCTTAGAAATGAGACCGTTTACCCTACCTTTCGAGCTCATTTGAAACACATTTTTTAGCGAGTCCACCACCCTACCTTTCGAGCTCGTTTGAAACACATTTTTCGGCGAGTCCACCACCCTACCTTTCGAGCTCATTTGAAACACATTTTTTAGCGAGTTCAGCATCCTACCATTCGATTTCATTTGAAACACATTTTTAGGCGAGTCCACCATTTTTTCTTGGAAATGAGGTCGTTTACCCTACCTTCCGAACTCATTTGAAAGACATTTTTTAGCCAGTCCACCACCCTACCTTTGGAGCTCATTTGAAACACATTTTTCGGCGAGGCCACCATTTTTGCTTAGAAATGAGGCCGTTTACCCTACTTTTCGAGCTCCTTTGAAACACATTTTTTAGCGAGTTCACCACCCTACCATTCGAGCTCATTTGAAACATATTTTTTGGCGGGTCCACCATTTTTGCTTAGAAATGAGTCCGTTTACCCTACCTTTCGAGCTCATTTGAAACACATATTTTAGCGAGTCTACCACCCTAACTTTGAAGCTCATTTGAAACGCATTTTTCGGCGAGTCTACCATTTTTGCTCAAAAATGAGGCCGTTTACCCAACCATTCGAGCTCATTTGAAACACATTTTTTAGCGAGTCCATCACCCTACCTTTGGAGCTCATTTGAAACACATTATTAAGCGAGTCCACGACCCTACCTTTCGAGATCATTTGAAACACATTTTTCGGCGAGTCCACCATTTTTGCTTAGAAATGAGACCGTTTACCCTACCTTTCGAGCTCATTTGAAACACATTTTTTAGCGAGTCCACCACCCTACCTTTCGAGCTCGTTTGAAACACATTTTTCGGCGAGTCCACCACCCTACCTTTCGAGCTCATTTGAAACACATTTTTCGACGAGTCCACCATTTTTGCTTAGAAATGAGTCCGTTTAACCTACCTTTGGAGCTCAATTGAAACACATTTTCTAGCGAGTCCACCACCCTACCTTTCGAGCTCATTTGAAACACTTTTTTTAGCGAGTCCACCACCCTACCTTTGGAGCTAATTTGACACACATTTTTTGGCGAGTCCACCATTTTTGCTTAGTAATGAGGCCGTTTACCCTACCTTTCGAGCTCATTTGAAACACATTTTATAGCGAGTCTACCACTTTCCCTTTGGAGCTCATTTGAAACACATTTTTTTGTGAGGCCACCATTTTTCCTAGAAATGAGGCCGTTTACCCTACCTTTCGTGCTCATTTGAAACACAATTTTTTAGCGAGTCCACCACCCTACCTTTGGAGCTCATTTGAAACACATTATTAAGCGAGTCCACGACCCTACCTTTCGAGATCATTTGAAACACATTTTTCGGCGAGTCCACCATTTTTGCTTAGAAATGAGACCGTTTACCCTACCTTTCGAGCTCATTTGAAACACATTTTTTAGCGAGTCCACCACCCTACCTTTCGAGCTCGTTTGAAACACATTTTTCGGCGAGTCCACCACCCTACCTTTCGAGCTCATTTGAAACACATTTTTCGACGAGTCCACCATTTTTGCTTAGAAATGAGGCCGTTTAACCTACCTTTGGAGCTCAATTGAAACACATTTTCTAGCGAGTCCACCACCCTACCTTTCGAGCTCATTTGAAACACTTTTTTTAGCGAGTCCACCACCCTACCTTTGGAGCTAATTTGAAACACATTTTTTGGCGAGTCCACCATTTTTGCTTAGAAATGAGGCCGTTTACCCTACCTTTCGAGCTCATTTGAAACACATTTTATAGCGAGTCTACCACTTTCCCTTTGGAGCTCATTTGAAACACATTTTTTTGTGAGGCCACCATTTTTCCTAGAAATGAGGCCGTTTACCCTACCTTTCGTGCTCATTTGAAACACAATTTTCGGCGAGTCCACCATTTTTGCTTAGAAATGAGGCCGTTTACCCTACCTTTGGAGCTCAATTGAAACACAATTTCTAGCGAGTCCACCACCCTACCTTTCGAGCTCATTTGAAACACTTTTTTTAGCGAGTCCACCACCCTACCTTTGGAGCTAATTTGAAACACATTTTTTGGCGAGTCCACCATTTTTGCTTAGAAATGAGGCCGTTTACCCTACCTTTCGAGCTCATTTGAAACACATTTTGTAGCGAGTCTACCACTTTCCCTTTGGAGCTCATTTGAAACACATTTTTTTGTGAGGCCACCATTTTTGCTAGAAATGAGGCCGTTTACCCTACCTTTCGTGCTCATTTGAAACACAATTTTCGGCGAGTCCACTATTTTTGCTTAGAAATGAGGCCGTTTACCCTACCTTTCAAGCTCATTTGAAACACATTTTTTAGCGAGTTCAGCATCCTACCATTCGATCTCATTTGAAACACATTTTTAGGCGAGTCCACCATTTTTTCTTAGAAATGAGGTCGTTTACCCTACCATCCGAGCTCATTTGAAAGACATTTTTTAGCGAGTCCACCACCCTACCTTTGGAGCTCATTTGAAACACATTTTTAAGCGAGTCCACGACCCTACCTTTCGAGCTCATTTGAAACACATTTTTAGGCGAGTCCACCATTTTTGCTTAGAAATGAGGCCGTTTACGCTACCTTTCGAGCTCATTTGAAACACATTTTTTAGCGAGTTCAGCATCCTACCATTCGAGCTCATTTGAAACACATTTTTAGACGAGTCCACCATTTTTCTTAGAAATGAGGTCGTTTACCCTATCTTCCGAGCTCATTTGAAAGACATTTTTTAGCCAGTCCACCACCCTACGTTTGGAGCTCATTTGAAACACATTTTTAAGCGAGTCCACGACCCTACCTTTCGAGCTCATTTGAAACACATTTTTAGGCGAGTCCACCATTTTTGCTTAGAAATGAGGCCGTTTAGCCTACCTTTGGAGCTCATTTGAAACACATTTTTTAGCGAGTCCACCACCCTACCTTTCCAGCTCATTTGAAACACATTTGTAAGCGAGTCCACGACCCTACCTTTCGAGCTCATTTGAAACACATTTTTTAGCGAGTTCAGCATCCTACCATTCGAGCTCATTTGAAACACATTTTTAGACGAGTCCACCATTTTTTCTTAGAAATGAGGTCGTTTACCCTACCTTCCGAGCTCATTTGAAAGACATTTTTTAACCAGTCCACCACCCTACCTTTGGAGCTCATTTGAAACACATTTTTGGGCGAGGCCACCATTTTTGCTTAGAAATGAGGCCGTTTACCCTACCTTTCGAGCTCATTTTAAACACATTTTTTAGCGAGTTCACCACCCTACCATTCGAGCTCATTTGAAACATATTTTTTGGCGGGTCCACCATTTTTTCTTAGAAATGAGGCCGTTTACCCTACCTTTCGAGCTCATTTGAAACACATTTTTTAGCGAGTCTACCACTTTACCTTTAGAGCTCATTTGAAACACATTTATTTGTGAGGCCACCATTTCTCCTAGAAATGAGGCCGTTTACCCTACCTTTCGTGCTCATTTGAAACACAATTTTCGGCAAGCCCACCATTTTTGCTTAGAAATGAGGCCGTTTACCCTACCTTTCAAGCTCATTTGAAACACATTTTTTAGCGAGTCCACCACCCTACCTTTGGAGCTCATTTGAGACACATTTTTAGGCGAGTCCACCATTTTTGCTTACAAATGTGGCCGTTTACCCTACCTTTCGAGCTCATTTGAAACACATATTTTAGCGAGTCCACCACTCTACCTTTGGAGCTCATTTGAAACACATTTTTAAGCGAGTCCATGACCCTACCTTTCGAGCTCATTTGAAACATATTTTTCGGCGTGTCCACCATTGTTTCATATAAATCAGGCTGTTTACCCTACCTTTCGAGCTCATTTGAAACACATTTTTTTGCGAGTCTACCACCCTAACTTTGGAGCTCATTTGAAACACATTTTTCGGTGAGTCTACCATTTTTTCTCAAAAATGAGGACGTTTACCCAACCATTCGAGCTTATTTGAAACACATTTTTTAGCGAGTCCACCACCCTACCTTTGGATCTCATTTGAAACACATTTTTAAGCGAGTCCACGACCCTACCTTTCGAGCTCATTTGAAACACATTTTTCGGTGAGTCCACCATTTTTGCTTAGAAATGAGGCCGTTTACGCTACCTTTCGAGCTCATTTGAAACACATTTTTTAGCGAGTTCAGCATCCTACCATTCGATTTCATTTGAAACACATTTTTAGGCGAGTCCACCATTTTTTCTTGGAAATGAGGTCGTTTACCCTACCTTCCGAACTCATTTGAAAGACATTTTTTAGCCAGTCCACCACCCTACCTTTGGAGCTCATTTGAAACACATTTTTCGGCGAGGCCACCATTTTTGCTTAGAAATGAGGCCGTTTACCCTACTTTTCGAGCTCCTTTGAAACACATTTTTTAGCGAGTTCACCACCCTACCATTCGAGCTCATTTGAAACATATTTTTTGGCGGGTCCACCATTTTTGCTTAGAAATGAGTCCGTTTACCCTACCTTTCGAGCTCATTTGAAACACATATTTTAGCGAGTCTACCACCCTAACTTTGAAGCACATTTGAAACGCATTTTTCGGCGAGTCTACCATTTTTGCTCAAAAATGAGGCCGTTTACCCAACCATTCGAGCTCATTTGAAACACATTTTTTAGCGAGTCCATCACCCTACCTTTGGAGCTCATTTGAAACACATTATTAAGCGAGTCCACGACCCTACCTTTCGAGATCATTTGAAACACATTTTTCGGCGAGTCCACCATTTTTGCTTAGAAATGAGACCGTTTACCCTACCTTTCGAGCTCATTTGAAACACATTTTTTAGCGAGTCCACCACCCTACCTTTCGAGCTCGTTTGAAACACATTTTTCGGCGAGTCCACCACCCTACCTTTCGAGCTCATTTGAAACACATTTTTCGACGAGTCCACCATTTTTGCTTAGAAATGAGTCCGTTTAACCTACCTTTGGAGCTCAATTGAAACACATTTTCTAGCGAGTCCACCACCCTACCTTTCGAGCTCATTTGAAACACTTTTTTTAGCGAGTCCACCACCCTACCTTTGGAGCTAATTTGACACACATTTTTTGGCGAGTCCACCATTTTTCCTTAGAAATGAGGCCGTTTACCCTACCTTTCGAGCTCATTTGAAACACATTTTATAGCGAGTCTACCACTTTCCCTTTGGAGCTCATTTGAAACACATTTTTTTGTGAGGCCACCATTTTTCCTAGAAATGAGGCCGTTTACCCTACCTTTCGTGCTCATTTGAAACACAATTTTTTAGCGAGTCCACCACCCTACCTTTGGAGCTCATTTGAAACACATTATTAAGCGAGTCCACGACCCTACCTTTCGAGATCATTTGAAACACATTTTTCGGCGAGTCCACCATTTTTGCTTAGAAATGAGACCGTTTACCCTACCTTTCGAGCTCATTTGAAACACATTTTTTAGCGAGTCCACCACCCTACCTTTTGAGCTCGTTTGAAACACATTTTTCGGCGAGTCCACCACCCTACCTTTCGAGCTCATTTGAAACACATTTTTCGACGAGTCCACCATTTTTGCTTAGAAATGAGGCCGTTTAACCTACCTTTGGAGCTCAATTGAAACACATTTTCTAGCGAGTCCACCACCCTACCTTTCGAGCTCATTTGAAACACTTTTTTTAGCGAGTCCACCACCCTACCTTTGGAGCTAATTTGAAACACATTTTTTGGCGAGTCCACCATTTTTGCTTAGAAATGAGGCCGTTTACCCTACCTTTCGAGCTCATTTGAAACACATTTTATAGCGAGTCTACCACTTTCCCTTTGGAGCTCATTTGAAACACTTTTTTTTGTGAGGCCACCATTTTTCCTAGAAATGAGGCCGTTTACCCTACCTTTCGTGCTCATTTGAAACACAATTTTCGGCGAGTCCACCATTTTTGCTTAGAAATGAGGCCGTTTACCCTACCTTTGGAGCTCAATTGAAACACAATTTCTAGCGAGTCCACCACCCTACCTTTCGAGCTCATTTGAAACACTTTTTTTAGCGAGTCCACCACCCTACCTTTGGAGCTAATTTGAAACACATTTTTTGGCGAGTCCACCATTTTTGCTTAGAAATGAGGCCGTTTACCCTACCTTTCGAGCTCATTTGAAACACATTTTGTAGCGAGTCTACCACTTTCCCTTTGGAGCTCATTTGAAACACATTTTTTTGTGAGGCCACCATTTTTGCTAGAAATGAGGCCGTTTACCCTACCTTTCGTGCTCATTTGAAACACAATTTTCGGCGAGTCCACCATTTTTGCTTAGAAATGAGGCCGTTTACCCTACCTTTCAAGCTCATTTGAAACACATTTTTTGCGAGTCCACCACCCTACCTTTGGAGCTCATTTGAAACACATTTTTAGGCGAGTCCACCATTTTTGCTTACAAATGTGGCCGTTTACCCTACCTTTCGAGCTCATTTGAAACACATATTTTAGCGAGTCCACCACTCTACCTTTGGAGCTCATTTGAAACACATTTTTAAGCGAGTCCATGACCCTACCTTGCGAGCTCATTTGAAACATATTTTTCGGCGTGTCCACCATTGTTGCATATAAATCAGGCTGTTTACCCTACCTTTCGAGCTCATTTGAAACACATTTTTTTGCGAGTCTACCACCCTAACTTTGGAGCTCATTTGAAACACATTTTTCGGTGAGTCTACCATTTTTTCTCAAAAATGAGGACGTTTACCCAACCATTCGAGCTTATTTGAAACACATTTTTTAGCGAGTCCACCACCCTACCTTTGGATCTCATTTGAAACACATTTTTAAGCGAGTCCACGACCCTACCTTTCGAGCTCATTTGAAACACATTTTTCGGTGAGTCCACCATTTTTGCTTAGAAATGAGGCCGTTTACGCTACCTTTCGAGCTCATTTGAAACACATTTTTTAGCGAGTTCAGCATCCTACCATTCGATTTCATTTGAAACACATTTTTAGGCGAGTCCACCATTTTTTCTTGGAAATGAGGTCGTTTACCCTACCTTCCGAACTCATTTAAAAGACATTTTTTAGCCAGTCCACCAACCTACCTTTGGAGCTCATTTGAAACACATTTTTCGGCGAGGCCACCATTTTTGCTTAGAAATGAGGCCGTTTACCCTACTTTTCGAGCTCCTTTGAAACACATTTTTTAGCGAGTTCACCACCCTACCATTCGAGCTCATTTGAAACATATTTTTTGGCGGGTCCACCATTTTTGCTTAGAAATGAGTCCGTTTACCCTACCTTTCGAGCTCATTTGAAACACATTTTTTAGCGAGTCTACCACCCTAACTTTGAAGCTCATTTGAAACGCATTTTTCGGCGAGTCTACCATTTTTGCTCAAAAATGAGGCCGTTTACCCAACCATTCGAGCTCATTTGAAACACATTTTTTAGCGAGTCCACCATCCTACCTTTGGAGCTCATTTGAAACACATTATTAAGCGAGTCCACGACCCTACCTTTCGAGATCATTTGAAACACATTTTTCGGCGAGTCCACCATTTTTGCTTAGAAATGAGACCGTTTACCCTACCTTTCGAGCTCATTTGAAACACATTTTTTAGCGAGTCCACCACCCTACCTTTCGAGCTCGTTTGAAACACATTTTTCGGCGAGTCCACCACCCTACCTTTCGAGCTCATTTGAAACACATTTTTCGACGAGTCCACCATTTTTGCTTAGAAATGAGGCCGTTTAACCTACCTTTGGAGCTCAATTGAAACACATTTTCTAGCGAGTCCACCACCCTACCTTTCGAGCTCATTTGAAACACTTTTTTTAGCGAGTCCACCACCCTACCTTTGGAGCTAATTTGAAACACATTTTTTGGCGAGTCCACCATTTTTGCTTAGAAATGAGGCCGTTTACCCTACCTTTCGAGCTCATTGAAACACATTTTATAGCGAGTCTACCACTTTCCCTTTGGAGCTCATTTGAAACACATTTTTTTGTGAGGCCACCATTTTTCCTAGAAATGAGGTCGTTTACCCTACCTTTCGTGCTCATTTGAAACACAATTTTCGGCGAGTCCACCATTTTTGCTTACAAATGAGGCCGTTTACCCTACCTTTGGAGCTCAATTGAAACACATTTTCTAGCGAGTCCACCACCCTACCTTTCGAGCTCATTTGAAACACTTTTTTTAGCGAGTCCACCACCCTACCTTTGGAGCTAATTTGAAACACATTTTTTGGCGAGTCCACCATTTTTGCTTAGAAATGAGGCCGTTTACCCTACCTTTCGAGCTCATTTGAAACACATTTTATAGCGAGTCTACCACTTTCCCTTTGGAGCTCATTTGAAACACATTTTTTTGTGAGGCCACCATTTTTCCTAGAAATGAGGCCGTTTACCCTACCTTTCGTGCTCATTTGAAACACAATTTTCGGCGAGTCCACCATTTTTGCTTACAAATGAGGCCGTTTACCCTACCTTTGGAGCTCAATTGAAACACATTTTCTAGCGAGTCCACCACCCTACCTTTCGAGCTCATTTGAAACACTTTTTTTAGCGAGTCCACCACCCTACCTTTGGAGCTAATTCGAAACACATTTTTTGGCGAGTCCACCATTTTTGCTTAGAAATGAGGCCGTTTACCCTACCTTTCGAGCTCATTTGAAACACATTTTGTAGCGAGTCTACCACTTTCCCTTTGGAGCTCATTTGAAACACATTTTTTCGTGAGGCCACCATTTTTCCTAGAAATGAGGCCGTTTACCCTACCTTTCGTGCTCATTTGAAACACAATTTTCGGCGAGTCCACCATTTTTGCTTAGAAATGAGGCCGTTTACCCTACCTTTCAAGCTCATTTGAAACACATTTTTTGCGAGTCCACCACCCTACCTTTGGAGCTCATTTGAAACACATTTTTAGGCGAGTCCACCATTTTTGCTTACAAATGTGGCCGTTTACCCTACCTTTCGAGCTCATTTGAAACACATATTTTAGCGAGTCCACCACTCTACCTTTGGAGCTCATTTGAAACACATTTTTAAGCGAGTCCATGACCCTACCTTTCGAGCTCATTTGAAACATATTTTTCGGCGTGTCCACCATTGTTGCATATAAATCAGGCTGTTTACCCTACCTTTCGAGCTCATTTGAAACACATTTTTTAGCGAGTCTACCACCCTAACTTTGGAGCTCATTTGAAACACATTTTTCGGTGAGTCTACCATTTTTTCTCAAAAATGAGGACGTTTACCCAACCATTCGAGCTCATTTGAAACACATTTTTTAGCGAGTCCACCACCCTACCTTTGGATCTCATTTGAAACACATTTTTAAGCGAGTCCACGACCCTACCTTTCGAGCTCATTTGAAACACATTTTTCGGCGAGTCCACCATTTTTGCTTAGAAATGAGGCCGTTTACGCTACCTTTCGAGCTCATTTGAAACACATTTTTTAGCGAGTTCAGCATCCTACCATTCGATCTCATTTGAAACACATTTTTAGGCGAGTCCACCATTTTTTCTTGGAAATGAGGTCGTTTACCCTACCTTCCGAACTCATTTGAAAGACATTTTTTAGCCAGTCCACCACCCTACCTTTGGAGCTCATTTGAAACACATTTTTCGGCGAGGCCACCATTTTTGCTTAGAAATGAGGCCGTTTACCCTACTTTTCGAGCTCATTTGAAACACATTTTTTAGCGAGTTCACCACCCTACCATTCGAGTCATTTGAAACATATTTTTTGGCGGGTCCACCATTTTTGCTTAGAAATGAGTCCGTTTACCCTACCTTTCGAGCTCATTTGAAACACATTTTTTAGCGAGTCTACCACCCTAACTTTGGAGCTCATTTGAAACACATTTTTCGGCGAGTCTACCATTTTTGCTCAAAAATGAGGCCGTTTACCCAACCATTCGAGCTCAGTTGAAACACATTTTTTAGCGAGTCCACCACCCTACCTTTGGAGCTCATTTGAAACACATTATTAAGCGAGTCCACGACCCTACCTTTCGAGCTCATTTGAAACACATTTTTCGGCGAGTCCACCATTTTTGCTTAGAAATGAGGCCGTTTACCCTACCTTTCGAGCTCATTTTAAACACATTTTTTAGCGAGTTCACCACCCTACCATTCGAGCTCATTTGAAACATATTTTTTGGCGGGTCCACCATTTTTTCTTAGAAATGAGGCCGTTTACCCTACCTTTCGAGCTCATTTGAAACACATTTTTTAGCGAGTCTACCACTTTACCTTTAGAGCTCATTTGAAACACATTTATTTGTGAGGCCACCATTTCTCCTAGAAATGAGGCCGTTTACCCTACCTTTCGTGCTCATTTGAAACACAATTTTCGGCAAGTCCACCATTTTTGCTTAGAAATGAGGCCGTTTACCCTACCTTTCAAGCTCATTTGAAACACATTTTTTAGCGAGTCCACCACCCTACCTTTGGAGCTCATTTGAGACACATTTTTAGGCGAGTCCACCATTTTTGCTTACAAATGTGGCCGTTTACCCTACCTTTCGAGCTCATTTGAAACACATATTTTAGCGAGTCCACCACTCTACCTTTGGAGCTCATTTGAAACACATTTTTAAGCGAGTCCATGACCCTACCTTTCGAGCTCATTTGAAACATATTTTTCGGCGTGTCCACCATTGTTTCATATAAATCAGGCTGTTTACCCTACCTTTCGAGCTCATTTGAAACACATTTTTTTGCGAGTCTACCACCCTAACTTTGGAGCTCATTTGAAACACATTTTTCGGTGAGTCTACCATTTTTTCTCAAAAATGAGGACGTTTACCCAACCATTCGAGCTTATTTGAAACACATTTTTTAGCGAGTCCACCACCCTACCTTTGGATCTCATTTGAAACACATTTTTAAGCGAGTCCACGACCCTACCTTTCGAGCTCATTTGAAACACATTTTTCGGTGAGTCCACCATTTTTGCTTAGAAATGAGGCCGTTTACGCTACCTTTCGAGCTCATTTGAAACACATTTTTTAGCGAGTTCAGCATCCTACCATTCGATTTCATTTGAAACACATTTTTAGGCGAGTCCACCATTTTTTCTTGGAAATGAGGTCGTTTACCCTACCTTCCGAACTCATTTGAAAGACATTTTTTAGCCAGTCCACCACCCTACCTTTGGAGCTCATTTGAAACACATTTTTCGGCGAGGCCACCATTTTTGCTTAGAAATGAGGCCGTTTACCCTACTTTTCGAGCTCCTTTGAAACACATTTTTTAGCGAGTTCACCACCCTACCATTCGAGCTCATTTGAAACATATTTTTTGGCGGGTCCACCATTTTTGCTTAGAAATGAGTCCGTTTACCCTACCTTTCGAGCTCATTTGAAACACATATTTTAGCGAGTCTACCACCCTAACTTTGAAGCACATTTGAAACGCATTTTTCGGCGAGTCTACCATTTTTGCTCAAAAATGAGTCCGTTTACCCAACCATTCGAGCTCATTTGAAACACATTTTTTAGCGAGTCCATCACCCTACCTTTGGAGCTCATTTGAAACACATTATTAAGCGAGTCCACGACCCTACCTTTCGAGATCATTTGAAACACATTTTTCGGCGAGTCCACCATTTTTGCTTAGAAATGAGACCGTTTACCCTACCTTTCGAGCTCATTTGAAACACATTTTTTAGCGAGTCCACCACCCTACCTTTCGAGCTCGTTTGAAACACATTTTTCGGCGAGTCCACCACCCTACCTTTCGAGCTCATTTGAAACACATTTTTCGACGAGTCCACCATTTTTGCTTAGAAATGAGTCCGTTTAACCTACCTTTGGAGCTCAATTGAAACACATTTTCTAGCGAGTCCACCACCCTACCTTTCGAGCTCATTTGAAACACTTTTTTTAGCGAGTCCACCACCCTACCTTTGGAGCTAATTTGACACACATTTTTTGGCGAGTCCACCATTTTTCCTTAGAAATGAGGCCGTTTACCCTACCTTTCGAGCTCATTTGAAACACATTTTATAGCGAGTCTACCACTTTCCCTTTGGAGCTCATTTGAAACACATTTTTTTGTGAGGCCACCATTTTTCCTAGAAATGAGGCCGTTTACCCTACCTTTCGTGCTCATTTGAAACACAATTTTTTAGCGAGTCCACCACCCTACCTTTGGAGCTCATTTGAAACACATTATTAAGCGAGTCCACGACCCTACCTTTCGAGATCATTTGAAACACATTTTTCGGCGAGTCCACCATTTTTGCTTAGAAATGAGACCGTTTACCCTACCTTTCGAGCTCATTTGAAACACATTTTTTAGCGAGTCCACCACCCTACCTTTTGAGCTCGTTTGAAACACATTTTTCGGCGAGTCCACCACCCTACCTTTCGAGCTCATTTGAAACACATTTTTCGACGAGTCCACCATTTTTGCTTAGAAATGAGGCCGTTTAACCTACCTTTGGAGCTCAATTGAAACACATTTTCTAGCGAGTCCACCACCCTACCTTTCGAGCTCATTTGAAACACTTTTTTTAGCGAGTCCACCACCCTACCTTTGGAGCTAATTTGAAACACATTTTTTGGCGAGTCCACCATTTTTGCTTAGAAATGAGGCCGTTTACCCTACCTTTCGAGCTCATTTGAAACACATTTTATAGCGAGTCTACCACTTTCCCTTTGGAGCTCATTTGAAACACTTTTTTTTGTGAGGCCACCATTTTTCCTAGAAATGAGGCCGTTTACCCTACCTTTCGTGCTCATTTGAAACACAATTTTCGGCGAGTCCACCATTTTTGCTTAGAAATGAGGCCGTTTACCCTACCTTTGGAGCTCAATTGAAACACAATTTCTAGCGAGTCCACCACCCTACCTTTCGAGCTCATTTGAAACACTTTTTTTAGCGAGTCCACCACCCTACCTTTGGAGCTAATTTGAAACACATTTTTTGGCGAGTCCACCATTTTTGCTTAGAAATGAGGCCGTTTACCCTACCTTTCGAGCTCATTTGAAACACATTTTGTAGCGAGTCTACCACTTTCCCTTTGGAGCTCATTTGAAACACATTTTTTTGTGAGGCCACCATTTTTGCTAGAAATGAGGCCGTTTACCCTACCTTTCGTGCTCATTTGAAACACAATTTTCGGCGAGTCCACCATTTTTGCTTAGAAATGAGGCCGTTTACCCTACCTTTCAAGCTCATTTGAAACACATTTTTTGCGAGTCCACCACCCTACCTTTGGAGCTCATTTGAAACACATTTTTAGGCGAGTCCACCATTTTTGCTTACAAATGTGGCCGTTTACCCTACCTTTCGAGCTCATTTGAAACACATATTTTAGCGAGTCCACCACTCTACCTTTGGAGCTCATTTGAAACACATTTTTAAGCGAGTCCATGACCCTACCTTGCGAGCTCATTTGAAACATATTTTTCGGCGTGTCCACCATTGTTGCATATAAATCAGGCTGTTTACCCTACCTTTCGAGCTCATTTGAAACACATTTTTTTGCGAGTCTACCACCCTAACTTTGGAGCTCATTTGAAACACATTTTTCGGTGAGTCTACCATTTTTTCTCAAAAATGAGGACGTTTACCCAACCATTCGAGCTTATTTGAAACACATTTTTTAGCGAGTCCACCACCCTACCTTTGGATCTCATTTGAAACACATTTTTAAGCGAGTCCACGACCCTACCTTTCGAGCTCATTTGAAACACATTTTTCGGTGAGTCCACCATTTTTGCTTAGAAATGAGGCCGTTTACGCTACCTTTCGAGCTCATTTGAAACACATTTTTTAGCGAGTTCAGCATCCTACCATTCGATTTCATTTGAAACACATTTTTAGGCGAGTCCACCATTTTTTCTTGGAAATGAGGTCGTTTACCCTACCTTCCGAACTCATTTAAAAGACATTTTTTAGCCAGTCCACCAACCTACCTTTGGAGCTCATTTGAAACACATTTTTCGGCGAGGCCACCATTTTTGCTTAGAAATGAGGCCGTTTACCCTACTTTTCGAGCTCCTTTGAAACACATTTTTTAGCGAGTTCACCACCCTACCATTCGAGCTCATTTGAAACATATTTTTTGGCGGGTCCACCATTTTTGCTTAGAAATGAGTCCGTTTACCCTACCTTTCGAGCTCATTTGAAACACATTTTTTAGCGAGTCTACCACCCTAACTTTGAAGCTCATTTGAAACGCATTTTTCGGCGAGTCTACCATTTTTGCTCAAAAATGAGGCCGTTTACCCAACCATTCGAGCTCATTTGAAACACATTTTTTAGCGAGTCCACCATCCTACCTTTGGAGCTCATTTGAAACACATTATTAAGCGAGTCCACGACCCTACCTTTCGAGATCATTTGAAACACATTTTTCGGCGAGTCCACCATTTTTGCTTAGAAATGAGACCGTTTACCCTACCTTTCGAGCTCATTTGAAACACATTTTTTAGCGAGTCCACCACCCTACCTTTCGAGCTCGTTTGAAACACATTTTTCGGCGAGTCCACCACCCTACCTTTCGAGCTCATTTGAAACACATTTTTCGACGAGTCCACCATTTTTGCTTAGAAATGAGGCCGTTTAACCTACCTTTGGAGCTCAATTGAAACACATTTTCTAGCGAGTCCACCACCCTACCTTTCGAGCTCATTTGAAACACTTTTTTTAGCGAGTCCACCACCCTACCTTTGGAGCTAATTTGAAACACATTTTTTGGCGAGTCCACCATTTTTGCTTAGAAATGAGGCCGTTTACCCTACCTTTCGAGCTCATTGAAACACATTTTATAGCGAGTCTACCACTTTCCCTTTGGAGCTCATTTGAAACACATTTTTTTGTGAGGCCACCATTTTTCCTAGAAATGAGGTCGTTTACCCTACCTTTCGTGCTCATTTGAAACACAATTTTCGGCGAGTCCACCATTTTTGCTTACAAATGAGGCCGTTTACCCTACCTTTGGAGCTCAATTGAAACACATTTTCTAGCGAGTCCACCACCCTACCTTTCGAGCTCATTTGAAACACTTTTTTTAGCGAGTCCACCACCCTACCTTTGGAGCTAATTTGAAACACATTTTTTGGCGAGTCCACCATTTTTGCTTAGAAATGAGGCCGTTTACCCTACCTTTCGAGCTCATTTGAAACACATTTTATAGCGAGTCTACCACTTTCCCTTTGGAGCTCATTTGAAACACATTTTTTTGTGAGGCCACCATTTTTCCTAGAAATGAGGCCGTTTACCCTACCTTTCGTGCTCATTTGAAACACAATTTTCGGCGAGTCCACCATTTTTGCTTACAAATGAGGCCGTTTACCCTACCTTTGGAGCTCAATTGAAACACATTTTCTAGCGAGTCCACCACCCTACCTTTCGAGCTCATTTGAAACACTTTTTTTAGCGAGTCCACCACCCTACCTTTGGAGCTAATTCGAAACACATTTTTTGGCGAGTCCACCATTTTTGCTTAGAAATGAGGCCGTTTACCCTACCTTTCGAGCTCATTTGAAACACATTTTGTAGCGAGTCTACCACTTTCCCTTTGGAGCTCATTTGAAACACATTTTTTCGTGAGGCCACCATTTTTCCTAGAAATGAGGCCGTTTACCCTACCTTTCGTGCTCATTTGAAACACAATTTTCGGCGAGTCCACCATTTTTGCTTAGAAATGAGGCCGTTTACCCTACCTTTCAAGCTCATTTGAAACACATTTTTTGCGAGTCCACCACCCTACCTTTGGAGCTCATTTGAAACACATTTTTAGGCGAGTCCACCATTTTTGCTTACAAATGTGGCCGTTTACCCTACCTTTCGAGCTCATTTGAAACACATATTTTAGCGAGTCCACCACTCTACCTTTGGAGCTCATTTGAAACACATTTTTAAGCGAGTCCATGACCCTACCTTTCGAGCTCATTTGAAACATATTTTTCGGCGTGTCCACCATTGTTGCATATAAATCAGGCTGTTTACCCTACCTTTCGAGCTCATTTGAAACACATTTTTTAGCGAGTCTACCACCCTAACTTTGGAGCTCATTTGAAACACATTTTTCGGTGAGTCTACCATTTTTTCTCAAAAATGAGGACGTTTACCCAACCATTCGAGCTCATTTGAAACACATTTTTTAGCGAGTCCACCACCCTACCTTTGGATCTCATTTGAAACACATTTTTAAGCGAGTCCACGACCCTACCTTTCGAGCTCATTTGAAACACATTTTTCGGCGAGTCCACCATTTTTGCTTAGAAATGAGGCCGTTTACGCTACCTTTCGAGCTCATTTGAAACACATTTTTTAGCGAGTTCAGCATCCTACCATTCGATCTCATTTGAAACACATTTTTAGGCTAGTCCACCATTTTTTCTTGGAAATGAGGTCGTTTACCCTACCTTCCGAACTCATTTGAAAGACATTTTTTAGCCAGTCCACCACCCTACCTTTGGAGCTCATTTGAAACACATTTTTCGGCGAGGCCACCATTTTTGCTTAGAAATGAGGCCGTTTACCCTACTTTTCGAGCTCATTTGAAACACATTTTTTAGCGAGTTCACCACCCTACCATTCGAGTCATTTGAAACATATTTTTTGGCGGGTCCACCATTTTTGCTTAGAAATGAGTCCGTTTACCCTACCTTTCGAGCTCATTTGAAACACATTTTTTAGCGAGTCTACCACCCTAACTTTGGAGCTCATTTGAAACACATTTTTCGGCGAGTCTACCATTTTTGCTCAAAAATGAGGCCGTTTACCCAACCATTCGAGCTCAGTTGAAACACATTTTTTAGCGAGTCCACCACCCTACCTTTGGAGCTCATTTGAAACACATTATTAAGCGAGTCCACGACCCTACCTTTCGAGCTCATTTGAAACACATTTTTCGGCGAGTCCACCATTTTTGCTTAGAAATGAGACCGTTTACCCTACCTTTAGAGCTCATTTGAAACACATTTTTTAGCGAGTCCACCACCCTACCTTTCGAGCTCGTTTGAAACACATTTTTCGGCGAGTCCACCACCCTACCTTTCGAGCTCATTTGAAACACATTTTTCGACGAGTCCACCATTTTTGCTTAGAAATGAGGCCGTTTAACCTACCTTTGGAGCTCAATTGAAACACATTTTCTAGCGAGTCCACCACCCTACCTTTCGAGCTCATTTGAAACACTTTTTTTAGCGAGTCCACCACCCTACCTTTGGAGCTAATTTGAAACACATTTTTTGGCGAGTCCACCATTTTTGCTTAGAAATGAGGCCGTTTACCCTACCTTTCGAGCTCATTTGAAACACATTTTATAGCGAGTCTACCACTTTCCCTTTGGAGCTCATTTGAAACACATTTTTTTGTGAGGCCACCATTTTTCCTAGAAATGAGGCCGTTTACCCTACCTTTCGTGCTCATTTGAAACACAATTTTCGGCGAGTCCACCATTTTTGCTTAGAAATGAGGCCGTTTACCCTACCTTTGGAGCTCAACTGAAACACATTTTCTAGCGAGTCCACCACCCTACCTTTCGAGCTCATTTGAAACACTTTTTTTAGCGAGTCCACCACCCTACCTTTGGAGCTAATTTGAAACACATTTTTTGGTGAGTCCACCATTTTTGCTTAGAAATGAGGCCGTTTACCCTACCTTTCGAGCTCATTTGAAACACATTTTGTAGCGAGTCTACCACTTTCCCTTTGGAGCTCATTTGAAACACATTTTTTTGTGAGGCCACCATTTTTCCTAGAAATGAGGCCGTTTACCCTACCTTTCGTGCTCATTTGAAACACAATTTTCGGCGAGTCCACCATTTTTGCTTAGAAATGAGGCCGTTTACCCTACCTTTCAAGCTCATTTGAAACACATTTTTTGCGAGTCCACCACCCTACCTTTGGAGCTCATTTGAAACACATTTTTAGGCGAGTCCACCATTTTTGCTTACAAATGTGGCCGTTTACCCTACCTTTCGAGCTCATTTGAAACACATATTTTAGCGAGTCCACCACTCTACCTTTGGAGCTCATTTGAAACACATTTTTAAGCGAGTCCATGACCCTACCTTTCGAGCTCATTTGAAACATATTTTTCGGCGTGTCCACCATTGTTGCATATAAATCAGGCTGTTTACCCTACCTTTCGAGCTCATTTGAAACACATTTTTTAGCGAGTCTACCACCCTAACTTTGGAGCTCATTTGAAACACATTTTTCGGTGAGTCTACTATTTTTTCTCAAAAATGAGGACGTTTACCCAACCATTCGAGCTCATTTGAAACACATTTTTTAGCGAATCCACCACCCTACCTTTGGATCTCATTTGAAACACATTTTTAAGCGAGTCCACGACCCTACCTTTCGAGCTCATTTGAAACACATTTTTCGGCGAGTCCACCATTTTTGCTTAGAAATGAGGCCGTTTACCCTACCTTTCGAGCTCATATGAAACACATTTTATAGCGAGTCTACCACTTTCCCTTTGGAGCTCATTTGAAACACATTTTTTTGTGAGGCCACCATTTTTCCTAGAAATGAGGCCGTTTACCCTACCTTTCGTGCTCATTTGAAACACAATTTTCGGCGAGTCCACCATTTTTGCTTAGAAATGAGGCCGTTTACCCTACCTTTGGAGCTCAATTGAAACACATTTTCTAGCGAGTCCACCACCCTACCTTTCGAGCTCATTTGAAACACTTTTTTTAGCGAGTCCACCACCCTACCTTTGGAGCTAATTTGAAACACATTTTTTGGCGAGTCCACCATTTTTGCTTAGAAATGAGGCCGTTTACCCTACCTTTCGAGCTCATTTGAAACACATTTTGTAGCGAGTCTACCACTTTCCCTTTGGAGCTCATTTGAAACACATTTTTTTGTGAGGCCACCATTTTTCCTAGAAATGAGGCCGTTTACCCTACCTTTCGTGCTCATTTGAAACACAATTTTCGGCGAGTCCACCATTTTTGCTTAGAAATGAGGCCGTTTACCCTACCTTTCAAGCTCATTTGAAACACATTTTTTGCGAGTCCACCACCCTACCTTTGGAGCTCATTTGAAACACATTTTTAGGCGAGTCCACCATTTTTGCTTACAAATGTGGCCGTTTACCCTACCTTTCGAGCTCATTTGAAACACATATTTTAGCGAGTCCACCACTCTACCTTTGGAGCTCATTTGAAACACATTTTTAAGCGAGTCCATGACCCTACCTTTCGAGCTCATTTGAAACATATTTTTCGGCGTGTCCACCATTGTTGCATATAAATCAGGCTGTTTACCCTACCTTTCGAGCTCATTTGAAACACATTTTTTAGCGAGTCTACCACCCTAACTTTGGAGCTCATTTGAAACACATTTTTCGGTGAGTCTACCATTTTTTCTCAAAAATGAGGACGTTTACCCAACCATTCGAGCTCATTTGAAACACATTTTTTAGCGAGTCCACCACCCTACCTTTGGATCTCATTTGAAACACATTTTTAAGCGAGTCCACGACCCTACCTTTCGAGCTCATTTGAAACACATTTTTCGGCGAGTCCACCATTTTTGCTTAGAAATGAGGCCGTTTACGCTACCTTTCGAGCTCATTTGAAACACATTTTTTAGCGAGTTCAGCATCCTACCATTCGATCTCATTTGAAACACATTTTTAGGCGAGTCCACCATTTTTTCTTGGAAATGAGGTCGTTTACCCTACCTTCCGAACTCATTTGAAAGACATTTTTTAGCCAGTCCACCACCCTACCTTTGGAGCTCATTTGAAACACATTTTTCAGCGAGGCCACCATTTTTGCTTAGAAATGAGGCCGTTTACCCTACTTTTCGAGCTCATTTGAAACACATTTTTTAGCGAGTTCACCACCCTACCATTCGAGTCATTTGAAACATATTTTTTGGCGGGTCCACCATTTTTGCTTAGAAATGAGTCCGTTTACCCTACCTTTCGAGCTCATTTGAAACACATTTTTTAGCGAGTCTACCACCCTAACTTTGGAGCTCATTTGAAACACATTTTTCGGCGAGTCTACCATTTTTGCTCAAAAATGAGGCCGTTTACCCAACCATTCGAGCTCAGTTGAAACACATTTTTTAGCGAGTCCACCACCCTACCTTTGGAGCTCATTTGAAACACATTATTAAGGGAGTCCACGACCCTACCTTTCGAGCTCATTTGAAACACATTTTTCGGCGAGTCCACCATTTTTGCTTAGAAATGAGACCGTTTACCCTACCTTTCGAGCTCATTTGAAACACATTTTTTAGCGAGTCCACCACCCTACCTTTCGAGCTCGTTTGAAACACATTTTTCGGCGAGTCCACCACCCTACCTTTCGAGCTCATTTGAAACACATTTTTCGACGAGTCCACCATTTTTGCTTAGAAATGAGGCCGTTTAACCTACCTTTGGAGCTCAATTGAAACACATTTTCTAGCGAGTCCACCACCCTACCTTTCGAGCTCATTTGAAACACTTTTTTTAGCGAGTCCACCACCCTACCTTTGGAGCTAATTTGAAACACATTTTTTGGCGAGTCCACCATTTTTGCTTAGAAATGAGGCCGTTTACCCTACCTTTCGAGCTCATTTGAAACACATTTTATAGCGAGTCTACCACTTTCCCTTTGGAGCTCATTTGAAACACATTTTTTTGTGAGGCCACCATTTTTCCTAGAAATGAGGCCGTTTACCCTACCTTTCGTGCTCATTTGAAACACAATTTTCGGCGAGTCCACCATTTTTGCTTAGAAATGAGGCCGTTTACCCTACCTTTGGAGCTCAACTGAAACACATTTTCTAGCGAGTCCACCACCCTACCTTTCGAGCTCATTTGAAACACTTTTTTTAGCGAGTCCACCACCCTACCTTTGGAGCTAATTTGAAACACATTTTTTGGCGAGTCCACCATTTTTGCTTAGAAATGAGGCCGTTTACCCTACCTTTCGAGCTCATTTGAAACACATTTTGTAGCGAGTCTACCACTTTCCCTTTGGAGCTCATTTGAAACACATTTTTTTGTGAGGCCACCATTTTTCCTAGAAATGAGGCCGTTTACCCTACCTTTCGTGCTCATTTGAAACACAATTTTCGGCGAGTCCACCATTTTTGCTTAGAAATGAGGCCGTTTACCCTACCTTTCAAGCTCATTTGAAACACATTTTTTGCGAGTCCACCACCCTACCTTTGGAGCTCATTTGAAACACATTTTTAGGCGAGTCCACCATTTTTGCTTACAAATGTGGCCGTTTACCCTACCTTTCGAGCTCATTTGAAACACATATTTTAGCGAGTCCACCACTCTACCTTTGGAGCTCATTTGAAACACATTTTTAAGCGAGTCCATGACCCTACCTTTCGAGCTCATTTGAAACATATTTTTCGGCGTGTCCACCATTGTTGCATATAAATCAGGCTGTTTACCCTACCTTTCGAGCTCATTTGAAACACATTTTTTAGCGAGTCTACCACCCTAACTTTGGAGCTCATTTGAAACACATTTTTCGGTGAGTCTACTATTTTTTCTCAAAAATGAGGACGTTTACCCAACCATTCGAGCTCATTTGAAACACATTTTTTAGCGAATCCACCACCCGACCTTTGGATCTCATTTGAAACACATTTTTAAGCGAGTCCACGACCCTACCTTTCGAGCTCATTTGAAACACATTTTTCGGCGAGTCCACCATTTTTGCTTAGAAATGAGGCCGTTTACGCTACCTTTCGAGCTCATTTGAAACACATTTTTTAGCGAGTTCAGCATCCTACCATTCGATCTCATTTGAAACACATTTTTAGGCGAGTCCACCATTTTTTCTTGGAAATGAGGTCGTTTACCCTACCTTCCGAACTCATTTGAAAGACATTTTTTAGCCAGTCCACCACCCTACCTTTGGAGCTCATTTGAAACACATTTTTCGGCGAGGCCACCATTTTTGCTTAGAAATGAGGCCGTTTACCCTACTTTTCGAGCTCATTTGAAACACATTTTTTAGCGAGTTCACCACCCTACCATTCGAGCTCATTTGAAACATATTTTTTGGCGGGTCCACCATTTTTGCTTAGAAATGAGTCCGTTTACCCTACCTTTCGAGCTCATTTGAAGCACATTTTTTAGCGAGTCTACCACCCTAACTTTGGAGCTCATTTGAAACACATTTTTCGGCGAGTCTACCATTTTTGCTCAAAAATGAGGCCGTTTACCCAACCATTCGAGCTCAGTTGAAACACATTTTTTAGCGAGTCCACCACCCTACCTTTGGAGCTCATTTGAAACACATTATTAAGCGAGTCCACGACCCTACCTTTCGAGCTCATTTGAAACACATTTTTCGGCGAGTCCACCATTTTTGCTTAGAAATGAGACCGTTTACCCTACCTTTCGAGCTCATTTGAAACACATTTTTTAGCGAGTCCACCACCCTACCTTTCGAGCTCGTTTGAAACACATTTTTCGGCGAGTCCACCACCCTACCTTTCGAGCTCATTTGAAACACATTTTTCGACGAGTCCACCATTTTTGCTTAGAAATGAGGCCGTTTAACCTACCTTTGGAGCTCAATTGAAACACATTTTCTAGCGAGTCCACCACCCTACCTTTCGAGCTCATTTGAAACACTTTTTTTAGCGAGTCCACCACCCTACCTTTGGAGCTAATTTGAAACACATTTTTTGGCGAGTCCACCATTTTTGCTTAGAAATGAGGCCGTTTACCCTACCTTTCGAGCTCATTTGAAACACATTTTATAGCGAGTCTACCACTTTCCCTTTGGAGCTCATTTGAAACACATTTTTTTGTGAGGCCACCATTTTTCCTAGAAATGAGGCCGTTTACCCTACCTTTCGTGCTCATTTGAAACACATTTTTTAGCGAGTTCACCACCCTACCATTCGAGCTCATTTGAAACATATTTTTTGGCGGGTCCACCATTTTTGCTTAGAAATGAGTCCGTTTACCCTACCTTTCGAGCTCATTTGAAACACATTTTTTAGCGAGTCTACCACCCTAACTTTGGAGCTCATTTGAAACACATTTTTCGGCGAGTCTACCATTTTTGCTCAAAAATGAGGCCGTTTACCCAACCATTCGAGCTCAGTTGAAACACATTTTTTAGCGAGTCCACCACCCTACCTTTGGAGCTCATTTGAAACACATTATTAAGCGAGTCCACGACCCTACCTTTCGAGCTCATTTGAAACACATTTTTTGGCGAGTCCACCATTTTTGCTTAGAAATGAGACCGTTTACCCTACCTTTCGAGCTCATTTGAAACACATTTTTTAGCGAGTCCACCACCCTACCTTTCGAGCTCGTTTGAAACACATTTTTCGGCGAGTCCACCACCCTACCTTTCGAGCTCATTTGAAACACATTTTTCGACGAGTCCACCATTTTTGCTTAGAAATGAGGCCGTTTAACCTACCTTTGGAGCTCAATTGAAACACATTTTCTAGCGAGTCCACCACCCTACCTTTCGAGCTCATTTGAAACACTTTTTTTAGCGAGTCCACCACCCTACCTTTGGAGCTAATTTGAAACACATTTTTTGGCGAGTCCACCATTTTTTCTTAGAAATGAGGCCGTTTACCCTACCTTTCGAGCTCATTTGAAACACATTTTATAGCGAGTCTACCACTTTCCCTTTGGAGCTCATTTGAAACACATTTTTTTGTGAGGCCACCATTTTTCCTAGAAATGAGGCCGTTTACCCTACCTTTCGTGCTCATTTGAAACACAATTTTCGGCGAGTCCACCATTTTTGCTTAGAAATGAGGCCGTTTACCCTACCTTTGGAGCTCAATTGAAACACATTTTCTAGCGAGTCCACCACCCTACCTTTCGAGCTCATTTGAAACACTTTTTTTAGCGAGTCCACCACCCTACCTTTGGAGCTAATTTGAAACACATTTTTTGGCGAGTCCACCATTTTTGCTTAGAAATGAGGCCGTTTACCCTACCTTTCGAGCTCATTTGAAACACATTTTATAGCGAGTCTACCACTTTCCCTTTGGAGCTCATTTGAAACACATTTTTTTGTGAGGCCACCATTTTTCCTAGAAATGAGGCCGTTTACCCTACCTTTCGTGCTCATTTGAAACACAATTTTCGGCGAGTCCACCATTTTTGCTTAGAAATGAGGCCGTTTACCCTACCTTTGGAGCTCAATTGAAACACATTTTCTAGCGAGTCCACCACCCTACCTTTCGAGCTCATTTGAAACACTTTTTTTAGCGAGTCCACCACCCTACCTTTGGAGCTAATTTGAAACACATTTTTTGGCGAGTCCACCATTTTTGCTTAGAAATGAGGCCGTTTACCCTACCTTTCGAGCTCATTTGAAACACATTTTATAGCGAGTCTACCACTTTCCCTTTGGAGCTCATTTGAAACACATTTTTTTGTGAGGCCACCATTTTTCCTAGAAATGAGGCCGTTTACCCTACCTTTCGTGCTCATTTGAAACACAATTTTCGGCGAGTCCACCATTTTTGCTTAGAAATGAGGCCGTTTACCCTACCTTTCAAGCTCATTTGAAACACATTTTTTGCGAGTCCACCACCCTACCTTTGGAGCTCATTTGAAACACATTTTTAGGCGAGTCCACCATTTTTGCTTACAAATGTGGCCGTTTACCCTACCTTTCGAGCTCATTTGAAACACATATTTTAGCGAGTCCACCACTCTACCTTTGGAGCTCATTTGAAACACATTTTTAAGCGAGTCCATGACCCTACCTTTCGAGCTCATTTGAAACATATTTTTCGGCGTGTCCACCATTGTTGCATATAAATCATGCTGTTTACCCTACCTTTCGAGCTCATTTGAAACACATTTTTTAGCGAGTCTACCACCCTAACTTTGGAGCTCATTTGAAACACATTTTTCGGTGAGTCTACTATTTTTTCTCAAAAATGAGGACGTTTACCCAACCATTCGAGCTCATTTGAAACACATTTTTTAGCGAATCCACCACCCTACCTTTGGATCTCATTTGAAACACATTTTTAAGCGAGTCCACGACCCTACCTTTCGAGCTCATTTGAAACACATTTTTCGGCGAGTCCACCATTTTTTCTTAGAAATGAGGCCGTTTACCCTACCTTTCGAGCTCATTTGAAACACATTTTATAGCGAGTCTACCACTTTCCCTTTGGAGCTCATTTGAAACACATTTTTTTGTGAGGCCACCATTTTTCCTAGAAATGAGGCCGTTTACCCTACCTTTCGTGCTCATTTGAAACACAATTTTCGGCGAGTCCACCATTTTTGCTTAGAAATGAGGCCGTTTACCCTACCTTTGGAGCTCAATTGAAACACATTTTCTAGCGAGTCCACCACCCTACCTTTCGAGCTCATTTGAAACACTTTTTTTAGCGAGTCCACCACCCTACCTTTGGAGCTAATTTGAAACACATTTTTTGGCGAGTCCACCATTTTTGCTTAGAAATGAGGCCGTTTACCCTACCTTTCGAGCTCATTTGAAACACATTTTGTAGCGAGTCTACCACTTTCCCTTTGGAGCTCATTTGAAACACATTTTTTTGTGAGGCCACCATTTTTCCTAGAAATGAGGCCGTTTACCCTACCTTTCGTGCTCATTTGAAACACAATTTTCGGCGAGTCCACCATTTTTGCTCAGAAATGAGGCCGTTTACCCTACCTTTCAAGCTCATTTGAAACACATTTTTTGCGAGTCCACCACCCTACCTTTGGAGCTCATTTGAAACACATTTTTAGGCGAGTCCACCATTTTTGCTTACAAATGTGGCCGTTTACCCTACCTTTCGAGCTCATTTGAAACACATATTTTAGCGAGTCCACCACTCTACCTTTGGAGCTCATTTGAAACACATTTTTAAGCGAGTCCATGACCCTACCTTTCGAGCTCATTTGAAACATATTTTTCGGCGTGTCCACCATTGTTGCATATAAATCAGGCTGTTTACCCTACCTTTCGAGCTCATTTGAAACACATTTTTTAGCGAGTCTACCACCCTAACTTTGGAGCTCATTTGAAACACATTTTTCGGTGAGTCTACCATTTTTTCTCAAAAATGAGGACGTTTACCCAACCATTCGAGCTCATTTGAAACACATTTTTTAGCGAGTCCACCACCCTACCTTTGGATCTCATTTGAAACACATTTTTAAGCGAGTCCACGACCCTACCTTTCGAGCTCATTTGAAACACATTTTTCGGCGAGTCCACCATTTTTGCTTAGAAATGAGGCCGTTTACGCTACCTTTCGAGCTCATTTGAAACACATTTTTTAGCGAGTTCAGCATCCTACCATTCGATCTCATTTGAAACACATTTTTAGGCGAGTCCACCATTTTTTCTTGGAAATGAGGTCGTTTACCCTACCTTCCGAACTCATTTGAAAGACATTTTTTAGCCAGTCCACCACCCTACCTTTGGAGCTCATTTGAAACACATTTTTCGGCGAGGCCACCATTTTTGCTTAGAAATGAGGCCGTTTACCCTACTTTTCGAGCTCATTTGAAACACATTTTTTAGCGAGTTCACCACCCTACCATTCGAGCTCATTTGAAACATATTTTTTGGCGGGTCCACCATTTTTGCTTAGAAATGAGTCCGTTTACCCTACCTTTCGAGCTCATTTGAAACACATTTTTTAGCGAGTCTACCACCCTAACTTTGGATCTCATTTGAAACACATTTTTCGGCGAGTCTACCATTTTTGCTCAAAAATGAGGCCGTTTACCCAACCATTCGAGCTCAGTTGAAACACATTTTTTAGCGAGTCCACCACCCTACCTTTGGAGCTCATTTGAAACACATTATTAAGCGAGTCCACGACCCTACCTTTCGAGCTCATTTGAAACACATTTTTCGGCGAGTCCACCATTTTTGCTTAGAAATGAGACCGTTTACCCTACCTTTCGAGCTCATTTGAAACACATTTTTTAGCGAGTCCACCACCCTACCTTTCGAGCTCGTTTGAAACACATTTTTCGGCGAGTCCACCACCCTACCTTTCGAGCTCATTTGAAACACATTTTTCGACGAGTCCACCATTTTTGCTTAGAAATGAGGCCGTTTAACCTACCTTTGGAGCTCAATTGAAACACATTTTCTAGCGAGTCCACCACCCTACCTTTCGAGCTCATTTGAAACACTTTTTTTAGCGAGTCCACCACCCTACCTTTGGAGCTAATTTGAAACACATTTTTTGGCGAGTCCACCATTTTTGCTTAGAAATGAGGCCGTTTACCCTACCTTTCGAGCTCATTTGAAACACATTTTATAGCGAGTCTACCACTTTCCCTTTGGAGCTCATTTGAAACACATTTTTTTGTGAGGCCACCATTTTTCCTAGAAATGAGGCCGTTTACCCTACCTTTCGTGCTCATTTGAAACACAATTTTCGGCGAGTCCACCATTTTTGCTTAGAAATGAGGCCGTTTACCCTACCTTTGGAGCTCAATTGAAACACATTTTCTAGCGAGTCCACCACCCTACCCTTCGAGCTCATTTGAAACACTTTTTTTAGCGAGTCCACCACCCTACCTTTGGAGCTAATTTGAAACACATTTTTTGGCGAGTCCACCATTTTTGCTTAGAAATGAGGCCGTTTACCCTACCTTTCGAGCTCATTTGAAACACATTTTATAGCGAGTCTACCACTTTCCCTTTGGAGCTCATTTGAAACACATTTTTTTGTGAGGCCACCATTTTTCCTAGAAATGAGGCCGTTTACCCTACCTTTCGTGCTCATTTGAAACACAATTTTCGGCGAGTCCACCATTTTTGCTTAGAAATGAGGCCGTTTACCCTACCTTTCAAGCTCATTTGAAACACATTTTTTGCGAGTGCACCACCCTACCTTTGGAGCTCATTTGAAACACATTTTTAGGCGAGTCCACCATTTTTGCTTACAAATGTGGCCGTTTACCCTACCTTTCGAGCTCATTTGAAACACATATTTTAGCGAGTCCACCACTCTACCATTGGAGCTCATTTGAAACACATTTTTAAGCGAGTCCACGACCCTACCTTTCGAGCTCATTTGAAACATATTTTTCGGCGTGTCCACCATTGTTGCATATAAATCAGGCTGTTTACCCTACCTTTCGAGCTCATTTGAAACACATTTTTTAGCGAGTCTACCACCCTAACTTTGGAGCTCATTTGAAACACATTTTTCGGTGAGTCTACCATTTTTGCTCAAAAATAAGGCCGTTTACCCAACCATTCGAGCTCATTTGAAACACATTTTTTAGTTAGCGAGTCCACCACCCTACCTTTGGAGCTCATTTGAAACACATTTTTAAGCGAGTCCACGACCCTACCTTTCGAGCTCATTTGAAACACATTTTTCGGCGAGTCCACCATTTTTGCTTAGAAATGAGGCTGTTTTCGCTACCTTTCAAGCTCATTTGAAACACATTTTTTAGCGAGTTCAGCATCCTACCATTCGAGCTCATTTGAAACACATTTTTAGGCGAGTCCACCATTTTTTCTTAGAAATGAGGTCGTTTACCCTACCTTCCGAGCTCATTTGAAAGACATTTTTTAGCCAGTCCACCAACCTACCTTTGGAGCTCATTTGAAACACATTTTTTGACGAGGCCACCATTTTTGCTTAGAAATGAGGCCGTTTACCCTACCTTTAGAGCTCATTTGAAACACATTTTTATGCGAGTCCACCACACTACCTTTCGAGCTCATTTGAAACACATTTTTCGGCGAGTCCACCATTTTTGCTTAGAAATGAGGCCGTTTACCCTACCTTTCCAGCTAATTTGAAACACATTTTTTAGCGAGTCCACCACCCTACCTTTCCAGCTCATTTGAAACACATTTTTCGGTGAGTCCGCCATTTTTTCTTAGAAATGAGGCCGTTTACCCTACCTTTCGAGCTCATTTGAAACACATTTTTTAGTGAGACCACCACCCTACCTTTGGAGCTCATTTGAAACACATTTTTCGGCGAGTCCACCATTTTTGCTTAGAAATGAGGCCGTTTACCCTACCTTTCGAGCTCATTTGAAACACATTTTTTCGCGAGTCCACCGCCCTACCTTTGGAGCTCATTTGAAACACATTTTCGGCAAATCCACCATTTTTGCTTAGAAATGAGGCCGTTTACCCTACATTTCGAGCTCATTTTAAACACATTTTTTAGCAATTCTACCACCCTACCTTTGGAGCTAAATTGAAACACATTTTTCGACGAGGACACCATTTTTGCTTAGAAATGATGCCGTTTACCCTACCTTTAGAGCTCATTTGAAACACATTTTTAAGCGAGTCCACCACCCTACCTTTCGAGCTCATTTGAAACACATTTTTCGGCGACTTAGAAATGAGGTCGTTTACCCTATCTTTCGAGCTCATTCGAAACACATTTTTCAGCGAGTCCACCACCCTACCTTTCGAGCTTATTTGAAACACTTTTTTTGGTGATTCCCCCATTTTTGTATAGAAATGAGGCCGTTTACCCTACCTTTCGAGCTCATTTGAAACACATTTTTTAGCGAGTCCACCACCCTACCTTTCGAGCTCATTTGAAACACATTTTGTGAGGTTGTTTACCCTACCTTTCGAGCTCATTTGAAACACATTTTAAGCGAGTCCACCACCCTACCTTTCGAACTCATTTGAAACACATTTTTTAGCGAGTCCACCACCATACCTTTGGAGCTCATTTGAAACACATTTTTCGGCGAGGACACCATTTTTGCTTAGAAATGAGACTGTAAACCCTACCTTTCCAGCTCATTTGAAACACATTTTGAAGCGAGTCCACCACCGTACCTTTCGAACTCATTTGAAATACATTTTTCGGCGAGTTCACCACCCTACCATTGGATCTTATTTGAAACACATTTTTTGGCGAGTCGACCATTTTTGCTTAGAAATGGGGTCGTTTACATAACCTTTCGAGCTCATTTGAAAGACATTTTTTAGCCAGTCCACCAACCTACCTTTGGAGCTCATTTGAAACACATTTTTTGCCGAGGCCACCATTTTTGCTTAGAAATGAGGCCGTTTACCCTACCTTTAGAGCTCATTTGAAACACATTTTTATGCGAGTCCACCACACTACCTTTCGAGCTCATTTGAAACACATTTTTCGGCGAGTCCACCATTTTTGCTTAGAAATGAGGCCGTTTACCCTACCTTTCCAGCTAATTTGAAACACATTTTTTAGCGAGTCCACCACCCTACCTTTCCAGCTCATTTGAAACACATTTTTCGGTGAGTCCGCCATTTTTTCTTAGAAATGAGGCCGTTTACCCTACCTTTCGAGCTCATTTGAAACACATTTTTTAGTGAGACCACCACCCTACCTTTGGAGCTCATTTGAAACACATTTTTCGGCGAGTCCACCATTTTTGCTTAGAAATGAGGCCGTTTACCCTACCTTTCGAGCTCATTTGAAACACATTTTTTCGCGAGTCCACCGCCCTACCTTTGGAGCTCATTTGAAACACATTTTCGGCAAATCCACCATTTTTGCTTAGAAATGAGGCCGTTTACCCTACATTTCGAGCTCATTTTAAACACATTTTTTAGCAATTCTACCACCCTACCTTTGGAGATAAATTGAAACACATTTTTCGACGAGGACACCATTTTTGCTTAGAAATGATGCCGTTTACCCTACCTTTAGAGCTCATTTGAAACACATTTTTAAGCGAGTCCACCACCCTACCTTTCGAGCTCATTTTAAACACATTTTTCGGCGACTTAGAAATGAGGTCGTTTACCCTATCTTTCGAGCTCATTCGAAACACATTTTTCAGCGAGTCCACCACCCTACCTTTCGAGCTTATTTGAAACACTTTTTTTGGTGATTCCCCCATTTTTGTATAGAAATGAGGCCGTTTACCCTACCTTTCGAGCTCATTTGAAACACATTTTTTAGCGAGTCCACCACCCTACCTTTCGAGCTCATTTGAAACACATTTTGTGAGGTTGTTTACCCTACCTTTCGAGCTCATTTGAAACACATTTTAAGCGAGTCCACCACCCTACCTTTCGAGCTCATTTGAAACACATTTTTTAGCGAGTCCACCACCATACCTTTGGAGCTCATTTGAAACACATTTTTCGGCGAGGACACCATTTTTGCTTAGAAATGAGACTGTAAACCCTACCTTTCCAGCTCATTTGAAACACATTTTGAAGCGAGTCCACCACCGTACCTTTCGAACTCATTTGAAATACATTTTTCGGCGAGTTCACCACCCTACCATTGGATCTTATTTGAAACACATTTTTTGGTGAGTCGACCATTTTTTCTTAGAAATGGGGTCGTTTACCATACCTTTCGAGCTCATTTGAAACACATTTTTTAGCGAGTCTACCACCCTACCTTTGGAGCTCATTTGAAACATTTTTTTCAGCTAGTCGGCCATTTTTGCTTACAAATTAGGCCGTTTACCCTACCTTTGGATCTCAGTTGAAACACATTTTTTGGTGAGTCCATCATTTTTGCTTATAAATGAGGCCGTTTACCATACCTTTCGAGCTCATTTGAAACACATTTTGTAGCGAGTCTACCACTTTCCCTTTGGAGCTCATTTGAAACACATTTTTTTGTGAGGCCACCATTTTTCCTAGAAATGAGGCCGTTTACCCTACCTTTCGTGCTCATTTGAAACACAATTTTCGGCGAGTCCACCATTTTTGCTTAGAAATGAGGCCGTTTACCCTACCTTTGGAGCCCAATTGAAACACATTTTCTAGCGAGTCCACCACCCTACCTTTCGAGCTCATTTGAAACACTTTTTTTAGCGAGTCCACCACCCTACCTTTGGAGCTAATTTGAAACACATTTTTTGGCGAGTCCACCATTTTTGCTTAGAAATGAGGCCGTTTACCCTACCTTTCGAGCTCATTTGAAACACATTTTATAGCGAGTCTACCACTTTCCCTTTGGAGCTCATTTGAAACACATTTTTTTGTGAGGCCACCATTTTTCCTAGAAATGAGGCCGTTTACCCTACCTTTCGTGCTCATTTGAAACACAATTTTCGGCGAGTCCACCATTTTTGCTTAGAAATGAGGCCGTTTACCCTACCTTTCAAGCTCATTTGAAACACATTTTTTGCGAGTGCACCACCCTACCTTTGGAGCTCATTTGAAACACATTTTTAGGCGAGTCCACCATTTTTGCTTACAAATGTGGCCGTTTACCCTACCTTTCGAGCTCATTTGAAACACATATTTTAGCGAGTCCACCACTCTACCTTTGGAGCTCATTTGAAACACATTTTTAAGCGAGTCCACGACCCTACCTTTCGAGCTCATTTGAAACATATTTTTCGGCGTGTCCACCATTGTTGCATATAAATCAGGCTGTTTACCCTACCTTTCGAGCTCATTTGAAACACATTTTTTAGCGAGTCTACCACCCTAACTTTGGAGCTCATTTGAAACACATTTTTCGGTGAGTCTACCATTTTTGCTCAAAAATAAGGCCGTTTACCCAACCATTCGAGCTCATTTGAAACACATTTTTTAGTTAGCGAGTCCACCACCCTACCTTTGGAGCTCATTTGAAACACATTTTTAAGCGAGTCCACGACCCTACCTTTCGAGCTCATTTGAAACACATTTTTCGGCGAGTCCACCATTTTTGCTTAGCAATGAGGCCGTTTTCGCTACCTTTCAAGCTCATTTGAAACACATTTTTTAGCGAGTTCAGCATCCTACCATTCGAGCTCATTTGAAACACATTTTTAGGCGAGTCCACCATTTTTTCTTAGAAATGAGGTCGTTTACCCTACCTTCCGAGCTCATTTGAAAGACATTTTTTAGCCAGTCCACCAACCTACCTTTGGAGCTCATTTGAAACACATTTTTCGACGAGGCCACCATTTTTGCTTAGAAATGAGGCCGTTTACCCTACCTTTAGAGCTCATTTGAAACACATTTTTATGCGAGTCCACCACACTACCTTTCGAGCTCATTTGAAACACATTTTTCGGCGAGTCCACCATTTTTGCTTAGAAATGAGGTCGTTTACCCTACCTTTCCAGCTAATTTGAAACACATTTTTTAGGGAGTCCACCACCCTACCTTTCCAGCTCATTTGAAACACATTTTTCGGTGAGGCCGCCATTTTTTCTTAGAAATGAGGCCGTTACCCTACCTTTCGAGCTCATTTGAAACACATTTTTTAGTGAGACCACCACCCTACCTTTGGAGCTCATTTGAAACACATTTTTCGGCGAGTCCACCATTTTTGCTTAGAAATGAGGCCGTTTACCCTACCTTTCGAGCTCATTTGAAACACATTTTTTTGCGAGTCCACCGCCCTACCTTTGGAGCTCATTTGAAACACATTTTCGGCAAATCCACCATTTTTTCTTAGAAATGAGGCCGTTTACCCTACATTTCGAGCTCATTTTAAACACATTTTTTAGCAATTCTACCACCCTACCTTTGGAGCTAAATTGAAACACATTTTTCGACGAGGACACCATTTTTGCTTAGAAATGATGCCGTTTACCCTACCTTTAGAGCTCATTTGAAACACATTTTTAAGCGAGTCCACCACCCTACCTTTCGAGCTCATTTGAAACACATTTTTCGGCGACTTAGAAATGAGGTCGTTTACCCTATCTTTCGAGCTCATTTGAAACACATTTTTTAGCGAGTCCACCACCCTACCTTTCGAGCTTATTTGAAACACTTTTTTTGGTGATTCCCCCATTTTTGTATAGAAATGAGGCCGTTTACCCTACCTTTCGAGCTCATTTGAAACACATTTTTTAGCGAGTCCACCACCCTACCTTTCGAGCTCATTTGAAACACATTTTGTGAGGTTGTTTACCCTACCTTTCGAGCTCATTTGAAACACATTTTAAGCGAGTCCACCACCCTACCTTTCGAGCTCATTTGAAACACATTTTTTAGCGAGTCCACCACCATACCTTTGGAGCTCATTTGAAACACATTTTTCGGCGAGGACACCATTTTTGCTTAGAAATGAGACTGTAAACCCTACCTTTCCAGCTCATTTGAAACACATTTTGAAGCGAGTCCACCACCGTACCTTTCGAACTCATTTGAAATACATTTTTCGGCGAGTTCACCACCCTACCATTGGATCTTATTTGAAACACATTTTTTGGCGAGTCCACCATTTTTGCTTAGAAATGGGGTCGTTTACCATACCTTTCGAGCTCATTTGAAACACATTTTTTAGCGAGTCTACCACCCTACCTTTGGAGCTCATTTGAAACACATTTTTTGTCGTGGCCACCATTTTTTGCTTAGAAATGAGGTTGTTTACCCTACCTTTCGAACTCATTTGAAACACATTTTTAAACGAGTCCACCACCCTACCTTTCGAGCTCATATGAAACACATTTTCGGCGAGTCCACCATATTTGCTTAGAAATGAGGCTGTTTATCCTACCTTTCGAGCTCATTTGAAACACATTTTTAAGCGAGTCCACCACCCTACCTATTGAGCTCATATGAAACACATTTTTCGACGAGGCCACCATTTTTGCTTAGAAATGAGGCCGTTTACCCTACCTTTCGACCTCATTTGAAACACATTTTTTAGCGAGTCCAGCACCCTACCTTTGGAGCTCATTTGAAACACATTTTTCGGCAAGTCCAACATTTTTTCTTAGAAATGGGGCCGTTTACCCAACCTTTCGAGCTCATTTGAAACACATTTTTTAGCGAGTCTACCACCCTACCTTTGGAGCTCATTTGAAACACATTTTTCGGCGAGACCACCATTTTTGCTTAGAAATGAGGCCTTTTACCCTACCTTTTGAGCTCATTTGTAACACATTATTAAGCGAGTCCACCACACTACCTTTGGAGCTCAATTTAAACACATGTTTTGGCGAGGCCACCATTTTTGCTTAGAAATGAGGCCGTTTACCCTACCTTTCGAGCTCATTTGAAACACATTTTTTAGCGAGTCCACCACCCTACCTTTCGAGCTCATTTAAAACACATTTTTCGGCGAGTCCACCATTTTTGCTTAGAAATGAGGCTGTTTACCCTACCTTTCGAGCTCATTTGAAACACATCTTTTAGCGAGTCCACCGCCCTACCTTTCGAGCTCATATGAGACACATTTTTTAGCGAGTCTACCACCCTACCTTTGGAGCTCATTTGAAACACATTTTTCGGCAAGTCCAACATTTTTTCTTAAAAATGGGGCCGTTTAGCCTACCTTTCGAGCTCATTTTAAACACATTTTTTATCGAGTCTACCACCCTACCTTTGGAGCTAATTTGAAACACATTTTTGGACGAGGCCACCATTTTTGCTTATAAATTAGACCGTTTACCCTACCTTTAGAGCTCATTTGAAACACTTTTTTATGCGACTCCACCACACTACCTTTCGAGCTCATTTGAAACAGATTTTTCGGCGAGTCCACCATTTTTGCTTAGAAATGAGGCCGTTTACCCTACCTTTCCAGCTCATTTGAAACACATTTTTTAGCGAGTCCACCACCCTACCTTTCGAGCTCATTTGAAACACATTTTGTGAGGTTGTTTACCCTACCTTTCGAGCTCATTTGAAACACATTTTAAGCGAGTCCACCACCCTACCTTTCGAGCTCATTTGAAACACATTTTTTAGCGAGTCCACCACCATACCTTTGGAGCTCATTTGAAACACATTTTTCGGCGAGGACACCATTTTTGCTTAGAAATGAGACTGTAAACCCTACCTTTCCAGCTCATTTGAAACACATTTTGAAGCGAGTCCACCACCGTACCTTTCGAACTCATTTGAAATACATTTTTCGGCGAGTTCACCACCCTACCATTGGATCTTATTTGAAACACATTTTTTGGTGAGTCGACCATTTTTTCTTAGAAATGGGGTCGTTTACCATACCTTTCGAGCTCATTTGAAACACATTTTTTAGCGAGTCTACCACCCTACCTTTGGAGCTCATTTGAAACATTTTTTTCAGCTAGTCGGCCATTTTTGCTTACAAATTAGGCCGTTTACCCTACCTTTGGATCTCAGTTGAAACACATTTTTTGGTGAGTCCATCATTTTTGCTTATAAATGAGGCCGTTTACCATACCTTTCGAGCTCATTTGAAACACATTTTGTAGCGAGTCTACCACTTTCCCTTTGGAGCTCATTTGAAACACATTTTTTTGTGAGGCCACCATTTTTCCTAGAAATGAGGCCGTTTACCCTACCTTTCGTGCTCATTTGAAACACAATTTTCGGCGAGTCCACCATTTTTGCTTAGAAATGAGGCCGTTTACCCTACCTTTGGAGCTCAATTGAAACACATTTTCTAGCGAGTCCACCACCCTACCTTTCGAGCTCATTTGAAACACTTTTTTTAGCGAGTCCACCACCCTACCTTTGGAGCTAATTTGAAACACATTTTTTGGCGAGTCCACCATTTTTGCTTAGAAATGAGGCCGTTTACCCTACCTTTCGAGCTCATTTGAAACACATTTTATAGCGAGTCTACCACTTTCCCTTTGGAGCTCATTTGAAACACATTTTTTTGTGAGGCCACCATTTTTCCTAGAAATGAGGCCGTTTACCCTACCTTTCGTGCTCATTTGAAACACAATTTTCGGCGAGTCCACCATTTTTGCTTAGAAATGAGGCCGTTTACCCTACCTTTCAAGCTCATTTGAAACACATTTTTTGCGAGTGCACCACCCTAGCTTTGGAGCTCATTTGAAACACATTTTTAGGCGAGTCCACCATTTTTGCTTACAAATGTGGCCGTTTACCCTACCTTTCGAGCTCATTTGAAACACATATTTTAGCGAGTCCACCACTCTACCTTTGGAGCTCATTTGAAACACATTTTTAAGCGAGTCCACGACCCTACCTTTCGAGCTCATTTGAAACATATTTTTCGGCGTGTCCACCATTGTTGCATATAAATCAGGCTGTTTACCCTACCTTTCGAGCTCATTTGAAACACATTTTTTAGCGAGTCTACCACCCTAACTTTGGAGCTCATTTGAAACACATTTTTCGGTGAGTCTACCATTTTTGCTCAAAAATAAGGCCGTTTACCCAACCATTCGAGCTCATTTGAAACACATTTTTTAGTTAGCGAGTCCACCACCCTACCTTTGGAGCTCATTTGAAAAACATTTTTAAGCGAGTCCACGACCCTACCTTTCGAGCTCATTTGAAACACATTTTTCGGCGAGTCCACCATTTTTGCTTAGAAATGAGGCCGTTTTCGCTACCTTTCAAGCTCATTTGAAACACATTTTTTAGCGAGTTCAGCATCCTACCATTCGAGCTCATTTGAAACACATTTTTAGGCGAGTCCACCATTTTTTCTTAGAAATGAGGTCGTTTACCCTACCTTCCGAGCTCATTTGAAAGACATTTTTTAGCCAGTCCACCAACCTACCTTTGGAGCTCATTTGAAACACATTTTTCGACGAGGCCACCATTTTTGCTTAGAAATGAGGCCGTTTACCCTACCTTTAGAGCTCATTTGAAACACATTTTTATGCGAGTCCACCACACTACCTTTCGAGCTCATTTGAAACACATTTTTCGGCGAGTCCACCATTTTTGCTTAGAAATGAGGTCGTTTACCCTACCTTTCCAGCTAATTTGAAACACATTTTTTAGCGAGTCCACCACCCTACCTTTCCAGCTCATTTGAAACACATTTTTCGGTGAGGCCGCCATTTTTTCTTAGAAATGAGGCCGTTTACCCTACCTTTCGAGCTCATTTGAAACACATTTTTTAGTGAGACCACCACCCTACCTTTGGAGCTCATTTGAAACACATTTTTCGGCGAGTCCACCATTTTTGCTTAGAAATGAGGCCGTTTACCCTACCTTTCGAGCTCATTTGAAACACATTTTTTTGCGAGTCCACCGCCCTACCTTTGGAGCTCATTTGAAACACATTTTCGGCAAATCCACCATTTTTTCTTAGAAATGAGGCCGTTTACCCTACATTTCGAGCTCATTTTAAACACATTTTTTAGCAATTCTACCACCCTACCTTTGGAGCTAAATTGAAACACATTTTTCGACGAGGACACCATTTTTGCTTAGAAATGATGCCGTTTACCCTACCTTTAGAGCTCATTTGAAACACATTTTTAAGCGAGTCCACCACCCTACCTTTCGAGCTCATTTGAAACACATTTTTCGGCGACTTAGAAATGAGGTCGTTTACCCTATCTTTCGAGCTCATTTGAAACACATTTTTTAGCGAGTCCACCACCCTACCTTTCGAGCTTATTTGAAACACTTTTTTTGGTGATTCCCCCATTTTTGTATAGAAATGAGGCCGTTTACCCTACCTTTCGAGCTCATTTGAAACACATTTTTTAGCGAGTCCACCACCCTACCTTTCGAGCTCATTTGAAACACATTTTGTGAGGTTGTTTACCCTACCTTTCGAGCTCATTTGAAACACATTTTAAGCGAGTCCACCACCCTACCTTTCGAGCTCATTTGAAACACATTTTTTAGCGAGTCCACCACCATACCTTTGGAGCTCATTTGAAACACATTTTTCGGCGAGGACACCATTTTTGCTTAGAAATGAGACTGTAAACCCTACCTTTCCAGCTCATTTGAAACACATTTTGAAGCGAGTCCACCACCGTACCTTTCGAACTCATTTGAAATACATTTTTCGGCGAGTTCACCACCCTACCATTGGATCTTATTTGAAACACATTTTTTGGCGAGTCCACCATTTTTGCTTAGAAATGGGGTCGTTTACCATACCTTTCGAGCTCATTTGAAACACATTTTTTAGCGAGTCTACCACCCTACCTTTGGAGCTCATTTGAAACACATTTTTTGTCGTGGCCACCATTTTTTGCTTAGAAATGAGGTTGTTTACCCTACCTTTCGAACTCATTTGAAACACATTTTTAAACGAGTCCACCACCCTACCTTTCGAGCTCATATGAAACACATTTTCGGCGAGTCCACCATATTTGCTTAGAAATGAGGCTGTTTATCCTACCTTTCGAGCTCATTTGAAACACATTTTTAAGCGAGTCCACCACCCTACCTATTGAACTCATTTGAAACATATTTTTCAGCTAGTCGGCCATTTTTGCTTACAAATTAGGCCGTTTACCCTACCTTTGGAGCTCATTTGAAACACATTTTTCGGTGAGTCTACCATTTTTGCTCAAAAATAAGGCCATTTACCCAACCATTCGAGCTCATTTGAAACACATTTTTTAGTTAGCGAGTCCACCACCCTACCTTTGGAGCTCATTTGAAACACATTTTTAAGCGAGTCCACGACCCTACCTTTCGAGCTCATTTGAAACACATTTTTCGGCGAGTCCCCCATTTTTGCTTAGAAATGAGGCCGTTTTCGCTACCTTTCAAGCTCATTTGAAACAAATTTTTTAGCGAGTTCAGCATCCTACCATTCGAGCTCATTTGAAACACATTTTTAGGCGAGTCCACCATTTTTTCTTAGAAATGAGGTCGTTTACCCTACCTTCCGAGCTCATTTGAAAGACATTTTTTAGCCAGTCCACCAACCTACCTTTGGAGCTCATTTGAAACACATTTTTCGACGAGGCCACCATTTTTGCTTAGAAATGAGGCCGTTTACCCTACCTTTAGAGCTCATTTGAAACACATTTTTATGCGAGTCCACCACACTACCTTTCGAGCTCATTTGAAACACATTTTTCGGCGAGTCCACCATTTTTGCTTAGAAATGAGGCCGTTTACCCTACCTTTCCAGCTAATTTGAAACACATTTTTAGCGAGTCCACCACCCTACCTTTCCAGCTCATTTGAAACACATTTTTCGGTGAGTCCGCCATTTTTTCTTAGAAATGAGGCCGTTTACCCTACCTTTCGAGCTCATTTGAAACACATTTTTTAGTGAGACCACCACCCTACCTTTGGAGCTCATTTGAAACACATTTTTCGGCGAGTCCACCATTTTTGCTTAGAAATGAGGCCGTTTACCCTACCTTTCGAGCTCATTTGAAACACATTTTTTCGCGAGTCCACCGCCCTACCTTTGGAGCTCATTTGAAACACATTTTCGGCAAATCCACCATTTTTTCTTAGAAATGAGGCCGTTTACCCTACATTTCGAGCTCATTTTAAACACATTTTTTAGCAATTCTACCACCCTACCTTTGGAGCTAAATTGAAACACATTTTTCGACGAGGACACCATTTTTGCTTAGAAATGATGCCGTTTACCCTACCTTTAGAGCTCATTTGAAACACATTTTTAAGCGAGTCCACCACCCTACCTTTCGAGCTCATTTGAAACACATTTTTTGGCGACTTAGAAATGAGGTCGTTTACCCTATCTTTCGAGCTCATTCGAAACACATTTTTTAGCGAGTCCACCACCCTACCTTTCGAGCTTATTTGAAACACTTTTTTTGGTGATTCCCCCATTTTTGTATAGAAATGAGGCCGTTTACCCTACATTTCGAGCTCATTTCAAACACATTTTTTAGCGAGTCCACCACCCTACCTTTCGAGCTCATTTGAAACACATTTTGTGAGGTTGTTTACCCTACCTTTAGAGCTCATTTGAAACACATTTTTATGCGAGTCCACCACACTACCTTTCGAGCTCATTTGAAACACATTTTTCGGCGAGTCCACCATTTTTGCTTAGAAATGAGGTCGTTTACCCTACCTTTCCAGCTAATTTGAAACACATTTTTTAGCGAGTCCACCACCCTACCTTTCCAGCTCATTTGAAACACATTTTTCGGTGAGTCCGCCATTTTTTCTTAGAAATGAGGCCGTTTACCCTACCTTTCGAGCTCATTTGAAACAAAATTTTTAGTGAGACCACCACCCTACCTTTGGAGCTCATTTGAAACACATTTTTCGGCGAGTCCACCATTTTTGCTTAGAAATGAGGCCGTTTACCCTACCTTTCGAGCTCATTTGAAACACATTTTTTTGCGAGTCCACCGCCCTACCTTTGGAGCTCATTTGAAACACATTTTCGGCAAATCCACCATTTTTTCTTAGAAATGAGGCCGTTTACCCTACATTTCGAGCTCATTTTAAACACATTTTTTAGCAATTCTACCACCCTACCTTTGGAGCTAAATTGAAACACATTTTTCGACGAGGACACCATTTTTGCTTAGAAATGATGCCGTTTACCCTACCTTTAGAGCTCATTTGAAACACATTTTTAAGCGAGTCCACCACCCTACCTTTCGAGCTCATTTGAAACACATTTTTCGGCGACTTAGAAATGAGGTCGTTTACCCTATCTTTCGAGCTCATTTGAAACACATTTTTTAGCGAGTCCACCACCCTACCTTTCGAGCTTATTTGAAACACTTTTTTTGGTGATTCCCCCATTTTTGTATAGAAATGAGGCCGTTTACCCTACCTTTCGAGCTCATTTGAAACACATTTTTTAGCGAGTCCACCACCCTACCTTTCGAGCTCATTTGAAACACATTTTGTGAGGTTGTTTACCCTACCTTTCGAGCTCATTTGAAACACATTTTAAGCGAGTCCACCACCCTACCTTTCGAGCTCATTTGAAACACATTTTTTAGCGAGTCCACCACCATACCTTTGGAGCTCATTTGAAACACATTTTTCGGCGAGGACACCATTTTTGCTTAGAAATGAGACTGTAAACCCTACCTTTCCAGCTCATTTGAAACACATTTTGAAGCGAGTCCACCACCGTACCTTTCGAACTCATTTGAAATACATTTTTCGGCGAGTTCACCACCCTACCATTGGATCTTATTTGAAACACATTTTTTGGCGAGTCCACCATTTTTGCTTAGAAATGGGGTCGTTTACCATACCTTTCGAGCTCATTTGAAACACATTTTTTAGCGAGTCTACCACCCTACCTTTGGAGCTCATTTGAAACACATTTTTTGTCGTGGCCACCATTTTTTGCTTAGAAATGAGGTTGTTTACCCTACCTTTCGAACTCATTTGAAACACATTTTTAAACGAGTCCACCACCCTACCTTTCGAGCTCATATGAAACACATTTTCGGCGAGTCCACCATATTTGCTTAGAAATGAGGCTGTTTATCCTACCTTTCGAGCTCATTTGAAACACATTTTTAAGCGAGTCCACCACCCTACCTATTGAACTCATTTGAAACATATTTTTCAGCTAGTCGGCCATTTTTGCTTACAAATTAGGCCGTTTACCCTACCTTTGGAGCTCATTTGAAACACATTTTTCGGTGAGTCTACCATTTTTGCTCAAAAATAAGGCCGTTTACCCAACCATTCGAGCTCATTTGAAACACATTTTTTAGTTAGCGAGTCCACCACCCTACCTTTGGAGCTCATTTGAAACACATTTTTAAGCGAGTCCACGACCCTACCTTTCGAGCTCATTTGAAACACATTTTTCGGCGAGTCCCCCATTTTTGCTTAGAAATGAGGCCGTTTTCGCTACCTTTCAAGCTCATTTGAAACACATTTTTTAGCGAGTTCAGCATCCTACCATTCGAGCTCATTTGAAACACATTTTTAGGCGAGTCCACCATTTTTTCTTAGAAATGAGGTCGTTTACCCTACCTTCCGAGCTCATTTGAAAGACATTTTTTAGCCAGTCCACCAACCTACCTTTGGAGCTCATTTGAAACACATTTTTCGACGAGGCCACCATTTTTGCTTAGAAATGAGGCCGTTTACCCTACCTTTAGAGCTCATTTGAAACACATTTTTATGCGAGTCCACCACACTACCTTTCGAGCTCATTTGAAACACATTTTTCGGCGAGTCCACCATTTTTGCTTAGAAATGAGGCCGTTTACCCTACCTTTCCAGCTAATTTGAAACACATTTTTAGCGAGTCCACCACCCTACCTTTCCAGCTCATTTGAAACACATTTTTCGGTGAGTCCGCCATTTTTTCTTAGAAATGAGGCCGTTTACCCTACCTTTCGAGCTCATTTGAAACACATTTTTTAGTGAGACCACCACCCTACCTTTGGAGCTCATTTGAAACACATTTTTCGGCGAGTCCACCATTTTTGCTTAGAAATGAGGCCGTTTACCCTACCTTTCGAGCTCATTTGAAACACATTTTTTCGCGAGTCCACCGCCCTACCTTTGGAGCTCATTTGAAACACATTTTCGGCAAATCCACCATTTTTTCTTAGAAATGAGGCCGTTTACCCTACATTTCGAGCTCATTTTAAACACATTTTTTAGCAATTCTACCACCCTACCTTTGGAGCTAAATTGAAACACATTTTTCGACGAGGACACCATTTTTGCTTAGAAATGATGCCGTTTACCCTACCTTTAGAGCTCATTTGAAACACATTTTTAAGCGAGTCCACCACCCTACCTTTCGAGCTCATTTGAAACACATTTTGTGAGGTTGTTTACCCTACCTTTCGAGCTCATTTGAAACACATTTTAAGCGAGTCCACCACCCTACCTTTCGAGCTCATTTGAAACACATTTTTTAGCGAGTCGACCACCATACCTTTGGAGCTCATTTGAAACACATTTTTCGGCGAGGACACCAGTTTTGCTTAGAAATGAGACTGTAAACCCTACCTTTCCAGCTCATTTGAAACACATTTTGAAGCGAGTCCACCACCGTACCTTTCGAACTCATTTGAAATACATTTTTCGGCGAGTTCACCACCCTACCATTGGATCTTATTTGAAACACATTTTTTGGCGAGTCCACCATTTTTGCTTAGAAATGGGGTCGTTTACCATACCTTTCGAGCTTATTTGAAACACATTTTTTAGCGAGTCTACCACCCTACCTTTGGAGCTCATTTGAAACACATTTTTTGTCGTGGCCACCATTTTTTGCTTAGAAATGAGGCTGTTTACCCTACCTTTCGAACTCATTTGAAACACATTTTTAACGAGTCCACCACCCTACCTTTCGAGCTCATATGAAACACATTTTCGGCGAGTCCACCATATTTGCTTAGAAATGAGGCTGTTTATCCTACCTTTCGAGCTCATTTGAAACACATTTTTAAGCGAGTCCACCACCCTACCTATTGAACTCATTTGAAACATATTTTTCAGCTAGTCGGCCATTTTTGCTTACAAATTAGGCCGTTTACCCTACCTTTGGATCTCATTTGAAACACATTTTTTGGTGAGTCCATCATTTTTGCTTATAAATGAGGCCGTTTACCATACCTTTCGAGCTCATTTGAAACACATTTTTTAGCGAGTGTACCACCCTACCTTTGGAGCTCATTTGAAACACATTTTTCGGCGAGGCCACCATTCTTGCTTAGAAATGAGGCCGTTTACCCTACCTTTCGAGCTCATTTGAAACACATTTTTAAGCGAGTGCACCACCCTACCTTTTTAAGCTCATTTGAAACACATTTTTCGGCGAGTCCAACATTTTTGCTTAGAAATGAGGCTGTTTACCCTACCTTTCGAGCTCATTTGAAACACATTTTTTAGCGAGTCCAGCACCCTACCTTTGGAGCTCATTTGAAACACATTTTTCGGCAAGTCCAACATTTTTTCTTAGAAATGGGGCCGTTTACCCTACCTTTCGAGCTCATTTGAAACACATTATTAAGCGAGTCCACCACCCTACCTTTGGTGCTCAATTTAAACACATTTTTGGCGAGGCCACCATTTTTGATTAGAAATGAGGCCGTTTACCCTACCTTTCGAGCTCATTTGAAACACATTTTTTAGCGAGTCCACCACCGTTCCTTTCGAGCTCATTTAAAACACATTTTTCGGCGAGTCCACCATTTTTGCTTAGAAATGAGGCTGTTTACCCTACCTTTCGAGCTAATTTGAAACACATCTTTTAGCGAGTCCACCGCCCTACCTTTCGAGCTCATATGAAACACATTTTTTAGCGAGTCTACCACCCTACCTTTGGAGCTCATTTGAAACACATTTTTCGGCAAGTCCAACATTTTTTCTTAAAAATGGGGCCGTTTAGCCTACCTTTCGAGCTCATTTTAAACACATTTTTCAGCGAGTCTACCACCCTACCTTTGGAGCTAATTTGAAACACATTTTTGGACGAGGCCACCATTTTTGTTTAGAAATGAGGCCGTTTACCCTACCTTTGGAGCTCATTTGAAACACATTTTTATGCGAGTCCACCACACTACCTTTCGAGCTCATTTGAAACACATTTTTCGGCGAGTCCACCATTTTTGCTTAGAAATGAGGCCGTTTATCCTACCTTTCCAGCTCATTTGAAACACATTTTTTAGCGAGTCAACCACCCTACCTTTGGAGCTCATTTGAAACACATTTTTCGGCGAGTCCACCAATTTTTCTTAGAAATGAGGCCGCTCACCCTACCTTTCGAGCTCATTTGAAACACATTTTTTAGCAAGTCAACCAGCCTAACTTTGGAGCTCATTTGAAACACATTTTTCGGCGAGTCCAGCATTTTTGCTTAGAAATGAGGCTGTTTACCCTACCTTTCGAGCTCATTTGAAACACATTTTTTAGCGAGTCCACCACCCTACCTTTGGAGTTCATTTGAAACACATTTTTCGGCAAGTCCAACATTTTTTCTTAGAAATGGGGCCATTTACCCTACCTTTCGAGCTCATTTTAAACACATTTTTTAGCGAGTCTACCAACCTACCTTTGGAGCTAATTTGAAACACATTTTTCGACGAGGCCACCATTTTTGCTTAGAAATGAGGCCGTTTACCCTACCTTTAGATCTCATTTGAACCACATTTTTAAGCGAGTCAACCACCCTACATTTCGAGCTCATTTGAAACACATTGTTTGGTGAGTCCACCATTTTTGCTTAGAAATGAGGCCGTTTATCCTACCTTTCGATCTCAGTCGAAACACATTTTTTAGCGAGTCCACCACCCTACCTTTCAAGCTCATTTGAAACACATTTTTCGGCGAGTCCACCTTTTTTTCTTAGAAATGAGGCCGTTTACCATACCTTTCGAGCTCAACTGAAACACATTTTTTAGCGAGTCTACCACCCTACCTTTGGAGCTCATTTGAAACACATTTTTAAGCGAGTCCAACACCCTACCTTTGGAGCTCAATTTAAACAATGTTTTTGGCGAGGCCACTATTTTTGCTTAGAAATGAGGCCGTTTACCCTACCTTTCGAGCTCATTTGAAACACATTTTGTAGCGAGTCCACCACCCTACCTTTCGAGCTCATTTAAAACATATTTTTCGGTGAGTCCACCATTTTTTCTTAGAAATGAGGCCGTTTACCCTACCTTTCGAGCTCATTTGAAACACATCTTTTAGCGAGTCCACCGCCATACCTTTCGAGCTTATTTGAAACACGTTTTTTGGCGAGTCCACCATTTTTGCATAGAAATGAGGCCGTTTACCCTACCTTTCGAGCTCATTTGAAACACATTTTTTAGCGAGTCCACCACCCTACCTTTCGAGCTCATTTAAAACACATTTTTCGGCGAGTCCACCATTTTTGCTTAGAAATGAGGTTGTTTACCCTATCTTTCGAGGTCATTTAAAACACATCTTTTAGCGAGTCCACCGCCCTACCTCTCGAGCTCATATGAAACACATTTTTTAGCGAGTCTACCACCCTACCTTTGGAGCTCATTTGAAACACATTTTTTGGCAAGTCCAACATTTTTTCTTAAAAATGGGGCCGTTTAGCCTACCTTTCGAGCTACTTTTAAACACATTTTTTAGCGAGTCTACCACCCTACCTTTGGAGCTAATTTGAAACACTTTTTTGGACGAGGCCACCATTTTTGCTTAGAAATGAGGCCGTTTACCCTACCTTTAGAGCTCATTTAAAACACATTTTTATGCGACTCCACCATACTACCTTTCGAGCTCATTTGAAACACATTTTTCGGCGAGTCCACCATTTTTGCTTAGAAATGAGGCCGTTTGCCCTACCTTTCCAGCTCATTTGAAACACATTTTTTAGCGAGTCAACCACCCTACCTTTGGAGCTCATTTGAAACACATTTTTCGGCGAGTCCACCAATTTTTCTTAGAAATGAGGCCGTTTACCCTACCTTTCGAGCTTATTTGAAACACATTTATTAGCGAGTCAACCACCCTACCTTTGGAGCTCATTTGAAACACATTTTTCGGCGAGTCCAGCATTTTTGCTTAGAAATGAGCATGTTTACCCTACCTTTCGAGATCATTTGAAACACATTTTTTAGCGAGTCCACCACCCTACCTTTAGAGCTCATTTGAAACACATTTTTTGGCAAGTCCAACATTTTTTCTTAGAAATGGGGCCGTTTACCCTACCTTTCGAGCTCATTTTAAACACATTTTTTAGCGAGTCTACCAACCTACCTTTGGAGCTAATTTGAAACACATTTTTCGACGAGGCCACCATTTTTGCTTAGAAATGAGGCCGTTTACCCTACCTTTAGATCTCATTTGAAACACATTTTTAAGCGAGTCAACCACCCTACATTTCGAGCTCATTTGAAACACATTTTTTGGTGAGTCCACCATTTTAGCTTAGAAATGAGGCCGTTTACCCTACCTTTCGAGCTCAGTTGAAACACATTTTTTAGCGAGTCCACCACCCTACCTTTCAAGCTCATTTGAAACACATTTTTCGGCGAGTCCACCTTTTTTTCTTAGAAATGAGGCCGTTTACCATACCTTTCGAGCTCAATTGAAACACATTTTTTAGCGAGTCTACCACCCTACCTTTGGAGCTCATTTGAAACAAATTTTTAAGCGAGTCCACCACCCTAGCTTTGGAGCTCAATTTAAACAATTTTTTTGGCGAGGCCACCATTTTTGCTTAGAAATGAGGCTGTTTACCCTACCTTTTGAGCTCATTTGAAACACATCTTTTAGCGAGTCCACCGCCCTACCTTTCGAGCTCATATGAAATACATTTTTTAGCGAGTCTACCACCCTACCTTTGGAGCTCATTTGAAACACATTTTTCGGCGAGTCCACCATTTTTGCTTAGAAATGAGGCCGTTTACCCTACCTTTCGAGCTCATTTGAAACACATTTTTTCGCGAGTCCACCGCCCTACCTTTGGAGCTCATTTGAAACACATTTTCGGCAAATCCACCATTTTTGCTTAGAAATTGAGGCCGTTTACCCTACATTTCGAGCTCATTTTAAACACATTTTTTAGCAATTCTACCACCCTACCTTTGGAGCTAAATTGAAACACATTTTTCGACGAGGACACCATTTTTGCTTAGAAATGATGCCGTTTACCCTACCTTTAGAGCTCATTTGAAACACATTTTTAAGCGAGTCCACCACCCTACCTTTCGAGCTCATTTGAAACACATTTTTCGGCGACTTAGAAATGAGGTCGTTTACCCTATCTTTCGAGCTCATTCGAAACACATTTTTTAGCGAGTCCACCACCCTACCTTTCGAGCTTATTTGAAACACATTTTGTGAGGTTGTTTACCCTACCTTTCGAGCTCATTTGAAACACATTTTTTAGCGAGTCCACCACCCTACCTTTCGAGCTCATTTGAAACACATTTTGTGAGGTTGTTTACCCTACCTTTCGAGCTCATTTGAAACACATTTTAAGCGAGTCCACCACCCTACCTTTCGAGCTCATTTGAAACACATTTTTTAGCGAGTCGACCACCATACCTTTGGAGCTCATTTGAAACACATTTTTGGGCGAGGACACCAGTTTTGCTTAGAAATGAGACTGTAAACCCTACCTTTCCAGCTCATTTGAAACACATTTTGAAGCGAGTCCACCACCGTACCTTTCGAACTCATTTGAAATACATTTTTCGGCGAGTTCACCACCCTACCATTGGATCTTATTTGAAACACATTTTTTGGCGAGTCCACCATTTTTGCTTAGAAATGGGGTCGTTTACCATACCTTTCGAGCTTATTTGAAACACATTTTTTAGCGAGTCTACCACCCTACCTTTGGAGCTCATTTGAAACACATTTTTTGTCGTGGCCACCATTTTTTGCTTAGAAATGAGGCTGTTTACCCTACCTTTCGAACTCATTTGAAACACATTTTTAACGAGTCCACCACCCTACCTTTCGAGCTCATATGAAACACATTTTCGGCGAGTCCACCATATTTGCTTAGAAATGAGGCTGTTTATCCTACCTTTCGAGCTCATTTGAAACACATTTTTAAGCGAGTCCACCACCCTACCTATTGAACTCATTTGAAACATATTTTTCAGCTAGTCGGCCATTTTTGCTTACAAATTAGGCCGTTTACCCTACCTTTGGATCTCATTTGAAACACATTTTTTGGTGAGTCCATCATTTTTGCTTATAAATGAGGCCGTTTACCATACCTTTCGAGCTCATTTGAAACACATTTTTTAGCGAGTGTACCACCCTACCTTTGGAGCTCATTTGAAACACATTTTTCGGCGAGGCCACCATTCTTGCTTAGAAATGAGGCCGTTTACCCTACCTTTCGAGCTCATTTGAAACACATTTTTAAGCGAGTGCACCACCCTACCTTTTTAAGCTCATTTGAAACACATTTTTCGGCGAGTCCAACATTTTTGCTTAGAAATGAGGCTGTTTACCCTACCTTTCGAGCTCATTTGAAACACATTTTTTAGCGAGTCCAGCACCCTACCTTTGGAGCTCATTTGAAACACATTTTTCGGCAAGTCCAACATTTTTTCTTAGAAATGGGGCCGTTTACCCTACCTTTCGAGCTCATTTGAAACACATTATTAAGCGAGTCCACCACCCTACCTTTGGTGCTCAATTTAAACACATTTTTGGCGAGGCCACCATTTTTGATTAGAAATGAGGCCGTTTACCCTACCTTTCGAGCTCATTTGAAACACATTTTTTAGCGAGTCCACCACCGTTCCTTTCGAGCTCATTTAAAACACATTTTTCGGCGAGTCCACCATTTTTGCTTAGAAATGAGGCTGTTTACCCTACCTTTCGAGCTAATTTGAAACACATCTTTTAGCGAGTCCACCGCCCTACCTTTCGAGCTCATATGAAACACATTTTTTAGCGAGTCTACCACCCTACCTTTGGAGCTCATTTGAAACACATTTTTCGGCAAGTCCAACATTTTTTCTTAAAAATGGGGCCGTTTAGCCTACCTTTCGAGCTCATTTTAAACACATTTTTCAGCGAGTCTACCACCCTACCTTTGGAGCTAATTTGAAACACATTTTTGGACGAGGCCACCATTTTTGTTTAGAAATGAGGCCGTTTACCCTACCTTTGGAGCTCATTTGAAACACATTTTTATGCGAGTCCACCACACTACCTTTCGAGCTCATTTGAAACACATTTTTCGGCGAGTCCACCATTTTTGCTTAGAAATGAGGCCGTTTATCCTACCTTTCCAGCTCATTTGAAACACATTTTTTAGCGAGTCAACCACCCTACCTTTGGAGCTCATTTGAAACACATTTTTCGGCGAGTCCACCAATTTTTCTTAGAAATGAGGCCGCTCACCCTACCTTTCGAGCTCATTTGAAACACATTTTTTAGCAAGTCAAACCAGCCTAACTTTGGAGCTCATTTGAAACACATTTTTCGGCGAGTCAGCATTTTTGCTTAGAAATGAGGCTGTTACCTACCTTTCGAGCTCATTTGAAACACATTTTTTAGCGAGTCCACCACCCTACCTTTGGAGTTCATTTGAAACACATTTTTCGGCAAGTCCAACATTTTTTCTTAGAAATGGGGCCATTTACCCTACCTTTCGAGCTCATTTTAAACACATTTTTTAGCGAGTCTACCAACCTACCTTTGGAGCTAATTTGAAACACATTTTTCGACGAGGCCACCATTTTTGCTTAGAAATGAGGCCGTTTACCCTACCTTTAGATCTCATTTGAACCACATTTTTAAGCGAGTCAACCACCCTACATTTCGAGCTCATTTGAAACACATTGTTTGGTGAGTCCACCATTTTTGCTTAGAAATGAGGCCGTTTATCCTACCTTTCGATCTCAGTCGAAACACATTTTTTAGCGAGTCCACCACCCTACCTTTCAAGCTCATTTGAAACACATTTTTCGGCGAGTCCACCTTTTTTTCTTAGAAATGAGGCCGTTTACCATACCTTTCGAGCTCAACTGAAACACATTTTTTAGCGAGTCTACCACCCTACCTTTGGAGCTCATTTGAAACACATTTTTAAGCGAGTCCAACACCCTACCTTTGGAGCTCAATTTAAACAATGTTTTTGGCGAGGCCACTATTTTTTCTTAGAAATGAGGCCGTTTACCCTACCTTTCGAGCTCATTTGAAACACATTTTGTAGCGAGTCCACCACCCTACCTTTCGAGCTCATTTAAAACATATTTTTCGGTGAGTCCACCATTTTTTCTTAGAAATGAGGCCGTTTACCCTACCTTTCGAGCTCATTTGAAACACATCTTTTAGCGAGTCCACCGCCATACCTTTCGAGCTTATTTGAAACACGTTTTTTGGCGAGTCCACCATTTTTGCATAGAAATGAGGCCGTTTACCCTACCTTTCGAGCTCATTTGAAACACATTTTTTAGCGAGTCCACCACCCTACCTTTCGAGCTCATTTAAAACACATTTTTCGGCGAGTCCACCATTTTTGCTTAGAAATGAGGTTGTTTACCCTATCTTTCGAGGTCATTTAAAACACATCTTTTAGCGAGTCCACCGCCCTACCTCTCGAGCTCATATGAAACACATTTTTTAGCGAGTCTACCACCCTACCTTTGGAGCTCATTTGAAACACATTTTTTGGCAAGTCCAACATTTTTTCTTAAAAATGGGGCCGTTTAGCCTACCTTTCGAGCTACTTTTAAACACATTTTTTAGCGAGTCTACCACCCTACCTTTGGAGCTAATTTGAAACACTTTTTTGGACGAGGCCACCATTTTTGCTTAGAAATGAGGCCGTTTACCCTACCTTTAGAGCTCATTTAAAACACATTTTTATGCGACTCCACCATACTACCTTTCGAGCTCATTTGAAACACATTTTTCGGCGAGTCCACCATTTTTGCTTAGAAATGAGGCCGTTTGCCCTACCTTTCCAGCTCATTTGAAACACATTTTTTAGCGAGTCAACCACCCTACCTTTGGAGCTCATTTGAAACACATTTTTCGGCGAGTCCACCAATTTTTCTTAGAAATGAGGCCGTTTACCCTACCTTTCGAGCTTATTTGAAACACATTTATTAGCGAGTCAACCACCCTACCTTTGGAGCTCATTTGAAACACATTTTTCGGCGAGTCCAGCATTTTTGCTTAGAAATGAGCATGTTTACCCTACCTTTCGAGATCATTTGAAACACATTTTTTAGCGAGTCCACCACCCTACCTTTAGAGCTCATTTGAAACACATTTTTTGGCAAGTCCAACATTTTTTCTTAGAAATGGGGCCGTTTACCCTACCTTTCGAGCTCATTTTAAACACATTTTTTAGCGAGTCTACCAACCTACCTTTGGAGCTAATTTGAAACACATTTTTCGACGAGGCCACCATTTTTGCTTAGAAATGAGGCCGTTTACCCTACCTTTAGATCTCATTTGAAACACATTTTTAAGCGAGTCAACCACCCTACATTTCGAGCTCATTTGAAACACATTTTTTGGTGAGTCCACCATTTTAGCTTAGAAATGAGGCCGTTTACCCTACCTTTCGAGCTCAGTTGAAACACATTTTTTAGCGAGTCCACCACCCTACCTTTCAAGCTCATTTGAAACACATTTTTCGGCGAGTCCACCTTTTTTTCTTAGAAATGAGGCCGTTTACCATACCTTTCGAGCTCAATTGAAACACATTTTTTAGCGAGTCTACAACCCTACCTTTGGAGCTCATTTGAAACAAATTTTTAAGCGAGTCCACCACCCTAGCTTTGGAGCTCAATTTAAACAATTTTTTTGGCGAGGCCACCATTTTTGCTTAGAAATGAGGCTGTTTACCCTACCTTTTGAGCTCATTTGAAACACATCTTTTAGCGAGTCCACCGCCCTACCTTTCGAGCTCATATGAAATACATTTTTTAGCGAGTCTACCACCCTACCTTTGGAGCTCATTTGAAACACATTTTTCGGCGAGTCCACCATTTTTGCTTAGAAATGAGGCCGTTTACCCTACCTTTCGAGCTCATTTGAAACACATTTTTTCGCGAGTCCACCGCCCTACCTTTGGAGCTCATTTGAAACACATTTTCGGCAAATCCACCATTTTTGCTTAGAAATTGAGGCCGTTTACCCTACATTTCGAGCTCATTTTAAACACATTTTTTAGCAATTCTACCACCCTACCTTTGGAGCTAAATTGAAACACATTTTTCGACGAGGACACCATTTTTGCTTAGAAATGATGCCGTTTACCCTACCTTTAGAGCTCATTTGAAACACATTTTTAAGCGAGTCCACCACCCTACCTTTCGAGCTCATTTGAAACACATTTTTCGGCGACTTAGAAATGAGGTCGTTTACCCTATCTTTCGAGCTCATTCGAAACACATTTTTTAGCGAGTCCACCACCCTACCTTTCGAGCTTATTTGAAACACATTTTGTGAGGTTGTTTACCCTACCTTTCGAGCTCATTTGAAACACATTTTTTAGCGAGTCCACCACCCTACCTTTCGAGCTCATTTGAAACACATTTTGTGAGGTTGTTTACCCTACCTTTCGAGCTCATTTGAAACACATTTTAAGCGAGTCCACCACCCTACCTTTCGAGCTCATTTGAAACACATTTTTTAGCGAGTCCACCACCATACCTTTGGAGCTCATTTGAAACAGATTTTTGGGCGAGGACACCAGTTTTGCTTAGAAATGAGACTGTAAACCCTACCTTTCCAGCTCATTTGAAACACATTTTGAAGCGAGTCCACCACCGTACCTTTCGAACTCATTTGAAATACATTTTTCGGCGAGTTCACAACCCTACCATTGGATCTTATTTGAAACACATTTTTTGGCGAGTCCACCATTTTTGCTTAGAAATGTGGCCGTTTGCCCTATCTTTCGAGCTCATTTGAAACACATTTTTTAGCGAGTCTACCACCCTACCTTTGGAGCTCATTTGAAACACATTTTTTGTCGTGGCCACCATTTTTTGCTTAGAAATGAGGCTGTTTACCCTACCTTTCGAACTCATTTGAAACACATTTTTTAATGAGTCCACCACCCTACCTTTCGAGCTCATATGAAACACATTTTCGGCGAGTCCACCATATTTGCTTAGAAATGAGGCTGTTTATCCTACCTTTCGAGCTCATTTGAAACACATTTTTAAGCGAGTCCACCACCCTACCTATTGAACTCATTTGAAACATATTTTTCAGCTAGTCGGCCATTTTTGCTTACAAATTAGGCCGTTTACCCTACCTTTGGATCTCATTTGAAACACATTTTTTGGTGAGTCCATCATTTTTGCTTATAAATGAGGCCGTTTACCATACCTTTCGAGCTCATTTGAAACACATTTTTTAGCGAGTGTACCACCCTACCTTTGGAGCTCATTTGAAACACATTTTTCGGCGAGGCCACCATTCTTGCTTAGAAATGAGGCCGTTTACCCTACCTTTCGAGCTCATTTGAAACACATTTTTAAGCGAGTGCAGCACCCTTCCTTTTTAAGCTCATTTGAAACACATTTTTCGGCGAGTCCAACATTTTTGCTTAGAAATGAGGCTGTTTACCCTACCTTTCGAGCTCATTTGAAACACATTTTTTAGCGAGTCCAGCACCCTACCTTTGGAGCTCATTTGAAACACATTTTTCGGCAAGTCCAACATTTTTTCTTAGAAATGGGGCCGTTTACCCTACCTTTCGAGCTCATTTGAAACACATTATTAAGCGAGTCCACCACCCTACCTTTGGTGCTCAATTTAAACACATTTTTGGCGAGGCCACCATTTTTGATTAGAAATGAGGCCGTTTACCCTACCTTTCGAGCTCATTTGAAACACATTTTTTAGCGAGTCCACCACCGTACCTTTCGAGCTCATTTAACACACATTTTTCGGCGAGTCCACCATTTTTGCTTAGAAATGAGGCTGTTTACCCTACCTTTCGAGCTAATTTGAAACACATCTTTTAGCGAGTCCACCGCCCTACCTTTCGAGCTCATATGAAACACATTTTTTAGCGAGTCTACCACCCTACCTTTGGAGCTCATTTGAAACACATTTTTCGGCAAGTCCAACATTTTTTCTTAAAAATGGGGCCGTTTAGCCTACCTTTCGAGCTCATTTTAAACACATTTTTCAGCGAGTCTACCACCCTACCTTTGGAGCTAATTTGAAACACATTTTTGGACGAGGCCACCATTTTTGCTTAGAAATGAGGCCGTTTACCCTACCTTTAGAGCTCATTTGAAACACATTTTTATGCGAGTCCACCACACTACCTTTCGAGCTCATTTGAAACACATTTTTCGGCGAGTCCACCATTTTTGCTTAGAAATGAGGCCGTTTATCCTACCTTTCCAGCTCATTTGAAACACATTTTTTAGCGAGTCAACCACCCTACCTTTGGAGCTCATTTGAAACACATTTTTCGGCGAGTCCACCAATTTTTCTTAGAAATGAGGCCGCTCACCCTACCTTTCGAGCTCATTCGAAACACATTTTTTAGCGAGTCAACCAGCCTAACTTTGGAGCTCATTTGAAACACATTTTTCGGCGAGTCCAGCATTTTTGCTTAGAAATGAGGCTGTTTACCCTACCTTTCGAGCTCATTTGAAACACATTTTTTAGCGAGTCCACCACCCTACCTTTGGAGTTCATTTGAAACACATTTTTCGGCAAGTCCAACATTTTTTCTTAGAAATGGGGCCATTTACCCTACCTTTCGAGCTCATTTTAAACACATTTTTTAGCGAGTCTACCAACCTACCTTTGGAGCTAATTTGAAACACATTTTTCGACGAGGCCACCATTTTTGCTTAGAAATGAGGCCGTTTACCCTACCTTTAGATCTCATTTGAACCACATTTTTAAGCGAGTCAACCACCCTACATTTCGAGCTCATTTGAAACACATTGTTTGGTGAGTCCACCATTTTTGCTTAGAAATGAGGCCGTTTATCCTACCTTTCGATCTCAGTCGAAACACATTTTTTAGCGAGTCCACCACCCTACCTTTCAAGCTCATTTGAAACACATTTTTCGGCGAGTCCACCTTTTTTTCTTAGAAATGAGGCCGTTTACCATACCTTTCGAGCTCAATTGAAACACATTTTTTAGCGAGTCTACCACCCTACCTTTGGAGCTCATTTGAAACACATTTTTAAGCGAGTCCAACACCCTACCTTTGGAGCTCAATTTAAACAATGTTTTTGGCGAGGCCACTATTTTTGCTTAGAAATGAGGCCGTTTACCCTACCTTTCGAGCTCATTTGAAACACATTTTGTAGCGAGTCCACCACCCTACCTTTCGAGCTCATTTAAAACATATTTTTCGGTGAGTCCACCATTTTTTCTTAGAAATGAGGCCGTTTACCCTACCTTTCGAGCTCATTTGAAACACATCTTTTAGCGAGTCCACCGCCATACCTTTCGAGCTTATTTGAAACACGTTTTTTGGCGAGTCCACCATTTTTGCATAGAAATGAGGCCGTTTACCCTACCTTTCGAGCTCATTTGAAACACATTTTTTAGCGAGTCCACCACCCTACCTTTCGAGCTCATTTAAAACACATTTTTCGGCGAGTCCACCATTTTTGCTTAGAAATGAGGTTGTTTACCCTACCTTTCGAGGTCATTTAAAACACATCTTTTAGCGAGTCCACCGCCCTACCTCTCGAGCTCATATGAAACACATTTTTTAGCGAGTCTACCACCCTACCTTTGGAGCTCATTTGAAACACATTTTTTGGCAAGTCCAACATTTTTTCTTAAAAATGGGGCCGTTTAGCCTACCTTTCGAGCTACTTTTAAACACATTTTTTAGCGAGTCTACCACCCTACCTTTGGAGCTAATTTGAAACACTTTTTTGGACGAGGCCACCATTTTTGCTTAGAAATGAGGCCGTTTACCCTACCTTTAGAGCTCATTTAAAACACATTTTTATGCGACTCCACCATACTACCTTTCGAGCTCATTTGAAACACATTTTTCGGCGAGTCCACCATTTTTGCTTAGAAATGAGGCCGTTTGCCCTACCTTTCCAGCTCATTTGAAACACATTTTTTAGCGAGTCAACCACCCTACCTTTGGAGCTCATTTGAAACACATTTTTCGGCGAGTCCACCAATTTTTCTTAGAAATGAGGCCGTTTACCCTACCTTTCGAGCTTATTTGAAACACATTTATTAGCGAGTCAACCACCCTACCTTTGGAGCTCATTTGAAACACATTTTTCGGCGAGTCCAGCATTTTTGCTTAGAAATGAGGTTGTTTACCCTACCTTTCGAGATCATTTGAAACACATTTTTTAGCGAGTCCACCACCCTACCTTTAGAGCTCATTTGAAACACATTTTTTGGCAAGTCCAACATTTTTTCTTAGAAATGGGGCCGTTTACCCTACCTTTCGAGCTCATTTTAAACACATTTTTTAGCGAGTCTACCAACCTACCTTTGGAGCTAATTTGAAACACATTTTTCGACGAGGCCACCATTTTTGCTTAGAAATGAGGCCGTTTACCCTACCTTTAGATCTCATTTGAAACACATTTTTAAGCGAGTCAACCACCCTACATTTCGAGCTCATTTGAAACACATTTTTTGGTGAGTCCACCATTTTAGCTTAGAAATGAGGCCGTTTACCCTACCTTTCGAGCTCAGTTGAAACACATTTTTTAGCGAGTCCACCACCCTACCTTTCAAGCTCATTTGAAACACATTTTTCGGCGAGTCCACCTTTTTTTCTTAGAAATGAGGCCGTTTACCATACCTTTCGAGCTCAATTGAAACACATTTTTTAGCGAGTCTACCACCCTACCTTTGGAGCTTATTTGAAACAAATTTTTAAGCGAGTCCACCACCCTACCTTTGGAGCTCAATTTAAACAATTTTTTTGGCGAGGCCACCATTTTTGCTTAGAAATGAGGCTGTTTACCCTACCTTTTGAGCTCATTTGAAACACATCTTTTAGCGAGTCCACCGCCCTACCTTTCGAGCTCATATGAAATACATTTTTTAGCGAGTCTACCACCCTACCTTTGGAGCTCATTTGAAACACATTTTTCGGCGAGTCCACCATTTTTGCTTAGAAATGAGGCCGTTTACCCTACCTTTCGAGCTCATTTGAAACACATTTTTTCGCGAGTCCACCGCCCTACCTTTGGAGCTCATTTGAAACACATTTTCGGCAAATCCACCATTTTTGCTTAGAAATTGAGGCCGTTTACCCTACATTTCGAGCTCATTTTAAACACATTTTTTAGCAATTCTACCACCCTACCTTTGGAGCTAAATTGAAACACATTTTTCGACGAGGACACCATTTTTGCTTAGAAATGATGCCGTTTACCCTACCTTTAGAGCTCATTTGAAACACATTTTTAAGCGAGTCCACCACCCTACCTTTCGAGCTCATTTGAAACACATTTTTCGGCGACTTAGAAATGAGGTCGTTTACCCTATCTTTCGAGCTCATTCGAAACACATTTTTTAGCGAGTCCACCACCCTACCTTTCGAGCTTATTTGAAACACTTTTTTTGGTGATTCCCCCATTTTTGTATAGAAATGAGGCCGTTTACCCTACATTTCGAGCTCATTTCAAACACATTTTTTAGCGAGTCCACCACCCTACCTTTCGAGCTCATTTGAAACACATTTTGTGAGGTTGTTTACCCTACCTTTCGAGCTCATTTGAAACACATTTTAAGCGAGTCCACCACCCTACCTTTCGAGCTCATTTGAAACACATTTTTTAGCGAGTCCACCACCATATCTTTGGAGCTCATTTGAAACACATTTTTCGGCGAGGACACCAGTTTTGCTTAGAAATGAGACTGTAAACCCTACCTTTCCAGCTCATTTGAAACACATTTTGAAGCGAGTCCACCACCGTACCTTTCGAACTCATTTGAAATACATTTTTCGGCGAGTTCACCACCCTACCATTGGATCTTATTTGAAACACATTTTTTGGCGAGTCCACCATTTTTGCTTAGAAATAGGGTCGTTTACCATACCTTTCGAGCTCATTTGAAACACATTTTTTAGCGAGTCTACCACCCTACCTTTGGAGCTCATTTGAAACACATTTTTTGTCGTGGCCACCATTTTTTGCTTAGAAATGAGGCTGTTTACCCTACCTTTCGAACTCATTTGAAACACATTTTTTAACGAGTCCACCACCCTACCTTTCGAGCTCATATGAAACACATTTTCGGCGAGTCCACCATATTTGCTTAGAAATGAGGCTGTTTATCCTACCTTTCGAGCTCATTTGAAACACATTTTTAAGCGAGTCCACCACCCTACCTATTGAACTCATTTGAAACATATTTTTCAGCTAGTCGGCCATTTTTGCTTACAAATTAGGCCGTTTACCCTACCTTTGGATCTCATTTGAAACACATTTTTTGGTGAGTCCATCATTTTTGCTTATAAATGAGGCCGTTTACCATACCTTTCGAGCTCATTTGAAACACATTTTTTAGCGAGTGTACCACCCTACCTTTGGAGCTCATTTGAAACACATTTTTCGGCGAGGCCACCATTCTTGCTTAGAAATGAGGCCGTTTACCCTACCTTTCGAGCTCATTTGAAACACATTTTTAAGCGAGTGCACCACCCTACCTTTTTAAGCTCATTTGAAACACATTTTTCGGCGAGTCCAACATTTTTGCTTAGAAATGAGGCTGTTTACCCTACCTTTCGAGCTCATTTGAAACACATTTTTTAGCGAGTCCAGCACCCTACCTTTGGAGCTCATTTGAAACACATTTTTCGGCAAGTCCAACATTTTTTCTTAGAAATGGGGCCGTTTACCCTACCTTTCGAGCTCATTTGAAACACATTATTAAGCGAGTCCACCACCCTACCTTTGGTGCTCAATTTAAACACATTTTTGGCGAGGCCACCATTTTTGATTAGAAATGAGGCCGTTTACCCTACCTTTCGAGCTCATTTGAAACACATTTTTTAGCGAGTCCACCACCGTACCTTTCGAGCTCATTTAACACACATTTTTCGGCGAGTCCACCATTTTTGCTTAGAAATGAGGCTGTTTACCCTACCTTTCGAGCTAATTTGAAACACATCTTTTAGCGAGTCCACCGCCCTACCTTTCGAGCTCATATGAAACACATTTTTTAGCGAGTCTACCACCCTACCTTTGGAGCTCATTTGAAACACATTTTTCGGCAAGTCCAACATTTTTTCTTAAAAATGGGGCCGTTTAGCCTACCTTTCGAGCTCATTTTAAACACATTTTTCAGCGAGTCTACGACCCTACCTTTGGAGCTAATTTGAAACACATTTTTGGACGAGGCCACCATTTTTGCTTAGAAATGAGGCCGTTTACCCTACCTTTAGAGCTCATTTGAAACACATTTTTATGCGAGTCCACCACACTACCTTTCGAGCTCATTTGAAACCCATTTTTCGGCGAGTCCACCATTTTTGCTTAGAAATGAGGCCGTTTATCCTACCTTTCCAGCTCATTTGAAACACATTTTTTAGCGAGTCAACCACCCTACCTTTGGAGCTCATTTGAAACACATTTTTCGGCGAGTCCACCAATTTTTCTTAGAAATGAGGCCGCTCACCCTACCTTTCGAGCTCATTTGAAACACATTTTTTAGCGAGTCCAGCACCCTACCTTTGGAGCTCATTTGAAACACATTTTTCGGCAAGTCCAACATTTTTTCTTAGAAATGGGGCCGTTTACCCTACCTTTCGAGCTCATTTGAAACACATTATTAAGCGAGTCCACCACCCTACCTTTGGTGCTCAATTTAAACACATTTTTGGCGAGGCCACCATTTTTGATTAGAAATGAGGCCGTTTACCCTACCTTTCGAGCTCATTTGAAACACATTTTTTAGCGAGTCCACCACCGTACCTTTCGAGCTCATTTAACACACATTTTTCGGCGAGTCCACCATTTTTGCTTAGAAATGAGGCTGTTTACCCTACCTTTCGAGCTAATTTGAAACACATCTTTTAGCGAGTCCACCGCCCTACCTTTCGAGCTCATATGAAACACATTTTTTAGCGAGTCTACCACCCTACCTTTGGAGCTCATTTGAAACACATTTTTCGGCAAGTCCAACATTTTTTCTTAAAAATGGGGCCGTTTAGCCTACCTTTCGAGCTCATTTTAAACACATTTTTCAGCGAGTCTACGACCCTACCTTTGGAGCTAATTTGAAACACATTTTTGGACGAGGCCACCATTTTTGCTTAGAAATGAGGCCGTTTACCCTACCTTTAGAGCTCATTTGAAACACATTTTTATGCGAGTCCACCACACTACCTTTCGAGCTCATTTGAAACCCATTTTTCGGCGAGTCCACCATTTTTGCTTAGAAATGAGGCCGTTTATCCTACCTTTCCAGCTCATTTGAAACACATTTTTTAGCGAGTCAACCAGCCTAACTTTGGAGCTCATTTGAAACACATTTTTCGGCGAGTCCAGCATTTTTGCTTAGAAATGAGGCTGTTTACCCTACCTTTCGAGCTCATTTGAAACACATTTTTTAGCGAGTCCACCACCCTACCTTTGGAGTTCATTTGAAACACATTTTTCGGCAAGTCCAACATTTTTTCTTAGAAATGGGGCCATTTACCCTACCTTTCGAGCTCATTTTAAACACATTTTTTAGCGAGTCTACCAACCTACCTTTGGAGCTAATTTGAAACACATTTTTCGACGAGGCCACCATTTTTGCTTAGAAATGAGGCCGTTTACCCTACCTTTAGATCTCATTTGAACCACATTTTTAAGCGAGTCAACCACCCTACATTTCGAGCTCATTTGAAACACATTGTTTGGTGAGTCCACCATTTTTGCTTAGAAATGAGGCCGTTTATCCTACCTTTCGATCTCAGTCGAAACACATTTTTTAGCGAGTCCACCACCCTACCTTTCAAGCTCATTTGAAACACATTTTTCGGCGAGTCCACCTTTTTTTCTTAGAAATGAGGCCGTTTACCATACCTTTCGAGCTCAATTGAAACACATTTTTTAGCGAGTCTACCACCCTACCTTTGGAGCTCATTTGAAACACATTTTTAAGCGAGTCCAACACCCTACCTTTGGAGCTCAATTTAAACAATGTTTTTGGCGAGGCCACTATTTTTGCTTAGAAATGAGGCCGTTTACCCTACCTTTCGAGCTCATTTGAAACACATTTTGTAGCGAGTCCACCACCCTACCTTTCGAGCTCATTTAAAACATATTTTTCGGTGAGTCCACCATTTTTTCTTAGAAATGAGGCCGTTTACCCTACCTTTCGAGCTCATTTGAAACACATCTTTTAGCGAGTCCACCGCCATACCTTTCGAGCTTATTTGAAACACGTTTTTTGGCGAGTCCACCATTTTTGCATAGAAATGAGGCCGTTTACCCTACCTTTCGAGCTCATTTGAAACACATTTTTTAGCGAGTCCACCACCCTACCTTTCGAGCTCATTTAAAACACATTTTTCGGCGAGTCCACCATTTTTGCTTAGAAATGAGGTTGTTTACCCTACCTTTCGAGGTCATTTAAAACACATCTTTTAGCGAGTCCACCGCCCTACCTCTCGAGCTCATATGAAACACATTTTTTAGCGAGTCTACCACCCTACCTTTGGAGCTCATTTGAAACACATTTTTTGGCAAGTCCAACATTTTTTCTTAAAAATGGGGCCGTTTAGCCTACCTTTCGAGCTACTTTTAAACACATTTTTTAGCGAGTCTACCACCCTACCTTTGGAGCTAATTTGAAACACTTTTTTGGACGAGGCCACCATTTTTGCTTAGAAATGAGGCCGTTTACCCTACCTTTAGAGCTCATTTAAAACACATTTTTATGCGACTCCACCATACTACCTTTCGAGCTCATTTGAAACACATTTTTCGGCGAGTCCACCATTTTTGCTTAGAAATGAGGCCGTTTGCCCTACCTTTCCAGCTCATTTGAAACACATTTTTTAGCGAGTCAACCACCCTACCTTTGGAGCTCATTTGAAACACATTTTTCGGCGAGTCCACCAATTTTTCTTAGAAATGAGGCCGTTTACCCTACCTTTCGAGCTTATTTGAAACACATTTATTAGCGAGTCAACCACCCTACCTTTGGAGCTCATTTGAAACACATTTTTCGGCGAGTCCAGCATTTTTGCTTAGAAATGAGGTTGTTTACCCTACCTTTCGAGATCATTTGAAACACATTTTTTAGCGAGTCCACCACCTTACCTTTAGAGCTCATTTGAAACACATTTTTTGGCAAGTCCAACATTTTTTCTTAGAAATGGGGCCGTTTACCCTACCTTTCGAGCTCATTTTAAACACATTTTTTAGCGAGTCTACCAACCTACCTTTGGAGCTAATTTGAAACACATTTTTCGACGAGGCCACCATTTTTGCTTAGAAATGAGGCCGTTTACCCTACCTTTAGATCTCATTTGAAACACATTTTTAAGCGAGTTAACCACCCTACATTTCGAGCTCATTTGAAACACATTTTTTGGTGAGTCCACCATTTTAGCTTAGAAATGAGGCCGTTTACCCTACCTTTCGAGCTCAGTTGAAACACATTTTTTAGCGAGTCCACCACCCTACCTTTCAAGCTCATTTGAAACACATTTTTCGGCGAGTCCACCTTTTTTTCTTAGAAATGAGGTCGTTTACCATACCTTTCGAGCTCAATTGAAACACATTTTTTAGCGAGTCTACCACCCTACCTTTGGAGCTCATTTGAAACAAATTTTTAAGCGAGTCCACCACCCTACCTTTGGAGCTCAATTTAAACAATTTTTTTGGCGAGGCCACCATTTTTGCTTAGAAATGAGGCTGTTTACCCTACCTTTTGAGCTCATTTGAAACACATCTTTTAGCGAGTCCACCGCCCTACCTTTCGAGCTCATATGAAATACATTTTTTAGCGAGTCTACCACCCTACCTTTGGAGCTCATTTGAAACACATTTTTCGGCAAGTCCAACATTTTTTCTTAAAAATGGGGCCGTTTAGCCTACCTTTCGAGCTCATTTTAAACACATTTTTTAGCGAGTCTACCACCCTACCTTTGGAGCTAATTGGAAACACATTTTTGGATGAGGCCACCATTTCTGCTTAGAAATGAGGCCGTTTACCCTACCTTTAGAGCTCATTTGAAACACATTTTTATTTGAGTCCACCACACTACCTTTCGAGCTCATTTGAAACACATTTTTCGGCGAGTCCACCTTTTTTGCTTAGAAATGAGTTCGTTTACCCTACCTTTCCAGCTCATTTGAAACACATTTTTTAGCGAGTCAACCACCCTACCTTTGGAGCTCATTTGAAACACATTTTTGGCGAGTCCACCAATTTTTCTTAGAAATGAGGCCGTTTACCCTACCTTTCGATCTCATTTGAAACACATTTTTTAGCGAGTCAACCACCCTACCTTTGGAGCTAATTTGAAACACATTTTTTGGCGAGTCCATCATTTTTGCTTAGAAATGAGGCTGTTTACCCTTCCTTTCGAGCTCATTTGAAACACATTTTTTAGCGAGTCCACCACCCTACCTTTGGAGCTCATTTGAAACACATTTTTCGGCATGTCCAACATTTTTTCTTAGAAATGGGGCCGTTGTCAGACCCTGAATTCAAGCTACACAAACGAAACGTATCGGTTGGGCCACACAACCAAGAACATACTGGGGTTACCAATCCCAGGAAACAATCAGGCCATGCTCGGAATGGATCATCGGCCGACAGTTCTTGACGACCCCAACGTCACATACGTTTCCAGATTGTGCACGCAAGAACCCAAAAAGTCTTCCAACTCGTATACTTCAACCATACACACATGGTATACGAGTCGGATTTTTAACAAGTTGAAACCACAGAATAAACCTAAGACACAAAGAAAGGAAATAATGTCCAAAAGCTCTCACTGAGCAAAATATATCAAATGGCACCAATCAGAGGACACATGTCCCAACATTACATCAAGCAGCGGAAACAGACCGGTCTGAGTACAGACAAGAAGCAAAGGGCCCAAGGCCGAAACGGAAAAGAAGGCCCATCCACGCAGTCCACCAGGAAGTAGCCTAGGGGAACTCTAACTACTCGTCGTAGGTCTCGTCGTCGAACTCCACGTAGTATCCACCAACCCGGTCGAGGGAAGGATCCTCAACTGCAGAAAAACCACAGCCTGCGAACGGGTCAATACACCGAAGCGTATCGAACAAGCTTAAGCTAACAGGTTACAAAACTGTAAGATTCCCAAAAATATGGGGGTAAGTGTACTTGGCGGCAGCAGCACTAGCAGACTAAAGAGACACGCTAAAACTTCCGTCTAATTAGAGAGGGATAAGAGAGCGTTTAAGTATCCACCTACAACTGACACCAGTCATAACCCATTCTCAAATTAACCCCCTCAACCAAGTATGAGGAAGCAATCCGGGAAACTCACACGTTAACAATTTTAGTTACCATTTAGGGTGTAAGTAATTCTATAGTTACTAGTCAAATTAATTAACAATGATTAGGTGTAAGTTGTCTAGATCTTGTTAGCCAGCATCATCACCAAGTCGTCCATAACCGTGGACACGGCTCATCGATAAGATTATACCCTGCAGGGGTGCACTACTGGACCCATACTCGCATGATCAACCCAGTCAAAAACATTAGGGCCTTTCAACCCAACTCTTTTACTTCACCGCGACAAGTCCAGGAGCCACGGGAGCTATGCTGGTCCCGGCCAAAAGGGTGCGAACTCCCGCAGGACACACCCCTCCGCACCAACAGGTCGCGACCTATATGCATGTAACAAGGCACACCGCCAAAGTAAAATACTACACTAGTATCATCAATGCATATGAGGCAAATGGAAAAACCCGAACTAGGTGTGGCTCCCGGACAAGTCGAAGTTCTAGTCAAAGTCGAGGGGGGCTCCATTGGGCCACCCACAAGTGGTTAGTGCGCTCAAAATTGGATCCGAGGACAAAATCTTAGTTCCTAGGTCGACACTGAACAGAACAAAGCACCTCGCAAGGCCTTCCGCCTGGTGCCTTATCTTTTAATTATAGAACCCCACAATAAGACATCAGTTTATTATAGTAGAACCATCTATCAAACTAAGCATATGAGATAAAAAAAAACAAAGGAACGACTCGCTCAACCAATTCTAAGCATGCACTACGACTCGCAAAGGCCAACAGGTAAACAAGCAAGGGGTTATAGGTTGTGGGGATATAGCTGTATAGGCTGCAGGATAAACATATGATGGGATCGCAATTCAAGAATCGATAACTAGGATAGCATAGATCAAAAGGCAAGAATGAAAACCCGACAATCGTGTAACCGGTTAGCAGAAGCTTGCCTGGCAGCTTGTGGCCTGGCACAAAAGCTGAAATCTCAAGGATGAAAGTATCGGCAGCAGACATGTCGTCGTCTACCCAGATAAGAGCAAAACACAGACAATAGGAAACATAATCAATACAAAGCAAATGCGCAATCAAATGATGTTGCAATATGGTATGAGATGATTAGGTCATATTAATGCGGGGATGAAATCCCGGCAAAAGATTAGGGTGCAAGTTATTTGTGTAACCAACAATTTAAATGTTGTTTAACCTATATAGCAAGTGGAATAGACATTAATTAATTAAATGCAAAGTATTTATCTACAACTCAAATTAAATGTTTATTAGCATGGCAAGGAGTGGTATAAAAGATATGAGCAATTTAAATGGAGTTAGGGCATTATATATTTATTACCCCACATATTCCATATTTAATTATTTAATTGAATTTGATAAATTAAACTAACCATTTAAAATAAATGATGCAAAATGACATAACAATGTTATATTAATGTTTATTGCATTTTTCTGATATAAAAACATATAAAGTTTATTTTATTTGGAGTTGTAAAAATAAAGTTATAGCAATTATAAAACCAGGGTCGTTTCTGAAAAAGTGCAGGGACTTATCCGTGATAGAAAAAGTATTTGTGAGGATTAAAAAGAAAGAACCAGAGAGCAGGGGGCTCTGGGTAAGTTTACAGCGCCTCTACCTATGACATGTGGGTCCCGCTGTCAGTTAGAGGGGAGAAATAAAAGGGGTGGACTTTTATTCACTCCGGCCAGGGGTCGAACTCGCGACGTCGTGCGCGCGGTTTGGATCGGTGCCCTAGCCACTGGGCTGGTTCGTGTTGGTGTTAGGAACAACGGGTTTTGTTATTTTGTACTGCTACTGCACTGCAAAAAAAACTCTGACGAAACTGACGGAAGTAAACTACAGTGCGCGGCGACAGACCAAATCCCGCCGGCGGCGACCATCCGGGGGCGGCGCCGCTGCCCGCGTGCGTGGAGGTGGTTGCGGGATGTGGGACGGATCCGTTTTGTGCGTCGGAGCCTAGTGGGGGGGCACGGGGACCTCGGGCCCGTCCTCGACTTCCGGCGACACGCCATGGCCGTGGCTGGGAGTGTTCCGGCGCCGGCGATTCGCGGTGAGACAGAGAAGAAAGGAGGGGGAAAAGGACGAGGGCGAGGTGAAGCTCACCTAGGGCATCTGGTGGCGAGAGGAGGGAGCGCGGGGTGGCCGGAAACGACCAGTCGGTGTCGGAGAAGAGGAGAGGAAGCCGTGGCCGGCTTCGGGGAAGATGCCCTCGACGGAGAGGCTCCCGGTGGCTTCGTCTCCTGGAAATCAGCGCGGGGGACGAGGTTGCTGCGGCGTAACCATCCCTGGCCTCCTCCTAGCACGGCGAGGAGCACGGTGGCGGGGCGCCATTGATTTTTCAGAGTGGCTCCGTCGGTTTTTGTGGAGGCAGAGAAGAAGAAAAAGAAAGGGGGGCGGCGGCGGCGTGAGAAGAGGAGGGAGGAGGATGGTGCTAGGGTTCGGGACGCTGCGGTTAAAGGAGGAGAGGGGAAGGGCAGGTGGAGGTGGGGGCGAACTGCCAGGGAGCCATGGCGCTGCGTCCTCGCTGTAAAGGGAACTCGTACGGAGGAAGAAGAAAAGGGGCCAGGGGGAGAAGTTGGGTCGGGCTGGGCTGATTCGGCCCAGCTCGGCCAGACTTCATTTTTTTTTTGTACTGACTTTCTTTTTCTTTTTGTTTATCCTTTTTCTGTTTTGTAAATTTAAAACAAAATAGAAAAAGAAAAGAGAGATAAAACCCTTTCGACAATTTTGATAGTTTCAAAACAAACTGATTGAAGTATTGAAAAGATTATTTGTACAATTTTGAAACTTCAATTTTTAATTGATTTGAAAAAGCATTTGAAATATGGGATTTGCAATTTGAAAGTAATTTATCTGATTGCAATGCCCAACAAAACAAAATATGCATGAAGTCACTCTATATTACAACACAGGCATACCATTTAGGAAAGTACAACTTTGGGATGTTACAACACTCCCCCCCTCAAAGGAATCACGCCCCGAGATTCTTCATGGAGCAACAAAGAGGTTGGGGTACTCAGCACGGAGATGGTCTTCACGTTCCCATGTAGCTTCCTTGTCAGAATGATGAGACCATTGAACCTTGTAGAACTTGACAGTGTTGTTACGGGTGCGACGTTCAGCTTCGTCAAGAATGCGAATCGGTTGTTCCACATAAGAGAGATCTTCTCGAAGTTCAATTGATCCATGATCAACTGCACGACCTGGATCTTGGAAGCACTTCTTGAGTTGTGACACGTGGAAGACATCGTGCACTTTGGAGAGGTTTGGCGGAAGTTCCAGACGGTAAGCCAATCACCACGCCTTGAAAGAACGTTGAAAGGGCCAACATAACGCGGAGCGAGCTTGCCTTTGATGAGAAAGCGTTGCGTGCCCCTCAGAGGAGTGACACGAAGGTAAGCTTGATCACCAGGTGCATAGACCATGTCCCTGTGCTTGCTATCATAATAGATTTTCTGCCGAGACTGGGCAATCTTCAGATTGTCACGAATGATGCGAACCTTTTCTTCAGCCTCCTGGATAATATCCGGCCCAAAGAATGGACGTTCACCAGCTTGAGACCAATTAAGAGGAGTTCTGCATTTGCGGCCATAGAGAGCTTCAAATGGAGCCATGCCTAGACTTGCTTGGAAGCTGTTGTTGTAGGAGAACTCAGCATACGGAAGGCAATCCTCCCATTTCATGCCAAAGGAGATAACACAAGCTCTGAGCATATCTTCCAGAATCTGGTTTACTCTTTCAACCTGTCCACTTGTCTGCGGATGGTAAGCTGTGCTGAACAGAAGTTTAGTACCCAAGGCTTTCTGAAAGCTATCCCAAAATCGAGAAGTGAAGATACTTCCACGATCTGAGCTTATTGCCAAAGGAACACCATGTAAAGGAACCAGTCTTGTCATATAGAGTTCTGCCAACTGACTAGCTGATACTGTCTCTTTGACTGGAAAGAAGTGAGCCACTTTGGAGAGACGATCAATGACAACAAAGATTGCATCGTTGCCTTTCTTGGACTTTGGAAACCCAGTAACGAAGTCCATTTCGATCTTGTCCCATTTCCACTCAGGAATTTGCAGTGGTTGAAGAAGTCCAGGTGGTCTCTAATGAACTTCCTTGACACGACAGCAAACATCACAATGAGACACATAGCGAGCAATTTCACGCTTCATCCTGGTCCACCAATAGATTGACTTGACATCCTGGTACATCTTTGTGCTGCCAGGGTGAATAGAAAGCGGAGTATCATGAGCCTCCTTGAGAATGAGTTCTCTTAAGCTGTCAAGTTTGGGCACTACAATGCGTTCTTCAAACAGTAAGGTACCCTTGTCATCGATAGAGAAACTCTTGTACTTATCCTTGCCAATGTTGTCTTTGATATTCTTGACACCAGAATCACGCAACTGTGCGGCACGGATCTTGTCCTCAAGTGTAGCAGTGGCAATCAAACTTGCGAGATAACCAGAAGGAACCACTTGAAGATTGAGCTTCTTGAATTCTTCGTGAAGAGGAGGTTGGATGTCCTCAACCATGAAGTTGTTGCAATAGGACTTGCGACTGAGAGCATCAACCATTACATTAGCTTTGCCTGGAGTGTAAGAGATGGTAAGATCGTAATCTGAGAGTTTCTCAAGCCACCTTGTTTGCCTGAGGTTCAAGTCTGGTTGAGTGAAGAGATATTTGAGACTCTTGTGATCAGTGAAGATCTCACAGCTGTGCCCCAACAAATAAGGTCTCCAAGCCTTGAGGGCATACATGATTGCTGCAAGTTCAAGGTCATGTGTAGGATAGTTGAGCTCATGAGGCTGCAACTGGCGAGATGCATAAGCCACAACTTTGCGGTCTTGCATGAGAACTGCGCCTAGTCCTTGAAGAGATGCATCGCAGAATATTTGGAAAGGTTTGGAAGTGTCTGGGCCAACTAGAACAGGAGTAGAAGTGAGTTTAGCTTTCAAAAGATTGAAACCCTCATCACACTTTGGAGTCCAAAGAAACTTTCTATCCTTCCTAGTAAGATCGGTGAGAGGCTTAGCAATTTTGGAGAAGTTCTCAACAAAACGACGGCAATAGCTAGCCATACCAAGGAAACTCCTGACTTGTTTCACCGATGTAGGAGGCAACCATTCAACAATGGCCTTCACTTTTTCTGGATCAACAGAAATGCCTTCAGAAGAGATGACATGACCAAGGTAGGATACTTTAGGAAGCCAGAATTCACACTTGGAGAACTTGGCGTAGAGACGGTGTTCTCGGAGTTTCAACAAGATAAGACGTAGATGTTCTCCGTGTTCTTCCTCGGTTTTGGAATATATAAGAATGTCATCGAGATAGACTACCACGAACTTATCGAGATATTCCATGAAAACGAAGTTCATGAGACGTGAGAAAGTCGCTGGAGCATTTGTGAGACCGAAAGACATGACAGTGTATTCGTAGAGGCCATAACGAGTGGTGAAAGCTGTCTTTGGGATGTCTTCTTTGCGGATCTTGATCTGGTGATAACCTGACCTCAAGTCCAACTTGGAGAAAACCTTAGCACCAGCCAGTTGATCAAACTGGTCATTGATGCGAGGGAGGGGATACTTGTTCTTGATGGTTTTCTTGTTCAGAGGACGGTAGTCAACAACCAGTCGCTCAGTTGTGTCCCTCTTTTTGACAAACAGAGTAGGACAACCCCAAGGAGAAGTACTAGGTTGAATGTGACCTTTACTTTCCAACTCCTCTAGCTGTCTCTTAAGTTCAGCCAGTTCTTTGGGGCCCATCTTGTAAGGACGTTTGGAGATAGGAGCAGTGCCTGGTTCTAGTTCAATAACGAACTCTAGGGCTCTGTCAGGCGGCATGCCTGGCAATTCTTCAGGGAAGACGTCAGGAAAGTCTTGGACCACCGGTATATCTTCCATAGCAGGTAGAGGATGAACATTGAGGGCATATAGCTGAACAGATGGAGATTTTGAATAGAAGTAGACTATCTGGCCAGAAGAATGGGTAAGCTTAACAGATTTAGCAGTACAGTCAATGACCGCTTTATTTGCCACAAGCCAATCCATCCCTAGGATGACATCAATGTCTGAAGAACGAAGAGCAACAAGAGACGCTTGGAATGGAAGATTTCCGATTAAGATCTCGTTGTTCAGGCTAACTTCTCTTGTAAGCCATTTGGATCCTGGTTGCTGCACTAAGACAGGGTTGTCCATCTTTTCGAAAGTAACACCATTGCTGGAAGAAAAACTTTGCGAAATGAACGAATGGGACGCACCAGAATCAAACAACACTTTAGCGAGGACGGAGTTCACGAATAGACTTCCAAGAACCACATCAGTAGCTTCCTCTGCTTCTTTTGCTGTAACATGATTCACCCTTGCGCGTCTACCAACAGACCTTTTGTCGATGTTGGGAGCCTGAGAAGTAACAACACAACTCTTAGGGCGACAAGGTGGAGAAGGAAGTGTGTTTTGCGGACACTTGTAAGAGAAGTGGCCCGGCTCACCGCACTTGAAACAGGTGACCGAAGAGTTTGGAACTATAGGCGTTGTCCGCTCGACGAAACTCCTTGTAGCTGAAGCTGGGTTGGTTAGACCGGAAGAAAACCTCGGAGAGATTGTACTGTGGATGAGTTGAGTTTGAGTTGCATAGGGTATCCAAACCCTACGTTTCTGCGGAGGTGTAGAATCTGATGGAGAAGAAGTTGTTTCAAGAGAGTGTTTACGAGATTCTTCGAACTTCTCACGTCCAAATTCCTCTCGAAGAGCTGTGTTGACAAGGTCTTCAAAGGTATCGCACTTGATAAGAGTGAGTGCGTACTTAAGATCTGGGTTTAGACCTCTACGGAATTTGGCTTGCTTTTTGGCATCAGTTGGTACCTCATCCTGAGCATAGCGGGCCAAACGATTGAACTCAGCCTGATAGTCCAGCACTGACATGCTTTCCTGGGTCAAGTCATAGAATTCTTCCCGCTTTCTTTCCATGACCCCATCTGGAATATGGTGTCATTTGAAAGCGTCCTTGAACTCATCCCAAGTAGTCACAACAACTGGTGCTCGTAACTGTAGGAAGTTCTCCCACCAAGACATGGATTCACCGCGGAGCAGGTAGGTGACATAAGGAACACGGTCCTCATCGGATACATGAGAAACAGCCAGAGCATTGTTCATCTCCCGCAGCCAGTCATCAGCATCGAGTGGCTCAGAGGGAACACCAAACGTGCGGGGATTGAGCTGGAGAAACTGCACGATAGACACACAGTTGTTGCTCTGATTCTGGTTTTGCTGAATTTGACTCAAAACTTGCGTCATTTGAGACCAAACTTGCCCCATTTGGGAAGGCATTGTAGTATCTTCTTCGCCACTCTCCATCCTGAGGAGGATACAACGTTAACACGAGAATCAGATAAAAAATCCAACATAAGTGCTTAAAGGAAAACTTCAGATTGCTTAGAAAAGACAACAAGGAACGAGACATGGCCATCCATCATGGTACGCCACTTTGTTCACTTCCAGAAAGGTTTAATGGGAGGTAAGAACGAAGACTAGCACTAGAACTAGGAAACACCAATTGAGCTTGACGTAACTTCACCAAAAGAGGAGAAACAACTGATTCATTCAAGAATGAAACTGAACGTAGCCGAAGAGGTTGAAACTGTTGAAACGAAGCGCACCACCTTGAAGACACCTGCAACTATGGTACTACGGAAAAACCCAGAACACGTGATGTCCTAATTTTTAAAATTAAGGTGAGAAGGGAATTATCGTAACACTTCCTTACCAGAAGAACAGGGAGGGTGGGTGGGGAAAGAAGTAAAAGAACAGAATTTCTACTCTCACGTTTAAGAATTTCCTGATAACTACAAAAATATTTTTCTAGACTCAAACAACGACCAGTAGTGTAACATCCCAACATTTTATAATGTTCAAAAATCACTAAAATTTAAAACTTTTCTTTTTATTAAAATACAATATTAAATGTATGAGAAAAACAACTATAAAAGACTTCAAAGTTTAATATTTCCAATGTCACAGTTTAAAACATTTTATTATTCCATGTAATTCAAAACCTTAAAATATAATTTGACAAAAATGTTACAAACTACAATTCTTTTTATTTTTTAAGTAAATAGTTGTATTTGAATTAAATCACTTAGCCATATCTATTCATAAATATAAGATTATTCAAAATAGAATATAATTACTAAATGGTTTTCATTCCTTTAACTAAGTTCAAAATATAGTTTGGAAAGTATAAGCCTATAGTGTATAACTTTAAAACTTCATAGCTTTTAAATTAATGAATTAACCAAATAAACATTTCTTTTGCTCAAATGAATTTCATATATGTTCAAAGCATGAAATGATTAATATATTCTAAATAAGAATAGAATTAAAACAAAAACCTTTTTCAAAGTTGTTATGAAGTTTTCAAATGAATTATCAAAAAAATAAGATATAATGATACCCAAAATAAAATTTAATTAGAGTCCATTATATTCCCTATTACTTTAAAAATTATTTATATTTAGCTTCTATTAAACCAAAATAAAGATGTATGTTTAAGAAAAATAAGTTTAATAACTTAAATCCAAATATATTGAAATGTGGGTATTTTTACAAATTTATTATAGCCAAAGGAAAATTTAAATAAGAAAGAAATCCAAATTTGACTTTAAGTGTCAAATTTGTAATTAAGCAATATTTCAAAATATGAATTTTCAAAAATATTCAAAACATACCCACAACTGGTTTAACAGCAAGATATTATTTTTACAAATTTTTAGAAATTAATTTGACATCATTTGGAGTTATAAATCAAAAGATATGAATTAAAGAAATAAAATCAGAAAAGGAAAAACTTGCTGACGTCATGCTGACGTCAGCCCATCTTCAACCTCCAGAGAAAATCGCGGCCGGAAAAATCTTCTCCGATTCGATTCCAAATCCTCTCCGATTCGTGCGGGATACGATCTCCAGAAGCCCCTATTTAAACCCCAGGTCCCCGCCGCATCTTTTGCCCCAAAACCCTAGCCCAAGGACGCCGCCAGGCCGCCGTACGAGCTCGCCGGAGTTCGCCTCCTCCGCCGCCGTCCTCTGTTGTTTCCGGTGAGCACCGAGCCACCGAAGCCCTCTCATTCCTCCCCCTCACTTCCCCATCGTCGTGCGCACCTCCTCAACCTCTCGTTCGGTTATTTCTTGCAGTGAGGCGAGCGCCCCGCGCTCGACCGGAGCTCACCGAAGCGCCGCCGCACTCCTTCCGCCGCTGCCGGCCGCGCTAGGAAGAGCGAGACGACGCCGTTGCATCCATCGTCTCCGCCGCGACGTTCTGCACCGCGTCCTCGTCTTCCCCAAGCCCGAGCGTCACCGGAGCGACGGATCCGTCATCGACAGAGGCTGCGCCGTCGTCTTCCTCACCGCCGGCGACCACTGCGCCGCCACCCTCAGGTCAGCGCCTCTCGACCGTCAGATCTTCTATCGACGCACGAGATTAGATCTGCCTAATTCGAACCGGTACGTGACTGTCTGCCGTAGATCTAAATCTGGACGGCCTAGATCTATAACTTATCCACGTCAGCTAGCCACGTCAGCGCCACGTCACTGCCCAGTCAGCAGCCACGTGGAAAACAATTTCCTTAATTAAATTTAATCGGCAGTTTTGCAGAAACACCCCTGTCACTTAGATCTCTCATAACTTGTTAACCACAACTCCAAATTTAATAATTTTTATATATTTGGAAAGCTCTCGACATGTAGAATATTTTGGATCTGACAAAATTCAAATTTGACTTAGTATAAAATATTCAAAATTCAAATGGAGATTTGAGTATATTTGTAATAACTTTAAATCTATAAATCCAAAAATTGCAAATAAATATGTTTTAGAAACTTTGGAATATTTGTAAATTAATACCACTGCTATAAAATATTTTTGAGTAATTTTTGAATGATTTCATAGTTGTGTGTTTAATTTGAATAGTTTGACTAATTTTGAAATAACTTTTAATAGAAACATTATTTTAGGATTAAATCCAATTGCAATAGATTTAATTAAATGCTCTCTGTCTATTAACATTAATTATAAAATTTTGTTATAAAAATTTAGTCATAGGAAACTTTAATCTTATAATTATTCCTTTTAGTATATTTTCCAAAATTAGAAATTAATTAAATTGCATTTATAAATTCATGCATATTTATAAATAAAACACAAAAGTTATTTTTATGTTTCTTGTGATTTAAGATTTCATTTCATTCATAGCATATTTTATATTGTAGATATAATTCTCAAAGGAAAATCCCTCTTCAATAGTTTTCTCTAAGTTAGGATTATTTTCAAACTTAGTATTTTGTAAAAAGTGCTATGCACTAGACACTTAGTAGTTTTCAAGATGGAGCTAGAAGACCATTGAAGGACTTAGCCAAAAACAAGACTTCAGAAGTATCTTCAAGGAGGAAACACTTAGAAGAAAATCAAGAAGAAGTTCATGAAGGACTTAGAAGAAAACAGACTCTGGAAGCATCCCCAAGATGTCAAGCACTTAGAAGAAAAGTGAGAAGAAGTTCAAGAAGGCCAACTCCCTTTTATTCTCTAAGTCTCTCTCTCTGTCTTTTCTTCTCCTCTGAGATTTCATGAAGACTAAGTAAATCCAAGACCAGCCTCGAGGATACAAGAACCATCAAGTCTGAAGATTTATCAAGTCTATCAAAACTTCAATCAAGACATCATCAAGGAGAATATTACAAGTCTGGAGATGAAGCCTGGAGGACAACTACATCTTTCTTTCTATCTTTCCCTCTTTCCTAATCTTGTCTTTTAGACTTAAACAAATTTTGATCATGATGTTATCATCTTGAAGTTGTTGGATCCTAGCAGCATAGTGGGATGAAGCGGCCTGGAAACAAACCTTACATGTCCACGTACATGAGACCTGTTCCACAATTTAAGTGGCTGGCTGGGTGTCTGTCTCTCTCACTATAGTGAATGTCCAATTTACAAAGAGTTGATAATAATTGTGATCATCTTGAACAAATGACTTAGTATTTTTCTCTAAGTATTTTGCACATCATGGCTAAGCCATTAGAGTGCTTGTTTTAAGGAGATATAAAACAAAGTATGTATATCCAACTTAAGACTTTAGTCCTTAGCCCTTTTTGACCAACCTATTTGCCTTACATTAACTTAAAAGATTTTCCATGGCATGAACAAGCATTTCTAGCCTTAGGAATATTTTTCACATCATGCATAAACATATTTTCCTTAGAAAGTTTTATAAAACTTATTTATTCATCTAGTATGTGTTTGTTTGCATTGTGGATTTGTGCTTGCTGTTGATTGTTGTATTGTTGTTTGCTATTATTGTTTAGATTAAACGGAGAGCAAACGTTCGTTGTTGAAAAGAGTTGTGTACAACGACAACATTCAAAGGCAAGTGGCACACCTCATAAACTTCCTATTTTTATGCATTACTTAGTGTATTTTTAAATGCATGTATTGCTATGCTAAACCTGTGTAGAATCCCTTATACCTGTGTCTAGGTACCTATGCAATACTTAGTAGAATTATTGATGCTATGCAAATGTTGTTTTGTGAAAATCTAAATTCTACTAAGTTAAGAATGAAACACCTGGGTGGTAATTGGTCGGATGGTTTTTGTTGAGTGGCTACTCGGTCCATTTCTATGGTTCCTAAAGAGTATGTACACTTGAGAATGGCCACCCAGGAACAGAGGAATCTGAAGGAACTCCAAGTGACGATTGCTTCCAGTGCAGCCATTGCCATATGGGCTCTGGCTTGATCAATTATGTTGCGTGGACTCTCTCCGGCTTGACAAGCAGATGTAGGGGGATGTTAGGTGGAACGGGTCAAGCCAGTATGGGGAGGGAAAATGCTTCTGAAAGATCTCGTCTCATTCTCTCCTTTCCTTATCACAAATGTTGTGTAAAGGATACCTTGGGTTGAATGGGTACAATGGTGAAAGTGCACAACCTCTGCAGAGTGTAAAACTAAGTACTTAGCCGTGTCCCCGGTTACGGACAATTTTGAGCAGCTGATCAAGGACGTCAACGGAGGATTCCACCATTCCAACTTCAAAAATATAAACTTGATGGGTGAACAAGGGTAGAATGAGACAGTGGATTTCATGCCACGGATGTCTCGAATAGAAGAAAAGTGTTTTCAAAAGAATAGGAAAAATTGGCTTTATGCAAATTAGCCTTGAGCTCCACCAGCCAAATATTCATATAGGTTTTAGAGTTATTCCTTAAGTGTCCACCATAGTGTCACTTGCCAGACTCCATTTTTAATGGAATCTGACCCACGTTGTTGCAATATTTTTCTTATTGCAGATTGATCAGATGACGAGTGAGGTTTCGTTAAAGGTTTCGAGTCTACAACCAACATGTTTTCGCCTGTGGCAGCATGGAAGTTATAGAGGCTCACTGCTATTGTATTCCGCTGTGTACTTTTTCAATGCTAGCTTTATGCTATGCAACTTGTATCAAATATTTTGTAAGTCTGGATCATCGATGTAATAAAATTGACGCTTTGTTGTGATATTACATCGTAAACTGTGTGTGCAAATGAATCGATCCAGGGATTTGCACTATACATAGGTATCTGCCTTATTTAAAGTGCAGGTACGCTACAAGTAGATGGGAACTTGAGGGCGTTTAAGCTCTGATACCAACTGTCAGACCCTGAATTCAAGCTACACAAACGAAACGTATCGGTTGGGCGACACAACCAAGAACATACTGGGGTTACCAATCCCAGGAAACAATCAGGCCATGCTCGGAATGGATCATCGGCCGACAGTTCTTGGCGACCCCAACGTCACATACGTTTCCAGATTGTGTACGCAAGAACCCAAAAAGTCTTCCAACTTGTATACTTCAACCATACACACATGGTATACGAGTCGGATTTTTAACAAGTTGAAACCACAGAATAAACCTAAGACACAAAGAAAGGAAATAATGTCCAAAAGCTCTCACTGAGCAAAATATATCAAATGGCACCAATCAGAGGACACATGTCCCAACATTACATCAAGCAGCGGAAACAAACCGGTCTGAGTACAGACAAGAAGCAAAGGGCTCAAGGCCGAAACGGAAAAGAAGGCCCATCCACGCAGTCCACCAGGAAGTAGCCCAGGTGAACTCTAACTACTCGTCGTAGGTCTCGTCGTCGAACTCCACGTAGTATCCACCAACCCGGTCGAGCGAAGGATCCTCAACTGCAGAAAAACCACAGCCCGCGAACGGGTCAATACACCGAAGCGTATCGAACAAGCTTAAGCTAACAGGTTACAAAACTGTAAGATTCCCAAAAATATGGGGGTAAGTGTACTTGGCGGCAGCAGCACTAGCAGACCAAAGAGACACGCTAAAACTTCCGTCTAATTAGAGAGTGATAAGAGAGCGTTTAAGTATCTACCTACAACTGACACCAGTCATAACCCATTCTCGAATTAACCCCCTCAACCAAGTATGAGGAAGCAATCCGGGAAACTCACACGTTAACAACTTTAGTTACCATTTAGGGTGTAAGTAATTCTATAGTTACTAGTCAAATTAATTAACAATAATTAGGTGTAAGTTGTCTAGATCTTGTTAGCCAGCATCATCACCAAGTCGTCCATAACCGTGTACACGGCTCATCGATAAGATTATACCATGCAGGGGTGCACTACTGGACCCATACTCGCATGATCAACCCAGTCAAAAACATAAGGGCCTTTCAACCCAACTCTTTTCCTTCACCGCGACAAGTCCAGGAGCCATGGGAGCTATGCTGGTCCCGGCCAAAAGGGTGCGGACTCCCGCAGGACACACCCCTCCGCACCAACATGCCGCGCCCTATATGCATGTAACAAGGCACTCCGCCAAAGTAAAATACTACACTAGTATGCATATGAGGCAAATGGAAAAACCCGAACTAGGTGTGGCTCCCGGACAAGTCGAAGTTCTAGTCAAAGTCGAGGGGGGCTCCATTGGGCCACCCACAAGTGGTTAGTGCGCTCAAAATTGGATCCGAGGACAAAATCTCAGTTCCTAGGTCGACACTGAGCAGAACAAAGCCCCTCGCGAGGCGTTCCGCCTGGTGGCTTATCTTTTAATTATAGAACCCCACAATAAGACATCAGTTTAGTATAGTAGAACCATCTATCAAACTAAGCATATGAGATAAAAAAAACAAAGGAATGACTCGCTCGACCAATTCTAAGCATGCACTACGACTCGCAAAGGCCAACAGGTGAACAAGCAAGGGGTTATAGGTTGTGGGGATATAGCTGTATAGGCTGCAGGATAAACATATGATGGGGTCGCAATTCAAGAATCGATAACTAGGATAGCATAGATCAAAAGGCAAGAATGAAAACCCGACAATCGTGTAACCGGTTAGCAGAAACTTGCCTGGCAGCTTGTGGCCTGGCACAAAAGCTGAAATCTCAAGGATGAAAGTATCGGCAGCAGAGACGTCGTCGTCTATCCAGATAAGAGCAAAACACAGACAATAGGAAACATAATCAATACAAAGCAAATGTGCAATAAAATGATGTGGCAATATGGTATGAGATGATTAGGTCATATTAATGTGGGGATGAAATCCCGGCAAAAAATTAGGGTGCAAGTTATTTGTGTAACCAACAATTTAAATGTTGTTTAACCTATATAGCAGGTATGGTGATCTAATTAATTTAAGTGGAATAGACACTAATTAATTAAATGCAAATTATTTATCTACAACTCAAATTAAATGTTTATTAGCATGGCAAGGAATGGTATAAAAGATATGAGCAATTTAAATGGAGTTAGGGCATTATATATTTATTACCCCACATATTCCATATTTAATTATTTAATTGCATTTGATAAATTAAACTAAGTATTTAAAATAAATGATGCAAAATGACATAACAATGTTATATTAATGTTTATTGCATTTTTCTGATATAAAAACATATAAAGTTTATTTTATTTGGAGTTGTAAAAATAAAGTTATAGCAATTATAAAACCAGGGTCGTTTCTGAAAAAGTGCAGGGACTTATCCGTGATAGCAAAAGTATTTGTGAGGATTAAAAAGAAAGAAACAGAGAGCAGGGGGCTCTGGGTAAGTTTACAGCGCCTCTACCTATGACATGTGTGTCCCGCTGTCAGTGAGAGGGGAGAAATAAAAGGGGTGGACTTTTATTCACTCCGGCCAGGGGTCGAACTCGCGACGTCGTGCGCGCGGTTTGGATCGGTGCCCTAGCCACTGGGCTGGTTCGTGTTGGTGTTAGGAACAACGGGTTTTGTTATTTTGTACTGCTACTACACTGCAAAAAAAACTCTGACGAAACTGACGGAAGTAAACTACAGTGCGCGGCGACGGACCAAATCCCGCCGGCGGCGACCATCCGGGGGCGGCGCCGCTGCCCGTGTGCGTGGAGGTGGTTGCGGGATGTGGGACGGATCCGTTTTGTGCGTCGGAGCCTAGTGGGGGGCACGGGGACCTCGGGCCCGTCCTCGACTTCCGGCGACACGCCATGGCCGTGGCTGGGAGTGTTCCGGCGCCGGCGATTCGCGGTGAGACAGAGAAGAAAGGAGGGGGAAAAGGACGACGGCGAGGTGCAGCTCACCTAGGGCGTCTGGTGGCGAGAGGAGGGAGCGCGGGGTGGCCGGAAACGACCAGTCGGTGTCGGAGAAGAGGAGAGGAAGCCGTGGCCGGCTTCGGGGAAGATGCCCTCGACGGAGAGGCTCCCGGTGGCTTCGTCTCCTGGACGTAACCAGCGCGGGGGACGAGGTTGCTGCGGCGTAACCGTCCCTGGCCTCCTCCTAGCACGGCGAGGAGCACGGTGGCGGGGCGCCATCGATCTTTCAGAGCGGCTCCGTCGGTTTTTGTGGAGGCAGAGAAGAAGAAAAAGAAAGGGGGGCGGCGGCGGCGTGAGAAGAGGAGGGAGGAGGATGGTGCTAGGGTTCGGGACGCTGCGGTTAAAGGAGGAGAGGGGAAGGGCAGGTGGAGGTGGGGGCGAACTGCCAGGGAGCCATGGCGCTGCGTCCTCGCTGTAAAGGGAGCTCGTACGGAGGAAGAAGAAAAGGGGCCAGGGGGAGAAGTTGGGTCGGGCTGGGCTGATTCGGCCCAGCTCGGCCAGACTTCATTTTTTTTTTTGTACTGACTTTCTTTTTCTTTTTGTTTATCCTTTTTCTGTTTTGTAAATTTAAAACAAAATAGAAAAAGAAAAGAGAGATAAAACCCTTTCGACAATTTTGATAGTTTCAAAACAAACTGATTGAAGTATTGAAAAGATTATTTGTACAATTTTGAAACTTCAATTTTTAATTGATTTGAAAAAGCATTTGAAATATGGGATTTGCAATTTGAAAGTAATTTATCTAATTGCAATGCCCAACAAAACAAAATATGCATGAAGTCACGCTATATTACAACACAGGCATACCATTTAGGAAAGTACAACTTTGGGATGTTACAGCCGTTTACCCTACCTTTCGAGCTCATTTTAAGCACATTTTTTAGCGAGTCTACCACCCTACCTTTGGAGCTAATTTGAAACACATTTTTCGACGAGGCCACCATTTTTGATTAGAAATGAGGCCGTGTACCCTACCTTTAGATCTCATTTGAACCACATTTTTAAGCGAGTCAACCACCCTCATTTCGAGCTCATTTGAAACACATTTTTTGGTGAGTCCACCATTTTTGCTTAGAAATGAGGCCGTTTACCCTACCTTTCGAGCTCAGTTGAAACACATATTTTAGCGAGTCCACCACCCTACCTTTCAAGCTCATTTGAAACATATTTTTCGGCGAGTCCACCTTTTTTTCTTAGAAATGAGGCCGTTTACCATACCTTTCGAGCTCAATTGAAACACATTTTTTAGCGAGTCTACCACCCTACCTTTGGAGCTCATTTGAAACACATTTTTAAGCGAGTCCACCACCCTACCTTTGGAGCTCAATTTAAAAAAAAAAATTGGCGAGGCCACCATTTTTGCTTAGAAATGAGGCCGTTTACCCTACCTTTCGAGCTCATTTGAAACACATTTTGTAGCGAGTCCACCACCCTACCTTTCGAGCTCATTTAAAACATATCTTTCGGTGAGTCCACCATTTTTGCTTAGCAATGAGTCCGTTTACCCTACCTTTCGAGCTCATTTGAAACACATCTTTTAGCGAGTCCACCGCCCTACCTTTCGAGCTTATTTGAAACACGTTTTTTTGCGAGTCCACCATTTTTGCATAGAAATGAGGCCGTTTACCCTACCTTTCGAGCTCATTTGAAACACATTTTTTAGCGAGTCCACCACCCTACCTTTCGAGCTCATTTGAAACACATTTTTAAGCGAGTCCACCACCCTACCTTTCGAGCTCATTTGAAACACATTTTTCGGCGAGTGCACCAATTATTCTTAGAAATGAGACTGTTTACCCTACCTTTTGAGCTCATTTGAAACACATTTTTTAGCGAGTCCACCACCCTACCTTTGGAGCTCATTTGAAACACATTTTTCGGGGAGTCCAGCATTTTTGCTTAGAAATGAGGCTGTTTACCCTACCTTTCGAGCTCATTTGAAACACATTTTTTAGCGAGTCCAGCACCCTACCTTTGGAACTCATTTGAAACACATTTTTCGGCAAGTCCAACATTTTTTCTTAGAAATGGGGCCGTTTACCCTACCTTTCGAGCTCATTTGAAACACATTTTTAAGCGAGTCTACCACCCTACCTTTGGAGCTCATTTGAAACACATTTTTCGGCGAGACCACCATTTTTGCTTAGAAATGAGACCTTTTACCCTACCTTTTGAGCTCATTTGTAACACATTATTAAGCGAGTCCACCACCCTACCTTTGGAGCTCAATTTAAACACATGTTTTGGCGAGGCCACCATTTTTGCTTAGAAATGAGGCCGTTTACCCTACCTTTCGAGTTCATTTGAAACACATTTTTTAGCGAGTCCACCACCCTACCTTTCGAGCTCATTTAAAACACATTTTTCGGCGAGTCCACCATTTTTGCTTAGAAATGAGGCTGTTTACCCTACCTTTCGAGCTCATTTGAAACACATCTTTTAGCGAGTCCACCGCCCTACCTTTCGAGCTCATATGAAACACATTTTTTAGCGAGTCTACCACCCTACCTTTGGAGCTCATTTGAAACACATTTTTCGGCGAGTCCAGCATTTTTGCTTAGAAATGAGGCTGTTTACCCTACCTTTCGACCTCATTTGAAACACATTTTTTAGCGAGTCCAGCACCCTACCTTTGGAGCTCATTTGAAACACATTTTTCGGCCAGACCACCATTTTTGCTTAGAAATGAGGCCTTTTACCCTACCTTTTGAGCTCATTTGTAACACATTATTAAGCGAGTCCACCACCCTACCTTTGGAGCTCAATTTAAACACATGTTTTGGCGAGGCCACCATTTTTGCTTAGAAATGAGGCCGTTTACCCTACCTTTCGAGCTCATTTGAAACACATTTTTTAGCGAGTCCACCACCCTACCTTTCGAGCTCATTTAAAACACATTTTTCGGCGAGTCCACCATTTTTGCTTAGAAATCAGGCTGTTTACCCTACCTTTCGAGCTCATTTGAAACACATCTTTTAGCGAGTCCACCGCCCTACCTTTCGAGCTCATATGAAACACATTTTTTAGCGAGTCTCCCACCCTACCTTTGGAGCTCATTTGAAACACATTTTTCGGCGAGTCCAGCATTTTTGCTTAGAAATGAGGCTGTTTACCCTACCTTTCGACCTCATTTGAAACACATTTTTTAGCGAGTCCAGCACCCTACCTTTGGAGCTCATTTGAAACACATTTTTCGGCAAGTCCAACATTTTTTCTTAGAAATGGGGCCGTTTACCCAACCTTTCGAGCTCATTTGAAACACATTTTTTAGCGAGTCTACCACCCTACCTTTGGAGCTCATTTGATACACATTTTTCGGCGAGACCACCATTTTTGCTTAGAAATGAGGCCTTTTACCCTACCTTTTGAGCTCATTTGTAACACATTATTAAGCGAGTCCACCACACTACCTTTGGAGCTCAATTTAAACACATGTTTTGGCGAGGCCACCATTTTTGCTTAGAAATGAGGCCGTTTACCCTACCTTTCGAGCTCATTTGAAACACATTTTTTAGCGAGTCTACCACCCTACCTTTCGAGCTCATTTAAAACACATTTTTCGGCGAGTCCACCATTTTTGCTTAGAAATGAGGCTGTTTACCCTACCTTTCGAGCTCATTTGAAACACATCTTTTAGCGAGTCCACCGCCCTACCTTTCGAGCTCATATGAAACACATTTTTTAGCGAGTCTACCACCCTACCTTTGGAGCTCATTTGAAACACATTTTTCGGCAAGTCCAACATTTTTTCTTAAAAATGGGGCCGTTTAGCCTACCTTTCGAGCTCATTTTAAACACATTTTTTATCGAGTCTACCACCCTACCTTTGGAGCTCATTTGAAACACATTTTTCGGCAAGTCCAACATTTTTTCTTAAAAATGAGGCCTTTTACCCTACCTTTTGAGCTCATTTGAAACACATTTTGTAGCGAGTCCACCACCCTACCTTTCGAGCTCATTTAAAACATATCTTTCGGTGAGTCCACCATTTTTGCTTAGCAATGAGTCCGTTTACCCTACCTTTCGAGCTCATTTGAAACACATCTTTTAGCGAGTCCACCGCCCTACCTTTCGAGCTTATTTGAAACACGTTTTTTTGCGAGTCCACCATTTTTGCATAGAAATGAGGCCGTTTACCCTACCTTTCGAGCTCATTTGAAACACATTTTTTAGCGAGTCCACCACCCTACCTTTCGAGCTCATTTGAAACACATTTTTAAGCGAGTCCACCACCCTACCTTTCGAGCTCATTTGAAACACATTTTTCGGCGAGTGCACCAATTATTCTTAGAAATGAGACTGTTTACCCTACCTTTTGAGCTCATTTGAAACACATTTTTTAGCGAGTCCACCACCCTACCTTTGGAGCTCATTTGAAACACATTTTTCGGGGAGTCCAGCATTTTTGCTTAGAAATGAGGCTGTTTACCCTACCTTTCGAGCTCATTTGAAACACATTTTTTAGCGAGTCCAGCACCCTACCTTTGGAACTCATTTGAAACACATTTTTCGGCAAGTCCAACATTTTTTCTTAGAAATGGGGCCGTTTACCCTACCTTTCGAGCTCATTTGAAACACATTTTTAAGCGAGTCTACCACCCTACCTTTGGAGCTCATTTGAAACACATTTTTCGGCGAGACCACCATTTTTGCTTAGAAATGAGACCTTTTACCCTACCTTTTGAGCTCATTTGTAACACATTATTAAGCGAGTCCACCACCCTACCTTTGGAGCTCAATTTAAACACATGTTTTGGCGAGGCCACCATTTTTGCTTAGAAATGAGGCCGTTTACCCTACCTTTCGAGCTCATTTGAAACACATTTTTTAGCGAGTCCACCACCCTACCTTTCGAGCTCATTTAAAACACATTTTTCGGCGAGTCCACCATTTTTGCTTAGAAATGAGGCTGTTTACCCTACCTTTCGAGCTCATTTGAAACACATCTTTTAGCGAGTCCACCGCCCTACCTTTCGAGCTCATATGAAACACATTTTTTAGCGAGTCTACCACCCTACCTTTGGAGCTCATTTGAAACACATTTTTCGGCGAGTCCAGCATTTTTGCTTAGAAATGAGGCTGTTTACCCTACCTTTCGACCTCATTTGAAACACATTTTTTAGCGAGTCCAGCACCCTACCTTTGGAGCTCATTTGAAACACATTTTTCGGCAAGTCCAACATTTTTTCTTAGAAATGGGGCCGTTTACCCTACCTTTCGAGCTCATTTGAAACACATTTTTTAGCGAGTCTACCACCCTACCTTTGGAGCTCATTTGAAACACATTTTTTGGCCAGACCACCATTTTTGCTTAGAAATGAGGCCTTTTACCCTACCTTCTGAGCTCATTTGTAACACATTATTAAGCGAGTCCACCACCCTACCTTTGGAGCTCAATTTAAACACATGTTTTGGCGAGGCCACCATTTTTGCTTAGAAATGAGGCCGTTTACCCTACCTTTCGAGCTCATTTGAAACACATTTTTTAGCGAGTCCACCACCCTACCTTTCAAGCTCATTTAAAACACATTTTTCGGCGAGTCCACCATTTTTGCTTAGAAATGAGGCTGTTTACCCTACCTTTCGAGCTCATTTGAAACACATCTTTTAGCGAGTCCACCGCCCTACCTTTCGAGCTCATATGAAACACATTTTTTAGCGAGTCTACCACCCTACCTTTGGAGCTCATTTGAAACACATTTTTCGGCAAGTCCAACATTTTTTCTTAAAAATAGGGCCGTTTAGCCTACCTTTCGAGCTCATTTTAAACACATTTTTTATCGAGTCTACCACCCTACCTTTGGACCTAATTTGAAACACATTTTTGGACGAGGCCACCATTTTTGCTTATAAATTAGGCCGTTTACCCTACCTTTAGAGCTCATTTGAAACACATTTTTATGCGACTCCACCACACTACTTTTCGAGCTCATTTGAAACACATTTTTCGGCGAGTCCACCATTTTTGCTTAGAAATGAGGCCGTTTACCCTACCTTTCCAGCTCATTTGAAACACATTTTTTAGCGAGTCAACCACCCTACCTTTGGAGCTCATTTGAAACACGTTTTTCGGCGAGTCCACCAATTTTTCTTAGAAATGAGGCCGTTTACCCTACCTTTCGAGCTCATTTGAAACACATTTTTTAGCGAGTCAACCACCCTACCTTTGGAGCTCATTTGAAACACATTTTTCGGCGAGTCCAGCATTTTTGCTTAGAAATGAGGCTGTTTACCCTACCTTTCGAGCTCATTTGAAACACATTTTTTAGCGAGTCCACCACCCTACCTTTGGAGCTCATTTGAAACACATTTTTCGGCAAGTCCAACATTATTTCTTAGAAATGGGCCGTTTACCCTACCTTTCGAGCTCATTTTAAACACATTTTTTAGCGAGTCTACCACCCTACCTTTGGAGCTAATTTGAAACACATTTTTCGACGAGGCCACCATTTTTGCTTAGAAATGAGGCCGTTTACCCTACCTTTCGAGCTCATTTGAAACACATTTTTTAGCGAGTCCACCACCCTACCTTTCGAGCTCATTTAAAACACATTTTTCGGCGAGTCCACCATTTTTGCTTAGAAATCAGGCTGTTTACCCTACCTTTCGAGCTCATTTGAAACACATCTTTTAGCGAGTCCACCGCCCTACCTTTCGAGCTCATATGAAACACATTTTTTAGCGAGTCTCCCACCCTACCTTTGGAGCTCATTTGAAACACATTTTTCGGCGAGTCCAGCATTTTTGCTTAGAAATGAGGCTGTTTACCCTACCTTTCGACCTCATTTGAAACACATTTTTTAGCGAGTCCAGCACCCTACCTTTGGAGCTCATTTGAAACACATTTTTCGGCAAGTCCAACATTTTTTCTTAGAAATGGGGCCGTTTACCCAACCTTTCGAGCTCATTTGAAACACATTTTTTAGCGAGTCTACCACCCTACCTTTGGAGCTCATTTGATACACATTTTTCGGCGAGACCACCATTTTTGCTTAGAAATGAGGCCTTTTACCCTACCTTTTGAGCTCATTTGTAACACATTATTAAGCGAGTCCACCACACTACCTTTGGAGCTCAATTTAAACACATGTTTTGGCGAGGCCACCATTTTTGCTTAGAAATGAGGCCGTTTACCCTACCTTTCGAGCTCATTTGAAACACATTTTTTAGCGAGTCTACCACCCTACCTTTCGAGCTCATTTAAAACACATTTTTCGGCGAGTCCACCATTTTTGCTTAGAAATGAGGCTGTTTACCCTACCTTTCGAGCTCATTTGAAACACATCTTTTAGCGAGTCCACCGCCCTACCTTTCGAGCTCATATGAAACACATTTTTTAGCGAGTCTACCACCCTACCTTTGGAGCTCATTTGAAACACATTTTTCGGCAAGTCCAACATTTTTTCTTAAAAATGGGGCCGTTTAGCCTACCTTTCGAGCTCATTTTAAACACATTTTTTATCGAGTCTACCACCCTACCTTTGGAGCTCATTTGAAACACATTTTTCGGCAAGTCCAACATTTTTTCTTAAAAATGAGGCCTTTTACCCTACCTTTTGAGCTCATTTGAAACACATTTTGTAGCGAGTCCACCACCCTACCTTTCGAGCTCATTTAAAACATATCTTTCGGTGAGTCCACCATTTTTGCTTAGCAATGAGTCCGTTTACCCTACCTTTCGAGCTCATTTGAAACACATCTTTTAGCGAGTCCACCGCCCTACCTTTCGAGCTTATTTGAAACACGTTTTTTTGCGAGTCCACCATTTTTGCATAGAAATGAGGCCGTTTACCCTACCTTTCGAGCTCATTTGAAACACATTTTTTAGCGAGTCCACCACCCTACCTTTCGAGCTCATTTGAAACACATTTTTAAGCGAGTCCACCACCCTACCTTTCGAGCTCATTTGAAACACATTTTTCGGCGAGTGCACCAATTATTCTTAGAAATGAGACTGTTTACCCTACCTTTTGAGCTCATTTGAAACACATTTTTTAGCGAGTCCACCACCCTACCTTTGGAGCTCATTTGAAACACATTTTTCGGGGAGTCCAGCATTTTTGCTTAGAAATGAGGCTGTTTACCCTACCTTTCGAGCTCATTTGAAACACATTTTTTAGCGAGTCCAGCACCCTACCTTTGGAACTCATTTGAAACACATTTTTCGGCAAGTCCAACATTTTTTCTTAGAAATGGGGCCGTTTACCCTACCTTTCGAGCTCATTTGAAACACATTTTTAAGCGAGTCTACCACCCTACCTTTGGAGCTCATTTGAAACACATTTTTCGGCGAGACCACCATTTTTGCTTAGAAATGAGACCTTTTACCCTACCTTTTGAGCTCATTTGTAACACATTATTAAGCGAGTCCACCACCCTACCTTTGGAGCTCAATTTAAACACATGTTTTGGCGAGGCCACCATTTTTGCTTAGAAATGAGGCCGTTTACCCTACCTTTCGAGCTCATTTGAAACACATTTTTTAGCGAGTCCACCACCCTACCTTTCGAGCTCATTTAAAACACATTTTTCGGCGAGTCCACCATTTTTGCTTAGAAATGAGGCTGTTTACCCTACCTTTCGAGCTCATTTGAAACACATCTTTTAGCGAGTCCACCGCCCTACCTTTCGAGCTCATATGAAACACATTTTTTAGCGAGTCTACCACCCTACCTTTGGAGCTCATTTGAAACACATTTTTCGGCGAGTCCAGCATTTTTGCTTAGAAATGAGGCTGTTTACCCTACCTTTCGACCTCATTTGAAACACATTTTTTAGCGAGTCCAGCACCCTACCTTTGGAGCTCATTTGAAACACATTTTTCGGCAAGTCCAACATTTTTTCTTAGAAATGGGGCCGTTTACCCTACCTTTCGAGCTCATTTGAAACACATTTTTTAGCGAGTCTACCACCCTACCTTTGGAGCTCATTTGAAACACATTTTTCGGCCAGACCACCATTTTTGCTTAGAAATGAGGCCTTTTACCCTACCTTTTGAGCTCATTTGTAACACATTATTAAGCGAGTCCACCACCCTACCTTTGGAGCTCAATTTAAACACATGTTTTGGCGAGGCCACCATTTTTGCTTAGAAATGAGGCCGTTTACCCTACCTTTCGAGCTCATTTGAAACACATTTTTTAGCGAGTCCACCACCCTACCTTTCAAGCTCATTTAAAACACATTTTTCGGCGAGTCCACCATTTTTGCTTAGAAATGAGGCTGTTTACCCTACCTTTCGAGCTCATTTGAAACACATCTTTTAGCGAGTCCACCGCCCTACCTTTCGAGCTCATATGAAACACATTTTTTAGCGAGTCTACCACCCTACCTTTGGAGCTCATTTGAAACACATTTTTCGGCAAGTCCAACATTTTTTCTTAAAAATGGGGCCGTTTAGCCTACCTTTCGAGCTCATTTTAAACACATTTTTTATCGAGTCTACCACCCTACCTTTGGACCTAATTTGAAACACATTTTTGGACGAGGCCACCATTTTTGCTTATAAATTAGGCCGTTTACCCTACCTTTAGAGCTCATTTGAAACACATTTTTATGCGACTCCACCACACTACCTTTCGAGCTCATTTGAAACACATTTTTCGGCGAGTCCACCATTTTTGCTTAGAAATGAGGCCGTTTACCCTACCTTTCCAGCTCATTTGAAACACATTTTTTAGCGAGTCAACCACCCTACCTTTGGAGCTCATTTGAAACACGTTTTTCGGCGAGTCCACCAATTTTTCTTAGAAATGAGGCCGTTTACCCTACCTTTCGAGCTCATTTGAAACACATTTTTTAGCGAGTCAACCACCCTACCTTTGGAGCTCATTTGAAACACATTTTTCGGCGAGTCCAGCATTTTTGCTTAGAAATGAGGCTGTTTACCCTACCTTTCGAGCTCATTTGAAACACATTTTTTAGCGAGTCCACCACCCTACCTTTGGAGCTCATTTGAAACACATTTTTCGGCAAGTCCAACATTATTTCTTAGAAATGGGGCCGTTTACCCTACCTTTCGAGCTCATTTTAAACACATTTTTTAGCGAGTCTACCACCCTACCTTTGGAGCTCATTTGAAACACATTTTTCGGCCAGACCACCATTTTTGCTTAGAAATGAGGCCTTTTACCCTACCTTTTGAGCTCATTTGTAACACATTATTAAGCGAGTCCACCACCCTACCTTTCGAGCTCATTTAAAACACATTTTTCGGCGAGTCCACCATTTTTGCTTAGAAATCAGGCTGTTTACCCTACCTTTCGAGCTCATTTGAAACACATCTTTTAGCGAGTCCACCGCCCTACCTTTCGAGCTCATATGAAACACATTTTTTAGCGAGTCTCCCACCCTACCTTTGGAGCTCATTTGAAACACATTTTTCGGCGAGTCCAGCATTTTTGCTTAGAAATGAGGCTGTTTACCCTACCTTTCGACCTCATTTGAAACACATTTTTTAGCGAGTCCAGCACCCTACCTTTGGAGCTCATTTGAAACACATTTTTCGGCAAGTCCAACATTTTTTCTTAGAAATGGGGCCGTTTACCCTACCTTTCGAGCTCATTTGAAACACATTTTTTAGCGAGTCTACCACCCTACCTTTGGAGCTCATTTGAAACACATTTTTCGGCCAGACCACCATTTTTGCTTAGAAATGAGGCCTTTTACCCTACCTTTTGAGCTCATTTGTAACACATTATTAAGCGAGTCCACCACCCTACCTTTGGAGCTCAATTTAAACACATGTTTTGGCGAGGCCACCATTTTTGCTTAGAAATGAGGCCGTTTACCCTACCTTTCGAGCTCATTTGAAACACATTTTTTAGCGAGTCCACCACCCTACCTTTCAAGCTCATTTAAAACACATTTTTCGGCGAGTCCACCATTTTTGCTTAGAAATGAGGCTGTTTACCCTACCTTTCGAGCTCATTTGAAACACATCTTTTAGCGAGTCCACCGCCCTACCTTTCGAGCTCATATGAAACACATTTTTTAGCGAGTCTACCACCCTACCTTTGGAGCTCATTTGAAACACATTTTTCGGCAAGTCCAACATTTTTTCTTAAAAATGGGGCCGTTTAGCCTACCTTTCGAGCTCATTTTAAACACATTTTTTATCGAGTCTACCACCCTACCTTTGGACCTAATTTGAAACACATTTTTGGACGAGGCCACCATTTTTGCTTATAAATTAGGCCGTTTACCCTACCTTTAGAGCTCATTTGAAACACATTTTTATGCGACTCCACCACACTACCTTTCGAGCTCATTTGAAACACATTTTTCGGCGAGTCCACCATTTTTGCTTAGAAATGAGGCCGTTTACCCTACCTTTCCAGCTCATTTGAAACACATTTTTTAGCGAGTCAACCACCCTACCTTTGGAGCTCATTTGAAACACGTTTTTCGGCGAGTCCACCAATTTTTCTTAGAAATGAGGCCGTTTACCCTACCTTTCGAGCTCATTTGAAACACATTTTTTAGCGAGTCAACCACCCTACCTTTGGAGCTCATTTGAAACACATTTTTCGGCGAGTCCAGCATTTTTGCTTAGAAATGAGGCTGTTTACCCTACCTTTCGAGCTCATTTGAAACACATTTTTTAGCGAGTCCACCACCCTACCTTTGGAGCTCATTTGAAACACATTTTTCGGCAAGTCCAACATTATTTCTTAGAAATGGGGCCGTTTACCCTACCTTTCGAGCTCATTTTAAACACATTTTTTAGCGAGTCTACCACCCTACCTTTGGAGCTCATTTGAAACACATTTTTCGGCCAGACCACCATTTTTGCTTAGAAATGAGGCCTTTTACCCTACCTTTTGAGCTCATTTGTAACACATTATTAAGCGAGTCCACCACCCTACCTTTCGAGCTCATTTAAAACACATTTTTCGGCGAGTCCACCATTTTTGCTTAGAAATCAGGCTGTTTACCCTACCTTTCGAGCTCATTTGAAACACATCTTTTAGCGAGTCCACCGCCCTACCTTTCGAGCTCATATGAAACACATTTTTTAGCGAGTCTCCCACCCTACCTTTGGAGCTCATTTGAAACACATTTTTCGGCGAGTCCAGCATTTTTGCTTAGAAATGAGGCTGTTTACCCTACCTTTCGACCTCATTTGAAACACATTTTTTAGCGAGTCCAGCACCCTACCTTTGGAGCTCATTTGAAACACATTTTTCGGCAAGTCCAACATTTTTTCTTAGAAATGGGGCCGTTTACCCAACCTTTCGAGCTCATTTGAAACACATTTTTTAGCGAGTCTACCACCCTACCTTTGGAGCTCATTTGAAACACATTTTTCGGCGAGACCACCATTTTTGCTTAGAAATGAGGCCTTTTACCCTACCTTTTGAGCTCATTTGTAACACATTATTAAGCGAGTCCACCACACTACCTTTGGAGCTCAATTTAAACACATGTTTTGGCGAGGCCACCATTTTTGCTTAGAAATGAGGCCGTTTACCCTACCTTTCGAGCTCATTTGAAACACATTTTTTAGTGAGTCTACCACCCTACCTTTCGAGCTCATTTAAAACACATTTTTCGGCGAGTCCACCATTTTTGCTTAGAAATGAGGCTGTTTATCCTACCTTTCGAGCTCATTTGAAACACATCTTTTAGCGAGTCCACCGCCCTACCTTTCGAGCTCATATGAAACACATTTTTTAGCGAGTCTACCACCCTACCTTTGGAGCTCATTTGAAACACATTTTTCGGCAAGTCCAAAATTTTTTCTTAAAAATGGGGCCGTTTAGCCTACCTTTCGAGCTCATTTTAAACACATTTTTTATCGAGTCTACCACCCTACCTTTGGAGCTAATTTGAAACACATTTTTGGACGAGGCCACCATTTTTGCTTATAAATTAGACCGTTTACCCTACCTTTAGAGCTCATTTGAAACACTTTTTTATGCGACTCCACCACACTACCTTTCGAGCTCATTTGAAACACATTTTTCGGCGAGTCCACCATTTTTGCTTAGAAATGAGGCCGTTTACCCTACCTTTCCAGCTCATTTGAAACACATTTTTTAGCGAGTCAACCACCCTACCTTTGGAGCTCATTTGAAACACATTTTTCGGTGAGTCCACCAATTTTTCTTAGAAATGAGGCCGTTTAGCCTACCTTTCGAGCTCATTTGAAACACATTTTTTAGCGAGTCAACCACCCTACCTTTGGAGCTCATTTGAAACACATTTTTCGGCGAGTCCAGCATTTTTGCTTAGAAATGAGGCTGTTTACCCTACCTTTCGAGCTCATTTGAAACACATTTTTTAGCGAGTCCACCACCCTACCTTTGGAGCTCATTTGAAACACATTTTTCGGCAAGTCCAACATTATTTCTTAGAAATGGGGCCGTTTACCCTACCTTTCGAGCTCATTTTAAACACATTTTTTAGCGAGTCTACCACCCTACCTTTGGAGCTAATTTGAAACACATTTTTCGACGAGGCCACCATTTTTGCTTAGAAATGAGGCCGTTTACCCTACCTTTCGAGCTCATTTGAAACACATTTTTTAGCGAGTCCACCACCCTACCTTTCGAGCTCATTTAAAACACATTTTTCGGCGAGTCCACCATTTTTGCTTAGAAATCAGGCTGTTTACCCTACCTTTCGAGCTCATTTGAAACACATCTTTTAGCGAGTCCACCGCCCTACCTTTCGAGCTCATATGAAACACATTTTTTAGCGAGTCTCCCACCCTACCTTTGGAGCTCATTTGAAACACATTTTTCGGCGAGTCCAGCATTTTTGCTTAGAAATGAGGCTGTTTACCCTACCTTTCGACCTCATTTGAAACACATTTTTTAGCGAGTCCAGCACCCTACCTTTGGAGCTCATTTGAAACACATTTTTCGGCAAGTCCAACATTTTTTCTTAGAAATGGGGCCGTTTACCCAACCTTTCGAGCTCATTTGAAACACATTTTTTAGCGAGTCAACCACCCTACCTTTGGAGCTCATTTGAAACACATTTTTCGGCGAGTCCAGCATTTTTGCTTAGAAATGAGGCTGTTTACCCTACCTTTCGAGCTCATTTGAAACACATTTTTTAGCGAGTCCACCACCCTACCTTTGGAGCTCATTTGAAACACATTTTTCGGCAAGTCCAACATTATTTCTTAGAAATGGGGCCGTTTACCCTACCTTTCGAGCTCATTTTAAACACATTTTTTAGCGAGTCTACCACCCTACCTTTGGAGCTAATTTGAAACACATTTTTCGACGAGGCCACCATTTTTGCTTAGAAATGAGGCCGTTTACCCTACCTTTCGAGCTCATTTGAAACACATTTTTTAGCGAGTCCACCACCCTACCTTTCGAGCTCATTTAAAACACATTTTTCGGCGAGTCCACCATTTTTGCTTAGAAATCAGGCTGTTTACCCTACCTTTCGAGCTCATTTGAAACACATCTTTTAGCGAGTCCACCGCCCTACCTTTCGAGCTCATATGAAACACATTTTTTAGCGAGTCTCCCACCCTACCTTTGGAGCTCATTTGAAACACATTTTTCGGCGAGTCCAGCATTTTTGCTTAGAAATGAGGCTGTTTACCCTACCTTTCGACCTCATTTGAAACACATTTTTTAGCGAGTCCAGCACCCTACCTTTGGAGCTCATTTGAAACACATTTTTCGGCAAGTCCAACATTTTTTCTTAGAAATGGGGCCGTTTACCCAACCTTTCGAGCTCATTTGAAACACATTTTTTAGCGAGTCTACCACCCTACCTTTGGAGCTCATTTGAAACACATTTTTCGGCGAGACCACCATTTTTGCTTAGAAATGAGGCCTTTTACCCTACCTTTTGAGCTCATTTGTAACACATTATTAAGCGAGTCCACCACACTACCTTTGGAGCTCAATTTAAACACATGTTTTGGCGAGGCCACCATTTTTGCTTAGAAATGAGGCCGTTTACCCTACCTTTCGAGCTCATTTGAAACACATTTTTTAGCGAGTCCACCACCCTACCTTTCGAGCTCATTTAAAACACATTTTTCGGCGAGTCCACCATTTTTGCTTAGAAATGAGGCTGTTTACCCTACCTTTCGAGCTCATTTGAAACACATCTTTTAGCGAGTCCACCGCCCTACCTTTCGAGCTCATATGAAACACATTTTTTAGCGAGTCTACCACCCTACCTTTGGAGCTCATTTGAAACACATTTTTCGGCAAGTCCAACATTTTTTCTTAAAAATGGGGCCGTTTAGCCTACCTTTCGAGCTCATTTTAAACACATTTTTTATCGAGTCTACCACCCTACCTTTGGAGCTAATTTGAAACACATTTTTGGACGAGGCCACCATTTTTGCTTATAAATTAGACCGTTTACCCTACCTTTAGAGCTCATTTGAAACACTTTTTTATGCGACTCCACCACACTACCTTTCGAGCTCATTTGAAACACATTTTTCGGCGAGTCCACCATTTTTGCTTAGAAATGAGGCCGTTTACCCTACCTTTCCAGCTCATTTGAAACACATTTTTTAGCGAGTCAACCACCCTACCTTTGGAGCTCATTTGAAACACATTTTTCGGTGAGTCCACCAATTTTTCTTAGAAATGAGGCCGTTTAGCCTACCTTTCGAGCTCATTTGAAACACATTTTTTAGCGAGTCAACCACCCTACCTTTGGAGCTCATTTGAAACACATTTTTCGGCGAGTCCAGCATTTTTGCTTAGAAATGAGGCTGTTTACCCTACCTTTCGAGCTCATTTGAAACACATTTTTTAGCGAGTCCACCACCCTACCTTTGGAGCTCATTTGAAACACATTTTTCGGCAAGTCCAACATTATTTCTTAGAAATGGGGCCGTTTACCCTACCTTTCGAGCTCATTTTAAACACATTTTTTAGCGAGTCTACCACCCTACCTTTGGAGCTAATTTGAAACACATTTTTCGCCGAGGCCACCATTTTTGCTTAGAAATGAGGCCGTTTACCCTACCTTTCGAGCTCATTTGAAACACATTTTTTAGCGAGTCCACCACCCTACCTTTCGAGCTCATTTAAAACACATTTTTCGGCGAGTCCACCATTTTTGCTTAGAAATCAGGCTGTTTACCCTACCTTTCGAGCTCATTTGAAACACATCTTTTAGCGAGTCCACCGCCCTACCTTTCGAGCTCATATGAAACACATTTTTTAGCGAGTCTCCCACCCTACCTTTGGAGCTCATTTGAAACACATTTTTCGGCGAGTCCAGCATTTTTGCTTAGAAATGAGGCTGTTTACCCTACCTTTCGACCTCATTTGAAACACATTTTTTAGCGAGTCCAGCACCCTACCTTTGGAGCTCATTTGAAACACATTTTTCGGCAAGTCCAACATTTTTTCTTAGAAATGGGGCCGTTTACCCAACCTTTCGAGCTCATTTGAAACACATTTTTTAGCGAGTCTACCACCCTACCTTTGGAGCTCATTTGAAACACATTTTTCGGCGAGACCACCATTTTTGCTTAGAAATGAGGCCTTTTACCCTACCTTTTGAGCTCATTTGTAACACATTATTAAGCGAGTCCACCACACTACCTTTGGAGCTCAATTTAAACACATGTTTTGGCGAGGCCACCATTTTTGCTTAGAAATGAGGCCGTTTACCCTACCTTTCGAGCTCATTTGAAACACATTTTTTAGCGAGTCCACCACCCTACCTTTCGAGCTCATTTAAAACACATTTTTCGGCGAGTCCACCATTTTTGCTTAGAAATGAGGCTGTTTACCCTACCTTTCGAGCTCATTTGAAACACATCTTTTAGCGAGTCCACCGCCCTACCTTTCGAGCTCATATGAAACACATTTTTTAGCGAGTCTACCACCCTACCTTTGGAGCTCATTTGAAACACATTTTTCGGCAAGTCCAACATTTTTTCTTAAAAATGGGGCCGTTTAGCCTACCTTTCGAGCTCATTTTAAACACATTTTTTATCGAGTCTACCACCCTACCTTTGGAGCTAATTTGAAACACATTTTTGGACGAGGCCACCATTTTTGCTTATAAATTAGACCGTTTACCCTACCTTTAGAGCTCATTTGAAACACTTTTTTATGCGACTCCACCACACTACCTTTCGAGCTCATTTGAAACACATTTTTCGGCGAGTCCACCATTTTTGCTTAGAAATGAGGCCGTTTACCCTACCTTTCCAGCTCATTTGAAACACATTTTTTAGCGAGTCAACCACCCTACCTTTGGAGCTCATTTGAAACACATTTTTCGGTGAGTCCACCAATTTTTCTTAGAAATGAGGCCGTTTAGCCTTCCTTTCGAGCTCATTTGAAACACATTTTTTAGCGAGTCAACCACCCTACCTTTGGAGCTCATTTGAAACACATTTTTCGGCGAGTCCAGCATTTTTGCTTAGAAATGAGGCTGTTTACCCTACCTTTCGAGCTCATTTGAAACACATTTTTTAGCGAGTCCACCACCCTACCTTTGGAGCTCATTTGAAACACATTTTTCGGCAAGTCCAACATTATTTCTTAGAAATGGGGCCGTTTACCCTACCTTTCGAGCTCATTTTAAACACATTTTTTAGCGAGTCTACCACCCTACCTTTGGAGCTAATTTGAAACACATTTTTCGCCGAGGCCACCATTTTTGCTTAGAAATGAGGCCGTTTACCCTACCTTTCGAGCTCATTTGAAACACATTTTTTAGCGAGTCCACCACCCTACCTTTCGAGCTCATTTAAAACACATTTTTCGGCGAGTCCACCATTTTTGCTTAGAAATCAGGCTGTTTACCCTACCTTTCGAGCTCATTTGAAACACATCTTTTAGCGAGTCCACCGCCCTACCTTTCGAGCTCATATGAAACACATTTTTTAGCGAGTCTCCCACCCTACCTTTGGAGCTCATTTGAAACACATTTTTCGGCGAGTCCAGCATTTTTGCTTAGAAATGAGGCTGTTTACCCTACCTTTCGACCTCATTTGAAACACATTTTTTAGCGAGTCCAGCACCCTACCTTTGGAGCTCATTTGAAACACATTTTTCGGCAAGTCCAACATTTTTTCTTAGAAATGGGGCCGTTTACCCAACCTTTCGAGCTCATTTGAAACTCATTTTTTAGCGAGTCTACCACCCTACCTTTGGAGCTCATTTGAAACACATTTTTCGGCGAGACCACCATTTTTGCTTAGAAATGAGGCCTTTTACCCTACCTTTTGAGCTCATTTGTAACACATTATTAAGCGAGTCCACCACACTACCTTTGGAGCTCAATTTAAACACATGTTTTGGCGAGGCCACCATTTTTGCTTAGAAATGAGGCCGTTTACCCTACCTTTCGAGCTCATTTGAAACACATTTTTTAGCGAGTCCACCACCCTACCTTTCGAGCTCATTTAAAACACATTTTTCGGCGAGTCCACCATTTTTGCTTAGAAATGAGGCTGTTTACCCTACCTTTCGAGCTCATTTGAAACACATCTTTTAGCGAGTCCACCGCCCTACCTTTCGAGCTCATATGAAACACATTTTTTAGCGAGTCTACCACCCTACCTTTGGAGCTCATTTGAAACACATTTTTCGGCAAGTCCAACATTTTTTCTTAAAAATGGGGCCGTTTAGCCTACCTTTCGAGCTCATTTTAAACACATTTTTTATCGAGTCTACCACCCTACCTTTGGAGCTAATTTGAAACACATTTTTGGACGAGGCCACCATTTTTGCTTATAAATTAGACCGTTTACCCTACCTTTAGAGCTCATTTGAAACACTTTTTTATGCGACTCCACCACACTACCTTTCGAGCTCATTTGAAACACATTTTTCGGCGAGTCCACCATTTTTGCTTAGAAATGAGGCCGTTTACCCTACCTTTCCAGCTCATTTGAAACACATTTTTTAGCGAGTCAACCACCCTACCTTTGGAGCTCATTTGAAACACATTTTTCGGTGAGTCCACCAATTTTTCTTAGAAATGAGGCCGTTTAGCCTACCTTTCGAGCTCATTTGAAACACATTTTTTAGCGAGTCAACCACCCTACCTTTGGAGCTCATTTGAAACACATTTTTCGGCGAGTCCAGCATTTTTGCTTAGAAATGAGGCTGTTTACCCTACCTTTCGAGCTCATTTGAAACACATTTTTTAGCGAGTCCACCACCCTACCTTTGGAGCTCATTTGAGACACATTTTTCGGCAAGTCCAACATTTTTTCTTAGAAATGGGGCCGTTTACCCTACCTTTCGAGCTCATTTTAAACACATTTTTTAGCGAGTCTACCACCCTACCTTTGGAGCTCATTTGAAACACATTTTTCGACGAGGCCACCATTTTTGCTTAGAAATGAGGCCGTTTACCCTACCTTTCGACCTCATTTGAAACACATTTTTTAGCGAGTCCAGCACCCTACCTTTGGAGCTCATTTGAAACACATTTTTCGGCAAGTCCAACATTTTTTCTTAGAAATGGGGCCGTTTACCCAACCTTTCGAGCTCATTTGAAACACATTTTTTAGCGAGTCTACCACCCTACCTTTGGAGCTCATTTGAAACACATTTTTCGGCGAGACCACCATTTTTGCTTAGAAATGAGGCCTTTTACCCTACCTTTTGAGCTCATTTGTAACACATTATTAAGCGAGTCCACCACACTACCTTTGGAGCTCAATTTAAACACATGTTTTGGCGAGGCCACCATTTTTGCTTAGAAATGAGGCCGTTTACCCTACCTTTCGAGCTCATTTGAAACACATTTTTTAGCGAGTCCACCACCCTACCTTTCGAGCTCATTTAAAACACATTTTTCGGCGAGTCCACCATTTTTGCTTAGAAATGAGGCTGTTTACCCTACCTTTCGAGCTCATTTGAAACACATCTTTTAGCGAGTCCACCGCCCTACCTTTCGAGCTCATATGAGACACATTTTTTAGCGAGTCTACCACCCTACCTTTGGAGCTCATTTGAAACACATTTTTCGGCAAGTCCAACATTTTTTCTTAAAAATGGGGCCGTTTAGCCTACCTTTCGAGCTCATTTTAAACACATTTTTTATCGAGTCTACCACCCTACCTTTGGAGCTAATTTGAAACACATTTTTGGACGAGGCCACCATTTTTGCTTATAAATTAGACCGTTTACCCTACCTTTAGAGCTCATTTGAAACACTTTTTTATGCGACTCCACCACACTACCTTTCGAGCTCATTTGAAACACATTTTTCGGCGAGTCCACCATTTTTGCTTAGAAATGAGGCCGTTTACCCTACCTTTCCAGCTCATTTGAAACACATTTTTTAGCGAGTCAACCACCCTACCTTTGGAGCTCATTTGAAACACATTTTTCGGTGAGTCCACCAATTTTTCTTAGAAATGAGGCCGTTTAGCCTACCTTTCGAGCTCATTTGAAACACATTTTTTAGCGAGTCAACCACCCTACCTTTGGAGCTCATTTGAAACACATTTTTCGGCGAGTCCAGCATTTTTGCTTAGAAATGAGGCTGTTTACCCTACCTTTCGAGCTCATTTGAAACACATTTTTTAGCGAGTCCACCACCCTACCTTTGGAGCTCATTTGAGACACATTTTTCGGCAAGTCCAACATTTTTTCTTAGAAATGGGGCCGTTTACCCTACCTTTCGAGCTCATTTTAAACACATTTTTTAGCGAGTCTACCACCCTACCTTTGGAGCTCATTTGAAACACATTTTTCGACGAGGCCACCATTTTTGCTTAGAAATGAGGCCGTTTACCCTACCTTTCGACCTCATTTGAAACACATTTTTTAGCGAGTCCAGCACCCTACCTTTGGAGCTCATTTGAAACACATTTTTCGGCAAGTCCAACATTTTTTCTTAGAAATGGGGCCGTTTACCCAACCTTTCGAGCTCATTTGAAACACATTTTTTAGCGAGTCTACCACCCTACCTTTGGAGCTCATTTGAAACACATTTTTCGGCGAGACCACCATTTTTGCTTAGAAATGAGGCCTTTTACCCTACCTTTTGAGCTCATTTGTAACACATTATTAAGCGAGTCCACCACACTACCTTTGGAGCTCAATTTAAACACATGTTTTGGCGAGGCCACCATTTTTGCTTAGAAATGAGGCCGTTTACCCTACCTTTCGAGCTCATTTGAAACACATTTTTTAGCGAGTCCACCACCCTACCTTTCGAGCTCATTTAAAACACATTTTTCGGCGAGTCCACCATTTTTGCTTAGAAATGAGGCTGTTTACCCTACCTTTCGAGCTCATTTGAAACACATCTTTTAGCGAGTCCACCGCCCTACCTTTCGAGCTCATATGAAACACATTTTTTAGCGAGTCTACCACCCTACCTTTGGAGCTCATTTGAAACACATTTTTCGGCAAGTCCAACATTTTTTCTTAAAAATGGGGCCGTTTAGCCTACCTTTCGAGCTCATTTTAAACACATTTTTTATCGAGTCTACCACCCTACCTTTGGAGCTAATTTGAAACACATTTTTGGACGAGGCCACCATTTTTGCTTATAAATTAGACCGTTTACCCTACCTTTAGAGCTCATTTGAAACACATTTTTATGCGACTCCACCACACTACCTTTCGAGCTCATTTGAAACACATTTTTCGGCGAGTCCACCATTTTTGCTTAGAAATGAGGCCGTTTACCCTACCTTTCCAGCTCATTTGAAACACATTTTTTAGCGAGTCAACCACCCTACCTTTGGAGCTCATTTGAAACACATTTTTCGGTGAGTCCACCAATTTTTCTTAGAAATGAGGCCGTTTAGCCTACCTTTCGAGCTCATTTGAAACACATTTTTTAGCGAGTCAACCACCCTACCTTTGGAGCTCATTTGAAACACATTTTTCGGCGAGTCCAGCATTTTTGCTTAGAAATGAGGCTGTTTACCCTACCTTTCGAGCTCATTTGAAACACATTTTTTAGCGAGTCCACCACCCTACCTTTGGAGCTCATTTGAGACACATTTTTCGGCAAGTCCAACATTTTTTCTTAGAAATGGGGCCGTTTACCCTACCTTTCGAGCTCATTTTAAACACATTTTTTAGCGAGTCTACCACCCTACCTTTGGAGCTAATTTGAAACACATTTTTCGACGAGGCCACCATTTTTGCTTAGAAATGAGGCCGTTTACCCTACCTTTCGAGCTCATTTGAAACACATTTTTTAGCGAGTCCACCACCCTACCTTTCGAGCTCATTTAAAACACATTTTTCGGCGAGTCCACCATTTTTGCTTAGAAATCAGGCTGTTTACCCTACCTTTCGAGCTCATTTGAAACACATCTTTTAGCGAGTCCACCGCCCTACCTTTCGAGCTCATATGAAACACATTTTTTAGCGAGTCTCCCACCCTACCTTTGGAGCTCATTTGAAACACATTTTTCGGCGAGTCCAGCATTTTTGCTTAGAAATGAGGCTGTTTACCCTACCTTTCGACCTCATTTGAAACACATTTTTTAGCGAGTCCAGCACCCTACCTTTGGAGCTCATTTGAAACACATTTTTCGGCAAGTCCAACATTTTTTCTTAGAAATGGGGCCGTTTACCCAACCTTTCGAGCTCATTTGAAACACATTTTTTAGCGAGTCTACCACCCTACCTTTGGAGCTCATTTGAAACACATTTTTCGGCGAGACCACCATTTTTGCTTAGAAATGAGGCCTTTTACCCTACCTTTTGAGCTCATTTGTAACACATTATTAAGCGAGTCCACCACACTACCTTTGGAGCTCAATTTAAACACATGTTTTGGCGAGGCCACCATTTTTGCTTAGAAATGAGGCCGTTTACCCTACCTTTCGAGCTCATTTGAAACACATTTTTTAGCGAGTCCACCACCCTACCTTTCGAGCTCATTTAAAACACATTTTTCGGCGAGTCCACCATTTTTGCTTAGAAATGAGGCTGTTTACCCTACCTTTCGAGCTCATTTGAAACACATCTTTTAGCGAGTCCACCGCCCTACCTTTCGAGCTCATATGAAACACATTTTTTAGCGAGTCTACCACCCTACCTTTGGAGCTCATTTGAAACACATTTTTCGGCAAGTCCAACATTTTTTCTTAAAAATGGGGCCGTTTAGCCTACCTTTCGAGCTCATTTTAAACACATTTTTTATCGAGTCTACCACCCTACCTTTGGAGCTAATTTGAAACACATTTTTGGACGAGGCCACCATTTTTGCTTATAAATTAGACCGTTTACCCTACCTTTAGAGCTCATTTGAAACACTTTTTTATGCGACTCCACCACACTACCTTTCGAGCTCATTTGAAACACATTTTTCGGCGAGTCCACCATTTTTGCTTAGAAATGAGGCCGTTTACCCTACCTTTCCAGCTCATTTGAAACACATTTTTTAGCGAGTCAACCACCCTACCTTTGGAGCTCATTTGAAACACATTTTTCGGTGAGTCCACCAATTTTTCTTAGAAATGAGGCCGTTTAGCCTACCTTTCGAGCTCATTTGAAACACATTTTTTAGCGAGTCAACCACCCTACCTTTGGAGCTCATTTGAAACACATTTTTCGGCGAGTCCAGCATTTTTGCTTAGAAATGAGGCTGTTTACCCTACCTTTCGAGCTCATTTGAAACACATTTTTTAGCGAGTCCACCACCCTACCTTTGGAGCTCATTTGAGACACATTTTTCGGCAAGTCCAACATTTTTTCTTAGAAATGGGGCCGTTTACCCTACCTTTCGAGCTCATTTTAAACACATTTTTTAGCGAGTCTACCACCCTACCTTTGGAGCTAATTTGAAACACATTTTTCGACGAGGCCACCATTTTTGCTTAGAAATGAGGCCGTTTACCCTACCTTTCGAGCTCATTTGAAACACATTTTTTAGCGAGTCCACCACCCTACCTTTCGAGCTCATTTAAAACACATTTTTCGGCGAGTCCACCATTTTTGCTTAGAAATCAGGCTGTTTACCCTACCTTTCGAGCTCATTTGAAACACATCTTTTAGCGAGTCCACCGCCCTACCTTTCGAGCTCATATGAAACACATTTTTTAGCGAGTCTCCCACCCTACCTTTGGAGCTCATTTGAAACACATTTTTCGGCGAGTCCAGCATTTTTGCTTAGAAATGAGGCTGTTTACCCTACCTTTCGACCTCATTTGAAACACATTTTTTAGCGAGTCCAGCACCCTACCTTTGGAGCTCATTTGAAACACATTTTTCGGCAAGTCCAACATTTTTTCTTAGAAATGGGGCCGTTTACCCAACCTTTCGAGCTCATTTGAAACACATTTTTTAGCGAGTCTACCACCCTACCTTTGGAGCTCATTTGAAACACATTTTTCGGCGAGACCACCATTTTTGCTTAGAAATGAGGCCTTTTACCCTACCTTTTGAGCTCATTTGTAACACATTATTAAGCGAGTCCACCACACTACCTTTGGAGCTCAATTTAAACACATGTTTTGGCGAGGCCACCATTTTTGCTTAGAAATGAGGCCGTTTACCCTACCTTTCGAGCTCATTTGAAACACATTTTTTAGCGAGTCCACCACCCTACCTTTCGAGCTCATTTAAAACACATTTTTCGGCGAGTCCACCATTTTTGCTTAGAAATGAGGCTGTTTACCCTACCTTTCGAGCTCATTTGAAACACATCTTTTAGCGAGTCCACCGCCCTACCTTTCGAGCTCATATGAAACACATTTTTTAGCGAGTCTACCACCCTACCTTTGGAGCTCATTTGAAACACATTTTTCGGCAAGTCCAACATTTTTTCTTAAAAATGGGGCCGTTTAGCCTACCTTTCGAGCTCATTTTAAACACATTTTTTATCGAGTCTACCACCCTACCTTTGGAGCTAATTTGAAACACATTTTTGGACGAGGCCACCATTTTTGCTTATAAATTAGACCGTTTACCCTACCTTTAGAGCTCATTTGAAACACTTTTTTATGCGACTCCACCACACTACCTTTCGAGCTCATTTGAAACACATTTTTCGGCGAGTCCACCATTTTTGCTTAGAAATGAGGCCGTTTACCCTACCTTTCCAGCTCATTTGAAACACATTTTTTAGCGAGTCAACCACCCTACCTTTGGAGCTCATTTGAAACACATTTTTCGGTGAGTCCACCAATTTTTCTTAGAAATGAGGCCGTTTAGCCTACCTTTCGAGCTCATTTGAAACACATTTTTTAGCGAGTCAACCACCCTACCTTTGGAGCTCATTTGAAACACATTTTTCGGCGAGTCCAGCATTTTTGCTTAGAAATGAGGCTGTTTACCCTACCTTTCGAGCTCATTTGAAACACATTTTTTAGCGAGTCCACCACCCTACCTTTGGAGCTCATTTGAGACACATTTTTCGGCAAGTCCAACATTTTTTCTTAGAAATGGGGCCGTTTACCCTACCTTTCGAGCTCATTTTAAACACATTTTTTAGCGAGTCTACCACCCTACCTTTGGAGCTCATTTGAAACACATTTTTCGACGAGGCCACCATTTTTGCTTAGAAATGAGGCCGTTTACCCTACCTTTCGACCTCATTTGAAACACATTTTTTAGCGAGTCCAGCACCCTACCTTTGGAGCTCATTTGAAACACATTTTTCGGCAAGTCCAACATTTTTTCTTAGAAATGGGGCCGTTTACCCAACCTTTCGAGCTCATTTGAAACACATTTTTTAGCGAGTCTACCACCCTACCTTTGGAGCTCATTTGAAACACATTTTTCGGCGAGACCACCATTTTTTCTTAGAAATGAGGCCTTTTACCCTACCTTTTGAGCTCATTTGTAACACATTATTAAGCGAGTCCACCACACTACCTTTGGAGCTCAATTTAAACACATGTTTTGGCGAGGCCACCATTTTTGCTTAGAAATGAGGCCGTTTACCCTACCTTTCGAGCTCATTCGAAACACATTTTTTAGCGAGTCCACCACCCTACCTTTCGAGCTCATTTAAAACACATTTTTCGGCGAGTCCACCATTTTTGCTTAGAAATGAGGCTGTTTACCCTACCTTTCGAGCTCATTTGAAACACATCTTTTTGCGAGTCCACCGCCCTACCTTTCGAGCTCATATGAGACACATTTTTTAGCGAGTCTACCACCCTACCTTTGGAGCTCATTTGAAACACATTTTTCGGCAAGTCCAACATTTTTTCTTAAAAATGGGGCCGTTTAGCCTACCTTTCGAGCTCATTTTAAACACATTTTTTTATCGAGTCTACCACCCTACCTTTGGAGCTAATTTGAAACACATTTTTGGACGAGGCCACCATTTTTGCTTATAAATTAGACCGTTTACCCTACCTTTAGAGCTCATTTGAAACACTTTTTTATGCGACTCCACCACACTACCTTTCGAGCTCATTTGAAACACATTTTTCGGCGAGTCCACCATTTTTGCTTAGAAATGAGGCCGTTTACCCTACCTTTCCAGCTCATTTGAAACACATTTTTTAGCGAGTCAACCACCCTACCTTTGGAGCTCATTTGAAACACATTTTTCGGTGAGTCCACCAATTTTTCTTAGAAATGAGGCCGTTTAGCCTACCTTTCGAGCTCATTTGAAACACATTTTTTAGCGAGTCAACCACCCTACCTTTGGAGCTCATTTGAAACACATTTTTCGGCGAGTCCAGCATTTTTGCTTAGAAATGAGGCTGTTTACCCTACCTTTCGAGCTCATTTGAAACACATTTTTTAGCGAGTCCACCACCCTACCTTTGGAGCTCATTTGAGACACATTTTTCGGCAAGTCCAACATTTTTTCTTAGAAATGGGGCCGTTTACCCTACCTTTCGAGCTCATTTTAAACACATTTTTTAGCGAGTCTACCACCCTACCTTTGGAGCTCATTTGAAACACATTTTTCGACGAGGCCACCATTTTTGCTTAGAAATGAGGCCGTTTACCCTACCTTTCGACCTCATTTGAAACACATTTTTTAGCGAGTCCAGCACCCTACCTTTGGAGCTCATTTGAAACACATTTTTTGGCAAGTCCAACATTTTTTCTTAGAAATGGGGCCGTTTACCCAACCTTTCGAGCTCATTTGAAACACATTTTTTAGCGAGTCTACCACCCTACCTTTGGAGCTCATTTGAAACACATTTTTCGGCGAGACCACCATTTTTGCTTAGAAATGAGGCCTTTTACCCTACCTTTTGAGCTCATTTGTAACACATTATTAAGCGAGTCCACCACACTACCTTTGGAGCTCAATTTAAACACATGTTTTGGCGAGGCCACCATTTTTGCTTAGAAATGAGGCCGTTTACCCTACCTTTCGAGCTCATTTGAAACACATTTTTTAGCGAGTCCACCACCCTACCTTTCGAGCTCATTTAAAACACATTTTTCGGCGAGTCCACCATTTTTGCTTAGAAATGAGGCTGTTTACCCTACCTTTCGAGCTCATTTGAAACACATCTTTTAGCGAGTCCACCGCCCTACCTTTCGAGCTCATATGAAACACATTTTTTAGCGAGTCTACCACCCTACCTTTGGAGCTCATTTGAAACACATTTTTCGGCAAGTCCAACATTTTTTCTTAAAAATGGGGCCGTTTAGCCTACCTTTCGAGCTCATTTTAAACACATTTTTTATCGAGTCTACCACCCTACCTTTGGAGCTAATTTGAAACACATTTTTGGACGAGGCCACCATTTTTGCTTATAAATTAGACCGTTTACCCTACCTTTAGAGCTCATTTGAAACACATTTTTATGCGACTCCACCACACTACCTTTCGAGCTCATTTGAAACACATTTTTCGGCGAGTCCACCATTTTTGCTTAGAAATGAGGCCGTTTACCCTACCTTTCCAGCTCATTTGAAACACATTTTTTAGCGAGTCAACCACCCTACCTTTGGAGCTCATTTGAAACACATTTTTCGGTGAGTCCACCAATTTTTCTTAGAAATGAGGCCGTTTAGCCTACCTTTCGAGCTCATTTGAAACACATTTTTTAGCGAGTCAACCACCCTACCTTTGGAGCTCATTTGAAACACATTTTTCGGCGAGTCCAGCATTTTTGCTTAGAAATGAGGCTGTTTACCCTACCTTTCGAGCTCATTTGAAACACATTTTTTAGCGAGTCCACCACCCTACCTTTGGAGCTCATTTGAGACACATTTTTCGGCAAGTCCAACATTTTTTCTTAGAAATGGGGCCGTTTACCCTACCTTTCGAGCTCATTTTAAACACATTTTTTAGCGAGTCTACCACCCTACCTTTGGAGCTAATTTGAAACACATTTTTCGACGAGGCCACCATTTTTGCTTAGAAATGAGGCCGTTTACCCTACCTTTAGATCTCATTTGAAACACATTTTTAAGCGAGTCAACTGTAACGCCCTAGGATTTTTTCCCAATTAGAAAATTGTTTGTTTTTCTTTTTTTTGCATCAACATGACATCATCATGCATCATATGCATTTGTCAATCTTAATTCAAATTATTGCATTTAAAATTAAACTCCCTTTAAATTATTTTCCCACAATTAAATCCAAACGTAAATTCAAATATTTTCAAATATGATGATACAAAGTTTTTGCAAACTTTCATGCTTAGTAAATTAAATTATCCATTTATGAATATAAAAGTGTGTCATCTCATATTTCTATTCCTTTTTGTTTTAAATGCAAAAACCAGAAAAGAAAAAAAAACAAGAAAAGAAACAGCAAACAAAAAAAAATTGTGGAGAGAGGCCTCTCTCTGGCCGAAGTGGGCCAAGAGGCCCAACTCTGGCCCGCTTCCCTCACCCCCAACCTCCGTACGGGGCGACCTCGCTTTACACGAGGGCATCCCCATGGCCACTGCCCTCTAGCCCCCGCCGAGCCCCCCATGTGCTTCCCCTCTCTCTCCCCTACTTAGCCGGCTCCTCTGCCCGAACCCTAACCCTACCCTCACTCCTCCCATCGCGCCGCCGCCGCCGCTCCCTCTCTCCCCTCACACCGCTGTAGCCATGTCCGAGACGGGCAAGAGTTTTTCCCCAGCGCAGATGACCACCTCGCCCCTGCTGCTACGCCAGCAACTGCGCCATCGGCTGCTCCTTCCTCGACGCAAGAAAGCGTACCCGGGAGCCACCGATGCGCCGTTGTGACCTCCCCGTCCTCGACGTCGTCCGCGCGCCGCCGCTCCTTCTCCGTCACCGTCTCGTCAACGTCGTCGTCCCCGGCCTCCCTTCTCTCGCCATAGAACTCCCCGAGGTGAGCTGCACCTTGTCGTCCTCTTTCCCCCTCTTTTTTTCCGCTCCGTTCGTCGTATTTCGTCGGCGCCGGAACCACGTCGCCACGGCCGCACCCCCCACCGCGCCACGCCGAGCACGAGCACGACAGCTCCGAACCTCGTCTTCTCCTCCGAGCACGGAAATGGAAACTCCACCACGTTCCGCACACCCGCACGTGCTCGCCCGAGCTACGCCGCCCTTCTTTGGTTATCGCCGGCGAGTTATTGCCGCCGCGCCGCACTGCGTTGTGGTTCCGTCAGTTTCGACAGTTAACACCCGATTCAGTTTCGTCAGTCTTCGCGCCTGTTAGTTAGGTTATGTTCAGTGCATCACGTTATCTGTCAACAACACACTACCGGCCTACTGGCTAGCGAAGCCGTTCTGTTCCCTCCGTTTGTACGCGCGCGCGGTTCGATCCCTGGACTCGTGGAATAAAGGAGCCCCTTTTTATTCTTTTTCCCACGCTGACAACCCGGCCCCACCTGTCAGCGGCAGTGGGTGGCCGCAGCGCCCAGTCAACACCCACACATGCGAGCGTGGCGCCTGGCCCGCCTGGCAGTCTCTCGGGCTAGCTCGGCCTCGGTTAGAAAAGACCAGGAGCTATTATGCGCCCGTAATTTTGCCCTGAGCCCCCCTGCCTCTCTGGTTTCCACACAGAGGTCCCCACCGACACAGTTTTATCACGAATAGGTCCCTGTACTTTTCAGAAAGAACCCTAAAACTAAATTGTTAATAACTTTTAATGTATAACTCCAAATTAACTAATCTTTATATGTTTTTATATCAGAAAAATGCAATAAATATTAATATGCCATTTGTATGCCATTTTGCATCTATTATTTTAATTGCTTAGTGTAATTTGTTATTTGCAACCAAATAATTAAACATGGAATGTTAGGGGTAATAAATATATAATGCCCAATTCCATTTAATTTAATTAGATCACCCATGCCATGTGTTGCCATGTTAACCAACATTTAATATTGCTGGTAAATAAATAACTTGCACCTAAATATTAATTGCCGGGGTTGCTTTTTCCGCTTAACTTGGATTAATTGCATTGTAATGCATCTTGCCATGTCATTCATCATTCTCGTATGATCATGCTGAATCTTTTGCCGTAGTTGTAAAATGCATCTTTTACGCTTTCCAGTGTTTGTTGCTTCTTCGCGGTTAAGACGTTGAGATGTGTGAGCAACGACAAGATCTGCTTCCATGCGGGATTCCAGGCAAGCAAAGTTTGCTTGTTTACCTATACATTGTCTTTCATTCCTGCCGTTGATCTCTGCTACCCTAGTATTCGATTCTTTATCGCGATCCCATCACATGTTTATCCTGCAGCCCATACAGCTTTATCCCCACATCCTAATACCTGTTGCATGTTTATCTATTAGCCTTGCGAGTCGTAGCGCATGCTTAGAGTTGTTTGTGCGAGTCGTCTGTTGGTCGTTTATTTCATATGCTTAGTATGATAGATTATTCTACCTTAATAAAATGTTGTTCTATATTGGGGTATTATAATTAAAAGATAAGGCACCGGCGGAAGGCCTTGCGAGGTGCTTTGTTCTGCTAAGTGTCGACCTAGGAACTCAGTTCTTGTCCTCGGATCCAATTTTGAGCGCACTAACCGCTTGTGGGAGGCCCTATGGAGCCCCCCGCGGCTTCGATCTAATCCGCTTCTTATCCAGGGCACCGCAAGTAGTTCGGGCTTTCCATTTGATGCATGCATATGGTTACCTAACGATCTCATGATGATGGAGTAGTCGATTCTCATATAGGGTGGCACGTTCTTAGAGTGATATGAAGGTCGTATCCCGCGGGCACTGGACCTGATTAGCCGTGCACACAATCATGCGGTTCCCTGGATGGGTCGTAGAGAAAAGATTTGCCGTGTTGAGATGCCCTACCTTCTGGCTTACTTTTTGGGTTGATCGAACGAGTACGGGTCCAGGAGTGCACCCCTGCAGGGTATAATCTTATCGATGAGCCGTGTCCACGGTTATGGACGACTTGGTGATGATGCTGGCTAACAAGATCATAGACAACTTACACCTAATCATTGTTAATTAACCTGACTAGTAATATAGAATTACTTTCACAATAACTGGTAACTAAAATTGTTCAACGTGTGAGTATTCCCGAATTGCTTCCTCATATTTGGTTGAGGGGGTTAATCCGAGAATGGGTTATGATTGGTGTTAGTTGTAGATGGTTATCTTATGCGCTCTCTTATCCCTCTCTGATTAGACGGAAGCTGTAGCGTGTCTCTTTACGTTGCTAGTGCTGCTGCCGCTAAGTCCACCTCCCCTATATTTTGGGAGATGGTGTAGAAAGTAGGCAAGTCGGTTTTGCTTGCCAGGGAGTGCCCTGACCCTCTTTTGGGATGTGCTTTATGTGCAGTTAACAGGTTTGAAGTCTGACGACGTTAGCTTGGGAATCCCTCCAGCTTGGCTGGGCAGGGATATGGCGCCATTGCTTATCTTCAGGACTCTTAGTCCAATTTGCTTCTTATCCGTAGTCGGATACTATTTTGCTTCCGCTGTCATTTGAATCTTTGTATTGTATCATTTGTATCTTGACTCGTTCGAGTCGTTGTTGTTTATTACTTATCTTCTGTTGTATTTGTGGATGTATCGAAACTGTTGTAATGTTATCACAATTCCACCCACATAATGCGCATGTTTCGGCGTGCACATTATGTCTGGTGGGCGACCAAAAATCGTTATTATGCGGATTTCGGCGGGATCGCTTAAATCTACATAGTACCGATTTTCGGGCAACACATCAACCACCCTACATTTCGAGCTCATTTGAAACACATTTTTTGGTGAGTCCACCATTTTTGCTTAGAAATGAGGCCGTTTACCCTACCTTTCGAGCTCAGTTGAAACACACTTTTTAGCGAGTCCACCACCCTACCTTTCAAGCTCATTTGAAACACATTTTTCGGCGAGTCCACCTTTTTTTCTTAGAAATGAGGCCTTTTACCATACCTTTCGAGCTCAATTGAAACACATTTTTTAGCGAGTCTACCACCCTACCTTTGGAGCTCACTTGAAACACATTTTTAAGCGAGTCCACCACCCTACCTTTGGAGCTCAATTTAAACAATTTTTTTGGCGAGGCCACCATTTTTGCTTAGAAATGAGGCCGTTTACCCTACCTTTCGAACTCATTTGAAACACATTTTTAAGTTAGTCCACCACCCGACCTTTCGAGCTCATTTGAAACACATTTTTCGGCGAGTCTACCATTTTTGCTTAGAAATGAGGTCGTTTACCCTACCTTTCCAGCTCATTTGAGACACATTTTTTAGCGAGTCCACCACCCTTCCTTTTGAGCTCATTTGACACACATTTTCGGTGAGTCCACCATTTTTTGCTTAGAAATGAGGCCGTTTGCCCTACCTTTCGAGCTCATTTGAAACATATTTTTAAGCGAGTCCACCACCCTACCTTTCGAGCTCATTTGACACACATTTTTTGTGAGTCCACCATTTTTTTCTTAGAAATGAGGTCGTTTACCCTACCTTTCGAGCTCACTTGATACACATTTTTTAGTGAGTCCACCACCCTACCTTTGGAGCCCATTTGAAACACATTTTTCGGCGAGTCCACCATTTTTGCTTAGAAATGAGGCCGTTTACCCTACCTTTCGAGATCATTTGAAACATATCTTTTAGCGAGTCCACCGCCCTACCTTTCGAGCTCATATGAAACACATTTTTTAGCGAGTCTACCACCCTACCTTTGGAGCTCATTTGAAACACATTTTTCGGCAAGTCCAACATTTTTTCTTAGAAATGGGGCCGTTTAGCCTACCTTTCGAGCTCATTTTAAACACATTTTTTAGCGAGTATACCACCCTACCTTTGGAGCTAATTTGAAACACATTTTTCGACGAGGCCACCTTTTTTTATTAGAATGAGGCCGTTTACCCTACGTTTAGATCTCATTTGAAACACATTTTTAAGCGAGTCAACCACCCTACATTTCGAGCTCATTTGAAACATATTTTTCGGCGAATCCACCATCTTTGCTTAGAAATGAGGCCGTTTACCCTACCTTTCGAGCTCAGTTGAAACACATTTTTTAGTGAGTCCACCGTACCTTTTGAGCTCATTTGAAACACATGTTTCGGCGAGTCCACCATTTTTGCTTAGAAATGAGGCCGTTTACCCTAACTTTCGAGCTCATTTGAAACACATTTTTTAGCGAGTCTACCACCCTACCTTTGGAGCTCATTTGAAACACATTTTTCGGCGAGTCCACCAATTTTTCTAAGAAATGAGCCGTTTACCCTACCTTTCGAGCTCATTTGAAACACATTTTTTAGCGAGTCAACCACCCTACCATTGGAGCTCATTTGAAACACATTTTTCGGCGAGTCCAGCATTTTTGCTTAGAAATGAGGTTGTTTACCCTACCTTTCGAGCTCATTTGAAACAAATTTTTTAGCGAGTCCACAACCCTACCTTTGGAGCTCATTTGAAACACATTTTTCGGCAAGTCCAACATTTTTTATTAGAAATGGGGCCGTTTACCCTACCTTTCGAGCTCATTTAAACACATTTTTTAGCGAGTCTACCACCCTACCTTTGGACCTAATTTGAAACACATTTTTCGACGAGGCCACCATTTTTTCTTAGAAATGAGGCCGTTTACCCTACCTTTAGATCTCATTTGAAACACATTTTTAAGCGAGTCAACCTCCCTACATTTCGAGCTCATTTGAAACACATTTTTTGGTGAGTCCAACATTTTTCTTAGAAATGAGGCCATTTACCCTACCTTTCGAGCTCAGTTGAAACACACTTTTTAGCGAGTCCACCACCCTACCTTTCAAGCTCATTTGAAACACATTTTTCGGCGAGTCCACCTTATTTTCTTAGAAATGAGGCCGTTTACCATACCTTTGGAGCTCATTTGAAACACATTTTTTAGCGAGACTACCACCCTACCTTTGGATCTCATTTGAAACACATTTTTAAGCGAGTCCACCACCCTACCTTTCAAGCTCATTTGAAACACATTTTTCGGCGAGTCCACCTTTTTTTCTTAGAAATGAGGCCGTTTACCATACCTTTCGAGCTCATTTGAAACACATTTTTTAGCGAGTCTACCACCCTACCTTTGGAACTCATTTGAGACACATTTTTAAGCGAGTCCACCACCCTACCTTTGGAGCTCAATTTAAACACATTTTTTGGCGAGGCCACCTTTTTTGCTTAGAAATGAGGCTGTTTACCATACCTTTTGAGCTCATTTGAAACACATTTTTTTGCGAGTCCACCACCCTACCTTTCGAGCTCATTTAAAACACATTTTTCGGTGAGTCCACCATTTTTTCTTAGAAATGAGGCCGTTTAACCTACCTTTCGAGCTCAGTTGAAACACATTTTTAGCGAGTCCACCACCCTACCTTTGGAGCTCATTTGAAACACATTTTTCGGCAAGTCCAACATTTTTTATTAGAAATGGGGCCGTTTAGCCTACCTTTCGAGCTCATTTTAAACACATTTTTTAGCGAGTCTACCACCCTACCTTTGGAGCTAATTTGAAACAAATTTTTCGACGAGGCCACCATTTTTGCTTAGAAATGAGGCCGTTTACCCTACGTTTAGATCTCATTTGAAACACATTTTTAAGCGAGTCAACCACCCTACATTTCGAGCTCATTTGAAACATATTTTTCGGCGAATCCACCATTTTTGCTTAGAAATGAGGCCGTTTACCCTACCTTTCGAGCTCAGTTGAAACACATTTTTTTGTGAGTCCAACACCCTACCTTTCGAGCTCATTTGAAACACATTTTTCGGCGAGTCCACCATTTTTGCTTAGAAATGAGGCCGTTTACCCTAACTTTCGAGCTCATTTGAAACACATTTTTTAGAGAGTCCACCACCCTTCCTTTTTAGCTCATTTGACACACATTTTCGGTGAGTCCACCATTTTTTGCTTAGAAATGAGGCCGTTTACCCTACCTTTCGAGCTCATTTCAAACATATTTTTAAGCGAGTCCACCACCCTACCTTTCGAGCTCATTTGACACACATTTTCGGTGAGTCCACCATTTTTTTCTTAGAAATGAGGTCGTTTACCCTACCTTTCGAGCTCACTTGATACACATTTTTTAGTGAGTCCACCACCCTACCTTTGGAGCTCATTTGAAACACATTTTTCAGCGAGTCCACCATTTTTGCTTAGAATTGAGGCCGTTTACCCTACCTTTCGAGCTCATTTGAAACACATCTTTTAGCGAGTCCATCGCCCTACCTTTCGAGCTCATATGAAACACATTTTTTAGCGAGTCTACCACCCTACCTTTGGAGCTCATTTGAAACACATTTTTCGGCAAGTCCAACATTTTTTCTTAGAAATGGGGCCGTTTAGCCTACCTTTCGAGCTCATTTTAAACACATTTTTTAGCGAGTCTACCACCCTACCTTTGGAGCTCATTTGAAACACATTTTTCGGCGAGTCCCCCAATTTTTCTTAGAAATGAGGCCGTTTACCGTACGTTTAGATCTCATTTGAAAAACATTTTTAAGCCAGTCAACCACCCAACATTTCGAGCTCATTTGAAACACATTTCTCGACAAATCCACCATTTTTGCTTAGAAATGAGGCCGTTTACCCTACATTTCGAGCTCATTTTAAACACATTTTTTAGCGATTCTACCACCCTACCTTTGGAGCTAAATTGAAACACATTTTCGACGAGGCCACCATTTTTGCTTAGAAATGAGGCCGTTTACCCTACCTTTAGAGCTCATTTGAAACACATTTTTAAGCGAGTCCACCACCCTACCTTTCGAGCTCATTTGAAACACATTTTTCGGCGGCTTAGAAATGAGGCCGTTTACCCTTTCTTTCGAGCTCATTCGAAACACATTTTTTAGCGAGTCCACCACCCTACCTTTCGAGCTTATTTGAATCACTTTTTTTGGTGAGTCCCCCATTTTTGTATAGAAATGAGTCCGTTTACCCTACCTTTCGAGCTCATTTGAAACACATTTTTTAGCGAGTCCAACACCCTACCGTTCGAGCTCATTTGAAACACATTTTTCGGCGAGTCCACCATTTTTTCTTAGAAATGAGGTTGTTTACCCTACCTTTCGAGCTCATTTGAAACACATTTTAAGCGAGTCCACCACCCTACCTTTCGAGCTCATTTGAAACACATTTTTTAGCGAGTCCACCACCCTACCTTTGGAGCTCATTTGAAACACATTTTTCGGCGAGGACACCATTTTTTCTTAGAAATGAGACTGTTAACCCTACCTTTCCAGCTCATTTGAAACACATTTCGAAGCGAGTCCACCACCGTACCTTTCGAACTCATTTGAAATACATTTTTCGGCGAGTTCACCACCCTACCATTGGATCTTATTTGAAACACATTTTTTGGCGAGTCCACCATTTTTCGGCGAGTCCATCATTTTTGCTTAGAAATGAGGCCGTTTACCATACCTTTCGAGCTCATTTGAAACACATTTTTTAGCGAGTCTACCACCCTACCTTTGGAGCTCATTTGAAACACATTTTTTGGTGAGGCCAGCATTTTTGCTTAGAAATGAGGCCTTTTACCCTACCTTTTGAGCTCATTTGTAACACATTATTAAGCGAGTCCACCACCCTACCTTTGGAGCTCATTCAAAAAACATTTTTCGGCAAGTCCACCATTTTTGCTTAGAAATGAGGTCGTTTACCCTACCTTTCGAGCTCATTTTAAACACATTTTTTAGCGAGTCTACCACCCTACATTTGGAGCTAATTTGAAACACATTTTTCGACGAGGCCACCATTTTTGCTTAGAAATGAGGCCGTTTACCCTACCTTTAGATCTCATTTGAAACACATTTTTATTCGAGTCCACCACACTACCTTTCGAGCTCATTTGAAACACATTTTTTGGCGAGTCTACCATTTTTGCTTAGAAATGAGGTCGTTTACCCTACCTTTCCAGCTCATTTGAAACACATTTTTTAGCGAGTCCACCACCCTACCTTTCCAGTTCATTTGAAACACATTTTTCGGTGAGTCCGCCATTTTTGCTTAGAAATGAGGCCGTTTACCCTAACTTTCGAGCTCATTTGAAACACATTTTTTAGCGAGTCCACCACCCTTCCTTTTGAGCTCATTTGACACACATTTTCGGTGAGTTCATTTTTTGCTTAGAAATGAGGCCGTTTACCCTACCTTTCGAGCTCATTTGAAACATATTTTTAAGCGAGTCCACCACCCTACCTTTCAAGCTCACTTGATACACATTTTTTAGTGAGTCCAACACCCTACCTTTGGAGCTCATTTGAAACACATTTTTCGGCGAGTCCACCATTTTTGCTTAGAAATGAGGCCGTTTACCCTACCTTTCGAGCTCATTTGAAACACATTTTTCGGCAAGTCCACCACCCTACCTTCGGAGCTCATTCAAAAAACATTTTTTGGCAAGTCCACCATTTTTTCTTAGAAATGAGGTCGTTTACCCTAACTTTTGAGCTCATTTTAAACACATTTTTTAGCGAGTCTACCACCCTACATTTGGAGCTAATTTGAAACACATTTTTCGACGAGGCCACCATTTTTGCTTAGAAATGAGGCCGTTTACCCTACCTTTAGAGCTCATTTGAAACACATTTTTATTCGAGTCCACCACACTATCTTTCGAGCTCATTTGAAACACATTTTTCGGCGAGTCTACCATTTTTGCTTAGAAATGAGGTCGTTTACCCTACCTTTCCAGCTCATTTGAAACACATTTTTTAGCGAGTCCACCACCCTACCTTTCCAGTTCATTTGAAACAAATTTTCGGTGAGTCCGCCATTTTTGCTTAGAAATGAGGCCGTTTACCCTACCTTTCGAGCTCATTTGAAACACATTTTTTAGTGAGACCACCACCCTACATTTGGAGCTCATTTGAAACACATTTTTCGGCGAGTCCACCATTTTTGCTTAGAAATGAGGCTGTTTGCCCTACCTTTCGAGCTCATTTGAAACACATTTTTTCTCGAGTCCACCACCCTACCTTTGGAGCTCATTTGAAACACATTTCTCGGGAAATCCACCATTTTTGCTTAGAAATGAGGCCGTTTACCCTACATTTCGAGCTCATTTTAAACACATTTTTTAGCGATTCTACCACCCTACCTTTGGAGCTAAATTGAAACACATTTTTCGACGAGGCCACCATTTTTGCTTAGAAATGAGGCCGTTTACCCTACCTTTAGAGCTCATTTGAAACACATCTTTTAGCGAGTCCATCGCCCTACCTTTCGAGCTCATATGAAACACATTTTTTAGCGAGTCTACCACCCTACCTTTGGAGCTCATTTGAAACACATTTTTCGGCAAGTCCAACATTTTTTCTTAGAAATGGGGCCGTTTAGCCTACCTTTCGAGCTCATTTTAAACACATTTTTTAGCGAGTCTACCACCCTACCTTTGGAGCTCATTTGAAACACATTTTTCGGCGAGTCCCCCAATTTTTCTTAGAAATGAGGCCGTTTACCGTACGTTTAGATCTCATTTGAAAAACATTTTTAAGCCAGTCAACCACCCAACATTTCGAGCTCATTTGAAACACATTTCTCGACAAATCCACCATTTTTGCTTAGAAATGAGGCCGTTTACCCTACATTTCGAGCTCATTTTAAACACATTTTTTAGCGATTCTACCACCCTACCTTTGGAGCTAAATTGAAACACATTTTCGACGAGGCCACCATTTTTGCTTAGAAATGAGGCCGTTTACCCTACCTTTAGAGCTCATTTGAAACACATTTTTAAGCGAGTCCACCACCCTACCTTTCGAGCTCATTTGAAACACATTTTTCGGCGGCTTAGAAATGAGGCCGTTTACCCTTTCTTTCGAGCTCATTCGAAACACATTTTTTAGCGAGTCCACCACCCTACCTTTCGAGCTTATTTGAATCACTTTTTTTGGTGAGTCCCCCATTTTTGTATAGAAATGAGTCCGTTTACCCTACCTTTCGAGCTCATTTGAAACACATTTTTTAGCGAGTCCAACACCCTACCGTTCGAGCTCATTTGAAACACATTTTTCGGCGAGTCCACCATTTTTTCTTAGAAATGAGGTTGTTTACCCTACCTTTCGAGCTCATTTGAAACACATTTTAAGCGAGTCCACCACCCTACCTTTCGAGCTCATTTGAAACACATTTTTTAGCGAGTCCACCACCCTACCTTTGGAGCTCATTTGAAACACATTTTTCGGCGAGGACACCATTTTTTCTTAGAAATGAGACTGTTAACCCTACCTTTCCAGCTCATTTGAAACACATTTCGAAGCGAGTCCACCACCGTACCTTTCGAACTCATTTGAAATACATTTTTCGGCGAGTTCACCACCCTACCATTGGATCTTATTTGAAACACATTTTTTGGCGAGTCCACCATTTTTCGGCGAGTCCATCATTTTTGCTTAGAAATGAGGCCGTTTACCATACCTTTCGAGCTCATTTGAAACACATTTTTTAGCGAGTCTACCACCCTACCTTTGGAGCTCATTTGAAACACATTTTTTGGTGAGGCCAGCATTTTTGCTTAGAAATGAGGCCTTTTACCCTACCTTTTGAGCTCATTTGTAACACATTATTAAGCGAGTCCACCACCCTACCTTTGGAGCTCATTCAAAAAACATTTTTCGGCAAGTCCACCATTTTTGCTTAGAAATGAGGTCGTTTACCCTACCTTTCGAGCTCATTTTAAACACATTTTTTAGCGAGTCTACCACCCTACATTTGGAGCTAATTTGAAACACATTTTTCGACGAGGCCACCATTTTTGCTTAGAAATGAGGCCGTTTACCCTACCTTTAGATCTCATTTGAAACACATTTTTATTCGAGTCCACCACACTACCTTTCGAGCTCATTTGAAACACATTTTTTGGCGAGTCTACCATTTTTGCTTAGAAATGAGGTCGTTTACCCTACCTTTCCAGCTCATTTGAAACACATTTTTTAGCGAGTCCACCACCCTACCTTTCCAGTTCATTTGAAACACATTTTTCGGTGAGTCCGCCATTTTTGCTTAGAAATGAGGCCGTTTACCCTAACTTTCGAGCTCATTTGAAACACATTTTTTAGCGAGTCCACCACCCTTCCTTTTGAGCTCATTTGACACACATTTTCGGTGAGTTCATTTTTTGCTTAGAAATGAGGCCGTTTACCCTACCTTTCGAGCTCATTTGAAACATATTTTTAAGCGAGTCCACCACCCTACCTTTCAAGCTCACTTGATACACATTTTTTAGTGAGTCCAACACCCTACCTTTGGAGCTCATTTGAAACACATTTTTCGGCGAGTCCACCATTTTTGCTTAGAAATGAGGCCGTTTACCCTACCTTTCGAGCTCATTTGAAACACATTTTTCGGCAAGTCCACCACCCTACCTTCGGAGCTCATTCAAAAAACATTTTTTGGCAAGTCCACCATTTTTTCTTAGAAATGAGGTCGTTTACCCTAACTTTTGAGCTCATTTTAAACACATTTTTTAGCGAGTCTACCACCCTACATTTGGAGCTAATTTGAAACACATTTTTCGACGAGGCCACCATTTTTGCTTAGAAATGAGGCCGTTTACCCTACCTTTAGAGCTCATTTGAAACACATTTTTATTCGAGTCCACCACACTATCTTTCGAGCTCATTTGAAACACATTTTTCGGCGAGTCTACCATTTTTGCTTAGAAATGAGGTCGTTTACCCTACCTTTCCAGCTCATTTGAAACACATTTTTTAGCGAGTCCACCACCCTACCTTTCCAGTTCATTTGAAACAAATTTTTCGGTGAGTCCGCCATTTTTGCTTAGAAATGAGGCCGTTTACCCTACCTTTCGAGCTCATTTGAAACACATTTTTTAGTGAGACCACCACCCTACATTTGGAGCTCATTTGAAACACATTTTTCGGCGAGTCCACCATTTTTGCTTAGAAATGAGGCTGTTTGCCCTACCTTTCGAGCTCATTTGAAACACATTTTTTCTCGAGTCCACCACCCTACCTTTGGAGCTCATTTGAAACACATTTCTCGGCAAATCCACCATTTTTGCTTAGAAATGAGGCCGTTTACCCTACATTTCGAGCTCATTTTAAACACATTTTTTAGCGATTCTACCACCCTACCTTTGGAGCTAAATTGAAACACATTTTTCGACGAGGCCACCATTTTTGCTTAGAAATGAGGCCGTTTACCCTACCTTTAGAGCTCATTTGAAACACATTTTTAAGCGAGTCCACCACCCTACCTTTCGAGCTCATTTGAAACACATTTTTCGGCGGCTTAGAAATGAGGCCGTTTACCCTTTCTTTCGAGCTCATTCGAAACACATTTTTTAGCGAGTCCACCACCCTACCTTTCGAGCTTATTTGAAACACTTTTTTTGGTGAGTCCCCCATTTTTGTATAGAAATGAGTCCGTTTACCCTACCTTTCGAGCTCATTTGAAACACATTTTTTAGCGAGTCCAACACCCTACCGTTCGAGCTCATTTGAAACACATTTTTCGGCGAGTCCACCATTTTTTCTTAGAAATGAGATTGTTTACCCTACCTTTCGAGCTCATTTGAAACACATTTTAAGCGAGTCCACCACCCTACCTTTCGAGCTCATTTGAAACACTTTTTTTAGCGAGTCCACCACCCTACCTTTGGAGCTCATTTGAAACACATTTTTCGGCGAGGACACCATTTTTTCTTAGAAATGAGACTGTTAACCCTACCTTTCCAGCTCATTTGAAACACATTTTGAAGCGAGTCCACCACCGTACCTTTCGAACTCATTTGAAATACATTTTTCGGCGAGTTCACCACCCTACCATTGGATCTTATTTGAAACACATTTTTTGGCGAGTCCACCATTTTTCGGCGAGTCCATCATTTTTGCTTAGAAATGAGGCCGTTTACCATACCTTTCGAGCTCATTTGAAACACATTTTTTAGCGAGTCTACCACCCTACCTTTGGAGCTCATTTGAAACACATTTTTTGGTGAGGCCAGCATTTTTGCTTAGAAATGAGGCCTTTTACCCTACCTTTTGAGCTCATTTGTAACACATTATTAAGCGAGTCCACCACCCTACCTTTGGAGCTCATTCAAAAAACATTTTTCGGCAAGTCCACCATTTTTGCTTAGAAATGAGGTCGTTTACCCTACCTTTCGAGCTCATTTTAAACACATTTTTTAGCGAGTCTACCACCCTACATTTGGAGCTAATTTGAAACACATTTTTCGACGAGGCCACCATTTTTGCTTAGAAATGAGGCCGTTTACCCTACCTTTAGATCTCATTTGAAACACATTTTTATTCGAGTCCACCACACTACCTTTCGAGCTCATTTGAAACACATTTTTTGGCGAGTCTACCATTTTTGCTTAGAAATGAGGTCGTTTACCCTACCTTTCCAGCTCATTTGAAACACATTTTTTAGCGAGTCCACCACCCTACCTTTCCAGTTCATTTGAAACACATTTTTCGGTGAGTCCGCCATTTTTGCTTAGAAATGAGGCCGTTTACCCTAACTTTCGAGCTCATTTGAAACACATTTTTTAGCGAGTCCACCACCCTTCCTTTTGAGCTCATTTGACACACATTTTCGGTGAGTTCATTTTTTGCTTAGAAATGAGGCCGTTTACCCTACCTTTCGAGCTCATTTGAAACATATTTTTAAGCGAGTCCACCACCCTACCTTTCAAGCTCACTTGATACACATTTTTTAGTGAGTCCAACACCCTACCTTTGGAGCTCATTTGAAACACATTTTTCGGCGAGTCCACCATTTTTGCTTAGAAATGAGACTGTTAACCCTACCTTTCCAGCTCATTTGAAACACATTTTGAAGCGAGTCCACCACCGTACCTTTCGAACTCATTTGAAATACATTTTTTGGCTAGTTCACCACCTACCATTGGATCTTATTTGAAACACATTTTTTGGCGAGTCCACCATTTTTCGGCGAGTCCATCATTTTTTGCTTAGAAATGAGGCCGTTTACCATACCTTTCGAGCTCATTTGATACACATTTTTTAGTGAGTCCAACACCCTACCTTTGGAGCTCATTTGAAACACATTTTTCGGCGAGTCCACCATTTTTGCTTAGAAATGAGACTGTTAACCCTACCTTTCCAGCTCATTTGAAACACATTTTGAAGCGAGTCCACCACCGTACCTTTCGAACTCATTTGAAATACATTTTTCGGCGAGTTCACCACCCTACCATTGGATCTTATTTGAAACACATTTTTTGGCGAGTCCACCATTTTTCGGCGAGTCCATCATTTTTGCTTAGAAATGAGGCCGTTTACCATACCTTTCGAGCTCATTTGAAACATATTTTTAAGCGAGTCCACGACCCTACCTTTCAAGCTCACTTGATACACATTTTTTAGTGAGTCCAACACCCTACCTTTGGAGCTCATTTGAAACACATTTTTCGGCGAGTCCACCATTTTTGCTTAGAAATGAGACTGTTAACCCTACCTTTCCAGCTCATTTGAAACACATTTTGAAGCGAGTCCACCACCGTACCTTTCGAACTCATTTGAAATACATTTTTCGGCGATTTCACCACCCTACCATTGGATCTTATTTGAAACACATTTTTTGGCGAGTCCACCATTTTTCGGCGAGTCCATCATTTTTTCTTAGAAATGAGGCCGTTTACCATACCTTTCGAGCTCATTTGAAACACATTTTTTAGCGAGTCTACCACCCTACCTTTGAAGCTTATTTGAAACACATTTTTCGGCGAGGCCAGCATTCTTGCTTAGAAATGAGGCCGTTTACCCTACCTTTCGAGCTCATTTGAAACACATTTTTAAGCGAGTCCACCACCCTACCTTTTGAGCTCATTTGAAACACATTTTTCGGCGAGGCCACCATTTTTGCTTAGACATGAGGCCGTTTACCCTACCTTTCGAGTTCATTTAAAACACATTTTTTAGCGAGTCCACCACCCTACCTTTCGAGCTTATTTGAAACACGTTTTTTGGCGAGTCCACCATTTTTGCATAGAAATGAGTCCGTTTACTCTACCTTTCGAGCTCATTTGAAACACATTTTTTAGCGAGTCCACCACCCTACCTTTCGAGCTCATTTGAAACACATTTTTAAGCGAATCCACCACCCTACCTTTCGAGCTCATTTGAAACACATTTTTCGGCGAGTCCACCAATTTTTCTTAGAAATGAGGCTGTTTACCCTACCTTTCGAGCTCATTTGAAACACATTTTTTAGTGAATCCACCCACCCTACCTTTGGAGCTCATTTGAAACACATTTTTCGGCGAGTCCAGCATTTTTGCCTAAAAATGACGCTTTTTACCCTACCTTTTGAGCTCATTTGAAACACATTTTTTAGCGAGTCCACCACCCTACCTTTGGAGCTCATTTGAAACACATTTTTCGGGAAGTCCAACATTTTTTCTTAGAAATGGGGCAGTTTACCCTACCTTTCGAGCTCATTTGAAACACATTTTTAGCGAGTCTACCACCCTACCTTTGGAGCTCATTTGAAACACATTTTTCGGCGAGTCCACCAATTTTTCTTAGAAATGAGGCTGTTTACCCTACCTTTCGAGCTCATTTGAAACACATTTTTTAGCGAGTCCACCCATCCTACCTTTGGAGCTCATTTGAAACACATTTTTCGGCGAGTCCAGCATTTTTGCCTAAAAATGAGGCTTTTTACCCTACCTTTCGAGCTCATTTGAAACACATTTTTTAGCGAGTCCACCACCCTACCTTTGGAGCTCATTTGAAACACATTTTTCGGAAGTCCAACATTTTTTCTTAGAAATGGGGCCGTTTACCCTAACTTTCGAGCTCATTTGAAACACATTTTTTAGCGAGTCTACCACCCTACCTTTGGAGCTCATTTGAAACACATTTTTCGGCGAGACCACCATTTTTGCTTAGAAATGAGGCCTTTTACCCTACCTTTTGAGCTCATTTGTAACACATTATTAAGCGAGTCCACCACCCTACCTTTGGAGCTCATTCAAAAAACATTTTTCGGCAAGTCCACCATTTTTGCTTAGAAATGAGGTCGTTTACCCTACCTTTCGAGCTCATTTTAAACACATTTTTTAGCGAGTCTACCACCCTACATTTGGAGCTAATTTGAAACACATTTTTCGACGAGGCCACCATTTTTGCTTAGAAATGAGGCCGTTTACCCTACCTTTAGATCTCATTTGAAACACATTTTTATTCGAGTCCACCACACTACCTTTCGAGCTCATTCGAAACACATTTTTCGGCGAGTCTACCATTTTTGCTTAGAAATGAGGTCGTTTACCCTACCTTTCCAGCTCATTTGAAACACATTTTTTAGCGAGTCCACCACCCTACCTTTCCAGTTCATTTGAAACACATTTTTCGGTGAGTCCGCCATTTTTGCTTAGAAATGAGGCCGTTTACCCTAACTTTCGAGCTCATTTGAAACACATTTTTTAGCGAGTCCACCACCCTTCCTTTTGAGCTCATTTGACACACATTTTCGGTGAGTTCATTTTTTGCTTAGAAATGAGGCCGTTTACCCTACCTTTCGAGCTCATTTGAAACATATTTTTAAGCGAGTCCACCACCCTACCTTTCAAGCTCACTTGATACACATTTTTTAGTGAGTCCAACACCCTACCTTTGGAGCTCATTTGAAACACATTTTTCGGCGAGTCCACCATTTTTGCTTAGAAATGAGACTGTTAACCCTACCTTTCCAGCTCATTTGAAACACATTTTGAAGCGAGTCCACCACCGTACCTTTCGAACTCATTTGAAATACATTTTTTGGCTAGTTCACCACCTACCATTGGATCTTATTTGAAACACATTTTTTGGCGAGTCCACCATTTTTCGGCGAGTCCATCATTTTTTGCTTAGAAATGAGGCCGTTTACCATACCTTTCGAGCTCATTTGATACACATTTTTTGGCGAGTCCACCATTTTTCGGCGAGTCCATCATTTTTGCTTAGAAATGAGGCCGTTTACCATACCTTTCGAGCTCATTTGAAACATATTTTTAAGCGAGTCCACGACCCTACCTTTCAAGCTCACTTGATACACATTTTTTAGTGAGTCCAACACCCTACCTTTGGAGCTCATTTGAAACACATTTTTCGGCGAGTCCACCATTTTTGCTTAGAAATGAGACTGTTAACCCTACCTTTCCAGCTCATTTGAAACACATTTTGAAGCGAGTCCACCACCGTACCTTTCGAACTCATTTGAAATACATTTTTCGGCGAGTTCACCACCCTACCATTGGATCATATTTGAAACACATTTTTTGGCGAGTCCACCATTTTTCGGCGAGTCCATCATTTTTGCTTAGAAATGAGGCCGTTTACCATACCTTTCGAGCTCATTTGAAACATATTTTTAAGCGAGTCCACGACCCTACCTTTCAAGCTCACTTGATACACATTTTTTAGTGAGTCCAACACCCTACCTTTGGAGCTCATTTGAAACACATTTTTCGGCGAGTCCACCATTTTTGCTTAGAAATGAGACTGTTAACCCTACCTTTCCAGCTCATTTGAAACACATTTTGAAGCGAGTCCACCACCGTACCTTTCGAACTCATTTGAAATACATTTTTCGGCGAGTTCACCACCCTACCATTGGATCTTATTTGAAACACATTTTTTGGCGGGTCCACCATTTTTCGGCGAGTCCATCATTTTTGCTTAGAAATGAGGCCGTTTACCATACCTTTCGAGCTCATTTGAAACATATTTTTAAGCGAGTCCACGACCCTACCTTTCAAGCTCACTTGATACACATTTTTTAGTGAGTCCAACACCCTACCTTTGGAGCTCATTTGAAACACATTTTTCGGCGAGTCCACCATTTTTGCTTAGAAATGAGACTGTTAACCCTACCTTTCCAGCTCATTTGAAACACATTTTGAAGCGAGTCCACCACCGTACCTTTCGAACTCATTTGAAATACATTTTTCGGCGAGTTCACCACCCTACCATTGGATCTTATTTGAAACACATTTTTTGGCGAGTCCACCATTTTTCGGCGAGTCCATCATTTTTGCTTAGAAATGAGGCCGTTTACCATATCTTTCGAGCTCATTTGAAACATATTTTAAGCGAGTCCACGACCCTACCTTTCAAGCTCACTTGATACACATTTTTTAGTGAGTCCAACACCCTACCTTTGGAGCTCATTTGAAACACATTTTTCGGCGAGTCCACCATTTTTGCTTAGAAATGAGACTGTTAACCCTACCTTTCCAGCTCATTTGAAACACATTTTGAAGCGAGTCCACCACCGTACCTTTCGAACTCATTTGAAATACATTTTTCGGCGATTTCACCACCCTACCATTGGATCTTATTTGAAACACATTTTTTGGCGAGTCCACCATTTTTCGGCGAGTCCATCATTTTTTCTTAGAAATGAGGCCGTTTACCATACCTTTCGAGCTCATTTGAAACACATTTTTTAGCGAGTCTACCACCCTACCTTTGAAGCTTATTTGAAACACATTTTTCGGCGAGGCCAGCATTCTTGCTTAGAAATGAGGCCGTTTACCCTACCTTTCGAGCTCATTTGAAACACATTTTTAAGCGAGTCCACCACCCTACCTTTTGAGCTCATTTGAAACACATTTTTCGGCGAGGCCACCATTTTTGCTTAGACATGAGGCCGTTTACCCTACCTTTCGAGTTCATTTAAAACACATTTTTTAGCGAGTCCACCACCCTACCTTTCGAGCTTATTTGAAACACGTTTTTTGGCGAGTCCACCATTTTTGCATAGAAATGAGTCCGTTTACTCTACCTTTCGAGCTCATTTGAAACACATTTTTTAGCGAGTCCACCACCCTACCTTTCGAGCTCATTTGAAACACATTTTTAAGCGAATCCACCACCCTACCTTTCGAGCTCATTTGAAACACATTTTTCGGCGAGTCCACCAATTTTTCTTAGAAATGAGGCTGTTTACCCTACCTTTCGAGCTCATTTGAAACACATTTTTTAGTGAGTCCACCCACCCTACCTTTGGAGCTCATTTGAAACACATTTTTCGGCGAGTCCAGCATTTTTGCCTAAAAATGACGCTGTTTACCCTACCTTTTGAGCTCATTTGAAACACATTTTTTAGCGAGTCCACCACCCTACCTTTGGAGCTCATTTGAAACACATTTTTCGGGAAGTCCAACATTTTTTCTTGGAAATGGGGCCGTTTACCCTACCTTTCGAGCTCATTTGAAACACATTTTTTAGCGAGTCTACCACCCTACCTTTGGAGCTCATTTGAAACACATTTTTCGGCGAGACCACCATTTTTGCTTAGAAATGAGGCCTTTTACCCTACCTTTTGAGCTCATTTGTAACACATTATTAAGCGAGTCCACCACCCTACCTTTGGAGCTCATTCAAAAAACATTTTTCGGCAAGTCCACCATTTTTTCTTAGAAATGAGGTCGTTTACCCTACCTTTCGAGCTCATTTTAAACACATTTTTTAGCGAGTCTACCACCCTACATTTGGAGCTAATTTGAAACACATTTTTTGACGAGGCCACCATTTTTGCTTAAAAATGAGGCCGTTTACCCTACCTTTAGATCTCATTTGAAACACATTTTTATTCGAGTCCACCACACTACCTTTCGAGCTCATTTGAAACACATTTTTCGGCGAGTCTACCATTTTTGCTTAGAAATGAGGTCGTTTACCCTACCTTTCCAGCTCATTTGAAACACATTTTTTAGCGAGTCCACCATCCTACCTTTCCAGTTCATTTGAAACACATTTTTCGGTGAGTCCGCCATTTTTGCTTAGAAATGAGGCCGTTTACCCTAACTTTCGAGCTCATTTGAAACACATTTTTTAGCGAGTCCACCACCCTTCCTTTTGAGCTCATTTGACACACATTTTCGGTGAGTCCACCATTTTTTGCTTAGAAATGAGGCCGTTTACCCTACCTTTCGAGTTCATTTGAAACATATTTTTAAGCGAGTCCACCACCCTACCTTTCGAGCTCATTTAAAACACATTTTTTAGAGAGTCCAACACCCTACCTTTGGAGCTCATTTGAAACACATTTTTCGGCGAGTCCACCGTTTTTGCTTAGAAATGAGGCCGTTTACCCTACCTTTCGAGCTCATTTGAAACACATTTTTCGGCAAGTCCACCACCCTACCTTTGGAGCTCATTCAAAAAACATTTTTTGGCAAGTCCACCATTTTTGCTTAGAAATGAGGTCGTTTACCCTACCTTTCGAGCTCATTTTAAACACATTTTTTAGCGAGTCTACCACCCTACATTTGGAGCTAATTTGAAACACATTTTTTGACGAGGCCACCATTTTTGCTTAGAAATGAGGCCGTTTACCCTACCTTTAGAGCTCATTTGAAACACATTCTTATTCGAGTCCACCACACTACCTTTCGAGCTCATTTGAAACACATTTTTCGGCGAGTCTACCATTTTTGCTTAGAAATGAGGTCGTTTACCCTACCTTTCCAGCTCATTTGAAACACATTTTTTAGCGAGTCCACCACCCTACCTTTCCAGTTCCTTTGAAACACATTTTTCGGTGAGTCCGCCATTTTTTCTTAGAAATGAGGCCGTTTATCCTACCTTTCGAGCTCATTTGAAACACATTTTTTAGTGAGACCACCACCCTACCTTTGGAGCTCATTTGAAACACATTTTTCGGCGAGTCCACCATTTTTGCTTAGAAATGAGGCTGTTTACCCTACCTTTCGAGCTCATTTGAAATACATTTTTTCGCGAGTCCACCACCCTACCTTTGGAGCTCATTTGAAACACATTTCTCGGGAAATCCACCATTTTTGCTTAGAAATGAGGCCGTTTACCCTACATTTCGAGCTCATTTTAAACACATTTTTTAGCGATTCTACCACCCTACCTTTGGAGCTAAATTGAAACACATTTTTCGACGAGGCCACCATTTTTGCTTAGAAATGAGGCCGTTTACCCTACCTTTAGAGCTCATTTGAAACAACTATTTTCGGCGAGTCCACCACCCTACCTTTCGAGCTCATTTGAAACACATTTTTCGGCGGCTTAGAAATGAGGCCGTTTACCCTATCTTTCGAGCTCATTCGAAACACATTTTTTAGCGAGTCCACCACCCTACCTTTTGAGCTTATTTGAAACACTTTTTTTGGTGAGTCCCCCATTTTTGTATAGAAATGAGGCCGTTTACCCTACCTTTCGAGCTCATTTGAAACACATTCGAAATTCCTCATCCACGCTTGATAAAAAGAGTTGAGGCTTATTGGGATGGAAAGGTATCGACGAGATCTACAACAATGGTTAAGAGTCCGTCGCAATTCGAGATCGTTTAGGTGGTCGAATCAACGAAATACGATTTCGCTGATTAGGGTTTCGGTGAAACGAAAAGTGAAAAAGAGATGCCGGTGGCTAAAGGTGTTTATATAGGCGGAGGGGTGCTGTAAGAGATAGGACTCGAAGTTGTCAACGCGTAGGATCAAGCGGATCCGGATTCGGAGTTATATATCTCGAGATAAGCGTGTTTGAATGAAAAGTGGTTAGGAAAACGAATTTTCAGAGTTTGAGTTGGATATGATGGAATAACTCGGTTCGGTTCAGCAGTTTGGGCCGGCCCGATTTTTTTTTTTGTTTTTTTTTCTTATTTCTTTCATATCTTTTGTTTTAGAACTCCGAATTAAGTGAAATTAATTTCTAAAAATTTCTAAAAATCATATCTTTATTTTAAAACATTTGTGTACATGTTTTGACCACTTTTTAAAAATATTAATTTTGCATATTTGATTTAATGCAAATTTGACACTTTTGTCAAATTTGGAAAAAGAAATTTAGTCAATTTACTTATGACTAAATAAAATTAGGTACCACAATTGTGAACATATGAAAATAATTATTTCTAATAATTACAATCAAAATATTAAAGTAAAATAAGATAAATAGCATAATCATTATTTTGTTTTTAATATTTTCTCAAAAAGATTTTCAAGTCGAAATAATATTTTAACCATTGTAATTTCAAATATAAACAATGCAAGAAAATTATGAATGCATGCATGAATTTTGTTTTCAAATCGACATACAAATAGTTTTCAAGAAGTTTTTAATTTTTCTGATTTTTCAGAATTTGAAAAATCCGAGGATGTTACAGAAAATAGCATTAGCCTACGACAATCCATTGTCTGTGGCTGTAGCTAGTGCATCAAACTTCCCACATTCCCATAATGAACTTGCGGGGTAACGTTGTTACTCACCCTTTTCTTGAACCCCTTTCTAGACTTTGAGGCAGCAGAAGACGAGGGCGAACTCGACATCTACAACCAGGAGAATCTGGTCTACGACAGCCAGACCTGTCAGCCGGAGTTGAAGGCATAGACTACCTCATCTCCTACAGCGTCGAAGACGAAGAGACAGACTAGGCACAGAGCGGTGCCCTAGTGTAGATAGTGAGCCGAGCAACGTAGAACTTACTAAATAAGTTGTTGAGCTCTACGGTTTTCAGTTTGTTGTTTCCACTGGTTTGCAAACTCTTCAGTTTGCAATTAGAACCTAGTAGTGCGGATCCTGTTTGGACTGAGGAGGATCTTACTAAATTTGTACACTTTTGGCTTGTAATATTATGTGTCTAACCGTTGGACCCATGCAATGTTTCTGTTGTGCCACCCAGATGGTATGAAATTTGCGGAACGGTGTTCCGTGATTTTTACATCGATGTCCTGCGTGCTGCAATCATGCGGTAGCATGGCGGGTCATCACAGCTGGTATCAGAGCAATTTCTTTGACCTTAGGTGGGAAACTTAGTAATGGGATAGAACCTGTAGGGATTACGAGCAACGGTAAAGAGTTCTCTAGGAATATGATGAATATTCACTTGGGAATAACATTGTCATATTTTTAGTATGATAATTCTTTATTATGATGCATTAGTACTAATTATAAATTCTTATACAGTACTCTAAAGACGATGGCTTCCGAGAAGTCGACATGGGTTCAACATGATACGTTGGATCAGTTTCAGGGGACATTTACTGAGCAGTTGCGGTCACTTCTTAGAGTCTTTGGATATTCCGCCGATATTCCCGTTAACAACTATACCTTTACCGAGGGAGAGGAGTTAGTGAAGTATAGGGTACTAGTCATAATACCTAAGGAGTTTACACCGTGCCCATTTCCACCTACAGGGGAAGGATTGAGAGTCACCGCAGCTTATAATGAGGCCGTTTTGGAGGCGATCGCTGCTATTCGTGAGAATAGGGCAGAAGAGTTGGAGGGTACAAGTTTCATAGCCTTGCTACATAGTACTATTCCACAGAGAAAATGGTAGACCACTCAGTCTTGGTTAAGACCAAGCCTCGCTTTGCGACTAGGTTGCTAGACAGGTATAGACAGGTAGTGGGATCCTTGTACAACACCCACTTAGTTATGGTGGAAGACAAGGACGTAATGCTCGAGGATCGAGAGGATCCTCGGAGGAGAAAGAGGCAGGAGAAGAAGGCAGTTCCGGAGACAGGAGAGCCCAGTAGGGTACAGGAGGAGGGCACATCCAGGAGGCCATTACAGTATGTGCCATTCTGTTATACACCCACACCAGAGCCTATCTTTTACCCAGTGATACCACATAGCGATCCACCTACACAAGTGGGAGCATTTGATATCGAGACTCCTATGAAGAACTCGGATGGCTGGAGGTACAACTGGTGCGCTGGCACGAGCCAGGATCCGGTGCCCGTCTACGACACCGACGACAGTGTGGTGGATATCGCACCACCAAGGCAGGCTGCAGGCGCGGGGCCAGATCACATGGTGATAGATATCTCTTCCGACAAGGATGAGAAGGTGAACGCATACCAGGCTGGGCAGGATGCCGCGAGCTATGTCGGCATGGGAGGATTGTTTCTTGAAACCTCCGATACCGACTATGTTCCACCGGGGAGGCTCTACACTCCAGACTCAGTGCGCCGGAGTTCACGCCACCATGGGTGAACTTCGGGCAGGTATCGCGAAGAGTGACGGACCAGACGTAGGATGGTGCGACGAGAGGAAATAGTAGTATTATCTAGTACTTCCGTGGGTATATGTTTAGGTTGTAATAATGGGGAGCGAGTTCTCCCAGAACCCGGGGAAAACTGTGTAGTATACCGGGTGAGCTTGTAATATGTCTTTAGAGAGGTATTATACGAACCCTAGTATATGTGTGTTTTTTGTATGTGTAATATATTGCTGGTTTTATTTGGATTTGGTTCTTTCCGTGACACGCACTATGCATTGAGTTGAGCTCACAAAGCATTGCATGGTGTAATTATGAGTTTCGCTTTTTGTACAGGACGTGGGGGTAAATGCCGTTAGAAATAACGGAAGAGGAGAGAGCTCAGATGGAGAGAGAGACTAAACAAAAGGAGGAAGCTGAAGTCGGACAAGGAGGGCTACCACAACCACCACCCTTGATGACATCGCAACAGTTTGCACAATATCTGCTGACGATGGAGAAAACCGCTGGAAAGATCAAGAAAACCAGAATAAGTTCATGGAGGCCCTGCTACAAAAGGCAGGAGGAGAAAGTTTTCCCGAGGGACTTTGGGGTGTTACTTTAAAGAATTTCCAAGAGGCAAAACTACTACCGTTTGCAATGGCAACAAAGCCAATGAATGTGGAGGATTGGATCCGTGACACCGCAAGGAAACTGACAACGGTGGGGTGTTGTGACCAAGAGAACATACGCTATGTTGTTCATATATTAGTGGGACCAGCAGCAGCATGGTGGGAGACGTGGTGAATGTAAACCTAGTGGATAAAGTGTTTACCTGGGAGGAGTTCCATAAGAAGTTCCGGGAAGCACACATTCCTGACAGTGTGATGGAGTTGAAGCGCTGGGAGTTTGAGAACCTCAGGCAGAACAATCTGCCGGTCCAGAAGTATATTTGAGAGTTTAGCATACTTTCTCGATATGCTGAGGATGATGTTAACATACCCGAGAAAAGGAAGAAGAGGTTCCTTCGAGGATTGCATCCTTACATGAAGATGAAGATCAGACTGACCAAGGAACCCACTTTTGAAGAGCTTGTGGATGCGGCCATCACCTGGGAAGACGACTTCAAGCAAGTCCAAGATGAGAGGAATAAGAAGATGCAGGTGGAGCCAAGGAGAGTGCAATCCAGCAAACTGACACCTAAGTTGGTTTTCAAACCTTGTCCTTTCGTGGCAAGCAATAGACCCAATCCTAGGAGTCTGGAGTTGAAACGCAACATTTTTTTGCCATAAATGCGGTATGCGAGGGCACTATCAGAGTGGCTACAGGACTCCCAAGGTTATATGTTATGGTTGCGGACAGGAGGGACACATCAAGCCAGATTGCCCGAACCAGAAGATAGGAGGAAGACTAGGAATTGGAGGAGGTCGTCAAGGAGGAAGTGGACCACCAAGGGGTGGAAACTCTAGCAAGAATGGCAATGTGAACAGAGGCAAGCCGTACGGAAAGCTCAATTGTACCACTTTGGAGGAAGCGAATCGTTCTGACAAGGTTGTCATAGGTACGCTCAAAATTCTAACTCATCCCGGCAAGGTATTATTTGATACTGGAGCCACTACTTCTTTTACGGCATCATAACATATAGATAGATATAGGCCTAGGCGTAGGATTTTCGAAACACCCATCACTATGAGGTCAGCAGGAAGGATACTTACAACCACTCAGATGAAAGAAGAGAAGGTCATTAGGATATGTGGGTGGACATACTATACCAATCTATATGTGATACCAATAAAGGATATGGATACGATCCCATGGATGATTGGTTGGCAGACTAGGGTGCAGTAATCAACTATGAGGATAAGACCATATCCATTTGGAATACAGAGGAAGGCCGGATAGTATACCAAAGAGGATAACTTCGGGACGAAGTTCTTGTCAAGGGGGAAAGACTGTAACGTCCTAGCGTTTAGGAAACCATGGAGGGTAGAAATAGAATTTGTGCATTCGCATTCATGCATCTTAAAATCCGAATATTTTTTTTCGCAACTTAAAACCTTTAAGAGATCAAAGTTTCATTCATCTCATTGAGTAGGATATAGATCAATTGAGGTGATTGCGATAAATTTTGACATGACCTTTAGGGAATTTGAGCAAATTCAAATATTCAAATAATTTGTATTTGAAACAACTGAACATAAATGATAAGTAAATAATAAACAAAGAGTAAATCATAGATTAAATAATTACAAACATGAGTTACAATTATGGAAACACAAAAAGAATTGCTTTATTGATTTACAACAATAATACATTGTATTTACAAATAATCAAATGGAAACTCAAAAAAATAAGGGATTACATAAGTGAAACAAAAAATCCTAAGAAAGCTAAATCCTGTATCTTGATCTTCTTCAATCATCTTTCCTCTTCTTTCCTGCCAAATTCAAATCAATAGCAATACACATATAATAGATAAAAGAGGTAAATAAAGTATGGAGTGGTAAATTAGTACCCTCAGTTTTAACAGTGTGCACTGTTTCAACACATCATTGGGTTAACCTTGAGTAAGGTTAGCATCTGTTCTTATCAACTAAATCATCACAATCAAGGGATGGATCAAGAAAAGCCACTTGGCACCTCAAATAAACCACACAACAGGATAATATCAAAGTGAGCCAAAGGGAATGCTCCTCTACGAACCTATCCAGGAGAGCAAGTCCCTAAGCTGCTCAGAAGCAGCTCAATGCCTGAGGATGCGTCAACCCTAGGGCAGCCAGGAGATTCATTTAACTTGCCGTCGAAGCCAAAAAGAGAGGACCCAGTACTTGTGCACCTCAGCCACGCACACAACACTTATGCACCTCCCTAGCTCCACCAAACCAATCCCACCTTTGCTGAAAGCAAAGCAAGATGATGGCCAGCCGCACCTAGGAGGAGAAGGGCTAAGCACAAGCTATGAGGAGAAGGGCTGAGCACAAGCTAGGAGGAGAAGGGTTGAGCACAATATAGAGCAGGTGGACAATTGATCAAGAACTGCACAACCACATTATCCAGGACCTCCACAACAACCTACTACCACACCACATCTACTAAGGTTGATCTCAAACCCTTAAGCAAGTGATGCAAGCATGGTAGATGTGTGGTAGAATTTCGTCAGCTATGCACAGAAGTGTTGTGCACAGCTCATGATTGAAAATATTAAATCACCTAAATCAAAGTAAATAGTACCTGTTCTTATCAATTTAGCCTCAGCCTATGCATCATAGGCAAGGGGCAACACATAACTCTTATGCCAGCATCAATCATAGGTCTTAAGCAAAAACTGCCTCAGCTTGTGCATCACAGGCTTCTGGTAAATATTTATTTATGCAAACTAACTTGCATTTGTTATTATCTCAAGAAAGCCTCAGCTTATGCATCATTGGCTGAGGCAACATAAATTAATTCCCTGCTGAAGTAATTAGCTAGGAACTTAAACATATTCCAGCTTGCAGTTTGATTAAATACATTTTTGCTGGGCACTAATTCCCAATGGAAATAGCACCACAAGCACAAACCTAAATATAATCATATCAACTGAATAAAGAAATCATCCATCTATTTATCATATCATCTTCCTGTAAAAAAATTCCAGGAATCAATCTTGTTGAACAACATGATATTGTTCTTAAGCTAACTGAAGAAAAGGAATTCAGCTAGGCATCTAGGACAATACTGATCTCAGAAATTCAGAGAAGCACAGTCATGCATAGATCATAGGGGCATCGATTGAGTTGATCCAGCAACAGATCCACATAGTCACCACAACAATGGAGGCATAACACTGAATCATCCAACACAACTCACAGGGGCCACACAAGCAATTCCCTAGCATGCAAATAAACCAGTAATCTTTGCTAGGAAGTATTCATCTCAGAGCACGGCCTCGGGCCGAAATGTGAGAGAGAGAGAGAGGGCAGTCGAGAAGGGAAATCGTACCAGCGCCTGTGTGCAACCACGGTGGTGTGGTGGGGCAAGGCCCACACGGCCGCCGCAGCGCAGCACAGAGACTTCTTCCCCGTGCACACGAACTACCCGAGGGTCGCCGGAGTAGCAGGGGCGCCGGAGTCCGAAACCCTAGCTTCGGATCATGGAGGGCTCGGTCAACCGTGGATGTGCACGGCAACAAGAGGGGGCTCAGGAGGTAGAGCTCCGCGCGGCGCATCAGTTGCGTGTGATAGTAGGGTTTTGTGAGTGGATGAGAGAGTATCGGGTTTGGTCAACTGACCGACTCGGTCGGTCGAGTCGGTCTTGTTAGACCATGTGGCCGGCCCACTGGTCAGTGGGCCATTTTTAAATAAAAGCCCACTAAAATTCCTGAACATAAGACAATTCATTAAATAAATAAATAAGAACTGAAATTTTAAATAAAAATAAGTTTTGAATTCAGAAAATTTAATCTATTCAAAACTATTTTACTTTGAATTATTTTAAACAAAATTTGAAGAAAAATTATTTGTATAGGCTATCTATTCAAATAAAAGATTTTAAAATATCTAAAATCCAAATTCAATAAACATGGATTTATTTATCAAAAATAAATCTTTAATCTCATTATTTACTTTACCGCACATTTCTGAATTATTTAAAAATAATGCATACTTTTCAAGAATTAAAACAAATAGTTGAAAATAAACAAAAAGAATAAAAAGTCATAACCAACACAACACTAAACCTCTAGACTCAAATTTAAATCATACATAGAATTATCATGCTTTATAGCATCCATTGCTTCTTTCAAACATTGTCTTATGAGACAATGATGCTTTTTTTTCAGAACCTGAGGTCCCGGGCCAGTCCGAATCTTCACGTTACACTACCTCTCAACCAGCTAGCAAGTTCATCCCTTTTAATTCATGTCCTCTTGGAATATTTGTTAAGAAATTATTTTCAAAATGCTATTATCACATCACTACAAAAAGGACAAAAAACTTATTTTATAATGATATGACTATGGTTATCCACCAGTGAGGTGGTAATCGCATATGGCTGGCAGATGGGACCACGGTAAGAATGTTGTGGTGGAGGTTCCATTTGCACGGGAAAGTATCACCTAATACTTAACAACAAATGTCGCCAGTGATTCTTGCGCCGTATATCACGCGCAACCATGAGATCTGGAATGGGACTGAGAAGTCAGCTGTACCTTTTTCCTCTCGTACACCAACGGGTACTATTCTGGGCCGGGTAGTGCGTACAAGCCACCGGTAAAGCCGTATTACCGGGAGATGTCTATTGGTGGGATTTTTTGATGTTGCGAGTTCGCAGTTCCAGGATAAAGCCGTATTATCGGGAGATGTATATCCTGTGAATCACAACGGTCAGATGTCTAGTATCTATTGAAGGTTAGCTTCAGGACCAGTTTGAGACGGGCTTCAAATGGTCATCAGGTTGAAAGTTGGATTTCCCATCAACCTGTAAACTGAAGTAATCGGGGTGTGCGGGGATGGTGGAAAGGCGCAGTTGTGCAACAAGTGTGGACGGGATTATTGACTGGGCCCCACACCAAGCAAGTGTGGACGGGAAAGTACGCCCGGTTGTGCAACAATGTCTTGATCTCTTATGGGTAAAGCAGCGCACCTCTGCAGAGTTTATGAATGTGACATGTTACTCCATGTTCCAGGACGGAACGACGAACGCAGCAGGAAAGGAGGCTCCTCAAGGCCCTTGCCCGGTGACTCCTGACGAGCATAGTCTTCAGAATAAAAGAAACCTTGGAAGAAATGTTTACGAAAATTGCATTATCCTACGACAATCCATTGTCTGTGGCTGTAGCTAGTGGATCAAACTTCCCACATTCCCATAATGAACTTGCGGGGTAACGTTGTTACTCACCCTTGCCTTGAACTCCTTTCTAGACTTTGAGGCAGCAGAAGACAAGGGCGAACTCAACATCTACAACAAGGAGAATCTGGTCTACGACGAGCCAGACCTGTCAGGCGGAGTTGAAGCCGTAGACTACATCATCTCCTACGGCGTCAAAGACGAAGAGTCAGACTGGGCACAGAGCGGTGCCCTAGTGTAGATAGTGAGCCGAGCAACGTAGAACTTACTAAATAAGTTGTTGAGCTCTATGGTTTTCAGTTTGTTGTTTCCACTGGTTTGCAAACTCTTCAGTTTGCAACAAGAACCTAGTAGTGCGGATCCTCTTTGTACCGAGGAGAATCTTACTGAATTTGTACACTTTTGGCTTGTAATATTATGTGTATGACCGTTGGACCCATGCAATGTTTCTGTTGTGCCACTCTGATGGTGTGAAATTTGCGGAACGGTGTTCCGTGAGTTTACATCGATGTCCTACGCGTTGCAATCATACGGTAGCATGGAGGGTCATCACATCGAACCCCTGGTCTTCTGCCTGGGGGCGAATGTCGGTCATCCTCGACATACAGGTTTGTCGGCCTAGCTCCCCCCGAGAACCTGCATCCCTTGCCTTATCTTTTATGTGCTTTCCGTCTTAACCGAGAGAGTAGCCCTAGGCCCAGCTACTCTAAGATGTCTTAGGCTTGCTCCCGAAGATATCTTTGAGAAGCTGGTTCTTAGGAGAACTCCCTGCTCCTGCCTGAATGAGAATGAGGAGCTGGGGGTCTTTATAGTGCATCAACCTGCCCCTTGCCTCCATCAAAGGACATCTCCAACTCTTTCCCAACTACACCCTCTGCACTGCCACAAGGGCCAACTTATCACAAGCCAAAGGGTCAAGTGACTCCTGGTGCTAGCCAAAGGACCAATCTGACTGCCAGTAGGGCCAACTTGTCCGGGTCTTTATGCTACCCGGGGTAGCCCCCCGACACTAGTCCCCGAAGCTGGTATAGTCCAACAACCTCGAATGGCGGGCTGAACCAGATTAAAATAAGTTTATGGTACCTACCAAGTTCCGACATTGGCCTGTCGGACCGTGAAGTTGCCCGACTTATCCTTGCTGTCCGCCATAAGTTTTATCCAACGTTATCTGGCCGAGTTACTCATACTTTCACCGACACTCCCTACCCCCAAAGATCCTTCCCGACATAACCAAATCTTTTGGTAGAACTTTCCGGGCCACATGTCATAGCAAGATCATATCTTTTCTCGGAATCTGCTCTCCTTGCTGACAAATCATCTCGAACAAGCTTCAGGGGGACCCACCCGATGTCAAATCCTTCAGGTACTCGAGTGTGTTTGACTTAAATGCGCGGCCTGGGTTCCCGAGTGACCCGATACAGAGGATCCCGTTGGCATTCTGTGGCGCAATATGGTGCCGATCGTGCGGTCGCATGAATCTCAACCGCACCAACTGCCACACACTATCCCACAATTTGCTTGAAACTGCTCACGGCGGTAAAATTGGAAACCACCGTTCCCCCTCCTTCTTAAATACGACGACGGGCACCTCTCCTTCCCCTTCCTTCTTCACTTCCTCATTCTTGTCTTCTCATCTTCTCCGCCGCCACGCCCACGCCTTCGGACAATCACGCCTCCGCGCCCGTCGATGAACTTCTCCGGCGTCCCCGATTGGAGGTCGCGGATCCTCTTTGCCTCCTCTGCCGCGCGATTCCGTCACGCCCTACTCATCTCCGGTAAGATCTTGACCCCCATTGCGATAAGTAGCACGGCGATTTTCTCATGTAGTTCATACCCACCGCCCGCGTTCTTCTTCAGATCTTGGGGTTCGTAGATGATTAGGGCTCCCAGATCCTTGAAATGATGGCGTGATGTAATCTTTATAACCTAGCACCATTTTGGCCTCGAGGAGTAGATCTGGATTTCGCGTTCCAGACGAGATTGGCTTCACTAGGGTCGCGGTTCATCTCCTCTGTAGCGCCATATTTTCTATATTTACTGTGATTTGTTAATGCATTTCCAGATTTTTTTCCTTAGCTCGTCCGACAGTATGCGATTCATGCCCGACTTATCCGTGTTAGCCTCTATGTCGACTCGTTCCGACTTATTTTATGTTGGTATTAAACTCGGTGTCTTTCTGCAGGCTCCCCCCGATATGTCATCCAGCCAACAGCCAGAGTCCACCGACATGGACGCCGAGCGAATTCGGGGCGGCTGGGAGGGTTTCGACACTGACCAGAGGGATATCGCGTGGCTGCACCGGTCACGCTGGATTCCGGATCAAGTCCTGTGTCGGCTGCCGAAGGAGGAGAACGAACCTGAGCCCCAAGATGGGGAACGAGTTGTTTTTGTCGCCCATTTTGAATGCGGCTTTGGCCTTCCGATCTGCCGTTTCTTTTGCTCCTTTCTCGACACTTTCGGCCTCCAACCTCATCATCTCCCCGCCAACTCCATTACGGCCCTCTCGGCCTTTGTCTCCTTCTCCGAGGCTTATCTCGGTCTTTGGCCCATCGTGAACCGCTGGGCCAAGTATTTCCAACTCCGGAAACAGAGCGTTCCGAACCCGGGAGTCAAGGAAAAGGACATGACCGCTTGCGGCGCGGCCACTGTCACCGTCCGGAAGTTCGCCAACTTCTCCAAGATTACCGGGTTGGAATCTTGTCGGAGATGGCAAAGGAGGTTCTTCTACATGCGCAACCCGGACCCCGTGAAAGAGGCTACCGCCGTTGACTACATCAACTTGCCTGAGTTTCATATTGAGCCACCCAATGCTTAGCTTAACTGGTCGCTTGACCCGAAGGAAAATGTCAGGGAGATCAACCTGATCCACAAGTACATCCTTACCATCAAGGAGACCCTCATTGCCGACGATCTCCTACGGACCTTAATTGTCCGCCGAGTTTGCCATATTCAGTCCCGGGCTCACAAGATCTGCCACATGAGTGTCCAGTATGACCCGACCCGGGTTAGTACGATTGAGTTGGACAAGGTTGCCGTCCATCGTCGCGTTCGGGCCATTGCTTAGACCAAGATGGGCGATGATTGGGAGTGGGGTATGACTCCTTACTGCCGCGCCAATCCTCCGGCACAAGTAAGTTCTCTTTTACATCTCCCGACATACCTTTCAGTTCGGATAATCTTATGTCGGTTTTCTGCTCCCACTCGCTTGCTGATAACTCTTGCTCTTTCCTTAGCGATTCGATCGACAAAAGGAGGAAGCGGCTAAGTATGGTGAGGGTCAGTGGCAAGCCGACCTTCCTGTTCCGGCAACACCTCCGAGAGAAGACCCGGACGACGAGGAGTACCTGTCCGTCCCGACACCTCGTGCCGCTGCCGCAGGTAAGACTACCTGTCAGTGTCATTGCTCTATCTTTATGTTAATTCTTTTCCATGCTCGTCTGATACCCTTTTTTCACCGACTTAACTTCCGACTACAAAATTCCTTGCCGTGATGCCCTCGAGCTTGACCCAGGCGCGCTTAAACGTCCAAGTCGGGCCCAACCACCGCGCCGACCTGCCATTCTGACACAGTGTCAGTCGAGATTCCTGCGAAGGATTCTCAGACACAAGGGGAAAGGTCTATCCAATCACCGGTACTCCAGCCGGCCAAGGCCCCGACACCACCGCCAACCTCTACAGTACCACCACCGACACAAAAGTTGGTGGTCCAGAAGACGCGACCTCCCCAACAAAAAGGGACGGTCCTGACCTTGGCTCGGAGCTCTACTCCCACTCCTGTACCCAAGAAACGGACTGCTATAGCCTCTCTGTAGCCGCCTCCTTAAACTGCTGCCTTGAGCCTGCTAAGAGTATCCGCGGGTAAGGAGGTTGCATCCATCGAGAGTGGCCAGCCCGGAGCATCGGCCGTCCCTGACGCTCGCCCTTACATGCAAGTGGATCAGCTGATTGTCGACTGGAACAACGCCGACGTCGGTCCCGCTTCAACCGAGCTCTCTTCGACCATGCATCCTGCTAAGCCAGGTAAAACGGCGCGAGTTATGCATGAGATGCATCTCGCCGTTCTCCAAGCCACCCAAACGACGGAGGTAAACTGACAAACTCTCTACACCACTAGTCCCCGAGATTTGTGGCGAGTGACCGAGCTCTTTCGAGTGAAGGACACTCAACACGAATCTTAAAAATACCACTGAACTTCTTATTCACCCATCTTGCCCAAGTCCTCTGACTTATGACGCTCAATATTTATCTTGTCTTTGCATTTCGCATGATGTGATGCATGCACGCAGCTAGGTTTTCAAACGCGCAACGCACGAGTTTGGGCACCTCAAAAAAGCCCACCGGGAGCTCCTCGCCCAGCACCAGCAGATTGAGACGGAGCTTGCCGACAAAAGGCTTGCCCTTGACGAAGAGAAAGCGAAGGTGATCTGACTGCAGCGTGAGCTCGGCAATGCGCTAACTGCCAAGGCCAGCTTGGAGTCCCGGCTGACCGTCGCCGCGGAGACCCAGACCCAACTGCTGGAGGAGGTTGAGGCGCGCGATAACTCGGTTCAGCTCCGGCTTACCACTCTGAGGACCCGGTGCAACTCCTGGCTGGTGGAGCTGAAGAAGTTCAACGCCCAGATGGACAGTAAGTTTCCTAACCCACCCCTCTACATCTTCGAGTTTTTTGCCGACACAAACTTCTTATGTCGGGATGTGAATTAACTTTGTCACATCTCTTCGCTCGGAATACTTTGAGCACTCCCAGGCCGCCGCTCTTAAAGCCGTTGAAAAGACTCGGGGGATGTGGAGGACCACCTGATTGCCCTCAATGCGCGGGTTACACCCCTTAAGCTCATCGGCACCGACTTGCTCGATGACGGCATAAAGGCACACTAGGTTCTTTGGCCGGGCCACATCCCTCCGAGTAATGTCGCCGACTTAGCTGAGGGGTTGAAGAAGGCCGAGGGTCGGCTGCGAGAGTGGCGATGATCCGCGGCTCACGCTGGTGCTGATCAAGCATTGGCCTTCGTGCTGTCTTGGTACAAAGGCCTTAATCTGGAGCAGGTGCGGACGCAACGGGAAGGATCTCCCTTGATTACCGAGCCCACCAAGATCGCTCTCCGCCAAGACGCTGCTGATTATATGGCGTCCTACTCCCAGCCTCATCAGTTTGTCGCGGGCGACACATACATTGATGATGAGGACTATGACCAGGGCGAGCTTGGTGAGGAAACCGAGTCTGACGAGGAGAAAGCGGCCGACCCAGATGCGGAAGCTTAAGTCCCCGAGACTTCCGAAAAAGTCCCCGAGACTGCTGCAGAAGCCTCGGTGAACCAGACTCCGTCTTCGGGTGCCGCGCAAAGTGCCGACCTCACGAAGTCGGTCGCTACCGACACTTCCACCGAGGTGACCGCCAAGACTCCTACTCCTGCGCCGACTGTCGTCGTCGAGCCAGCTACAACCAACATTCCTATGTTGGCTGTGACCGACACTACTAACCCGGAGGCAACCGGCAACACCCAGCCAGCCGCCTCCGAGACTCCGCTGGTCCCGACGTCCGCCACTGCTGGCCCGACTTCTGCCTCCACCGCCGGGACTCCTTTTGCCGAGACTCCTGCTACCGAAACTGGTGCCTTTGGGCCTACGGCATAAACTTTAAGTTTGAATTCATCAAATCCCCGGAATGCCGGGTGCAAAATGTAATATATACTTTTAAGTAGATGCCCGCAACGGTCATGCTTATTTTGCTAAGTTATCGAACAAGACTTGGTGTTGAACTATCAGACCCTGGATTCAGGCTACACAAACGAAACGTATCGGTTGGGCCACACAACCAAGAACATACTGGGGTTACCAATCACAGGAAACAAGCAGGCCAGGCTCGGAATGGATCATCAGCCGACAGCTCTTGGCGACCCCAACGTCACATACGTTTCAAGATTGTGCACGCAAGAACCCAAAAAGTCTTCCAACTCGTATACTTCAACCATACACACATGGTATACGAGTCGGATTTTTAACAAGTTGAAACCACAGAATAAACCTAAGACACAAAGAAAGGAAATAATATCCAAAAAGCTCTCACTGAGCAAAATATAGAGAATGGCACCAATCAGAGGACACATGTCCCAACATTACATCATGCAGCGGAAACAAACCGGTCTGAGTACAGACAAGAAGCAAAGGGCTCAAAGCCGAAACGGAAAAAGAAGGCCCATCCACGCGGTCCACCAGGAAGAAGCCCAGGGGAACTCTAACTACTCGTCGCAGATCTCGTCGTCGAACTCCACGCAGTATCTACCAACCTGGTCGTGCGGAGAATCCTCAACTGCAGAAAAACCACAGCCCGCGAACGGGTCAATACACCGAAGAGTATCGAACAAGATTAAGCTAACAGGTTACAAAACTGAAAGACTCCCAAAATATGGGGTTAAGTGGACTTAGCGGCAGCAGCACTAGCAACCTAATAGAGACACGCTACAACTTCCGTCTAAGTTAGAGAGGGATAAGAGAGAGCATAAGCTAAACATCTACAACTAACACCAAACATAACCCATTCTCGGATTAACCCCCTCAGCCAAGTATGAGGAAGCAATTCGGGAAAACTCACACATTGAACAATTTTAGTTACAAGTTATTGTGAAAGTAATTCTATATTACTAGTCAGGTTAATGAACAATGATTGGGTGTAAGTTGTCTATGATCTTATTAGCCAGCATCATCACCAAGTCGTCCATAACCGTGGACACGGCTCATCGATAAGATTATACCCTGCAGGGGTGCACTACTGGACCCGTACTCGTTCGATCAACCCCAAAAGCAAACCAGAAGGTAGGGCATCTCAACACGGCAAATATCTTCTCTACGACCCATCCAGGGAACCTCATGATTGTGTGCACGGCTAATCAGGTCTAGTGCCCGCGGGAGCGACCTTCATCGCACTCTAAGAACGTGCCACCCTATATGAGAATCGACTACTCCATCATCATGAGATCGTTAGGTAACATATGCATGCATCAAATGGAAATCCCGAACTACTTGCGGCGCCCTGGATAAGAAGCGGATTAGATCGAAGCCGCGGGGGGCTCCATAGGGCCTCCCACAAGCGGTTAGTGCGCTCAAAATTGGATCCGAGGACAAGAACTGAGTTCCTAGGTCGACACTTAGCAGAACAAAGCACCTCGCAAGGCCTTCCGCCGGTGCCTTATCTTTTAATTATAATACCCCAACAAAAGATAGCATTTTATTAAAATAGACAATCTATCATGCTAAGTATAAATGACATAGGACAAACAGACTCGCAGAACCAACCTTAAGCATGCACTACGACTCGCAAGGCTAACAGATAAACGTACAACAGGTGATAGGATGTGGGGATAAAGTTGTATGGGCTGCAGGACAAACATATGATGGGATCGCAATTCAAGAATCGTAACTAGGATAGCATAGATCAAGAGGCAAGGATGAAAATCAAACAATCGTGTAACCGGTTAGCAGAAGCTTGCCTGGTAGCTCGTGGCCCGACACAAAAGCTGGAAACTCAAGGATGAAAGTATCGGCAGCAGACACGTCGTCGTCTACCCAGAGAAGAGCAAAACACAGACAATAGGAAACATAATCAATAAAATGAAATGCGCAAACAATTGATGTTGCAATATGGTATGAGATGATTAGGTCATATTAATGCGGGGATGAAATCCCGGCAATTAATTATGGTGCAAGTTATTTCTGTAATCAACAAATTAAATGTTGTTTAATATATATAGCATGGCATGGTGATCTAATTAATTTAAATGAAATAGGCAATAAATAAATATTTGCCCAACACATTCCATATTTATTATTTAATTGCAATTTATTTATCTACACATCAAATTAAATGTTTATTAGCATGGCAAGACATGGTGTAGATGATAAGATCAAATTAAATGGAATTAGGGCAATTAGGGCATTATATATTCATTACCCCCACACATTCCATATTTAATTATTTAGTTGCATTTGTTAAATTAAACTAAGCAATAAATTAAATGTTGAAAAAATGACTTAAGAATGTTATAATGTTGTTCATTGCATTTTTCTGATATAAAAACATATAAAGTTTATTTTATTTGGAGTTGTAGAAATAAAGTTATTGCAATTATAAATCTAGGGTTGTTTCTGTAATTGTGCAGGGACTTACTTGTGATGCAAGAAACTTCTGGGAGGGCTAAAATGCTAAGCAGGAAGTGTAGGGGGCTCTCTGTAATTTTTCCAGCCCCTCTGGACTTCTCTCACCGAAGGAAAATGAGCCTGTGAGACTGGCTAGTGGGTCCCAGGATGACTGGGCACTGCGGCCGCTGCCATGTGGGACCCACGTGTCAGTGGCGCCACAGGAAAAGGAAAAAAGGGTGTCGTTTTATTCCGCGTCACCGGGGATCGAACCCATGCGCCCACGCGCTCGATGGAGAGCCCGGCTCTGCTAGCCACGGGGTTGGGCTGTGGTTTTTGTTAGGTTTTAAACACAAATTCGTTTTAACCGTAAAACGTTCAATTAAAACTGTCGAAATTGAAGGTTCCTGAAAAAAAATAGTGCGCACGGCGTGGTGAGAAACATCGCCGGCGACCATCCTGCGGCTGTGCGGGAGCGTGCGAGTGTGCGGGGAAGCGGGATGTTGTGGGGGTTCCTTTTTCATGCCTAGGTCGAGGAGGGGAGGCACGGCGGCTCGTGTCCGTTCTCGATATCCTGCGTGTACGCCATTGTCGTCGCGGAGCAGCTCCCACTCCGGCTAAAACGGAGGCGCGCGGGAAGCAAGCACGGGGGAAAAGAGGGGGAACGGAAGAGCTGCTCACAGTGGTTGTCGGGGAGCCGTCGCACGAGCTCGGGGAGGCCGGAGGGGAAGAAGATGAAGGTCGACGGCGGCGCGGCGTCGGCGATCTCCGGTGATTTTTCCTCTGGTGCTTAACAGAGGGAAAAAATAGGGTGGCGGCGCGAGGAGTGGCTAGGGTTTCCTGGGGCGCGCTGCAGCAAGGGGATAAGAAGGAGAGGGAGAGGGAAGTGGGGCAGGTGGCTCGGTGGGGCGCGCCATGGCAGCTCGTCCTCGCTGTAAAGCGAAACGACTGTACGGAGGTGAGGGAAGAGGAAGGTGGGCTGAGCTGGGTGGGGCTAGGCTGATTCGGCCCAGCTCGGCCAGACTTCTTTTTTTTGTACTGATTTTCTTATTGTTTAACCTTTTTCTATTTTGTAAATTTAAAAACAAAATAGAAAAAGAGAAGGAGATAAAACCTTTTTGATAATTTTTATAGTTTCAAAACAAACTGATTAAAGTATTGAAAAGATTATTTGTACAAATTTGAAACTTCAATTTTTAATTGATTTGAAAAAGCATTTGAATTTAAATATGGGATTTGAAAAATTGAAAGTAATTTCTTTAATTGAAATGCAATTCAAAATGAAAGATGCATGATGTCAAACTATATTACACCACAAACATACAATTTAGGAAAGTACAATTTTTGGGATGTTACAACACTCCCCCCCCCTCAAAGGAATCACGCCCCGAGATTCTTCATGGAGCAACGAAGAGGTCGGGATACTCGGCACGGAGGTGGTCTTAACGTTCCCATGTAGCTTCCTTGTCAGAATGATGAGACCACTGAACCTTATAGAACTTTCACACTGTTGTTACGGGTGCGACGTTCAGCTTCGTCAAGAATGCGAATCGGTTGTTCCACATAAGAGAGATCTTCTCGAAGTTCAATAGATCAATGATCAACTGCACGTCCTGGATCTTGGAAGCACTTCTTGAGTTGTGACACGTGGAAGACATCGTGCACTTTGGAGAGGTTTGGAGGAAGTTCTCGACGGTAAGCCAAATCACCACGCCTTGAAAGAACGTTGAAAGGCCCAACATACCGCGGAGCGAGTTTGCCTTTGATGCCAAAGCGTTGCGTGCCTCTCAGAGGAGTGACACGAAGGTAAGCTTGATCACCAGGTGCATAGACCATGTCCATGTGCTTTCTATCATAATAGTTTTTCTGTCGAGACTGGGCAATCTTCAGATTGTCACGAATGATGCAAACCTTTTCTTCAGCCTCCTGGATAATGTCAGGGCCAAAGAATTGACGTTCACCAGCTTGAGACCAATTCAGAGGAGTTCTGCATTTGCGGCCATAGAGAGCTTCAAAGGGAGCCTTTCCTATACTTGCTTGGAAGCTGTTGTTGTAGGAGATCTCAGCATACGGAAGGCAATCCTCCCATTTCATGCCAAAGGAGATAACACAAGCTCTGAGCATATCCTCCAGAATTTGGTTCACTCTTTCAACCTGTCCACTTGTCTGCGGATGGTAAGCTGTGCTGAACAGAAGTTTGGTACCCAAGGCTTTCTGAAAGCTATCCCAAAATCGAGAAGTGAAGATACTTCCACGATCCGAGCTTATCGCCAAAGGAACACCATGTAAAGGAACCAGTCTTGTCATATAGAGTTCTGCCAACTGACTAGCTGATACTGTCTCTTTGAATGGGAAGAAGTGAGCCACTTTGGAGAGACGATCAATGACAACAAAGATTGCATCGTTGCCTTTCTTGGACTTTGGAAACCCAGTAACGAAATCCATCTCGATCTTGTCCCATTTCCACTCAGGAATTTGCAGTGGTTGAAGAAGTCCAGGTGGTCTCTGATGAACTGCTTTGACACGACAGCAAACATTACAATGAGACACATAGCGAGCAATTTCACACTTCATCCTGGTCCACCAATAGATTGACTTGAGATCCTGGTACATCTTTGTGCTGCCAGGGTGGATAGAAAGCGGAGTATCATGAGACTCCTTGAGGATGATCTCTCTTAAGATGTCAAGCTTGGGCACTACAATGCGTTCTTCAAATAGCAAGGTACCCTTTTCATCGAGAGAGAAACTCTTGTACTTATCCTTGCCAATGTTGTCTTTGATATTCTTGACACCAGAATCACGCAACTGTGCGGCACAGATTTTATCCTCAGGTGTAGGAGTGGCAATCAAGTTTGCAAGATAACCAGAAGGAACCACTTGAAGATTGACCTTCTTGAATTCTTCGTGAAGAGGAGGTTGGATGTCCTCCACCATGAGGTTGTTGCAATAGGACTTGCGACTGAGAGCATCAGCCATTACATTAGCTTTGCCTGGAGTGTATGAGATGGTAAGATCATAATCTGAGAGTTTCTCAAGCCACCTTGTTTGCCTGAGGTTCAAATCTGGTTGAGTGAAGAGATATTTGAGACTCTTGTGATCATTGAAGATCTCACAACTATGCCCCAACAAATAAGGTCTCCAAGCCTTCAGGGCATACATGATTGCTGCAAGTTCAAGATCATGTGTAGGATAGTTGAGCTCGTGAGGCTGCAATTGACGAGATGCATAAGCCACAACTTTGCGTTCTTGCATGAGGACTGCGCCTAGTCCTTGAAGAGATGCATCGCAGAAGATTTGGAAAGGTTTGGAAGTATCTGGGCCAACTAGAACAGGAGTAGAAGTGAGTTTAGCTTTCAAGAGATTGAAGCTCTCATCACACTTTGGAGTCCAAAGAAACTTTCTATCCTTCCTAGTAAGATCGGTGAGAGGCTTAGCGATTTTGGAGAAGTTCTCAACAAATCGACGGTATTAGCTAGCCATGCCAAGGAAACTCCTGACTTGTTTCACCGATGTAGGAGGCAACCATTCAACAATGGCCTTCACTTTTTCTGGATCAACAAAAATTCCTTCAGAAGAGATAACATGACCAAGCTAGGATACTTTAGGAAGCCAGAATTCACACTTGGAGAACTTGGCGTAGAGACGATGTTCTCGGAGTTTCAACAAGATAAGACGTAGATGTTCTCCGTGTTCTTTCTCGGTTTTGGAATAGATAAGAATGTCATCGAGATAGACTACCACAAACTTATCGAGGTATTCCATGAAAACGTGAGAAAGTCGCCGGAGCTTTTGTGAGCCCGAAAGACATGACAGTGTATTCATAGAGTCCATAATGAGTGGTGAAAGCTGTCTTTGGAATGTCTTCTTTGCGGATCTTGATCTGGTGATAACCTGACCTCAAGTCCAACTTGGAGAAAACCTTAGCACCAGCGAGTTGATCAAACAGGTCATTGATGCGAGGAAGGGGATACTTGTTCTTGATGGTTTTCTTGTTCAGAGGACGGTAGTCAACAACTAGTCGCTCAGTCGTGTCCCTCTTTTTGACAAACAGAGTAGGACAACCCCAAGGATAAGTACTAGGTTGGATGTGACCTTTACTTTCCAACTCTTCTAGCTGTCTCTTAAGTTCAGCCAGTTCTTTGGGGCCCATCTTGTAAGGACATTTGGAGATAGGAGCAGTGCCTGGTTCTAGTTCAATAACGAACTCCACGGCTCTGTCAGGCGGCATTCCTGGCAATTCTTCAGGAAAGACGTCAGGAAAGTCTCGGACCACTGGTATATCTTCCATAGCAGGAAGAGGATGAACATTAAGAGCGAAAAGCTGAGCTGAAGAGGTTTGATTTGGAGAATATACTATCTGTCCAGAAGGATGAGAAAGAGTTACAATCTTTGTGGAACAGTCTATCTTAGCTTTGTAACACCCCAATCCTCTTAGCTTTAGCATTGTGGTGTTATTCTAAAATTTTCAACTCTTGTTGAAACTTTTGTGTGTAGAAAATTGAGTAAGGATTTATTTTGTTTGCACATCTTATGCTGTGTGTGCTACACTAGTGTTCCCTGACTTTGAAAACACTAAAGTCACATAGCACCAAAATAAAGTATCCACTATTATGATCTTCATGGTTGTTAAAACTTAGCCAAACCAGGAGCTATTAATAAGCAAACCCTAAATGGTTTTTTGCATACCTTTGAAACATTTCCATCTTGGTCACATATACTTCCATACCCTGTTCTAAATTATCACACAAGAGCTTGTTTGCTTATGAATCTCACTAGCTTTTGTAGTCATCAAAATAACATGACCATTTGAGTGATTCTTTTTCCTTCTCACCAAAAGTTCTCTTTTCCTTGGGAGCTAAATAAGATGTAAGATTGGGGCATTTAGAAAATTCAGTAGTTCACTAATTATGGTGAGCATGGGTAATTGATTTATTATTTCTTTTCTTTTGAAATTAAAATTTTGAATTATTCAAACTTAGGGTTTGAATATGTTTGAGGATTTTACTCCAAACTTCTTTTCTCTCTCTCTCTCATTTCTACCCCACCTGCTGGAAGAGGAGAACAACACCCCCTCCTGGTCCCACATGTCATGGACTAGGGTCCATCTCTCCTCTCTCTTCTCTCTTTTCTTTTCTTTCTCACCCAATCCGAGCCCCTCTCCTCTCTTCTCACTGGCCAGGCCGCCCCCTCCCGACCAACATCCTCTCTGCCCCTCTCCACCGCTCCAGAGGACCAACCAGAACTCCCCTCCCCTTCCCCAAACCGCCCCTGCCCGAGGGAACCCGAGAAACCCGCCCCTGGTTTTGGAGCTGCCCCCAGCTCGCCCTCTCCTCTTAAAACCCTACCCGAGGTTCCCCCACACCTCCTCTGCTCACCCATACCACCCTCACCCAAAGCCACGCCCTCTCTCGAGCTCTGGAAGAGGAAATCGCTGTCGGAGACCGAGCCCTTCCCATGACATTCACCGTCGATCCCCTTCGCTTTTCTCTGCCATTCTTGGCCCCTCGAGCGCGCCTCGTCGAGATCTAACTTCCCCTGCCCTCCTTTTCTCTTCTAGGTGTCCGTAGCCGCCGCGCTCGTCCTCGACCCGAGAAGCTCGCCGCCGCCGTCGCCATGGTTTCCGACGTTGCATGCGAGCGTTGAGGGCACCGTCGAGCTCGCCATCGTCCCCTCCGTCGATCTCCACCCTTCCCCTGGCCCAGCGCAGTCTCTGGTGAGCGCCAGCGCCACCCGCTCCCTCCCCCTTGTCTGGTTCGTCCGCGCTGCGTCGCGAGGAGGACGACGACCGTGAGCTGTCGATCGCAAGATCTACGGCCAGGTTTGAACCTCCCCGTGCGCGCGCAGCCGCGCGCGTTTGGGCCGGCCTAGCTCCGTCCCCGCGCGATTTCGCGCTGCTCTGCGTGGACTCTGGGCCGATCTGGCCCGTTCGGCCTGTTCCCCTTTTATTCTTTTTCCTGTTAATTTTTCCAGTAAATCTAGAGTTAAGCTTTAAATCTTTTGTGGTAAATCCAGAGTGGCTAAAATGTTGATATAAATTTTGTGACATGCATGCACGTTTTCTTAACCATGTGGCATTGGACTTGTTCCAAAATGTGTTTCCTGTTGAGTGTTAAAATAGATCTAGTAAAAAGTATCTATTACACCATTTGTTTAATAACTTGGGTTCTGTAAATCCAAATCATGCAATCTTGGATCTGTTGGAAAGCTTGTAAAAATGCCTATCTAGATTGGTAAATCTTGCATGCAGGAGATTTCTCTAGCAAAAGTTATATTTACTCTAGGAATAACATCAGTATGTGTTTGGTGATTTTTAACTCTTCAATAAAAACACTTTTTGAGGTAAATCCAATTGGAAGTGTTAGATATGTGTTGGAGGTATCACATACTACAAATATGGATTTTTCCAGTAATTTGATATTTCTTAGTGATTAAATCCCTGAACAACAGGGAAATAATCTCTTAAAATGCATTTCTGAAATTTCAGAGATTATGACATGTCTAGTTTTTATTGGTGGAGCCACCTCTGTCCATGGATAAATGTTGGGAATATTTTTGTGGGATAGCCACAAGTTTATCTAACTCACCCCACTGGTTTGACACCAAAATAATTTTTTTTATTTTCCGCACATAAATAATTGTCAGAAGTATACTTTATTTTAAAACTAGGATAACTTGAGCTAGGAGTATCCAAATTTGATGAATAAAATCTCCACTTAAAGAGAAAACTCATATCTCACCAGAAAGGTTAATTATGCATTCAGGAGATCTATAAAACTGAAACTATCTTCTGCTTAAGTTGGACATCAGTAGCTCTTATCTGATTTTTAATTCTTGTTTGGTGATAGATTTTCATGCACAGCTAATTTTCAGAGCTCCACATGTGTGTTAGAAATGATGTGGTAGAAGGTTTTGATTTTAGGAGCAGTACTTTAAGAATTATGCTTAAACCATGTAAATAGCCCCTAATAAATATTGGATGCATTAGTTGTGTTTTCTTTTTGTGATGCTTGTTGTTTGTTGTTATATGTTGGATTGTTATCAACTCGCATTTAAGGACTTACGCTAGTCTCGTCTGTTTTTCATGTTACGGTAGAATCGTAACCCGAGGAAGAGCAGTACGAGGTAGCTGAGCACGACTACGTTGAAGAACAAGACCAGGGACAGTACTTTGAGCAAGGCAAGCGCACCTCACCACTATAATGAAATCCTATTATTTTATCAAGCATGTTTTGTTTTCAAAATAAAATAATGCATGTTTTACTTCTTTTGTGGCGCCTTGCCACCCGAAAACTATTTTACGAAATATTGTTTGGCCAAAGTTATCTACTAGAATATCTGTAGGTATTATAAGAAGGGTTCTACTTGATGAGTCTTGTCATTAAAGGCTCTATAAAGAAGATTAAGTTTTCAAGGAGTATATTCTGTATCTTACCTCAAAACTATAGGATGGGGACCTATTTGATAAAAATGTTTTATGGAGGAAAACCCGAGCTGCTGGGAGCAATCGACGAGCAAGTGTTTTATTAAAACCCAAAATGCTGGGAGCAATCGGAGATGTTTGCGAAAACCCGAGCTGCTGGGAGTAGTCGGAGGAGAAGGTGTTTTGAAAAACAAAGTGTGACCCTAGCTGCCGCCCGAACAATTAACCCGTGCAACCACACTACCTGACATGGGTAGGGCTTAGCCGGAAGCTTGTCTGTTTTAGTGTTGGGGCTCTCATACTTTCTATGAGGCCTGGGCCCTCGAAGCCGGGTTGTCGTCCGGAAGAGGCAATACACTGTTGAGGACCAACAGCCGGACGATTACGGTGGGTCTCCTGACGTGGCGGTGTGGCGTCCCGAGGAAAGACCAAGAGGTCTTGTGGAGCACACGGTGTCGAGGAGAACAAACCTACCGGGAGGCCCCGATACCAGGGTAGTCATAGTGGAAAGTTTTGATCGTGTTATCCGGACCCCCGCATGCTGTCGTATGTCGGGCCGTGGCAGACACGGCGGAATAACCGATAGGTGTGGGTAAAGTGTGCAACCTCTGCAGAGTGTAAATCTATTCGAATAGCCGCGTCCGCGGTCATGGACGGTTGGAAAGGTCCCACTAGGCATGCTGGATGTTTTATGGTTTTTTTAAAAGAGGAAGGTTTTCGAAGGAAAACGAGGAGGCAATAAAGTGTTACCTGGGAGGTACGGAATTTGGGCAAGGATGGTTGATCTCAGGGAGACAACCAGTCCGACCTCAAGGTAGAAAGAAAAGGGTTACCCCTATCCTAGTGTTTTGATAAACTTTTATAAACTAAAGTTTTGAACTTGGATATGTCCTTGTTATATCTAAGAGAAGAGAATTCTATCTCTAAATGTTTTCTTCAACAAAGATATAGAGATGTCGTTTTCTCTATGTCTAAAATCATGGTATTCGAAAACTAAGCCCTATAGTCAAATATAGCAGCTATCCCAGTTTTCCATAAGTGTTTTCTTGCACTATCATGAGAATTTAAGCCTTGAGGTGGTCTTGCGAGTACGTAATTGTACTCATGTGGCTCTGTCCCTGGATATTCAAATGTCCAGATTGCAATGAGGAGGCCTTCATCGAGGAGGAGGTGTTCGACGACGACTTCGCCACTTAGCTGTCACCGGTCAACTGCACTTGTGGGAATCTGCGCTCGGAGATGTTAAGGGCCGTCGCTAGCCACGAGCTTCCGCTATCTTAGTTAATTCCGTCCTGCGTGACGAGGTTTGTTGACCTTGGTTGTATGACCGTCTATGTGTTGTAAGACTTTTATTCGTATGACTTGAATGATGTAACTCTTTGATACCTAAGTTGGTTATGTGATTGCGATGCACTGATCATTGGGATCGTGATCTCTTACATAACGTGGGCATCTCGGACTTGTCCGAGGGGTCCTCACAGACTTGGTATCAGAGCCATCGTTGACCTTAGGAGACTTTAGTTAGGTTGGGCGTTGACGTCACGCAAAAATGTTTTTTCCTAAATAGCTAGGAGAAAAATACTTAAAATATGCAGAATCTACTGCTATTCCTCACTCCCCTCTGATATTATTCACTGATTAATTTTATACCTGCATTAAATCTTATGATTTTACCTGTTTAAAATTTGATACATCGTTCACTAATTAAACCTCCATTTAAAATTTTGTGTAGATGAGCGGACAGTTCTCGTCATCGATTCAGTTGGGAGCGGTGCCAGATACCGTAGTTTCGCGTCTGTTCCAGGTAGACCTACTCCAGTTGATCCAGCACCTGACGCGTCCGCTACCAGAGCTGCTGATTGGACGCTGTCTGCCCATGGTGGGAGATGAGATGTCCTGGGCTGTGAGGTGCATCCTTCGAGGGCCATTGGTGCCACCCTTCGCCGAGGAGCTGGTTGAGGATGCCCTTGCATCTACCCAGATGGGAGCGTTCGTCACCGTGCTGCAGAGAGCTCTCGCCCGCTTGGTGTGTGCTCATAGTTCCGAGTTGGGTGGCACCCGTTTTGAGTTTTACTCTGGCTTGGACGAGCAGAGTAACCCTGTGCCGCCGCGTCCCCACCCCACTTTTGGTAACCACTTGGCCGAGCTGGGACTCCTCGTCGAGTACACCCAGTCCCAGCTGGTCATTAGTCGGTACGAGAGTGACCTTCACCGTCTTAATCATGACGGAGCTGAGGTGCGGATCTCGGCAGCTGAGCTGAGGATAGAGGACTTGGAGACGCAACTCGAGGCCTCTCAGGACCAGCTGAAGACCATGGAGCTGAAGCTCAAGGCCTCGGAGGAGCGTTTGGTGGAGTCCCAGGCAGAGCTCAAGATAGAGCGCAAGGAGCGTCGTTCCACCTTCGCACGCCTCCAGACTACTCGTTTCTACAGGTTCCAGCTTGACGGGATGGTTGACATGCTCAGGTCGACCGTTGATGCCCGAGATGAGCGGATCAGCGAGCTGGAGAGTAAGGTGGAGGCTCTGAGCAAGGAGAATGACGATATTCTGCCTGAGGATGAGGACCCTACCGAGGACATGGATATGGAGCCCGTGAGCGAGCAGGATGACGATGACCTTCGAGGCGAGGATGGTGATGACTCGGGAGCTGTGATGTCTGAGGACGAGGACCCCGACGAGCCACCCTTTGACAGTGACGATGCCGTGGACGCGGAGTAGTTAGTTGCGCAATATCTTTTGGGTTAGGACCGAACCGTCGCGATAAGTGTATGCGATTGTGTGGTCTAGTTAGCGTGTGTGTGTCTGGATGATTGTAAGAACTATGTCAGTCAGTGTTTTGTGGTTGTGCACTTTGTGATGATGCTTTTGGAACCTTGCTATGGGATGGAATCATGTCTTCTTAGGAGTATTGTCTTGCTGAAAATTGTATGTTTTTGTGTATGCTTGATGAACCCTTTTTCAAAAACCTGTTTTAAAATCTCTGAGTAGAATGATAATGTGTGTTCATTTCTGAAATTCAGAATGGCAAGGGATCCACCACCACCCCCACCACCCGAGCCATCTATGGCTCAAGTGCTCCGTCTTCTCATGGAGGATCGCGAGGCAGCTCGCACCGAGAGAAGCGCCAACCTTGCCACCCTGCAGCATCTTGCTCAGATTGCCGTCAATCAGAATGGCGGCCAAGGGAATCAAGAACCCGGCTCAAAGCTTCGTGACTTTCAGAACACAAATCCTCCAGTTTTCTCCAAGAGTGAAGTGCCACTGGATGCCGATGACTGGATCCGTACTATAGAGAACAACTTGAGGGTCGCCCAAGTGGGTGACAACGAGAAGGTGGTCTACGCCACTCACTACCTCTCTGGTTCTGCCCGAGCATGGTGGGAGGCCATTCGTGCTCTGTTGCCACCAGAAGAAGTTGTGGCTTGGCCAGCATTCAAGACCAAGTTCTTGAAGCGTTATGTGCCCTCTGGACTCGTCATTATCATGCGAGAGAAGTTCTTGCAGCTCAAGCAAGGCGGGATGTTGGTGGGTGAGTACTTGGAGAAGTTTACTTCTCTAGCGAGGTATGCGCCTACCGATACCGATACAGAGGATAAGAAGAAAGAGAGGTTCATGAATGGACTTCATGATGAGATGCAGTGCATTCTGGTGGTGATGCCTTTCACCGACTTGGAATCCTTGGCAGATGCAGCCATTATGATGGAGTACAAACGCAAGGCTTCGTTTGACAACCGCAAGCGTCGCCAACTGATGCAACAAGGCAGTAGTAGCAGCAGCCCAACTGGAAGTTATCCCCGCCCGCGCCCTTCACCTCCACCGAGACCTTCTTATCCATCACCTAGGCCTCCAACCTTTGCACCAAGACCCAGCTACTCTCCTCGCCCGCCTGCACCTCGTCCTGGAAGTGGTTCCAACCCCGGCCTCAACTTTAACAGGTCGCCTGCTCCGAAGCCCACAGGAGGATGTTTCACTTGTGGACAGCCTGGACATTTCTCGCGGGATTGCCCCACTAGATAGCCCGCCGGTGGTTGCCCCAATGCGACAAAAATGAACCAAGGGCCACCCCGTCCACCTGGAAGCAAGAACCCGTATCCCAAGAAAGCAGCCCCTGTCACCCGAGGTCATCTGAATCACATCAGTGCAGAAGAAGCCCAGGAAGCACCAGATCTGGTTATGGGTACGTTCCCTGTCAACTCAGTTCCTGTATCAGTTTTGTTTGATTCGGGAGCTTCCCATTCTTTCGTTACAGAACCTTTTGTTAGGAAAAGTGGTATGGTTCCAACTTTGCTGAATCGTCCTATGAGAGTGCAAATTCCGGGGGCCACTACTAAAGCCATTGTATCTTGCAAGGAGGCTCCTGTAGAAATTCAAGGAGCCCGATTCCATGCGGATTTGGTGGTATTAGGAAAGCAAGGGATAGAAGTGGTTTTAGGAATGGATTGGATGGCAGTAAATCGAGGGAAAATAGATTGCACTAACGAATATGTCACACTAACCACCCCGGAAGGAGAAGAGATTACCCACTTCTCAACCTACCACTCCACCTCAAGTCATTGTCATAAAAGTGTAGCTGGAGCCATTTTGGAAGAGGTACCGGTAGTTTGTGACTATCCAGATGTTTTTCCCGAGGAGTTGCCCGGAATGCCACCAGATAGGGATATTGAGTTCATTATTGAGCTGGTACCCGGTACTGGGCCTATCGCTCAGAAACCGTACCGGATGAATCCTGAAGAGTTGGAAGAACTAAAGAAACAGTTGGATGACCTACTTAGGAAGGGTATGATACGCCCTAGTGCGTCACCCTGGGGGTCACCCATCATCTTCGTGGATAAGAGAGACGGTACCACCCGTTTGTGTGTGGATTACCTTAAGTTAAATGATGTGACTATTAAAAACAAATACCCCCTACCCAAGATTGAAGATCTGTTTGATCAGCTCAATGGAGCTCGAGTCTTCTCCAAGATCGACCTCTGCACCGGTTACCATCAGTTGAAAGTCAGAGAATCTGATATCCCTAAGACATCCTTTGTCACTCGTTACGGATTGTTCGAGTACACAGTGATGTCCTTTGGCCTGACCAATGCTCCAGCCTATTTCATGAATCTCATGAACAAGGTGTTCATGGATTACTTGGATAAATTTGTGGTTGTCTTTATTGATGACATCTTGATCTATTCCAAGTCATAAGAGGAGCATGAAGAGCATCTGAGGTTGGTTCTCGGTACCCTACGAGAACACCAGTTGTATGCTAAGTTCAGTAAGTGCCAGTTTTGGTTGAAAGAAGTAGGCTTTCTCGGCCACGTTATTTCAGCCGGAGGGATATCTGTAGACCCTACCCACATCAAGTCCATTCTTGAATTCCCGACCCCCACCAACCAAACCGAAGTAAGGTCCATTCTTGGATTAGCCGGGTATTACCGCAAGTTTGTTGAGGGGTTCTCGAGCATCGCAAAGCCCCTTACCCAACTATTGAAGAAGGATCAGAAGTTAATTTGGTCTGACAAATGTGAAGCCAGTTTCCAGGAACTGAAAAAGCGCCTTACTACTGCACCTATCTTAACCATGCCAGATGTGACCAAGGATTTTGTGGTTTACTGCGATGCCTCCAAACTCGGACTTGGTTGTGTCCTTATGCAAGAGGGCAAGGTAATTTCCTACTCATCGCGACAACTCCGCAAGCATGAGCACAATTACCCAACCCATGACCTAGAACTTGCTGCGGTGGTCCATGCACTCAAGACATGGCGGCACTTTCTGATGGGCAACCGTTGCGAAATTTACACCGATCACAAGAGCCTGAAGTACATCTTCACCCAGAGGGACTTGAACATGAGGCAACGAAGATGGATAGAACTCATCAAGGATTACGACTTGGACATCCATTACCACTCTGGAAAAGCTAACGTGGTAGTTGATGCCCTTAGTCGTCAGACATGTTCATTCAACTCCCTGATCAAGGTTAGACGGCCAGAACTCTGGGAAGAGCTGGATAAGATGGGTATTGAGGTAGTCAGCTATGGGGCAGTCGATCAACTCCTGTTGCAACCCACCTTATGGGAGCAGATCAAGCAAGCGCAAAGGGGTCACGAAAGCATTGAGGGCATCAAAAGAAGATTGGACAAAGAGGAAGTCCTTGGGTTCACCATCGACTCTGACGGTATTCTTTGGTATAAGGGACGCATCTGCGTGTCGTCAGACCCTGTTTTGAAGCAGTTAATTATGAAGGAGGCTCACGAGACTTTGTATTCTATCCACCCCGGTGGAACCAAGATGTACCAGGATTTGAAGCAGAATTTCTGGTGGCACGGCATGAAGCGTGAGATTGCTCTATTCGTCCAGAATTGCGATATCTGCCAAAGAGTCAAAGTAGAGCATCAGCGACCCGCTGGATTACTTCAACCTCTCAAGTTGCCCGAGTGGAAATGGGATGAGATCGGCATGGACTTCATCACTGGATTGCCCCGGTCCAATCGTGGGCATGATGCCATTTGGGTCATTGTGGATAGACTCACCAAGGTTGCACATTTTCTCCCGGTAAGCATTCGTCATCGAGCCGATCAACTTGCGGACCTTTACATATCACGTATCGTCAGCCTTCATGGAGTACCTAAGACTATCGTGTCTGATCGAGGAACTCAATTCACCTCTCGTTTTTGGACTAAGCTTCAAGAGGAACTCGGAACGAAGCTCTTTTTCAGTACTGCTTACCACCCTCAGACAGGAGGACAAACGGAAAGAGTCAATCAGATCCTTGAGGATATGCTTAGGTCTTGTGTGTTAGCTTATGGGGCCAAATGGGAGAATTGCTTGACGTTTGCCGAATTCTCGTACAACAATAGCTATCAAGCCAGTCTAAGGATGGCGCCATTTGAGGCTCTGTACGGGTGCAGATGCCGTACACACTTGAACTGGTCGCAAACCGGAGATAGCCAAATTTTTGGAGTTGACACCTTGAGGGAAGCCGAAGAGCAAGTTCAACTCATTCGCGACCGTCTTAAGGCCGCCCAATCCAGGCAGAAAAGTTACGCAGATTCAAGGAGGCGTGAACTCAACTTCAAGGAAGGAGATATGGTTTACTTGCGCGTTACACCACTCAAGGGAATGCAACGTTTCCATGTCAAAGGGAAATTAGCGCCAAGATATATTGGCCCTTTTAAGGTGATCAGTCGTAGAGGAGAAGTATCTTATCAGCTAGACCTGCCACCTCATCTGTCGGAATTCCATGATGTATTTCATGTATCTCTGCTCCGGAAGTGTCTGCAAGTTCCTGGGGATACTCACTCATATCAGGAGGTAGATCATCACACCATTGACCTCAATCATGATCTCACTTATCGAGAACGACCACTTCGTGTTCTCGCTGAAGACGTCCGTCTGACGCGGAGACGGAAGATCAGATTCCTGAAGGTCCAATGGAGCAACCATTCGGAGGAAGAAGCCACCTGGGAGCGTGAAGAGTATTTGGAGCATGAATTCCCTGGTTTTCTCCCTTCTTCAAATCTGGAATCTCGGGGACGAGATTCTTCTAAGGGGGGAAGGTCTGTAACACCCCAATCCTCTTAGCTTTAGCATTGTGGTGTTATTCTAAATTTTTCACCTCTTGCTGAAACTTTTGTGTGTAGAAAACTGAGTAAGGATTTATTTTGTTTGTACATCTTATGCTGTGTGTGCTACACTAGTGTTCCCTGACTTTGAGAACACTAAAGTCACATAGCACCAAAATAAAGTATCCACTATTATGATCTTCATGGTTGTTAAAACTTAGCCAAACCAGGAGCTATTAATAAGCAAACCCTAAATGGTTTTTGGCATACCTTTGAAACATTTCCATCTAGGTCACATATACTTCCATACCCTGTTCTAAATTATCACACAAGAGCTTGTTTGCTTATGAATCTCACTAGCTTTTGTAGTCATCAAAATAACATGACCATTTGAGTGATTCTTTTTCCTTCTCACCAAAAGTTCTCTTTTCCTTGGGAGCTAAATAAGATGTTTGATTGGGGCATTTAGAAAATTCAGTAGTTCACTAATTATGGTGAGCATGGGTAATTGATTTATTATTTCTTTTCTTTTGAAATTAAAGTTTGAATTATTCAAACTTAGGGTTTGAATATGTTTGAGGATTTTACTCCAAACTTCTTTTCTCTCTCTCTCTCATTTCTACCCCACCTGCTGGAAGAGGAGAACAGCACCCCCTCCTGGTCCCACATGTCATGGACTAGGGTCCATCTCTCCTCTCTCTTCTCTCTTTTCTTTTCTTTCTCACCCAATCCGAGCCCCTCTCCTCTCTTCTCACTGGCCAGGCAGCCCCCTCCCGACCAACATCCTCTCTGCCCCTCTCCACCGCCCCAGAGGACCAACCAGAACTCCCCTCCCCTTCCCCAAACTGCCCCTGCCCGAGGGAACCCGAGAAACCCGCCCCTGGTTTTGGAGCTGTCCCCAGCTCGCCCTCTCCTCTTAAAACCCTACCCGAGGTTCCCTCACACCTCCTCTGCTCACCCATACCACCCTCACCCAAAGCCACGCCCTCTCTCGAGCTCTGGAAGAGGAAATCGCCGTCGGAGACCGAGCCCTTCCCACGGCATTCACCGTCGATCCCCTTCGCTTTTCTCTGCCATTCTTGGCCCCTCGAGCGCACCTCGTCGAGATCTAACTTCCCCTGCCCTCCTTTTCTCTTCTAGGTGTCCGTAGCCGCCGCGCTCGTCCTCGACCCGAGAAGCTCGCCGCCGCCGTCGCCATGGTTTCCGACGTTGCATGCGAGCGTTGAGGGCACCGTCGAGCTCGCCATCGTCCCCTCCGTCGATCTCCACCCTTCCCTTGGCCCAGCGCGGTCTCTGGTGAGCGCCAGCGCCACCCTCTCCCTCCCCCTCGTCTGGTTCGTCCGCGCTGCGTCGCGAGGAGGACGACGACCGTGAGCCGTCGATCGCAAGATCTACGGCCAGGTTTGAACCTCCCCGTGCGCGCGCAGCCGCGCGCGTTTGGGCCGGCCCAGCTCCGTCCCGCGTGATTTCGCGCTGCTCTGCGTGGACTCTGGGCCGATCTGGCCCAGATCCGGCCCGTTCGGCCTGTTCCCCTTTTATTCTTTTTCCTGTTAATTTTTCCAGTAAATATAGAGTTTACCTTTAAATCTTTTGTGGTAAATATAGAGTGGCTAAAATGATGAGATAAATTTTTTGACATGCATGCACGTTTTCTTAACCATGTGGCATTGGACTTGTTCCAAAATGTGTTTCGTGTTGAGTGTTAAAATAGATGTAGTAAAAAGTATCTGTTACACCATTTGTTTAATAACTTGGGTTCTGTAAATCCAAATCATGCAATCTTGGATCTGTTGGAAAGCTTGTAAAAATGCCTATCTAGATTGGTAAATCTTTCATGCAGGAGATTACTCTACAAAAGTTATATTTACTCTAGGAATAACATCAGTATGTGTTTGGTGATTTTTAACTCTTCAATAAAAACACTTTTTGAGATAAATCCAATTGGAAGTGTTAGATATGTGTTGGAGGTATCACATACTACAAATGTGGATTTTTCCAGTAACTTGATATTTCTTAGGAATAAATCCCTGAACAACAGGGAAATAATCACTTAAAATGCATTTCTGAAATTTCAGAGATTATGACATGTCTAGTTTTTATTGGTGGAGCCACCTCTGTCCATGGATAAATGTTGGGAATATTTTTGTGGTATAGCCACAAGTTTTATCTAACTCACCCCACTGGTTTGACACCAAAATAATTTTTATTATTTTCTGCACATAAATAATGGTCAGAAGTATACTTTATTTTAAAACTAGGATAACTTGAGCTAGGAGTATCCAAATTTGATGAATAAAATCTCCACTTAAAGAGAAAACTCATATCTCACCAGAAAGGTTAATTATGCATTCAGGAGATCTATAAAACTGAACCTATCTTCTGCTTAAGTTGGACATCAGTAGCTCTTATCTGATTTTTAATTCTTGTTTGGTGATAGATTTTCATGCACAGCTAATTTTCAGAGCTCCACATGTGTGTTAGCAATGATGTGGTAGAAGCTTTTGATTTTAGGAGCAGTACTTTAAGAATTATGCTTAAACCATGTAAACAGCACCTAATAAATATTGGATGCATTAGTTGTGTTTTCTGTTTGTGATGCTTGTTATTTGTTGTTATATGTGGGATTGTTATCAACTCGCATTTTAGGACTTACGCTAGTCTCGTCTGTTTTTCATGTTACGGTAGAATCACAACCCGAGGAAGAGCAGTACGAGGTAGCTGAGCACGACTACGTTGAAGAACAAGACCAGAGACATTACTTTGAGCAAGGCAAGCCCACCTCACCACTATAATGAAATCCTATTATTTTATCAAGCATGTTTTGTTTTCAAAATAAAATAATGCATGTTTTACTTCTTTTGTGGCGCCTTGCCACCCGAAAACTATTTTACAAAATATTGTTTGGCCAAAGTTATCTACTAGAATATCTGTAGGTATTATAAGAAGGGTTCTACTTGATGAGTCTTGTCATTAAAGGCTCTATAAAGAAGATTAAGTTTTCAAGGAGTATATTATGTATCTTACCTCAAAACTATAGGATGGGGACCTATTTGATAAAAATGTTTTATGGAAGAAAACCCGAGCTGCTGGGAGCAATCGACGAGCAAGTGTTTTATTAAAACCCGAAATGCTGGGAGCAATCGGAGATGTTTGCGAAAACCCGAGCTGCTGGGAGTAGTCGGAGGAGAAGGTGTTTTGAAAAACAAAGTGTGACCCTAGCTGCCGCCCGAACAATTAACCCGTGCAACCACACTACCTGACATGGGTAGGGCTTAGCCGGAAGCTTGTCTGTTTTAGTGTTGGGGCTCTCATACTTTCTATGAGGGCTGGGCCCTCGAAGCCGGGTTGTCGTCCGAAGAGGCAATACACTGTTGAGGACCAACAGCCGGACGATTACGGTGGGTCTCCTGACGTGGCGGTGTGGCGTCCCGAGGAAAGACCAAGAGGTCTAGTGGAGCACACGGTGCCGAGGAGAACAAACCTACCGGGAGGCCCCGATACTAGGGTGGTCATAGTGGAAAGTTTTGATCGTGTTATCCGGACCCCCGCATGCTGTCGTATGTCGGGCCGTGGCAGACACGGCGGAATAACCGATAGGTGTGGGTAAAGTGTGCAACCTCTGCAGAGTGTAAATCTATTCGAATAGCCGCGTCCGCGGTCATGGACGGTTGGAAAGGTCCCACTAGGCATGTTGGATGTTTTATGGTTTTTTTTTTAAGAGGAAGGTTTTCGAAGGAAAACGAGGAGGCAATAAAGTGTTACCTGGGAGGTACGGAATTTGGGCAAGGATGGTTGATCTCAGGGAGACAACCAGTCCGACCTCAAGGTAGAAAGAAAAGGGTTACCCCTATCCTAGTGTTTTGATAAACTTTTATAAACTAAAGTTTTGAACTTGGATATGTCCTTGTTATATCTAAGAGAAGAGAATTCTATCTCTAAATGTTTTCTTCAACAAAGATATAGAGATGTCGTTTTCTCTATGTCTAAAATCATGGTATTCGAAAACTAAGCCCTATAGTCAAATATAGCAGCTATCCCAGTTTTGCAAAAGTGTTTTCTTGCACTATCATGAGAATTTAAGCCTTGAGGTGGTCTTGCGAGTACGTAATTGTACTCGTGTGGCTCTGTCCCTGGATATTCAAATGTCCAGATTGCAATGAGGAGGCCTTCATCGAGGAGGAGGTGTTCGACGACGACTTCGCCACTTAGCTGTCACCGGTCAACTGCACTTGTGGGAATCTGCGCTCGGAGATGTTAAGGGCCGTCGCTAGCCACGAGCTTCCGCTATCTTAGTTAATTCCGTCCTGCGTGACGAGGTTTGTTGACCTTGGTTGTATGACCGTCTATGTGTTGTAAGACTTTTATTCGTACGACTTGAATGATGTAACTCTCTGATACCTAAGTTGGTTATGTGATTGCGATACACTGATCATTGGGATCGTGATCTCTTACATAACGTGGGCATCTCGGACTTGTCCGAGGGGTCCTCACAAGCTTTGTTGGCCTTCAACCAATCCATGCCGAGAATGACATCAATGTCTGAGTTACCCAGCAGAATTAAAGAAGCCAGGAACAAATGACCTCCAATTTGAATTTGGTTTCCATGGCTTACCATGGAAGTCTGCATTTGCGTTCCCGGAGAATGGATCACGAGTGGAATAGATAAGGGATCTAGAGGCAGCTTCGTTGTTTCAGCGAAGGTTACTGACACACAAGAATGAGATGCTCCAGTATCAAACAATACCTTAGCTGGAAAAGAGTTAACTAGAAGTTTGCCCATTACAACTTCTGGAGCTTCCTCTACCTCTTTGGCGATGAGGTGGTTCACCCTTCCACTCCTAGCTGTAGGCAAATTGCTGGGGAAAGCACAAACTAAAGCTTGTGTTGGAGAAGAACGAGCTTGTTGCTTATGAAGCTTGTTTTGTGGACAACGGATAGAGATATGCCCTAGATCACCGCACTTGAAGCAGGTTTTTGAAGTCACTGGCTTTGGCGGAATTTGGACACTTGGCCGTTTCTGAGTTTGAGAACCTCTTGTAGGAAACATTGCGGAGGGAGGTCGAGGTGTGAACCCTAAAGGGCTTGGAAGATAGATGTGTTGAGTTGGAGATGCATATGGAACCCAAAGCCTACGCTTCTGTGGAGGCATGGTGTTTGCTGAAGAAGAAGCACATTCAAGAGCATGTTTTCGAGATTCTTCAAACATCTCACGACCAAATTCCTCCTGGAGAGCTGTGTTCACGAGCTCTTCAAAGTTAACGCACTTGAACAAGTTGAGTGCATACTTCAGATTTGGGCTTAGACCTCTGCGAAATTTGGCTTGCTTCTGGGCATCAGTTGATACCTCATCTTGAGCATAGCGAGCCAGACGGTTGAACTCAGCTTGATAGTCCAGCACAGACATGCTTCCCTGAGTCAAGTCATAGAATTCATCACGCTTTCTTTCCATGACCCCATCGGGAATATGGTGGCGTTTGAAAGCTTCCTTGAACTCATCCCAAGTGATAACAACACCTGGTGCTCGTAACTGTTGGAAGTTGTCCCACCAAGACATGGATTTTCCGCGGAGAAGGTAGGACACAAACGGAACACGGTCCTCATCGAACACATGAGAAACAGCCAGAGCATTGTTCATCTCACGCAGCCAGTCATCAGCATCAAGTGGCTTAGAGGGAACATCAAACGTGTGTGGGTTGAGCTGGAGGAACTCTACAATTGTCACGCGGCAGTTGCCCTAGTTTTGGTTTTGCTGAATGTGACTGAAAACTTGTGTCATCTGAGACAGCACTTGCCTCATTTCGGATGGCATTTGAGTATCTTCTTCGCCACTCTCCATCCCGAGGAGGATACAACGTTAACACCACAATCGGATAAACAAAATCCAATGTAAGCGCTTAAAGGAAAAAAACTCCAGATTGCTTAGAAAAGATAACAAGGAACAAGACATGGCCATCCATCATGGTACGCCACTTTGTTTACTTCCAGAAAGGTTTAAAGAGAGGTAAGAACGAAGACTAGCACTAGAACGAGGAAACCCAATTGAGCTTGACGTAACTCCACCAAAGAGAAGAAACAACTGATTGATTCAAGAATCAAACTGAACGTAGCCGAAAGGTTGATAACTGCTGAAACGAACAGCACCACCTTGAAGACACCTGTAACTATGGTACTACAGAAACCCAGAACACGTGATGTCCTAATTTTTAAAATTTAGGTGAGAAGGGAAATATCATAACACTTCCTTACCAGAAGAACAGGGAGGGTGGGCGGGGAAAGAAGGAAAAGAACAGAATTCCTACTCTCACGTTTAAGAATTTCCTGATAGCTACAACATATTTTTCTAGATTCAAAAAACAACCAGTAGAAGGGAACCTGAGGGCGTTTAAGCTCTGATACCAACTGTCAGACCCTGGATTCAGGCTACACAAACGAAACGTATCGGTTGGGCCACACAACCAAGAACATACTGGGTTACCAATCCCAGGAAACAAGCAGGCCTGGCTCGGAATGGATCATCGGCCGACAGCTCTTGGTGACCCCAACGTCACATACGTTTCAAGATTGTGCACGCAAGAACCCAAAAAGTCTTCCAACTCGTATACTTCAACCATAGACACATGGTATACGAGTCGGATTTTTAACAAGTTGAAACCACAGAATAAACCTAAGACACAAAGAAAGGAAATAATATCCAAAAAGCTCTCACTGAGCAAAATATAGCGAATGGCACCAATCAGACGACACATGTCCCAACATTACATCATGCAGCGGAAACAAACCAGTCTGAGTACAGACAAGAAGCAAAGGGCTCAAAGCCGAAACGGAAAAAGAAGGCCCATCCACCGGGTCCACCAGGAAGAAGCCCAGGGGAACTCTAACTACTCGTCGCAGATCTCGTCGTCAAACTCCATGTAGTATCCACCAACCTGGTCGTGCGGAGAATCCTCAACTGCAGAAATACCACAACCCGCGAACAGGTCAATACACCGAAGCGTATCGAACAAGCTTAAGCTAACAGGTTACAAAACTGTAAGACTCCCAAAATATGGGGTTAAGTGGACTTAGCGGCAGCAGCACTAGCAACATAATAGAGACACGCTACAACTTCCGTGTAAGTTAGAGAGGGATAAGAGAGCGCATAAGCTAAACATCTACAACTAACACCAAACATAACCCATTCTCAGATTAACCCCCTCAACCAAGTATTAGGAAGCAATTCGGGAAAACTCACACATTGAACAATTTTAGTTACAAGTTATTGTGAAAGTAATTCTATATTACTAGTCAGGTTAATTAACAATGATTAGGTGTAAGTTGTCTATGATCTTATTAGCCAGCATCATCACCAAGTCGTCCATAACCGTGGACACGGCTCATCGATAAGATTATACCCTGCAGGGGTGCACTACTGGACCCGTACTCGTTCGATCAACCCCAAAAGCAAACCAGAAGGTAGGGCATCTCAACACGGCAAATATCTTCTCTACGACATATCCAGGGAACCGCATGATTGTGTGCACGGCTAATCAGGTCCAGTGCCCGCGGGAGCGACCTTCATAGCACTCTAAGAACGTGCCACCCTATATGAGAATCGACTACTCCATCATCATGAGATCGTTAGGTAACATATGCATGCATCAAATGGAAGCCCGAACTACTTGTGGCGCCCTGGATAAGAAGCGGATTAGATCGAAGCCGCGGGGGGCTCCATAGGGCCTCCCACAAGCGGTTAGTGCGCTCAAAATTGGATTCGAGGACAAGAACTGAGTTCCTAGGTCGACACTTAGCAGAACAAAGCACCTCGCAAGGCCTTCTGCCGGTGTCTTATCTTTTAATTATAATACCCCAACAAAAGATAGCATTTTATTAAAGTAGACAATCTATCATGCTAAGTATAAATGACATAGGACAAACAGACTCGTAGAACCAACCTTAAGCATGCACTACGACTCGCAAGGCTAACAGATAATCATAAAACAGGTGATAGGATGTGGGGATAAAGCTGTATGGGCTGCAGGATAAACATATGATGGGATCGCAATTCAAGAATCGTAACTAGGATAGCATAGATCAAGAGGCAAGGATGAAAATCAAACAATCATGTAACCGGTTAGCAGAAGCTTGCCTGGTAGCTCGTGGCCCGGCACAAAAGCAGGAAACTCAAGGATGAAAGTATCGGCAGCAGACACGTCGTCGTCTACCAAGAGAAGAGAAAAACACAGACAATAGGAAACATAATCAATAAAATGAAATGCTCAAACAGTTGATGTTGCAATATGGTATGAGATGATTAGGTCATATTAATGCGGGGATGAAATACCGGCAATTAATTATGGTGCAAGTTATTTGTGTAATCAACAAATTAAATGTTGTTTAATATATATAGCATGGCATGGTGATCTAATTAATTTAAATGGAATAGGAAATAAATAAATATTTGCCCAACACATTTCATATTTATTATTTAAGTGCAAGTTATTTATCTACATATCAAATTAAATGTTTATTAGCATGGCAAGACATGGTGTAGCTGATAAGATCAAATTAAATGGAATTAGGGCATTATATATTCATTACGCCCACACATTCCATATTTAATTATTTAGTTGCATTTGTTAAATTAAACTAAGCAATAAATTAAATGTTGAAAAAATGACATAAGAATGTTATAATGTTGTTCATTGCATTTTTCTGATATAAAAACAGATAAAGTTTATTTTATTTGGAGTTGTAGAAATAAAGTTATTGCAATTATAAATCTAGGGTTGTTTCTGTAATTGTGCAGGGACTTACTTGTGATGGAAGAAACTTCTGGGAGGGATAAAACGCTAAGCAGGAAGTGTAGGGGGCTCTCTGTATTTTTTCCAGTACCTCTGGACTTTTCTCACCGAAGGAAAATGAGCCCGTGAGACTGGCTAGTGGGTCCCAGGATGACTGGGCACTGCGGCCGCTGCCATGTGGGACCCGCGTGTCAGTGGTGCCACAGGAAAAGGAAAAAAGGGTGTCGTTTTATTCCGCGTCACCGGGGATCGAACCCACGCGCCCACGCGCTCGATGGAGAGCCCGGCTCTGCTAGCCACGTGGTTGGGCTGTGGTTTTTGTTAGGTTTTAAACACAAATTCGTTTTAACCGTCGAAACTGAAGGTTCCTAAAAAAAAATAGTGCGCACGGCGGGGTGAGAAACGTCGCCGGCGACCATCCTGGGGCTATGCGGGAGCGTGCGAGTGTGCGGGGAAGCGGGATGTTGTGGGGGTTCCGTTTTCGTTCCTAGGTCGGGGAGGGGAGGCACGGCGGCTCGTGTCCGTCCTCGATTTCCTGCGGGTACGCCATTGCCGTGGCGGAGCAGCTCCGACTCCGGCTAAAACGGAGGCGCGCGGAAGCAAGCGCGGGGGAAAAGAGGGGGAACGGACGAGCTGCTCACAGTGGTTGTCGGGGAGCCGTCGCACGAGCTCGGGGAGGCCGGAGGGGAAGAAGATGAAGGTCGACGACGGCGTGGCGTCGGCGATCTCCGGTGATTTTTCCTCCGGTGATTAACAGAGGGAAAAAAAAATAGGGTGGCGGCGCGAGGAGTGGCTAGGGTTTCCTGCGGCGCGCTGCGGCAAGGGGATAAGAAGGAGAGGGAGAGGAAGTGGGGTAGGTGTCTCGGTGGGGCGCGCCATGGCAGCTCGTCCTCGCTGTAAAGCGAAACGACTGTACGGAGCTGAGGTAAGAGGAAGGTGGGCTGAGCTGGGTCGGGCTGGGCTGATTCGGCCCAGCTCGGCCAGATTTTTTTTTGTACTAATTTTCTTTTTGTTTAACCTTTTTCTGTTTTGTATATTTAAAAAGAAAATAGAAAAAGAGAAGGAGATAAAACCTTTTTGACAATTTTTATAGTTTCAAAACAAACTGATTAAAGTATGTAAAATATTAGTTGTACAAATTTGAAACTTCAATTTTTAATTGATTTGAAAAAAGCATTTGAATATAAATATGAGATTTGAAAATGTAAAGTAATTTATTTAATTGAAATGCAATTCAAAATGAAAGATGCATGATGTCACACTATATTACACCACAAACATATAATTTAGGAAAGTACAATTTTTGGGATGTTAAATGAACTCCTTTGCTCCAAGCCCTCGAGTTTACTTTGTGTTTAACATACTTGGTGATTCTTGCTCTTGTCTACCATTTCGGGGTCCGACAATGGAATCTCAAAATCGCCATTCACAACATACAATACTTGTAAACTTTTGAGGTTCGGTTTAAAGTCATCTGACACACAGAAAAAATAATTGATCAACATGGCTAGTGAAAACAACATATGTCGTATAAAGTTTGGACCGAGTCCCCGAGTTTGTTTTCGTGTTCACTATGTTTCATACTCTCTGCTCTTGACTACCTTTTAGGTGTTTGTAAGTCGAGTCACAAGATCTCAGCATACAACATACAATACTTGTTCTTCGGAACAAGGTCAAATTTTATCTGGCACATGGACGACATAAGTAAAGCATACATATAAGCATACAAGGCAATCCCCGAGTTTTAAGTCGGAGTGCCGACATACAAAAGTTATAACATAAAACACTGCAAGAAAAAACATATGCATAGACAAACAAGGCAATCTCCGAGTTCAGCTTGAAGTGCCGGTATTTCATTCATTATAAACTTAGATACATACACTACGCCTTTTATGTGTAAAAGGGACCAAGGAGAGCTACATTCCATGGCCTCTTGGTTTCTTCTTCCGACCTGTCCATCACTCCTTTCCTGGCTTCCTATGCGTCTACAAGGTAGTATGAATTGTTGTGGAAGGCCCTGCTTATGACAAACGGTCCCTCCCATGGAGGCGACAGTTTGCGCATTCCGACAGTCCTATGTATCAACCTCAATACCAAGTCTCCCTCTCTGAACACTCGTGAGTGGACCTTCCGACTATTGTACCGACGTAGATTTTGCTGATATGTTGCCGATCGGGATAGTGCTAACTCTCTTGCCTCTTCAAGTAAGTCTACATCATTCTCTCTTGCCTCTTTTGCCTCGGTCTCAGTATACATGGCCACTCTTGGCGAGTCATACTATATGTCGGTTGGAAGCACTGCCCCAGCTCCATATACAAGAAAGAAGGGTGTATACCCAATTGACCTGTTTGGTGTTGTTCTCAAGCCCCATAGCACTGCTGGTAGTTCTTCTATCCAACAAACTGGTGTTCTTACTAGTGGTTCAATCAATCTAGCCTTGATGACGGCCAACACTAATGCATTGGCTCTCTCCACCTGTCCATTTTCTTCTGGGTGTGCCACCGAGGCCACATCAAATCGGATTCTCTTTTCCGCACAAAATCGAGCAAATTCCCCGACAACAAAGTTGGTTCCATTCTCGGTGATCATACTGTGTGGGTAGCCGTATCTCAAGATGATATCTTTTAGGAAGGTCACGGCTGTATGCCCATCACATTTCCGAATTGGTTTGACTTCTATCTACTTGGTAACTTGTCCACCATTACCAATATGTGCGTCATGTTACATCGCGCCGGCTTAAACTGCCCTAACATATCCAGGCACAATACTGCGAAAAGCCAAGTGATGGGAATGGTCTTGAGTGCCGATGCTGGTACATGTATCTTGTGAGCAAATCTCTGGCATCCTTCACACTTTCTGACTTTATCCTCCGCCTGCTGCAGTTTACAGGGCAAATAAAACCCATGCCAGAATGCTTTTGCTACCAACGCTCTTGAGGAAGCATGATTGCTACCAACGCCCTTGAGGAAGCATGATGGCCACATTTGCCCTGGTGTATTTCCAATAGCATTTCACCTCCTTCTTCCGGCTCCACACAGCGTTGCAGCACCTCCATCATGCTTCTTTTGTACAACTCCTTGTTGATCACAGTTTACGCCTTGGATCTTCACAGCACCTTCCCGGCCTCATCTTCATTGTCGGGTAATGTACCTTCCGACAGATAAGTCATGATTGGTTTTGCCCATCCCGGCACAGGTCGTGCCGGGAAGAGTGGTTCGTCTAGCTCCATTGGTTGAACCGACATTACAAGGTCGGAATTCCACTGTGCCGTCCCCGGGTTATAAGAAGTAATCCCCGGGTGAGATGAAGCAGTCCCTGAGTTCTCCAACACGCATTCGACATCTACCTCATTTGTGTGGCTTCCGACATGGGCACCTTGGGAATAAAGATTGACTCGGACTTGATTGATGGCTTTCTTAAGTGTTCTAAGGCTATGTCGGGTGGAATTGGATCTCTGGACGAGCCGAGCTTAGATAGAATGTCGGCCGCTTCATTCTCCGCCCGAGTTATATGCTTGAACTCGCATCCCTCAAAGCATCCCGAGATCATCTGGACATGAAATCCATATGACGCCATGTTTGCATCCAATGCATCCCAATTTCCCGGGACTTGCTTAATGACCAAGTCCGATTCGCCAAAACACTCCATGCGACGGATGTCGATTTCCTTAGCCACCTTGATTTCGTGCACCAATGCTTCATACTCGGCCACATTGCTGGATGCATTGAAGTGTATCTGCAAGACATACTTCAAATGATCTTGCTTCGGTGATGTGAGTACTTTTCCGGCCCCGAGACCTATCTTTGTTTTGGACCCATCAAAATGCATCTTCCAGTATTTGGAATCTGGTACAGGTGGCTCATACTGCATCTCGGCCCAATCTACGAGGAAATCCGGCAGAACCTGCGACTTGATGGCGTCTCTTCTCTCGTAAGTCGGGGCATAAGGTTATAACTCGATGGCCCACTTGCTATCCGACCGCTGGCATCTTTACATCCAGAATTTTCGAGTGAGGAGCTTTGCATACCACAGTAATTGGATGTTCTTGAAAGTAATGCTTCAGTTTTTTGACCGTTAGATATACACCATATGACATATTTTGGTAGTGAGGATTGTTCTATTTGGATGTCGATATTACTTCGCTTAGATAGTTGATACGTCTCCAACGTATCCATGATTTCTTATGTTCCATGCTATGTTATATCATATTATTACATGTTTTATATGCATTTTATATAGTTTTATGCATTTTCTGGGAATAACCTATTAACAAGATGCCACAGTGCTAGTTCCCTGTTTTCTGCTGTTTTTGGTTTCAGAAAGGTAGTTAAGGAAATATCCGCCAAATGGGAAATAAATCAACCTGGAATTACTTTTGGAGTATTTGCGTCACGAGGAACCGAAGACGAGACGAAGAGGGGCGGCGAGGGGCCCACACCACCTGCTCGCGCGACAGGAGGGGGAGCCGTGCCGGGAGGTGATATGGCGCCCTCGGGCGCCCACCGACCTTGATCTTTCGCCCATAAATACCTCCCTGACCTAAAAACTTCATACGGTTAATTACTTTTTCCTCCATGGGTCCCGAGCCGCCGCCGTCGTCAACACCAATTCGGGGGAGATCAAAACTGCTCCCCAGCACCCTGCTGGGAGGGGGAATCGTCCCCGGAGGCCTCTACGTCGCCATGACCGCCTCCGGACTGATGCGTGAGTAGTCTACCTTGGACTACGGGTCCATAACAGTAGCTAGATGGTTGTCTTCTCCTCTTGTGCTATCATGTTTAGATCTTGTGAGCTGCCTATCATGATCAAGATCATCTATATGAAATTCTCCATGTTGTGTTTGCTGGGATCCGATGAATATTGAGTACTAAAGTTATTTCTTCATAATATATCATGTGTGTGCTATTTAATGATCTTGCATGCTCTCCGTTACTTGTGTGTGCTTTGGCCAAGTAGATGCTCGTAACTCCAAGAGGGGGTATTTATGCTCAATAGTGGGTTCATGTCTCTATTAAATCTGGGGCAGTGACAGAAAGCTCTAAGGTTGTAGATGTATTGTTGCTACTAGGGATAAAACAATAGTACTTTTTCTAAGGATGATGTTACTTACTTACTTTACACATAGTGCTTAAGGCGATAATCTGTTGCATGCAACTTAATACTGAAAGGGGTGCGGACGCTAACCGGAAGGTGGATTATTAGTCATAGATGTGGTTGGAACGGTCTATGTATATTGTTGTAATGCCTGAATGAATCTCACACTAGACATCATAGCGTTATTATATGCATTGGGTTGCTCATTATTATTATGTCGATTGCCTAGCTGTAATTTATTTACCACGCATGGATGAATGTTATTATTATTTATGGAGAGACACTACTAGTGAACTGTGGACCCCGGTCCTTCTCATTAATCTGATAAAGCCACAACTTCAAAACTGTTACTTTCTGCAAACATACATCTTTCTTCCACACATACAATTAACCCTTTGTTACAGCAAGCCGGTGAGATTGACAACCTCACTATTAAGTTGGGGCAAAGTATCTTGATTATTTGTGTGTAGGTTCCACGTCAACAACTCCTTTCTGGCGCCGTTGATACCTCGAGGGAACTCTTCATCTCCTACTGGTTCTATAACCTTGGTTTCATAACTGATGGAAATTTGCTGCAGCACTACTTCATACTTTCCTGTTGGGGTCTCCCAACAACACACCCACCGTGTGCATCAATAGTACACCAGCCTATGCATGATTTTACCCCCTTCCTCCCTCTCTACCACCATTACTATGCTGACAACCCGGTTGGTTGCCGCGATATACAATAGCATTGGCTCCTTGGCCAAAGGTGAAGCCAATATCGGAGTAGTTGCCAACATTTTCTTCAAGTCGCTAAAGGTTGAGTCTGCCTACGGAGTCCATACAAATGTGTTTCTCTTTTTCATGAGTTGGTATAGAGGCAAAGCCTTTTCTCCCAACCGACTCAAAAACCAACTTAAGGATGCCAAACATCCGGTGAACTTTTGCACGCCTTTTACTGTTCTCGGTAGTCTCATATTTTCTATAGCTCGTATTTTAGTTGGTTAGACAGTTCCTTAGATCTTGCTGGTATTTTAGTCGGTTAGATAGTTCCTTAGATCTTGCTGGTAGACAGTTGTGCGAGCTAAGGCCGTGTCGCGTGCTTCGTCGGGTACATCCAACACATCTCTTGTGATTCTTTTGCTTCGTCTTCATTATATATCTCCACCCTTGGCGCGTTAAACCTAATTTCTGGTGGCAGAACTGCCTCTGCTCCATACACCATAAAAAATGGAGTGAACTGAGTTGACGAGTTTGGGGTTGTTCGCAGCCTCCAAAGTACTGCTGGTAGTTCTTCGACCGAGGCACCTGTGGCATTTTTTAGTGGTAAGAATAGTCTTTTCTTGATGCCTGCGCATACAAGTCCATTGGATTTTTCGACTTTCTCGATCGACTATGGGTGCACCACTGATGCGTAAATGAGTGTAATATCCCACTCTTTGCAAAAAACTTGGAATTCTTATGCTCTGAAACTGGTGCCATTATCGGTAATGATGCTGTTTGGGACTCCAAAACGATAAACTATTGATTTTATGAATTTAACCGCCGTCGTTGCCGTTGAGCTTGTGATTGGGATTGCTTTGATCCACTTCGTGAATTTGTCGACTGCCGCCAGTAGGCGTGTATGCCCACCGAACGATGATCTCTTGAGTGGGCCTACCATGTAGAGCCCCCATTGGGCGAACGGCCATGTCAATGGTATGGTTTTGAGTGCTGATGCTGGCGCATGAGGCTTGGTTGCGAATTTCTGGCATTCGATGCATCTTTTGATGATATCCTCTACGTCTTTGAGTGCGGCAGGCCAGTAGAATCCTGCCCTGAAGGCTTTAGCTACCAGCGATCGACTGCCTGCATGATGTCCGCAAGTCCCTGCATGATGTCATGATGTATAGTTTTGCCATTTTCAAATTCTACGCACCTTTGGAAAACACCTGAGATGCTTCGCTTGTAGAGTTCACCGTTGATGATGGTGAATGCCTTGGCACGTCGGGTGATTCTTCTAGCTTCTACTGTGTCTTCTGGTAATTCTTCTTTAAGCATAAATGCCAGTATTGGTTCTATCCAGGCTGGAGTTACGTGGTCACCTTGACATAGAAGTACTTCGACTGCTGGGCCCGTCGCGGTAGATGTAGTATATTTTGTAGTTTCATTCGAGTTTACCGTTGGTCGCTATTTATGAATGGACCAGTGCGTGATGCGTTCCAAGAAAACTCTTGGTGGGACTTGTGCTATAGTCGAGCCAATGTTGGCTAACATGTCCGCTTCTTCGTTGCTTTCTCGTCCGATGTGTCGTAGCTCGCATCCATCAAAGCCTCCTTCAAGTGTGTTGTAGAGGTCCCGATATGCAATCATGTTCTCTGCTATGGAACCGCACGCCTTCATTGTTTGTTGTACGACCAGGTTTGAATCTCCATATATCATCAGTCGGGTGCACCCCCAAAGCTTTGGCCATTCGGATGCCGTGTATTAATCCCTCATGCTCGGCTTCATTGTTGGATGGTGTTGGGAAATCCATCTGGAGAACATACTTCAGTTTGTATCCTTTTGGTGATATGAGTACGACACCTGCTCCCGCCCCTTCGTTTTTCTTGGATCCATCAAAATACATCGTCCATGAGTTGGATATATCTGGAATTCCTGGTAATTGGGATTCAATCCACTCGGTTGTAAAATCAGATAGCACTTGAAATTTTATGGCTTTCGGATGATCGTATGTGATTCCGAGTGGTCCTAGCTCGATGAGCCACTTTTCTACTCGCCCTGTTGCATCTGGATTGGTGAGTATATCTCTGATTGCGGACTTGCTGATTATTGTTACTGGGTGCTCCGTGAAGTAGTGTCTTAGCTTCCTTGTTGTTATGAATACTACGTTAGCCAGTTTCTGGAAGTGTGGGTATCTTTGCTTGGACAGGGATAAAACTTCGCTGATATGGTGGACTGGCCTTTGCATGCTCTGCGCCCTTCCTTCCTCCATACGTTCGACTACTAGGACTGTGCTCACCACCCTGTTTGTTGCTGACACGTAGAGGTATAGTGGATCCCTTTCCTTTGGCGCTGCTAAGATAGGTGGTTTTGTGAGTGTCCGTTTGAGGTCGGTGAAGGCTGCTTCTGCTTCTTCTGTCCATTCGAACTTGTCCGCCTTTTTCATCAGTCGATAAAGTCGCAAGGCCTTTTTGCCTAACTTGCTGATGAATCGATTGAGAGCCGCCACCCTTCCTGTTAACTGTTGTACTTCATAGACTTTCGTAGGCCTTTGCATAGTTAGTATGGCCGGTATTTTCTCCGGATTTGCTTCGATTCCTCGGGCTGAGACCAAGTAGCCCAATAGTTCTCCCGCTGGTACTCCAAAGGTGCACTTTTCCGGGTTCAATTTTATGCTGTAACTTCTGAGGTTATCGAATGTCTCCTTTATGTCTGATAAGAGTGTGCATTCTTTCTTCGACTTGATCACTATGTCGTCGACGTAGACTTCTACGTTTTTGCCAATTTGTGTTTTCAAACAATTTTGCATCATGCGCTGATAGGTGGCTCCTACGTTTTTTAGGCCGAAAGGCATTATGGTATAGCAATATACTCCGATTGGAGTTGTGAAGGCTGTATTTTCTTGGTCTTCTGCCTTCATTCTTATCTGATGATATCCCGAATATGCGTCGAGGAATGATAATCGAGCGCATCCTACAGTAGAGTCGACGATCTGGTCTATGCAAGGCAGCCGGAAGTGATCTTTTGGACAACATTTTTTTAGTCCTGTGAGGTCGATGCACGTCCTGGTTTCGGTTCTCTTGTTCTTCTCGACTATCACAGGGTTAGCTACCCATTCCGAATTCTTGATTTCTCGAATGAAGTTTGCTTTGACTAGTTTGTCTACGTGCTTCTCTATGGCTTCCCTTTTAGGTCCTGAGACACGATGTACCATTTGTTTGACCGGCCTAGTTCCAGGACTGAGTTGGAGAGAGTGCTCGGCGAACTCCCTGGGTATGCCTGGCATGTCAGCTGCTGACTATGCAAACATATCCCAGTTCTCACGGAGGAATTCGACGAGCGCGCCTTCCTATGCGGGAGGCAAACTTGTTGATATCTTGACTGTTTCCGCCGGGTCAGTCGGGTGGACCTGGTGTGTCCGTGTATCATTTGTGGTGTTGAATTCTTTGTCGGTAGCCTGCTTTCTATGCTCTAGCATGTATGTGGTGTCGCTGATAAGCGGAAGTTCCTCCAGCGTTTGTTCTGCTCCGAATGTCTCAGAGATCTTGTTGAAGTCGCGATCGCAAGCATCTGACTTTTGAAAATTTCCACTGACCGTGATTACTCCCTTTTGGCCCGGCATCTTCAATTGGAGATATGCGTAATGTGGTACTACCATGAAGCGGGCAAACACTGGTCGTCCTAGTATGGCATGATATTGTGATCTCCAGTCGACGACCTCAAATTCCATTGATTCGGTGCGGAAGTGTGTTGCGTCTCCGAATGTGACATCAAGTTGTATAGTGCCTTTCGGTATGATAGCTTTGCCTGGAACTATACCATGGAATGTATTTGATGATGGAAGGAAATTGTCGACTGACCTGTTCATTCGGCATAGTGTGTCGGCGAAGATGATATTGATGCCACTTCCTGCATCCATGAAGACCTTGGTCATGGTCTAGCTGCCTATTTGTGCTTCGAGTACCAGGGCGGAATTTCCTGGTCTATATACAGATGGTGGGTGGTCTTCTCGACTGAATGTGATTGCTGTCTCGGATCCTCGTAGGTATTATGGTACAGCTGGTGGCGCCATGATCGCCATGTTGACGTGCCTAGTGTGCAGCTTCTGCTTCCTGTTGGATGGTCGTCCCTTTTGGATCATGTACGTTTGCTTATGATGATTGGAGAGCTGATCTGTCGAGTTCTGGTGTGTATAATGTATTGCTGCCATGGATTGGTTGTTAGGGTCATACGATGGAGGCGGTGGTAGCGTTGCGACTTGCGGTGCAGGTACCATATGCTCGAATGTATTACTTCTGCGCCTTTTTGCGTACTCGATTGCCAACTGCTCGAATTCACGACAGTTTTCAATGGTGTGCTGGATATTAGTTTTCCAGTTTCTGGGTCTTTTAATAAGTGTAATCTGCATAGATTTTCTTTTCCTGGATGAGAGCGTCTCTACCCGTCTTGTCTACTGTAGTCTCTATTCTGGTCGCGGCTTTTGTTGTCACGCCGGACGACTGGTTTGTCGTGTCTGTAGTTGCTACTTCGTGTATCTCGACGATCGTCTTGTCGACTGTTACGTCGGTCATCTTTTTTCATTCGTCTTGGTTACGGTCGTCATGTGAGAATCCAGCTGCTACGAATTTGACCTTGTCTTTGCTTCCGCGATCATAGTCGCTGCTTCTACGTTTGTCGTCTCTATCTCGACGATCTTGGCTGTCTCAATGGTCGCGACTGTCTCGTCGGACATGATGTCGTTGTGGTAAGTGTGGTGTTTTACTTTGGACTGCGTCCTCTCCATCTGCCAACTCAGTTGCCATTTTCATGAGCTCTGCCATGTTTTTTGGCTTTTGCCGTCCGAGTGCTTCTCTGAAATCTTTTCTACAGACTCCATTTGTGAAGGTGTCCATAGCTCTGTCTTCTGATATTGCACCAACAGAGTTTCGGATGGAGGTCCTTTTTCTGATATATGTCCTGAGTGCTTCGTCTGACTTTTGTCTACATGCTCTTAGCACCTCAAATATTTTTGTACTTTCGCAGAGAGGATTGAAATATTTTACGAAGTCTTCCTTGATGTGGTCCCAGGAGTCATAGGTTCCTTCAGGTAGTGACTTGAGCTAGTCGTGGGCTGTGGCTTCAAGCATTAGTTGTAGATATTGTAGTGTTGTTGTTGTTGTTGTTGTTGTTGTTGTTGTTGTTGTTGTTGTTGTTGTTGTTGTTGTTGTTGTTGTTGTTCCTCATTGGCATATGACCGCCAACTTGGAGTCCTCGAGCCACGGCTCTTGCTTTGAATTGAATTTTGGCATGGCTAGCAGGCCAAACTTCTTTCGTAGCTTTGCTTCTTGGATACGTCGAGTGAAACATTGTGCTCCGCATGGACCTATGCCACGATTGTCAGGTGAATCGCGACTACCTGATCTCCTAGATCTGCTCCTCAAACGACTTCTTGATCTGCGACGACCGGCACTTCTCCTGGCACTGCTGTGCGGAGGGCTGCGACTGTAATGCCCTCGCGAGTGACTTCTGCTACTTCCTCGTTTTCCTCCATCTGCTAGTTCTCTTGCCGCCATTTTCAGAGCGTTCATCTGCTGTAGGTACATTGATTCAGCGGGGTCACCCGCTAGTGGTTTCCCGCTTGGAGGTATGTCCCTATGGATATGAGGGCGCCTTCTGCTGTTTTGGGCAGGAGTATGCCGCTTGAGTCGAGTGTCATGAACGAGTGGTCTAGGTTTCGAGTAACTCTTTCCCTTTCGTCCTCAGGAATTCTTTGGAACCTGGATCTGCCTCGTCCTTCTGTTGCCCCTGTAGAGCTGATAGACAGCTGTCGCCTACGAGCACTTGATATGCTTGCATGCCTTCTTCTCTCTTCAAGTGTTGCCCTGTATTGCTTTAGGCGATGCGATTCCTGCCAGTTGAAATAGTTGTATGTTGCTAACTGGGGTTGCGTCTGCTGGCATCATTATGCCATCTTCAATGACCTTTGTTACTTTCGCAGCCATCTCTGCCGTGATATCCAGAGTGGTTGTACCATCTGGTAAGATAACTATGCAAGGGTACTCGACTGGCCTTCGATTGGCCGATGTTGCTGACGTTTCTGCGCTGGTTGCCACGCAAACTTGTCGGGGTATGTGAGAAGGATATATGTAGTCTGTGTGGTCATCAGGCGTTGCTTCGCTGTCGTTATCCCAATTTGTGCCTGCGTTTTTATTTTTTCTATTTTTTCATCCCTTGTTTGTTGCGTATGTTCGTCAAAGTCAACGAAAGTTTTATGTTGGGATTGGATTTCTGGATTTGCGAAGTCGGTCAGACGTATGCTATCTTCTGTATGTTCCTCATACTCAGAGAGGTGGAAGCTTCCTTCTGGAGCGTCGATCTGCATATGATCCTCGACTAGGTTGGTCTGGAGGGTCGATTGTACCTCTTCTTCTATCTGGTTTTGCGTCATGAACTCGATGAAATCACGTGTGGACATGGATCCTGCTACGGACGAGATCGGATCGATCTGTGATGTTTTAGCTCCTATGCTTTCAGCTCAAGCCATCGATATGACCATATCTTCGACTGCGGTAGTCGATTGTCCTTCGACTTCAGGGAATTCATCTGCCATGAATTTGTTAAATTATGTAGATGACATCGAATCCGTAGGGGATTTCTGTGGCGGGATTAGATCGAGCTGTGATGGGGTATCCTCCTTGTCTGCTGAAGATCCTATCTTAGTCGATCTCTCCTGGAGTGGCTTTGTTGCGATCTGTTCGGCTAGATCCTGCACACAAAATTGATCAACAAAAAAGTTATGTTCCCCGATGGTTAAGTCAAAACCTGAACTGAGATTGGAGTAAATCTCCTGAGCTTCAGGTGAGTATGGCCTGATCCTGGCCGGTGATGCTGATTTTGGCGAGTGGTCGCCTATGGGCTGAATTCGATTTGTAGTTGCTGATGTGCATCCCTGTAACATCCCAAATTTTGCAAAAAAAATTAAAACTTGCATTTAAGCATCATGCATCATTGAGCATAAGAATACCTCACAAAAATATTAAATAAAACTTCAAATCTAAATATAAATAATCTACAAATTCCATAAAGTGTTTATTTAAAACTCCATTAATAAATCAAATTTTACCAATTTATATATGGGCAAGAATAATGTTAAAAAGTTCCATTTTCAATAACCTTTCCAAAACATATTTTTATGAATTTTTCTGAAATGTTTTGAATAGATTTAAAAATCATTTTTGAAATCAGTAATTAAAAACAGAAAAGGGTTTTAAATAAAAATATTCGAATTTAGGAGCGAGTGGGCCGTGGCCCGTAACTATCTGCCGCGCGCGCGTAGCCGAGCAGCCCGCCAGCGGCCCAGCGCCCCGCGCGCTCGCTCGCAGTCGCTGACAGGTGGGACCCACCTGTCATCTCCCCCGCGGAGCCGTTCGTCCCCAAATCACGCCCACGTCTCCGACCGAAACGCCCGATTTGATTTCGTTTGAATACGGCGAATTACTGCTCCATTTACCTCGCGGTTTTCCCCTACTAAAAGCCCCCGAGCTCCTCCGTGTTTTGCCCCAAACCACTCCTCCAAAGAGCCCCTGGGCTGGCCGCTAGAGACCCCGCTCTTCCGCCGTCGCCGTCGGTGAGAACCTCGCCGTGCGCGCAACCCTAACCACCCCGTGCCGTATCGTTGCTTCCTCTCGCTTTAACTTTTCCTTGCGGAGCTTCTTGACACGGTTTTGAACTCCTTCCCGCAGCGCATCACCGTGTCCGTGCTCGCCCGAGGAGAACCGCCGCCTCGTGCTACTCCGGCGAGCGATTTCGCGAGGAGGAATTCACGCCGGAGACCGCCACCTCGCCACCGTCCCCGCATCGACCTTCTCCACGTTTCGGTAAGAACCATCCATCCCGTAGGTCCCTAGGATGCGAGCGCGTGCAATGCCGGCCGTGGCGCCGCCGCGGTCGGGAGTTTTTCCGGCGAACCGCGCCGCCCGCGCGTGCTCTCCGTTTTCGGACCGTTGGATCTAGATCCAACGGATCTAGATCTATTTAATCCCGAGCGCTCCTTATAAAGGTGATCGGACGGCCCACGCTGCCGATCCGCGCCGAAGCGGTATCGACCAATAGGATTGCGCCACGTAGCCCAGTCAATTTCTATTTCGCTGGAAATTTTATAAATAAAACAGAAAATAGATAAAACTTGCAAAATTCATAACTTTTGATCTATAAGTCCAAATTTAATAAACTTTATGTCATTGGAAAGCTCTGTTCATGTAGTTTAATTTTACATCATTTGTTTTTCCCTTTGACAAATTATAAATTGAATAATTATCAGAGGAGTATTTCGGCCATTAAAATAATAACTTAAATAATAAAAATTATTTAGAAATAAATGTAATTGATTTAAGATTTTATAATTTCCCTCTGTCCAGCAATATTAATAAATGTCCAAATTAAAGATGTCATAAAAACAATAAAAGTTGTAGTTATGGAAATCAAAGTTTTACTATATCATTTCAAATTACTTAATAAATAAAATAAGAAATACCTAGACACTATAATTCAATTATTAATGACAGAAAATAAGAATTATTAATAAGTGTGTCTAATCATCATAGCATATCATTCATGCATACATGATTTTGTTTAGTGCTGTGATGATATGGTGTTGGTATTTATGTTATTCATTGCTGTGCTAGATTGTGAAGAAGAGGAAGGACTTGCTTGTGATTGTTATTCTTGTTGTGCTTGTTCCTCCTGTTACCAAGGCAAGTGACATACATACAATATCCCATATTTTCTATATGCATAAGTAGTATGTTTTTGAGTAGTGTGCATGATAGGGATTTTGATTTATTTTATAATGCTAAGTTAGTTGGTATTTTACAAATATCCTAGTAGTATGTAGCTACCCTTTTCCCTAAGCAGCCATGAAAAGATTTTATTAGTTGCTTAGCCATGCTATAAAAATGTTGCTATGTTATGGAAATGTTCCTAAGTGTTAAAATCTAAAATGCACATCTGGGTGGAAATTGGTTGTTATGGTTTATGTTGAGTGGCTTTTGGGACTATGCTTGTGGTTGTCATCGCCTAGGATGAATGTCTATTCTACTTAGGGCCATGAGTATGGTGGTTGTTACCCAGAAGTACACTTGTGGACGGCCACCCAGGAACAAAGAGATTACCAAGTCCCTCCAAGTTTAGAAGCTTCCCGTGCAACCTTTTGACAATGGGCTCTGTCTAGAATGATTAAGTTGTGGGAGTGCAACCTGTCGGCTTGACAAGCAGATGTAGAGTTGATAGGTGGAACGGGTCTTGCTAGTATGGTTGCATTCTTCTTCTGAAAGTTCTTGTCTCAATTCTCTCCTTTCCATAATACACTCCGTGTGTATAGGATTTCTCGGACAAATTGAGTCTAAAGGTGAAAGTGCACAACCTCTGCAGAGTCGACAATCTGAGTTCTCAGCCGTGTCCCCGGATATGGACTACTTCGAGCAACTGGACAAGGATGGGCAGAAGAATCTCAACACTGTTTTCATAAAGTAAAATTTGACTAAGGAAAGAATTGTTGGTGCACTTGGGCTTTGTCCCACGGTGCCAAGTCTTCGAGAAATAAAAGTGTTTTACAAAATGATAGGAGAAAACTTGCTTTCTGCAAATAGCCTTCAACCCCACCAAGCCAAATATGCATATAGATGTTAGACTTGCCAGTATATTTATCCACCATAGTCACTTGCCAATACATCATTGTATTGACCTCCTTCGGGGGCTGCATATTCCAATGTGCAGGAAATTCTGATGCTGAATGATTGGCTCGAGTCTACACCCAACATGACTGCCTGTGGCGCATGCTTGAAGATGAGGCTCAATGTTATTTTTGCTTTCGCTGTGAACTCTGAACTTTAGCTAGCCTTCATGGCTATGCAATTTGTAATAAAGCCATTTTGGCTATTATTTTTGGATCTCGTTGTAGTAATTTAATACTTATGCAATGATACTTTATATTTTTGTACTGTGGTGCGGGCAGTGATCCAGGGACTAGCACATAACACAGGCGTTCCAACTTTAATAAAAGTTGGGGTGCTACAAAATGGTATCAGAGCAAAGTGTTACCTGTAGGTTCGAGCCCCTAGGATTGGTTAAGCCCTTTTTGGTCATAATGTTACCATCTTTGAAGTATGTTGGATTCTAACGGCATGGTGGGATGAAGCGGCCCGGGACAAACTTTACATGTCCACGTACATGAGACCTGTTCCACAATATAAGTGGCTGGCCGGGTGTCTGTCTCTCTCACTATAGTGAAAAATCCAATTTACGAAGAGTTGTTAATATCTGTTGATCACCTTAGGATTTCCCCCTAAAGTTTTCCCCCTAAAAGTAATAATACACTCCATAACTAGTACTTCCTTATCTTATGCAATTCTTGTTCTAATTTCCTTTCTTCCTACCTAAAGGATGACGAGTTTTCACTTCACCACTGCGGAGGACTTCGAGAACACCCGTTTTGGCTGTTACCTCCTCGACATCGGCGAGAAGATAGGGTTACCACTACCCCAAATAAAAGGCTTCATTCTGAAGAAGTTTAACAAAGAGGGTTGCTGGGGATTAAAAGCAACACAACCAGGACGTGGAGAGGAGTCCCCACTAGAGATCAAAATGGTTAGTGACTCCAAAGACAAAGGGCTCAATCTAGTCATGCAAGATTTGATTGGGCGCCTCTGTGGACGCTACAGCCTAGAGTTGAGGGGCCACTACTCCATTTTCTTTGGAAGAAGAAACGAAGATGGAGAACCTTACCTGTATGATATCGGAGAAAGAGGCAAGGCAAAACCCCTTAGCCTTTATTTCCAGGAGCTGGAAATCCTTGTCACTGAACTATATGAAGATCGACGCACCGAGCTCCTGAAGAACGATGAGTTATGTGCCTTACTTAAGGAGAACGAAGAGAAGGTGAAGGTTCAGGAGGAAGTAACTAAGGCACAGGAAGAGAGATTCGCTGCACAAGAGGAGAAGTACAGGAGGCAAGAGAAAAGAGTTCAAGAGAAGAACAAGATCATCAGGGAACAAAAGGCAGAGCTCGAGAGCAATGAAGTCGAGTTCGAGGCTGATAGTGACTTGATAAAAAGGCTTCGTACTGAGAAGAGAGAGCTGCAAGAAAAGAATCTTGCCCTGGAGAAAGAAGTAAAGGAACTCAAGGATGTACTCGCCAATGAAGGAATCGAGATACAGGAAATTGAAGAGGAGGAAGAGGATATGGTCGAGTAGTTAGTTAGTGAGACTACCATTTATCATACACCACAATGTCTTGATATTGTATTGACCTACCAACTTGTGGTAAGGCAGTACCATCCCTTGTATCCACGGAACCTCGCGAGTGGTTTTCCAAACTTTTATATCGTTTTCCTAAAACCAAAGGTTTTGAACTGTTTGCTGATTGTTTTATGAGTGGTGTGTTGATTGATGGTGTGCTTGACTGGTTTGTTTTGTGCATGGGAAAGGTTTCTCCTTATAGATCTATCTATCTTTTACTCATCCATGCAAAAACCCCACAGATGCCTCCACGTCGTGATCCCGACAACAGCGAAACTATGCAATAGCTGATGGCAGCTCAAGCCCAACTGATGACCATGATGACCCAGTTCATTGCAGCAACCAACAACAACAACAACAACAACAACAACAACAACAACAACAACAACAACAACAACAACAACAACAACAACAACAACAACAACAACAACAACAACAACAACAACAACAACAACAACAACAACAACAACAACAACAACAACAACAACAACAACAACAACAACAACAACAATAACAACCATCCACCACCACCCCCACCTCCGGTGGACAGACTTGCAAGATTTCTCAGGCTTAGACCTAATAAGTTCTCCTCTGCTACTGAACCCATAGTGGCGGATGACTGGCTCCGTTCAGTCAACAAGGACTTAGTAACCTGTGAGTGTTCTGAGGCAGAAAAGGTGAGGTTCACTGCTCACTTATTGGAGGGACCTGCTGCCATGTGGTGGGAGACCTACCAAGTAACCCATCCCTTGGATGGCATGACTTGGGATGCGTTCAAGGATGGTTTCTCCGCAATGCTCACATCTCCTCTGGCATAATGAACCTGAAAAAGGAGGAGTTTCGTAGCTTGAGACAGGGAGGTAGAACTCTGAAGGAGTATATAGATGACTTCTGTACGCTATCAAGGTACGCACCAGAAGACATCGACACCGATGCAAAAAGGAAGGACAAATTCCTAAATGGACTTCGGGGAGAATTAAAGATACCTCTGTCTGTGGCATATGCTCCTAACTATCAGATTCTGCTAGATCAGGCAATCACCCTGGACAATAACATCAGAAAAGAAGAGAATAGGAAGAGGAAGTTTTGGTGCAAGTAAGGGTAACACTGAAGTGGCTCACAAGAAACCACACACCTCAGAAGTCAGTGGCCATAAACCCTGGAACTACTCCCACAATGGTAGTGGCCAAAAGTATCATGGCCATAACCACAATGGAGGGTATAAAGGAAATAATGGTGGGTTCAAGGGAAACCATCACCCTGGTCATAATCATGGAAATCCTCGTCCTAACACTGAGTGAAAGAAGGACCTGTCTAATGTGACTTGCTTCAAGTGCAAGAAGACGGGACACTATGCTACTGATTGCCCAGAAAGAAAGGCCGATGAAAATTCCAAGCCCAATCCTTTCCAGAAGGGACAAGTAAATCACCTCAACGTGGAAGAAGTTCATGATGAACCTGACGCTGTGATTGGTAAGTTCCTGCTAAATTCTTTTCCAGCATTGGTCTTATTTGATACTGGAGCATCGCATTCATTCATATCAAGAGCTTTTGTAAACAAACATGGGCTAGCCGAGGAAAGCTTAGGAAAACCTATTAGAGTGAGTTCACCTGGGGGTGAGATGATAGTAAATTCAGGCTGTAGGCAGTTAGAATTAAGGATTGGAAAATATCTTTTTCCAGCAGACTTAGTCATCCTAGAAACCCAAGGTTTGGATGTTATTATTGGAATGGATTGGATGACCCGTTTTGAAGGAATCATAGACTGTGCAAACAGAGCTATCACCCTCACCACCCCAGAAAAACAAAAGATTAAATTCAGATCAACTTTCGAACTTAAGAAAGTTAGGCTAAATTCTCTTAAGGGGGTTAGCCTTGGTGATGTGCTGATTGTCCAAGAGTACCCAGATGTATTCCCAGAAGAATTACCGGGAATGCCGCCTGATAGAGATGTGGAATTTCTCATTGAACTAAAACCGGGTACCGGACCAATAGCCAAGAGACCTTACCCAATGGCCGTCGATGAACTAAAAGAACTCAAGAAGCAACTGGAGGAACACCTTTTGAAAGGATTTATCCGTCCAAGTTCTTCGCCCTGGGGAGCGCCAGTTCTTTTTGTCAAGAAGAAGGATCAAACCCAGAGATTAGTCACGGACTACAGAGATATAAATGAACACACCATCAAGAACAAGTATCCGTTACCCAAGATAAATGAATTATTTGATCAATTGAAAGGTGCATGTGTGTTTTCCAAGATTGATCTTCGATCAGGATATCTCCAAATGAAGGTTAGAGAGATGGATATACCAAAAACAGCGTTTGTTACAAGATATGGTTCTTATGAGTATACAGTAATGCCATTTGGATTAACCAATGGTCCAGCTTATTTCATGAATATGATGAATAAAGTATTCATGGATTTTCTGGACAAGTTTGTGGTAGTGTTCATAGATGACATTCTGATCTACTCCGAGAGTCACCAAGAACATGAAGAGCATTTGCGCCTAGTATTGCAGAGACTACGTGAACATAAGTTATATGCCAAATTCAGCAAGTGTGAATTTTGGTTGGAACAAGTCGCATTCCTAGGACACATAGTATCCAAGGAGGGTATAGCAGTGGATCCTGAAAAGGTTTCAGCTGTAACCAATTGGGAACCACCAAAGAATGTTGGAGAATTACGAAGTTTTCTCGGTCTAGCAGGATACTACCGAAGATTTATAGAAAACTTTTCCAAAATCGCCAAGGCACTGACAGAATTATTAAAGAAGGAGAAGAAATTTGAGTGGACTGATGCATGCGAAGCCAGTTTTCAGGAATTAAAGACACGACTAGTTTCAGCCCTAGTTCTATGCTTACCCGATCTAGAGAAAGAATTCCAAGTATACTGTGATGCTTCACGCCAAGGCCTGGGAAGTGTGATGATGCAAGAAGGCAGAGTGGCATCTTATGCCTCTAGACAGCTCAAGAAACATGAAACAAATTATCCCACCCATGATCTCGAGTTAGCCTCAGTAGTACATGCCCTGAAAACTTGGAGACCCTACCTAATGGGTAAAAGATGTGAAGTGTTCACTGACCACAAAAGTTTGAAGTATATTTTCACACAGAAAGAATTGAACATGAGGCAGAGAAGATGGTTAGAACTTATCAAGGATTATGACCTAAGTCTTCAATATCATCCTGGAAAAGCTAATGTAGTAGCTGATGCCCTGAGTCGTAAGGTTTACTTGAATGGCCTCACGGCAGGAGAAATACCTGAGGATTTATGCAAGGCATTCAAGGACCTCCGATTGGAAGTGGTACCAGAAGGTTTTGTAGCTTCGTTGGTAGTACAACCAAATTTGATGGACAATATACGTGAAGCTCAGAAGGGAGACAAAGATATTGAAGAAATCAAAGCCAATTTGAGAGCAGGAAAAGCCAAGGGATTTCATGAAGATGAGCAAGGAACCCTGTGGTTTGAAAAACGTGTATGTGTGGCAAATGATCCTGATCTTAGGAAGTTAATTCTGCAAGAAGCCCATGAAACACCTTACTCCATTCATCCAGAAAATACCAAAATGTATATGGATGTGAAGGAGAGATTTTGGTGGAACAATCTGAAAAGAGAAATAGCAGAATATATAGCAAAATGCGATGTATGCAGTCGAGTAAAGGCTGAGCATCAGAAACCAGCAGGACTTTTGCAACCTTTGAAGGTACCGGACTGGAAGTGGGATTCTATTGGGATGGATTTCATCACCGGGTTACCAAGGACCAGATCAGGGTATGATTCTATTTGGGTTATTGTTTGTCGCTTAACCAAAATAGCTCACTTTATACCCGTGAAGACCACCTATACCAGCGCAAAGCTAGCTGATATTTACATGAAGAGGATTGTGTGTTTACACGGCGTCCCCAAGAGTATCGTGTCCGATAGAGGGACCCAGTTCACTTCCCATTTTTGGAAGCAGTTGCATGAGTCACTGGGAACTAGATTGGAGTTCAGTACTGCATTTCATCCGCAAACGGATGGTCAGACCGAAAGAGTAAACCAGATTCTAGAAGATATGTTAAGAGCGTGCGCGCTCGATTATGGGTCTAGTTGGGATGACAACCTACCCTATGCCGAGTTCTCTTACAATAACAGTTATCAAGCTAGCATCGAGATGGCACCATTTGAGGCCTTATATGGGAAGAAATGCACAACCCCATTGTTGTGGAGTGGTGTAGGAGAACGAAGTTTCTTTGGACCTGATATAATCCAAGAGGCTGAAGAGAAAGTCAGATTAATTAAGGATAGATTGAAGGTAGCACAGTCCCGCCAGAAAAGCTATGCGGATTCTAAACGTAGGGAAGTCGCCTACGAGGTGGGTGATAGAACCTATCTTAGAGTGTCGCCACTCAGGGGTGTGAAGAGGTTTGGAATTAAAGGAAAATTAGCACCTCGGTTTATTGGACCTTTTAAAATTCTATCTCGTAAGGGTGAGGTGGCATATGAGTTAGAACTACCAGAAGCTCTATCTGCGGTTCATAATGTGTTCCATGTCTGTCAACTGAAGAAATGTCACCCCGAAATGATGGGAGTTCCTTTAAAGGATACTGTACCCCTCGAAGAAGTACAATTGGAAAGTGACTTGACCTACGAGGAGAAACCTATCAAGATATTGCAGACCGCAGAAAGAGTCACCCGTACCAAAACCATCAAGTTTTGTAAAGTCCAATGGGACCATCACACTGAGGAAGAAGCAACCTGGGAACGAGAGGACGACCTCCGAGAAGACCATCCACACCTATTTGCTAATCCTTCCGAAGCTCGAGGGCGAGCTTCCTCTTAAGGGGGTTAGTGTGTAACATCCCAAATTTTGCAAAAAAAATTAAAACTTGCATTTAAGCATCATGCATCATTGAGCATAAGAATACCTCACAGAAATATTAAATAAAACTTCAAATCTAAATATAAATAATCTACAAATTCCATAAAGTGTTTATTTAAAACTCCATTAGTAATTAAAATTTTACCAATTTATATATGGGCAAGAATAATGTTAAAAAGTTCCATTTTCAATAACCTTTCCAAAACATATTTTTATAAATTTTTCTGAAATGTTTTGAATAGATTTAAAAATCATTTTTGAAATCAGTAATTAAAAACAAAAAAGGGTTTTAAAAAAAATATTCGAATTTCGGAGCGAGTGGGCCGTGGCCCGTAACTATCTGCCGCGCGCGCGTAGCCGAGCAGCCCGCCAGCGGCCCAGCGCCCCGCGCGCTCGCTCGCAGTCGCTGACAGGTGGGACCCACCTGTCATCTCCCCCGCGGAGCCGTTCGTCCCCAAATCACGCCCACGTCTCCGACCGAAACGCCCGATTTGATTTCGTTTGAATACGGCGAATTACTGCTCCATTTATCTCGCGGTTTTCCCCTACTAAAAGCCCCTGAGCTCCTCCGTGTTTTGCCCCAAACCACTCCTCCAAAGAGCCCCTGGGCTGGCCGCTAGAGACCCCGATCTTCCGCTGTCGCCGTCGGTGAGAACCTCGCCGTGCGCGCAACCCTAACCACCCCGTGCCGTATCGTTGCTTCCTCTCGCTTTAACTTTTCCTTGCGGAGCTTCTTGACACGGTTTTGAACTCCTTCCCGCAGCGCATCACCGTGTCCGTGCTCGCCCGAGGAGAACCGCCGCCTCGTGCTACTTCGGCGAGCGATTTCGCGAGGAGGAATTCACGCCGGAGACCGCCACCTCGCCACCATCCCCGCATCGACCTTCTCCACGTTTCGGTAAGAACCATCCATCCCGTAGGTCCCTAGGATGCGAGCGCGTGCAATGCCGGCCGTGGCGCCGCCGCGGTCGGGAGTTTTTCCGGCGAACCGCGCCGCCCGCGCGTGGTCTCCGTTTTCGGACCGTTGGATCTAGATCCAACGGATCTAGATCTATTTAATCTCGAGCGCTCGTTATAAAGGAGATCGGACGGCCCACGCTGCCGATCCGCGCCGAAGCGGTTTCGACCAATAGGATTGCGCCACGTAGCCCAGTCAATTTCTATTTCGCTGTAAATTTTATAAATAAAACAGAAAATAGATAAAACTTGCAAAATTCATAACTTTTGATCTGTAAGTCCAAATTTAATAAACTTTATGTCATTGGAAAGCTCTGTTCATGTAGTTTAATTTTACATCATTTGTTTTTCCCTTTGACAAATTATAAATTGAATAATTATCAGAGGAGTATTTCGGCCATTAAAATAATAACTTAAATAATAAAAATTATTTAGAAATAAATGTAATTGTTTTAAGATTGTATAATTTCCCTCTGTCCAGCAATATTAATAAATGTCCAAATTAAAGATGTCATAAAAACAATAAAAGTTGTAGTTATGGAAATCAAAGTTTTACTATATCATTTCAAATTACTTAATAAATAAAATAAGAAATACCTAGACACTATAATTCAATTATTAATGACAGAAAATAAGAATTATTAATAAGTGTGTCTAATCATCATAGCATATGATTCATGCATACATGATTTTGTTTAGTGCTGTGATGATATGGTGTTGGTATTTATGTTATTCATTGTTGTGCTAGATTGTGAAGAAGAGGAAGGACTTGCTTGTAATTGTTATTCTTGCTGTGCTTGTTCCTCCTGTTACCAAGGCAAGTGACATACATACAATATTCCATATTTTCTATATGCATAAGTAGTATGTTTTTGAGTAGTGTGCATGATAGGGATTTTGATTTATTTTATAATGCTAAGTTAGTTGGTATTTTACAAATATCCTAGTAGTATGTAGCTACCCTTTTCCCTAAGCAGCCATGAAAAGATTTTATTAGTTGCTTAGTCATGCTATAAAAATGTTGCTATGTTATGGAAATGTTCCTAAGTGTTAAAATCTAAAATGCACATCTGGGTGGAAATTGGTTGTTATGGTTTATGTTGAGTGGCTTTTGGGACTATGCTTGTGGTTGTCATCGCCTAGGATGAATGTCTATTCTACTTAGGGCCATGAGTATGGTGGTTGTTACCCAGAAGTACACTTGTGGACGGCCACCCAGGAACAAAGAGATTACCAAGTCCCTCCAAGTTTAGAAGCTTCCCGTGCAACCTTTTGACAATGGGCTCTGTCTAGAATGATTAAGTTGTGGGAGTGCAACCTGTCGGCTTGACAAGCAGATGTAGAGTTGATAGGTGGAACGGGTCTTGCTAGTATGGTTGCATTCTTCTTCTGAAAGTTCTTGTCTCAATTCTCTCCTTTCCATAATACACTCTGTGTGTATAGGATTTCTCGGACAAATTGAGTCTAAAGGTGAAAGTGCACAACCTCTGCAGAGTCGACAATCTGAGTTCTCAGCCGTGTCCCCGGATATGGACTACTTCGAGCAACTGGACAAGGATGGGCAGAAGAATCTCAACACTGTTTTCATAAAGTAAAATTTGACTAAGGAAAGAATTGTTGGTGCACTTGGGCTTTGTCCCACGGTGCCAAGTCTTCGAGAAATAAAAGTGTTTTACAAAATGATAGGAGAAAACTTGCTTTCTGCAAATAGCCTTCAACCCCACCAAGCCAAATATGCATATAGATGTTAGACTTGCCAGTATATTTATCCACCATAGTCACTTGCCAATACATCATTGTATTGACCTCCTTCGGGGGCTGCATATTCCAATGTGCAGGAAATTCTGATGCTGAATGATTGGCTCGAGTCTACATCCAACATGACTGCCTGTGGCGCATGCTTGAAGATGAGGCTCAATGTTATTTTTGCTTTCGCTGTGAACTCTGAACTTTAGCTAGCCTTCATGGCTATGCAATTTGTAATAAAGCCATTTTGGCTATTATTTTTGGATCTCGTTGTAGTAATTTAATACTTATGCAATGATACTTTATATTTTTATACTGTGGTGCTGGCAGTGATCCATGGACTAGCACATAACACAGGCGTTCCAACTTTAATAAAAGTTGGGGTGCTACAATCCCTTTAAAGAAGTCGGCGAGTTGCCGTTTGCGATATGGACCGAAAAATCCATAGATCCAACACTACCTGTTTGTAGTGTACCTGCACTTAAAATATGGCAGGTACCTGTGTATAGTGCAAATCCCAGGATAGATTCGTTTGCACACACAGTTTACGATGTAATATCACAAAAAGGTATCAATTTTATTACATCGATGATCCAGACTTACAAAATATTCGTTACAAGTTGCATAGCGCGAAGCTAGCTTTTAAAGAATAAGCAGCGGAAATACAATAAAGTGAGTCTCCATCATCTTCATGTTGCCACAGGCGAAAGCATGTTGGTTGCAGACTCAAAATCTTTAAACGAAACCTCACTCGTCACCTGAACCATCTGCAATAAGAAAAATATTGCAACAACGTGGGTCAGATTCCATTAAAAAAGAGTCTGGCAAGTGACACTATGGTGGACACTTAGTGGAATAATTCTAATAACCTATATGCTTATTTGGCTGGTGGAGTTCAAGGCTATTTTGCATAAAGCCAATTTTTCCTAACTCTTTGGAAAACACTTTTCTTTCTATTCGAGACATTCATGGCATGAAAACCACTATCTCATTCTACCCTTGTTCACCCATCAAGTTTTATCTTAGAAATTTGAATGGTGGAATCCTCCGTTGACGTCCGTGATCAGCTGCTCAAATTGTCTGTACCGGGGACACGGCTAAGTACTTAGTTTTACACTCTACAGAGGTTGTGCATGTTCACCATTGTACCCATTCAGCCCAAACTATCCTTTACAGTCTGGTAGTGATAAGGAAAAGGAGAAGAAAGAGACAAGATCTTTCAGAAGCATTTTCCTTCCCACTCTAGCTTGACCCGTTCCACCTAACACCCTCTACATCCGCTTGTCAAGCCGGGGCGAGTCCACGCAACTTAATTGATCAAGCCAGATCCCATATGGCAATGGCTGCACTAGAAGCAATCTTCACTCGGAGTTCTTCAGATTCCTCTGTTCCTGGGTGGCCGTCCACAAGTGTAATTTCACAGGTAAATCCCCTGGGAACCCACTCAACATAAACCATACAACCACTTTCCACCCAGGTGATTCATTAACTTAGTGGATGTGTACTCTCAGGTGAAAAACCACCATGCTCACGGCCCTATGTATAGTAGGCACTACCTTAGGCAAAGACAATCATGAGCACAACCCTGAGTAGTCACTTAACATTTTGTAAAACTTTTCATCGATTGCATAGCATCAATATTTCTACTAAGTATTATATAGGAACCTAGACACAAGAGTAAGGAATGTCTACACAGGTCTACCATAGAATTACTATTCTACACATGCTTATATAAAAATACACTAAGTAATGCATATAGAAAATAGTAGGAGGTTTATGAATGTGCCACTTGCCTTTGGGTAATGTCTTGCTCACAAACTCTTTTCAACCTAACTCGAGTCTCTCCATTCAATCTAAACAATATAGACAAACAACAATACAACAATCAACATAAAACACAACTACACAATTCCTACAACCACATACCTAATGAACAAACAAGTTTTATAAAACTTCTAAGGAAAATATGTTTATGCATGATGTGCAAAATATTTCTAAGGACTAGAGATGCATGTCATGCCATGAAAATCTTCTAAGTTAATGCAAGGCAAATAGGTTGGTCAAAAATGACTAAGGACTAAGGTCATAAGTTGGACAAAAATACTTTGCTATAAATCATCTTGAATAAGTGGCTTAGTCATGATGTGCAAAAATACTTAGAGAAAATACTACTCCCTCCGACCCGAATTACCGGTCGCGGCGGCGTTTTTGCGAAAACCCCCCTGTTATTTTTCACTTGAAGTCACAGGTCCCAAATCTCTCGCCGTGCGCTGCTCGTCTCTTCCTACGCCGCTTTGCTCCGCCCCCGTGCTCAGCTCTCCCCTCCCGCGCCGCCTGCTCCGCCCCTCCCGTGCCGCCTGCTCTCCCTTCCTACTCGCCCGCTCCGCCTCTCCCGCGCCGCCTTTCTTTGACGAACCAGAACCCAAGGACGAGGGAGATCGAAGACGAAATTGTTTCCTTTTCCCCCAAGATCCTAACTTTGCCGATTCCCGGCGGCGGCAGCGGCAGATCGTGGCGGTAGCCGGGTCGTGGAGGAGCACGAGGACGGCAGCCGGGCCGGGGAGGAGCTGATCATCACCGTCCTCCTACCTGATGTGCTCGTCTGCTCGCGGCCTCTGCCCCTCTGCTACTGCGATTTCGACGACTGCCAGGACTAGCTGTTGTGGGCGGCGGCATGGCTGCACAAGGGGAGTCCATCTGGGACAACAAGCACACATGCATCAACGTCCTCATATCCAAGGTATCCAGTGCTCCGTTGTTCATCTGATGTGCTTGTGCTTTGCTGAGACGCAGTAACCATTAATGTCTGCCACTGTTCTCTATCATACACGTTGAGTGTTGTTCATGTTCTGGATGTCTTGTTTGCTTTATAAGGAACTTGTGTTATTTGAGAGTAGTAATGGAGTACAATACATTCAGTACTGTACATTAATGGAGTGTTCGGTAATGGAGTGTTCATTAATGGAGTGTTGTTCAGGTTCACTAATGGATTTGTTGTTTGCTTTATAAGGATCTTGTGTTCAGTAATGGACTGTTGTTCAGGTCAAACTTGCTCTTTTGTTGTAATGGCGTACAATACATTCAACCTTCTAATTGCTTGAACTTGCTCTTTTCCTGTAATATAGTACAGTAAATCTGACCAATATATCTTACCAAGACCAGAATGTTCTTTGTTAAGCATAAACCTGATGCAATACAATACTCCTCAACTTTTGTCACAACTCATGAATATCACATACTCATGAAGTATTTGTCTTTACAACATAATATACTCCCGGTCACTACCATGCTTATAATATACTCCAATTGTATGCTCTACATATAGTATTATATGCCAGATAATTTAGGATGACTAGTTGTTTGTTTTGTGCCTTCTTCTTCTTCTTCTTATTCTACCTTGCCCATGTGGGTTAGCTTATATGTGTTTCCACCTTGGTTTTTCATAATCTCAAGCAAGACAGACCGCAATGTGACATACACTTTGGCAAGTGTCTTCACCTCACATGCATCATAAGCTTGTCCGACTGATTCTATCAGTTATTTGAGAGTGTAAGGTGCACTATCAAATGCCAAAGATTGGATGGAGCTGAAGAAGCAAAGGTCCAATACATTCAGATTCGGCGAGTTTGAAGGTTGGAAAGTTAACCTGATATCTAGTCCTGAAGCTTTTACAGCGGCCAGAAATATAGGATCATCCGGCTGAACATGTGTTCTTGCAACGTCTTGTTGTATCCATAGTGTTTCCACATCTCCATCGTCGAGCCACACTTTTACAATTGCTGGAATTACCTTCTCGCAGAGGTATTCCCGCATGACGTCTCTAGTAACATTGACGTTCTTTAGTTCCATTGTGCCTTTTTTCCTATACTTCGAGTTGTATTTGGCTGCATCTTCTGTGACAAAAGCCCAAATGCCTACCTTTCCGTCAAATGTCACATTTCCTTGTGCATCATGTCGAGGTCTTGCAACTATAGTTAAGAACATGACCTTGCCGATGCTGTTTTTGTTATGGATAGTGCGGACTGGTTCTGGTTCTTCTCGTGTTAGGTAGTAGACTCGATCTCGCTTAGTCATATCAAACCATTTTTCATCCATATGCATTGTGTTCCTCATCTTTTTTAACCAAAGCTTTGCTTGTAATACTGTTGTTTCATCGACCATTGAGATGCAATATAGGAGACTTCTTATTTTGTTTTCCAAAGAGAGATGTGGTTTAAGGCTATTGGTATGGCGCCTTAAATCGCCCACTTCCAACCTCCTTTGCAGTGTTGAGAAAGGGATACCAAGGGACCTTGCCAACGCCCTCAATGTACCCCTTTTGTTGAAGGGAACTTGAGGCACCCTTACATCGTGATTAAGCTCTCTCCTCTTTCTTCCGCACCTGCCCTTCCGCTTATTTGGGAAAAAGCGCTTCATTTCTGCCCTGTTGATCCATGGTCTTCTCCCATATCTTCTCGACGGATCTAAGACTTATTCTCAAAAGTTAAGCCACAAATTCTTTATCCACCTTCACCACTGGCCTATCTTTTCCTAGAGCTTTCAGGGCAATATATGCTGCAAATTTTGAACTCTCCGACACATCTTTATGGTGCCTCTACACAACATGTTCTTCTTCTTCTTCTTCATGGTTTAATTAAACTCCACATACTTGTTCCTAATATTCATGGTTTGCTAGTGTGTAATAAGAAGAGAAAAGCAAGCTCACAACAGTGCTATGATACATGCAATAGTTTACTATACAGCTAATGTTCAGCAATCACATTGATTTGATCACATTCTCTTGCTTAACACTTGGAGTACTGTGATAATAACTGAAAATATTGGTCTCCTAGGGTCAAGTTCTTGTATAGGTCATGATGATGAACAATTACCACATCAGTTAGCACATCAGTTCTTGTATAGCTCATGACAGAAATGCAATGTCAGGAAATGCAACAGTTAGCACATCAGTTAACTGAAAATATTTCTCTGAAAGCACATCAGTTAGCATATCAGTTCTTATATACCTCATGATGGAAATGCAATGTCAGGAAATCCAATAGTTAGCACATCAGTTAACTGAAAATATTGCTCTGAAAGCACATCAGTTCTTGTATAGCTCATGATGGAAATGCAATGTCAAGAAATGCAACTGTAGCACATCAGTTTATATATTTTTTGAAGATCTCTGAAAGCAATTGAAGATCTCTGAATTTAATTTCTCTGAATTTCAGTTAGCACACGGGTCAGAGGACAGAGGACAGAGAGCAGCAACCTGTAATCTTCAGAGAAGAGGTTAGAGGAGAGGCTCGCCGGCGCCGGCCATGGCTTCCTCCTCGGCGGTGCTGCTAACGGGGGAGCGGCTCGCCGTCTTCCTCTTCGCTGCACGCCGCCTTGTGTGCCCCGCTCCGGCCGCCCCGCTCTGGTCGTGCTGATCCGCTCCGGCCGGCCTCGCGGCCCCCTCGAGCTCCTCGCCGCGGCGCCCTTGCGAGCAAGATGGAAGGGAAAGCGTCCGGCGGAAGCCCTCCGACCAACTGCGGCGGAACCGCCACGGATCCACTCTCTCCGGTGAGCTGAGACGGCCGCCCCACTCAGCTCAGGACGACAGACTGAATTGTAATCAATCCGTATCAGACGAGGGGGGGGTGTTTGTAAAAAAAAACAGCATCCCGCCCATTATTTCGGGTCGGAGGGAGTATTGTGAAATCAATTCAAAGGCTTGCCTGATGTAGGCGGGAAAGGGAATGAACAGACTCCTCACCATAGATTAAATCGCCATCTGCCGACGTGCTCCTATCGGCTCCGGCCGTCGACGAGTCGTGGTGCGACGACCCTGACCTTCCCGCTGTGCACAGCGCCAGATAGAGCCCACATGTGACGTCCGGCGGCGGAGATGGGCATGTAATTAAGGAGTGGTCCCTTCAAAGTCCGGCAGGGGTAACTCCATGGTGTCGAGTTGAAGCTGCAGCGCTTTGCGGGCTGCTCGTTGTCGTCCGTGAGCAGGACGCAGAGCGAGCAGCCGTCGCGAGCCAGGGCGGCGCCAGTGGCATGGAAGCTGTAGGCCGGCGGCTTGGCGAGGAGGATGTCGTGGAAAAGCTCGGTCTTGTCGTCGCTCCGTCCTAGGATAAGCCCGGATCAGGCCACGCAGAGGCAGCTCACACGTATGTAGGAGCATGCGTCGTCGCTGACGCCGACGAATAGCGACCAGGCGGGGTGAGAGGGCTCTGGAGGATAGGACAAAGGGCGTTTACGGAAGGGAGTGGGCGGCGAGCGAGGAGGAAACCGCGAGCCTGCGTGACACGGGCTGGGCTAGGATGTCGTGGTCTCCTGTGCAGACTGCAGGGTCTTGCGCAGGGGAAGTTTTAGTTTTTGAACCGGGAGGCATAGGACGACGAATGACTCCGACGCCGCCGACCTCCGCCACCGCCTCCGACCTGCCCCGCCATGTCGCGCTGCACCGGCGGCTCTCGTATCCGACCATATGGCCTCCCCCATCCCGGCACCGCGCCTCCTGATAGATGGGATTCCGGCCGTGGATCCTTCTCTGCCCCGATCCAGATGTTGAGGTCGTGGGTCTGGGGGAGTTTTGGGGACGAAGGTGGATTGCGCGGTATGGATATTTTTTTCTTTTTTCGTAGCGATGGTCCCGAGGCATGGCTGCCGGATGACTCACCACCTCTTTCGCTTTAATATAGTAGAGATAGAATGGCATAGGGTAGGGCGTATGTTTTAGATTTTAAGTACAAAGACTTCATCTGTTACGTCTATATCAGATGATGCATGTTTTGGTGTTCTTTTTCGATAATTATTACTGGTTTTTGTTTAGGTTTGTGCAGGTTTATGCGATGGAATAATGTACTGTAACATCATTATGTCCTTCCCGGTGGCGGAAATGCACCGAGAAATGCACTAGGTTTGGGCGTTTGGCTTCAGTATTTCGAACTCCATTTAGCCAAAATTATTCACTGTTGCTCTCTGATGTGATTTGGGATTTCACTCTCTTTGATTTACAGCTAGATAACCTCGGGTTCTGAAATTTCACTAGATCCATTTGATCTTCTGACGCTGACTCTGAACAAAGACCTGAAACGAATACCATGGTTTGATATACTTTGTATTACCACTGATAAGTAACATTTAAAGCATACTTGGATATTAAATGTTTCCAGAAGAACACGGAATTCCAGTTTCAGTAGGAATCAGTAGGGTTAGTTATTTGGGTATAGGAAATCATGTCAAAGTTCCTCGCGTGTACATTTTGTTTGGTTTCGAGGGAATTTTATGAGCAAAGGCCATTTACTCTGAAGTCTCTAACTGGTTGAAAATTTTCTGTAAACAAGTCAGTACAAGACAGATTGGCATTAGCTGAATAATATATATAACTGAGTGGCTGATTGAGTAAAGTCCTCTAATCCACATTTTCTTTATTTTTGTAAAGAGGTTAGTATGCAGTTCAAGTTAAATAATGCCCTTTCATTTACCCGATTGAGGTTTATCTCCAACCATCCATCTTCTATTATACTTTATAAATTTACATTGTTTCTCTGCAAGGATCAGATCTCTTGCTGCCATAATTTCTTTGCTCCCAAAGAAGATATACTGTGCCTTTTTTAGGAAAGTTAAGTCTCCCACTTAAATCTCTGGATTTTCTCTATATATTGCTTGATTGCTAATTGATTTATTGACATTAGTTTCTCATGTGCATGGATAGTTTGGCCTGCAAGTTTTTTTACCAAAATGGGAGCAAATATATCTAGACAAAATCATGTCTAGGTACATCTTCTTTTTTGATAAATTTGAGACACTTATTTGTGGATGGAGGGAGGTAAACACGTACGTACAGACACCCTATGACCGCACACACGCAAACCCGAAAGACTGGTCCGGCATATTTTGAGGTTGACGAAGTCACCACGGGCGCCTCGCTGTTGACGGGCACGTCACCTACCACTGAAAGCATAGCGCCGGTTAAATCCTGGAAAATCCAAGAAATGTGAGCACCCATGCCAAGTCTGGTACTTGAACCTGGGTGGGTTGGTTCCACCACAAGGAACCAAACCAGTTGAGCTAGGCTCACTTCACGTATTTTCTTGACTATGCTTTGATGTGAACTAATCTCCTGTTTCTCTTTCATTTATCATTGGACCTGGTAAGAACCTATTACTCAAAATATCATGCTAAAGAACTTGAAAGGTTATGCATCTGTCTTAAGGTGAACATTGCAAAGACCCTTCTGGAGTTTTAGGCTTTGAGCACATGACAACTGTTTGTATGGTTCTGCTCTTGCTCACTTTCTCTACTGCTATGTATCATCTGATGCCTATACTGCTTTCTTTTTTATAGATTTTTGTGTCATTACAGAAGGAAATACTTCTCAGTTTACCGCTATGAAGCTGCGTTTCATTCTCCTACGTGATTGGATCATACTCAGCTACGGCATCATGTATTTAATTAGAGCTTACTTTATTTACTCTGGTTCTTGAGCAAAGGCCTCATGTACTTAGCTTCCGTGCATGATAGATGAATCAATTGCTTCTTAAGGTAAGCCCTCATGTATTTAGTTAAACTTCATTTAATTTTTTTATTTTTTTGTCACGGACGGGCTTTTATTTACATCTAATACCCCGCTGCTATGCCTGTCGTGCTATACAAAACTCATATTCTAATGTCAGCATGTTTTACTCATGTCTGGCATCATAGCGCAGTACACATTGACAATGCAGTGTACTTTTTAGTACCAAAATGCTTTGTTTTCTGTTCATATTGAGCTAAAGTTGTGATCAACTAGCGCACTGGTTCCTCGAGGATTCTGCAATATTTAGTTATCAGACCTTTTGTACTTAAATAGGAGTCTTATTTCTCCTTTGGAGCATGCATCATTTAGAAGCATCAATTATGTCATTCTAAGTAAGTTTTAATAATTCTTTTTTATTCATGTCTTCGATATGGGTAAAAAAAAATGTACAGAGCATGACCTATGATTCTTCTATGTCGAGTCTAATTATGCATCTACTCTGTTTATACTTACATCAGGGTAGGACACCAAGCATTGTGATTCGCTCTTAGTATTTATAAGCACCACATCAAACATGAACACTGCATGATTCAAGTCCTATACATGGTAGCAGCTAATGCATGATCACAATGATGATTCATAGTGCGCGTAAGCTAGATTCTATATTTGCAAAGCATTGCTGATTATTGGTGTGCCGTGCTACACCATGTGCTACACATACATAATGGTAGGCTGGATGCCCCAAAAAGTAATATTGATGCAATCTTTAAGTTTGTATTTCAATTTTATTTGATTTTGTAGTGTCCACACATTTATCTATCAAGCCATATACAGAGATCCTTACACTCCAAGGTGATTTTCGCGCATGGTTGGAGCAATTAAACTTCCCGCTAATGTTCTTTAGTCGAAGGCTGAGTACAGACGTTTTGCACATGCTGATGGCAACCTCTAGTATAAATCTGCAGTGAGAACACTATTGCAAAAAGGACAAGATAAACTTCACTTTATACCTCATCTGTATCCATTTCCATTCTCTTTATAATAGACTTAAGAACATATATAAGAAACAAGTTTTTGCTGTAAAAAGGGTCCTTCATGTATAAGATTGAGATGTGATGTTTTGAGATAGGAAAATGTAGACTGCACAACTTTGTCGGTACTTCAGCTTTATTCCCAAAGAAGATGCTATTACACAAAAAACTATCTCACTTGCTATGGAATAGTGATGACTAATCATACAGTTTGTAAAAAGGTTTCTTGGTTTCTGACAATTTTGGTATGATTTGTGATTGGCAGGATATATTTACATTTTGTGTGGCTGAGTAATTTGTTTTGCTTACTGCACTTCAGCTTTGTTCATGTAAATACAAAATTGATAATGTTATCAGCTTTCATAGTTTGATCCAATCATAAAAGACAGTTTCTGTGATGCACACTGTTATCTATTTCCTCCTCCATCCCTAAGTATAAGATGTTTTAACGGGAAGGGCGCGGCGCCGCCTCGCCTTGGCAGCCCGCGTTCGCGCGCGTCGAGGCTGAAGGGTATCGTAGGTAGAAAAAAAAATTCCTACCAACGATATCCTTAAAACATGTCAAGATCTATTCTATGCAGATATAGTAATACGAACGAAAATCGGAATACATACCCTTGTAGACCGAAAGCGGGGATTACGTTCCCGCACGAACGTTGACGATGAAGACCGACGAAGCCGACCTCAAGTTCGTGTAGAGGAAGCAGACCTCCCAGCACAGCTAGCGCAGCACCTCGCAGGGCGTTACACACGTACGGTGGAGACGACGGCCTCCGAAACTCCAGTTCAGGACGAACAGCGGAAGACTTGGACCGAAACGCCAGTATCGGGCTATGGTGGAAGAGATCCCCCTCTCAACTCGGCGCAAATCCGACAAAGGGAATCACGAAATCGAGAGAGAATTGGGGAATTAATTGATGAATTAAAAGGCCAGGGGTGCCCATCTATATATAGGCTCCTAGGGGGGAGCCAACCTGCTCACCAGGCAATGTGGGACTATCCCCCACATGCCTGGTGTGGCACATGGTGCGCCGGCCACCTGGTGGGCCCCTTGTGGCCCACCTAGGCCGGCCACCTTGGCCCCCACTAGGGAATTTTCCCTCTTGGGTCTTCTTTCGACCAGAAGGCCCATTTAGGGAAATCAGGCTAAATAAATTTGAAAATAAATATCTAAAATCATATTTATACATTAATTACACTAATTAATATCAAACATATTATATATAATTTATTTTAACTCCGAAAACTATTTCGTCGCTGCCCGATCTCCATCGGACCTCTCACGGGACGTTACCGGTGATCTCTTTCCTTTCCGGTTGTCTTATCGAAACGCCTTAAGTGTGTTACCCTAGCGGTTTGATATAATAACAGGTATGATCGAGATTCCTCTCTGATCAACGATTAACTCGTAGGCCTGGACCCCATGAATTAATCCCTGTGATATAACGAATGACTTTCATCTATCAAATCTGAACGTACAGTCTTAAACCTTTTGCCATAGCGATATTTAGCTTGTCCGAATGTCGTTCATAGATATCTCCATATCTAGCTGACCTCCGACAACGCTATCTTCTACTCGTCTATGATTTCATGTCATCGTGACCTAGTCACATGCTTGCAATCTCATTAGACATAATCTCACCGAGTGGGCCCTAGAGTATCTATCCTGCTATGCGGATTGGCAAATCCCGCTCTTGACCCCTCGTCTCAACTACTCCCTTCTGATACCCAAAAGTATCACCGTTATTGTCATACTATATAAGATACGACATTTGGTGCGATCAAAGTATCTTTCAGGAATAACAATAAGAGTTGATCTCACCGTCAAAGGCGTAATGACTACGTCCTACAAATATCGGTATGTCCATCACATCGTTCCACCAACGATATGACTTTCATTGCCGACCGACGCCATGCCCTATGACCGGGAAACCTCGATCATCGATCGCGCAACGAAACTAGTCTTAGTAGAGGCTACTAGGTACCTGGTTGTTTACGCATCACGCCCGTATTAATGTTTCGCTTAATACGGTTATAGCATGACACAAAAACGTATTATGAACAAACGAGATATGATAAAGAAAAACACTTTATTAATTGCCTCTAGGGCATATCTCATTCAGTTTCCCACTTGCACTAGAGTACAAATTAATCAAGATTACAACTTGATAAAAACTTAACACCCATTGCAACTTGGTGTGTTTCATGCTTGTCAAACGGAAGAGGCTTCGTCAGGGGATCTGCCACATTCAGATCCGTATGCCCTTTGCAAATCTTCACTTCGCCTCCTTGTATGTACTGTCGTATCACATGGAAGCGTCGGAGAATGTGTTTGGCGGTGGAGTGATACCTTGGCTCCTTTGCGTTAGCAATGGCACCCGTATTGTCGCAGAAGAGGATCACGGGGTCTTGCGCGCTCCGGAACACTCCAAGTTCAATGATGAACTTCCTCAGCCACACAGCTTCATTCGCGGCTTCGCAAGCAGCAATGTACTCCGACTCCATTTTAGATTGCGTGACGATGGGTTGCTTCCCACTTCTCCAGCACACGGCGCCTCATTTCACCTTGAACACATAACCTGTTTGTGACTTAGAGTCATCGGGGGTCTGAGCAGAAACTTGCATCAGCGTAACCTGTTACGCCAAGTTCTTCATCGCAGCCACCATAGACAAGGAACATTTACTTTGTCTTATTGAGATACTTAAGAATGCTCTTAGCAGCAATCCAATGCGCCATTCCTGGATTACTCTGGAAACGGCTTGTCAAACTTAGAGCCAATGCCACATCAGGTCTAGTACTTAACATTGCATACATAATCGATCCTATGGCTGAAGCATAAGGACGTTTAGTCATTTCGGCCTTACCATGTTCCGTTACCGGACACTGTGCCTTTCACAATGTTTTATTCTTGATAACCGGCAGAGAACCCTTCTTTGCCATCTCCATACCGAAATGTTTCAGTATTTTATCAAGATAAGTACTCTGACTTAACGCTAATAGACGTCTTGATCTATCACGTGATTTTAATGCCTAAGACGTATGCAGCTTCTTCTAAGTCCTTCATGGAAAATTTACTGTTTAAATAATCCTTCACGCTATTCAGAAGTTCCACATCATTCCCAATCAGCAATATGTCATCTACATATAGTGCTAAGAACACAACCGAGCTCCAACTCATTTTCTTGTAAATGCAGGTCTCTTCCAAATTTTGGACAAATCCAAAACCTTTGATTACCTCATCAAAGCGAATATTCCAGCTCCGAGATGCGTGCTTCAATCCATAGATGGAGCGCTGAACCTTGCATACCTTGCCAGCATTTTCTGGATCGACAAAACCTTCCGGTTGTACCATGTACAACTCTTCCTCAATGTTTCCATTTAGGAAGGCTGTTTTGACATCCATCTGCCATATTTCATAATCGTAATATGCAGCAACTGCTAACAAAATCCGCATAGACTTCAGCATCGCTACCGGTGAAAAAGTTTCATCGTAGTCAATCCCATGAACTTGTCGGAAACCTTTTGCGACAAGCCGAGATTTATAGACGGTCACATTACCATAAACATCAGTCTTCTTCTTAAAGATCCATTTATTCTCGATGGCCTTGCGCCCTTCGGGAATATTCATCAAAGTCCCCACTTTGTTATCATACATGGATCTTATTTCGGATTTCATGGCTCCTAGCCATTTCTCGGACTCTAGACTCGCCATTGCCTCCTTGTAGTTCGTAGGTACTTCTTGTTCAATTAACATGACGATGCAAACCATGTTGCCATACCATTCTGGTGCAATACGAGATCTACCAGACCTACGAGGTAGAATACTTTCCTCGACAGTTTCTCCCACTCCATCTGTGGATAACGTTTCCGAAACAGCTTCTGTTGCGCCACTCGGAATTTTGAGTTCAGGATCAACGATCTCATCGAGGTCTACCTTCCTCCCATTTACTCCTTCCGCGAGAAACTCCTTCTCTAGAAAGGTACCGGTCTTCACGACAAATGTTTTGCCCTCAGATTGGTTGTAGAAGGTGTATCCTACGGTTTCCCGCGGATATCCTACAAAGACGACTTTCTCCGACTTCGGTTTGAGTTTGTCGGGTTGTAGTTTCTTAACATACGCCTCACAACCCCAAACCTTTAGAAACGATAAATTAGGCTTCTTGCCGTACCATAATTCATACGGTGTCGTTTCAACGGATTTGGACGGAGCCCTATTTAAAATGAATGCGGCTGTTTCTAACGCATAACCCAGAAGGATACAGGCAAATCGGTAAGAGACATCATAGACCGGACACTATCCAGTAGAGTATAATTACGTCGCTCGGACACGCCGTTACGTTGCGGTATTCCGGCAGGCGTAAGTTGCGGTACGATGCCACAACTCTTTAGATGTGTGCCAAACTCAAAACTCAAATACTCGCCACCACGATCGGATTGGAGGTGCTTGATTTTCTTGTTAAGCTGATTTTCAACTTCACTTTGAAATTCTTTGAACTTTTTAAAAGTTTCAGACTTGTGTTTCATCAAATAGATATAACCGTATCTACTCAAGTCATCGGTGAAGGTGATGAAGTAACGATAACCATTGCGTGTCGACACGCTCATTGGTCCACACACATCTGTATGTATGACTCCCAACAAGTCCGACGCCCGTTCAACGAAAGCTTTGAACGGTGTGTTGGTCATTTTGCTCATAAGGCATGATTCGCATGTATCGAGGGATCCAAAATCCAACGAGTCCAAAAGTCCATATACGTGGAGTTTTCTTCATGCGCTTTACACCAATGTGACCGAGACGGCAATGCCACATATACATGGCGGTATCATCACTACACTTAATCCTTTTGGCATTTATGTTATGGATGTGAGTACTACGATCGAGATTCAAAAAGAATAAACCATTACGCTCGGAAGCATCAACATAAAAGATATCATTCATTGAAATAGCACAACTGCTTGATACTGATTTAAATGAATAACCATCTTGTAAAAGGCAAGACCCACTGATAATGTTTACACTCAACGATGGTACAAAATAACATTTATTTAAAACCAAAACTAATCCCGGTGGTAGATGTAGAGGGAGCGTGCCGATAGCCACCACGTCGAATCTCGATCCGTTGCTGACGCGCATCGTCACCTCATCCTTAGCCAGCCGCCTCTTATTCCGCAACTCCTCCCGAGAGTTACATATATGAGCAACAGAACCAGTATCAAATACCCAAGTGTTGCTACGGGCGGATATCTATAACATATCAAATATACCTTGCTCTTTGTCGACTATCTTGCCAGCTTTCCTGTCCTCTAGGTACTTAGGGCAGTTGCGCTTCCAGTGACCTTTTAGCTTGCAGTAGAAGCACTCCACGCCAGCTTTGGGACCAGATTTGGGAGTCTTGGGCTTGGCAACCAATTTGTCCTCCCTCCTGGACTTCCAGCTCTTCTTTCCCTTGCCACCAGATTTCTTAAAATCGACGGTCTTGTTGACCATCAACAGCGTGTGCTCCTTCTTGATCTCCACCTCAGTAGTCTTGAGCATCACGAACACTTCACCCAGGGACTTAGCCATGCCCTGCATGTTTTAGTTCATGAGGAAGCCTTTATAGCTAGGGGGCAACGATTGCAGCACCCTATCAATCGCCAACTCATCGGGAATATTGCATTCCAAAGCGTTCAGGCGTTGAACGTAGCCAGACATCTTGACCACGTGCTTGCTCACACTGCTATGCTCCTCCATCTTGCCCGAGAAGAAAAGCTCAGAAGCTTCATATCTCTCAGCCTTAGCCTGCAGCGCAAAGAAAACCTTGAGATCAGAAATTATCTCAAAGGCGCTCATCTTCTCAAAGCGCTTCTGCAGGTCAGCTTCCATGGCGTAGAGCATGTCACTCTGTACAATGGCGGAATCCTCCGATTTGGTTTGGAAGACCTTCTTCTCATCATCAGAGGCTTCATCTGCTGAAGGGTCACCTATGGCGGCCTCAATGACGTAGGCCACCCTATGGGGAGTGAGGAGGATCCTCAGGTTGCGGAACCAGGCCATGAAGTTTGACCCATTGGTCTTAAGCTTTTCTTTCTCAAGGAACAGACCTAGGTTAAACGAGGGGCGAGACATCTACAATGGAATTTTCAACAACATAAGACTTTGTTCATAATAATTTTGAGTTATAGTATTTTTAGAAAATAATTAACATAACTCCCACTCAAACGAACATCCCTCCTGGTCGTTTTAAGCGATTACACGACCCCCATCCATTGCACCACCCCTCATCGTTAGAGCCGACAACACAACTTCAAGGGTAGACAATTGTCCATCACAACAATTATGTGACTCATGCTCAACCTTTTGGCATCCGTGTTCCGAGGCCATATCTACATATGCTAGGCTCGCCACTATAACCTCCACATAACTCTTTTGCAACATGGCTTACACCCACAGTATGTGAACGACGATATGTCTGACACCCGATTGTCACAGCCTGCCTCATAACGTAGAACTTTCTTGGTGGTGCTCGTTCGAGGAAGAACACTAGTGATATTTTTGAAGGGATCATCTTATAAAGGACTAGCGCGGCGTAACTAATATATACTAATATATATAATCACACAATATAAGATGCACACAATAACATCAAATGTAATGCCATGTGATATAGTCCATTGCGCCATTGTCTTCTTGGCGCACGCAGTTCATAAACAATTTAATAAACCTACCTTGACCATATCACATTGCCCCTGCAAAATAAAGTTAGACGCTTCTACTTTATCTTTTGCATATTTTACATGGCTGGGGCTTTCGTAAAAAGAACCGTTTCTTACCTGCGAACTTATGACCACAACAACGATTCAATAATTGCATATTTAAGCATCCTTTTGGGCCCTCCATTGAAAATGCAAAACCAACTAAAGAGAGAGAAACAGGCACCCGCCAACCACAGATACGGTACAAGCCGTATGTCAGTGGTGGAACCAGTCTCGCGTAAGCGTACGCGAAAAGTCGGTCCGGGCCGCTTCATCAACTCGATGCTTCTGGAATCACAAGTGCACGCTAGAGGGTAGCAAATAACAGGAACAGTGCCCCCGTGCAGAACACGGGTTCTAACAGCGTACAACTATATCTACGATAGATCCGCTCTGATACCATTGAAGGGGATCGTAGGCAAAAAACAAAAAAATTCCTAGCAACGATATCCTTAACACATGCCAAGATCTATTTTATGCAGATATAGTAGTACGAACGGAGATCGGAATACATACCCTTGTACACCGAAAGCGGGGATTACATTCCCGCACGAACGTTGACAATGAAGACCGACGAAGCTGACCTCAAGGTCGTGTAGAGGAAGCAGACCTCCCAACACCGCTAGCGCAGCACCTTGTTGGGCGTTACACACGTACGGTGGAGACGACGAACTCCGAAGCTCCAGTCCAGGACGAGCAGCGGAAGACTTGGACCGGAACACCAGCAACGCGGCAGCGGGCTATGGTGGAAGACATCCCCCTCTCAACTCGGCGCAACTCCGACAAAGGGAATCGCGAAATCGAGAGAGAATTGGGGAATTAATAGGTGAATTAAAAGGCCAGGGGTGCCCCTCTATATATAGGCTCCCAGGGGGGAGCCAACCTGCTCACCAGGCAATGTGGGACTATCCCCCACATGCCTGGTGCGGCACATGGTGCGCCGGCCACCTGGTGGGCCCCTTGTGACCAACCTAGGCCGGCCACCTTGGCCTCCACCGAATTCCCCTAGGGAATTTTCCCCTCTTGGCCCTTCTTTCGATCAGAAGGCCCACTAGGAAAATCAGCCTAAATAAATTCGAAAATAAATATATAAAATCATATTCAAACATTAATTACACTAATTAATATATAACATACTATATATAATTTATTCTATCTCCAGAAACTATTTTGTCGCTGCCCGATCTCCATCAGACCTCTCCCGGGACGTTCCCGGTGATCCCTTTCCTTTCGGTTGTCTTGTCAAAACCCCTTAAGTGTGTTACCCTAGCGGTTCGATATAATAACAGGTATGATTGAGACTCCTCTCTGATCAACGAATAACTCGTAGGCCTGGACCCCATGAATTAATCCCTGTGATATAACGAATGAATTTCATCTATCAAATCTGAACGTAAAGTCTTAAACCTTTTGCCATAGCGATACTTAGTGTGTCCGAGTTCGTTCATAGATATCTCAATATCTAGCTGACCTCGTTACCGACAACGCTATCTTCTACTCGTCTATGATTTAATGTCTCTGTGACCTAGTCACATGCTTGCAAGCTCATTAGACATAATCTCACCGAGTGGGTCCTAGAGTATTTATCCTGCTATGCGGATTGGCAAATCCCGCTCTTGAACCCTCATCTCAACTAATCCCTTCCAATATCCAAAAGTATCACCGTTATTTTCATACTATATAAGATACGACGTTTGGTGTGATCAAAGTATCTTTCAGGAATAACAATAAGAGTTGATCTCACGGTCAAAGGCGTAATGACTACGTCCTACAAATATGGGTATGTCCATCACATCGTTCCACCAACGATATGACTTTCATTGCCGACCGGCGCCATGCCCTATGATCGGGAAACCTCGATCATCGATCGCGCAACGAAACTAGTTTTAGTAGAGGCTACTAGGGTTCTGGTTGTTTACGCATCACACCTATATTAATGTTTCCGCTTAATACGGTTATAGAATGGCACAAAAATGTATTATGAGCAAACGAGATATGATAAAGAAATACACTATGTTAATTGCCTCTAGGGCATATCTCCTTCAGAGGCCGCCCGCTCGCGCCGCCAAGCTCGCCGGGATTTCCCGCTGGCGAGCGCATCGCCGCCACGTTCGGTTTGGCTGCCGCTAACGTCATCGGTGACGTCGTGGTGGGCCCCGTCTGTCAGCCTAACCCTCTGTTTTTTCCAAGACAAAAAAACAACAAAACAGTTATTCGTCTAATTAAATATCTTCAAATATAAGCATCCGAAAAATATGAACAAAATATCAAAATGACGCCAATACTATTTACATACCTTCAAATGTGAGAATCAGAAAATATTTTAAAAATATTAAAATGACCACAAAAAATATATTTGGAAAGTTTCAAATTTAACTAAATTCGGACAAAAAACAACAACAAAAGGTTAACTATTTAAAGTAAGCACTATTCAAAGTAAAAACCTTTGAACATAATCTGCAAAATAGTTTGAACAAATAACCAGATTGATCACAACAAAAATAGTTACTGTAACACCATTTTTAATTCTCAACTTAGTGTCAATCTAGAGGAATTTAGCAAAAGGTTAACTACGGATAATTAATACCTTTAAACATATCCATACAAAAACATGAGCAAAAAATCCAAATAATAACGCCAGAATATTTAAATTACTTATTTCAATCTTATTTACCAGATGGCATTTTATTTATCTCACGGAACATGAAAAGACTGATGATGAGCTCTTTAACTAAATACAATACTAAAACTAAAGCTCGTACCACACATGTTCTTCCTGATGAGCTCGGTTAAGGTAGTTCATTCATCTGTTTTTATTTTTCTTTGCTCCCCCTGGAGATAGTTTTCTATTTCAGCAACCAATGCACAAATCCACCATGCACAACAAATGTAAATGGATATAGGCTTTAGATCATTATCTTGCTCAATTGAGTCATTTGTTCAATTTTTCTTGATTCAACAATTCAGTGTATTATCCTACTTCTATAGTTCTTTTAATAAGTTTTACTGTTGACATTTAATTGTCAGTCTGATCGGCCGATCACACGAGTCCAGTCGGAATAAGCGTTGAGTCCTAATTCTAAGCCAGTAGTTATGTCCAATAAGATTTAATTTTCAAAGTGAAACATTTTTGAGTGTGGATTTTGTACAAACACTCATGGGTGTGAGTGCTATCATGTCCCTAGATTGATTCATCAAGATCTGTGCTAGGGATCATTTTAGTTTCCTATATGAATGGCTAGCAATTTGATCCGTCATTTCAACATTGTACCTTCCTCTTTTTTTTGCCATGTTTTCCAGGTGAATCTTCAGTACGGCGGTACATGTACAGTGTGTGACATGATTCTAAACAGTCACTGCGGTATGGTCATTACGGGGCCATAATGTTGTCCTATCAAAAATCTTGTGAGCAATTTATCTTCCCCGCTGGTGGCCGCTGCTCTCGCTGCTGCTCTGTGCGCGTCCACCATGATGCCAGCGGTGGCGGCGGCAGGGCTCGCTGGCGCTGCGCTCCACACCGACGCCGTGAACAGCGGCTGCTCCTACCAGACGAGCGTCAGGCAGCCGGCGATCGCCTCCACGCTGTACCCGCCGCCAGAGAACACGCGTAGCAGCGCGGCGGCCTGCTCCTTGGCGCTCTGCCCGAGCGGTACCTGGATCATGCCGGCGCGCCAGAGCCGAGTGCAGCAGAGGTTGAGCGGCTCGTGGCGCTTCGTGCGGCTGCTGCCCTCGCCGCACACGATGTCGAAGATCTCCCTCTACAGGTACGCCTCCGCGCCGACGCCGTCGGTGGCGCGGCGCTGAGCGGACATGGCCTCCATGGAGTCGAACACGGCGCCGTAGTAGAAGAGCGCGTTGTTGAACCGCTCCGCCAGCGCCGGCCTGTTGTGGTCGGCCTCCTGCTCCACGATGGTTCAAACCTTGGGCTGCATGGCGGCGACCCAACCGATGACGGCGTCGATGGGCGAGGGGAGGGACGTCGACGCGGAATCAGGGTCCACCAGGAGGCGGTGGAGCTGGCAGATGGAGTTCACGGCCAGCGCCTCACCGGGGGTGATCTGGAACATCCAGGGCTGGAGCGTGTCAAGGGTGTCGCCGGGCACCACGTGGAAGGAGAAGGGCACGTTGATGACGCGCGTGAACTCGGCGAGGCGGGCGCCCACCTCACGGAGCTCGTCGCGGGATCCGACGACGGTGATGCGGAGGGACGGAGGAGCGCCGGGGCGGAGGGAGAGGGTCTTGATGAGCGTCGGCCACTGCACGCCCTGGGTGATGCCGAGGTCGATGATGTGCAGGCGGTCGCAGCCCTCGAAGGCGTCGAGGATGGCGTGGTAGTGGTGAAGTGGGCGAACTTGAGGTAGGGCCCCGCCTCGTAGAACTGGCAGAAGAGCTCGCCGGCGTGCTCCACCGCTGACGACGCGGCGCCGACCGAGTGGCTCGAGGACGACGGGAAGAGGCGCTGGGCCAGCGCGGCGGCGAAGTGGCTCACGATGCATCCGATCCCGTGGGCCGCCGGGACCGTCGTGGCGAGCGCGGAGCGCGCGTCGACCAGGTTGGCGGAGGCCGCAGCGTAGTCACCGGCTTGGATGGCCTTGACGCAGGTGAAGAGGAAGTTGATGAGCCGGATGGCGTTGCTCTCCTCTTCCTGGCGCCTCCTCAGGGCCTCGGCCTGTGCGACGGAGGGCAGCTGGGGCAGGTTCATGGAGGACGGGTCGAGGCAGTAGGACGCGCAGGTGGCGCCCTGTCCCTGTGCGAGGCGGAGGCTCCGCACGAGGAACGCAAGGGCGTCCTCCGCCTCCGTCGAGAAGAGCGGCCGCGCGTGGTCGGCTGGTCAGCGCCGCGCGCCACGAGCATCGCCATGAGCAGGCCCCCGGCGTCGATCCCGTGATCCGCTACTACGCTCCGGCCATGGGAGGCAGTGGATTGAGCTCGGCGAACGATGCTGACTTTTTGGTAATGGGTCTCGTGGAGAGAGACAACTAGGCTACTGGCTACTGGGTCGACTGCTAGTCCGTATAAAAAAGTCAGCTCGAATCGTGGTCTGCTTTGGCGTGGGTGGGGGCATGCTACCTTTTTGTCCAATCGTACGGTGCCATCAACTGTTCGGAAATGGCGATAAAACCTCAGAAAAACATTTCTCTCCACCTATCTTACACGCATCTCAAAGCACAGGACATGGTGTCAATGGACATGATAGCTCTCACACCCGTGCCTGCATGTATGAAATCATTTTCGAACATTTTTACACGACATATATATGTGAGTAAGTGCACGCTTCTTTACAATGATATTATGAAATACCCTAATATCACGTCAAGGTCGCCTTCACGCTTAAATCTGAAGGGAAATCCACAAAGCGCTGCGCTATTTCGTCAGATCGAGCGCTCACCCCCGACCATGAGCTGCCCGCCTCACCTCCTCTCGTCTTCGGTCTTCTCCTACCTGGTTCACCCGCGCGCCCCAACCTCGGCCCTCCTCCCACATGTCACACATGGTGTGCCATCGGGTGCGAATACGCCACCATCGACTACGTCTTCTCTGGAGGAAAGCGAAGAGTGAGTGTGGCATGCGTGTCACGTAAATAGTGGATCCCAGCTGAGCCTGGGAGTGGTTAAAAGACATTGGGATCAGAGAGACTAGGTAGGAAGGAATAGTCGTCTCTCGTCTCCCCCGCCTCATCCCTCTTCTCCCCCAATTCTGGATCTCAGACTCAATTCATCCAGAGACCAATGTGTATTCGGGTGTGAATCCTAGTTTGGTGATATCTATCATACACCAAGATATTACAGTGGTATCAGAGGCTTTGTTTCAATCCGTAGCGCGACTCACAAACTCTAGATCGTACCCGTAATTCGACTGAAACGGTAGCTAGTTGCTCTCAAGCGATCCGGCACAAAATCCGGATCAGCGTTGGTTGATTCAGAGGAGTTCGTCGCAACAGCTCCGTTCAAGCCGAGTGCTCAGGTCCGCCACACAATCACGGCGATGGAGGCTATGGACGCGCGGATCCTGGAGAAATTGAACATGTTGGATGGAATCGAAGGTCGTTTCGTGGATCTGGGGAACAAGCTCGATCTCCGGTCGAATCAATTAAACCAGATGGAGATGAAAGTATACCTGTCCATGGAGAAGATGGGGAAGTTGGAGGCGGACCAGATCACCGCGACGCGCGGAGGTTCATCGCCGGAGAAGCAGTCGCCAGCAGTGACACCACTACCGCTTGCAAGGGTGGGGATCATCGGACCTCGACCAGCAAGTGCGCCTCAACTACAGGTAACCTTGCCGTGTGTGGCGCAGTACCCAGATACACCTGTTAGTTTGCGACGGGGTGAACTGGTTCGGTTGTTGGATGTGTCTGAGGAACCAAATTCCAGACGTCAGTGGATGCCTCGCATGGATTTTCCGAAGTTTGATGGCACAGATGCAAGCATTTGGGTGGATACATGTGAAACCTTCTTCACGTTGTATCAGATTGCGTCGGGGTTTCAGGTGTCGGCAGCTATGATGTACTTGTTGGGATCTGCCGCTCACCGGTATCATGCATTCAAACACACACAGGAGTGTTTGTCGTGGGAGCAGTTCAGGCAAGCAGTGCTACTGGAATTCGATACAGACACACATCGCGTCAAGATGAAAGAGCTGTTGCAAGTGAAACAAACATGAACAATGGCTGACTACTGGAAACAGTTTGATAGGCTGGTGTACCATATCAAATTGTATGATCCTGCGATTGGGGGTCTTATGTTGGTCACTCAGTTTGTGCTGGGATTAAGAGATGAGTTGCGAGCAGGAGTGGAGGCTCAACTTCCTGACGCAGTACATCGTGCAACTCTAATGGCGCAAGTGCATGAAAGTCTGGCTGATACTGGAAAGCAAGGCAACAGGCCAATGCGACAGTTTGCCAACTCTAACCGGAAAGAGAGACAAGGGAAATTTACACAAGGGGAAGTGTGGAAAGTGATCAAGTTTAAGTATAGGGGGGTTTTGTGTTATCGTCTCCACATGTATCAACAAGTCTATGATGTTTCTAAGGGTCGACATAAGCTAAACATGGTCTTTAAGGTTTCAGTTTTTAAACAAGAAGGTAAAGAGTTGAACTGAAACATATTCATAATTTAACTTACAGCCTGTAGGTTGTCAATAAAAAGACTAGCAAGGATCTAAGTAGGGTTTAGAAAGGGAATAAGATTTTAGTTCTTAACTTGCGGAGACTGGTCTTGCAAGCAGAGGTTTTTAGCAGGTTTAGGAAGGAGGAAATTCAGAACACAAAGACCATGCTTCATCAAAAGCAAATAGTACATTGTGATTAAGTAGGTGTGTGAGAGGCTTTGCAATGTGAGAGAAATCCTTGATGAATCTTTTGTAGAAACCAGCATGTCCTAGGAATCTTTGTATTCCCTTCACATTTGCAGGAGGTGGTAACTTAGAAATTACATCAACCTTTGCTTTGTCCACTTCTATTCCTCTGGCAGATACCAAATGACCTAGCACAATCCCTTCAGTTACCAAGAAATGACACTTCTCCAAGTTTAGAATCAAATTTTGTTCAGAGCATCTGTGCAACACTGTTGTCAGGTTTTCCAAGCAAGTGTTGAAGTCCTTCCCATAAACTATAAAGTCATCCATGAATACCTCCATTATATTTTCAATGTGCTCAGAGAATATGGACATCATACATCTCTGAAAGGTACCAGGAGCATTGCATAACCCAAATGATAATTGTAACATCCTAGGATTTTTCAATTTTTGAAAATTTAGAAAAATAATAATTTTTTTTTGAAACTATGCAAAATTTGTTTTGGAAACCAAAATCAACATTTGCATTCATGCATCATCATCATTTTATCACATAATATTTAATCCAAATCTCTTTTATATGTTTAGACTGATTTTATTTCCATAAACTGGTTATTTGAATTTATAATAATCTTCCAATTTATTTAATTTTATTTTTTGACAAGAACACTACCAAAAGGTTCTATTTTTAATAATCTTTTCTAATTATATTTTTATGATTTTTTCTGAGAAGTTTTGAAATTTATTTTGTTTTTAAAAGTTTTAAACAGAAAAACAATATATAAATAATGAAGCGGACCAAACTTCCAAGCCAAGTGGGTCGAAGCCCATACCTATCTACCGCGCGCGGCGCAAATCTGAAGCCCGCTAGAGGCCCATGCCTCTCTCTCTCTCTCTCTCTCTCTCTCTCTCTTGCAGACACCGATAGGTGGGTCCCACCTGTCATCACCCCCGCGGCAACGGCTCGCCCCAAATCACGCCAACGACCTCGCCGAGAAACATCAGCAATCCGTTGATTGTCGGCGAATTACTCCCCCATTTACGTCGTTGTTTCTCCCTACTTAAGCCCGTAGATCCCCTCTTTATTTTGCCCCAAACCCCACTGTCCGAGAGCCCCTAGGCTGCCCACCCACGACCCCGCCATCCCACCACTGCCGCCGGTGAAAATCTCTCCGTACAACGAACTACGGCCACCCCGGACCCTCTCTCATCTCCCTTTCATATTGTTTTGTTTTTACGCAACATTGTGACAAGGTATCAAAATGTTTTCCGCAACGAAACGACGCCTCTGTCCACACCCAAAGCTCATTGCCACTTGCTCCAACTCCGGCGAGAGATTCCCGCGGAACTAGGACACTCCAAAGACTCCGACCTCGCCACCGACCTCGCCTCGACCTCCCGCGCGTAGTGGTATGACCCATTCATCCCCGTAGGCAGTAGAACGCCATGAACGCGTGTCGCCGGCGATGGCACCGCTGCGGGCATGTCTCCCGCTAGGTTTCCGGCGAGCCGCACCGCTCGATTTTGGTCATTTTGATCTGGACCGTCAGATCTCCCGTGTACTGCTAGGATTAGATCACTTAAAACCGAATCGGTATGCTGACTCAGCGAGTACAATCAGCGCCGCGTCAGCGCCACGTCGGATCCACGTGTGCAGAGAATTTCCGCTATTTTTCTTAATTAAAATTAAATGGCAGTTTTATAGAAAACCCCCTGCATATAGTTTATCATTAATTTTTCCGTGTTTATCCAAATTAAATTATTTTTATATATTTGGAAAGCCCTTCGCATGTAGAATATTTTAGAACTGCTAGTTTTAAATTTTTACATAGTTCAAAATATTCAAATTTCAAATGTGTGATTTGAGTATTTTTGGCATATCTTTAATTCTATAAATGCAATTTTTGCAAATAAAATAGTTTTAGAAATCTTAGGATATGTGTAATTTGAATCCTCTGTTAGAAAATATTTTTGAGCATTATCCTTATGATTTAAAAATCATGTTCTTAAATTGAGTATTTGTAGCGTACCTGCATTAAAAAATATGGCAGGTACCTGTGTAAAGTGCAAACCTCTGGATCCATACATTTGCACACACAGTTTACGATGAATATCACAACATTGTATCAATATTACACGAATAATCCAGACTTGGTAAAATAAATAGTTCGATACATCTTTGCATAGCTTAAAGCTTGCTCAAAACAATAAAGCAGCGGAAATAAATCTTCAATGAGCCTCCATCTTCATGATACGCCACAGGCGAAAACATATTGGTGCAGACTCGAAACCCAAAACGTAATCCTTACTCTTCATCAGATATTTCTGTTAACAAATAATAATTGACAACAGAGTGAGTCAGATTCCATTAAAAATGGAGTCTGGCAAGTGACATTATGATGGACACTTAATGGAATAACTCTATAACCTGTATGTATATTTAGCTGGTGGAGTTCAAGGCTATTTTGCATAAAGCCAGTTTTGCCTAACTCTTTGTAATACAAACTTATTAACATCATAATTGGCAACACTGGCAAGTTCCAGTGAAGCAAAAGATATCACGTCCTTAGGTGTACCCTCAGGTGAAAACCCACACATTCAATGGTCCTAAGTATAATAGAAACTATCTTAGGTGAAAACCTCCATGAACATGGTCCTGAGTAGTCCATTGTTGTTTATCAAAATTTTATTAAGAAATTAGAATGTTGGGATTCCTCTATGTTCTTTGATCAGCTGTAAGTCTTTACTTGAAATACTTCTCATCGAGTTCTTCACAATCTTCTCCATTTATTCCTCACATCCCTTTGTTCCTGGGTGGCTTGCCACAAGTGTACTCTCAGGTGAGAACCCCCACGTTCATGATCCTTAGCATAGTAGAAACTATCTTAGGTGAAAACCCTCATGGACATGGTCATGAGTAGCCACTCAACATAAACCAAACAACCAATCCACCCATATGATTCATTAACTTAGTGATGTGCACTCCCAGGTAAAAAACCCCACATATTATGATCCTAAGTGTAGTAAAGACTATCTCAGGTGAAAACCCTCATAGACATGGTCCTGAGTAGCCACTTAAGATTTTGTAAAACCTTTCTTCAATTGCATAGCATCAAAATTCTACTAAATCATTTCATAGGTACCTAGACACAATGGAATAGGGAATTCTAAAGTCTTGCATAGGAAATCTACTAAGTCCTACACATGCATAGGAAAATAACTAATTCATGCATAGAAAATACTTAGGAATTTTATGGGGGTGTGCCACTTGCCTTGGCAACAAGAAGAATAGCAACAGCAGCTGCAACAGTTGTCGTTTCCCTCCAAAATTGCTAACACATCAAACAAAACACACATAAACATAAAAACCAAAATAACAATACAAAAATATGCTATGTATGATGTGCAAAATACTTAGAGAAAATACTAAGTCTATTCTTTAAGGTGATCGACAATTATCAACAACTCTTTGTAAATTGGATATTCACTATAGTGAGAGAGACAGACACCCGGCTAGCCACTTAAGTTGTGGAACAGGTCTCATGTACGTGGACATGTAAGGTTAGTTTCCAGGCCGCTTCATCTCATTATGCCGCTAGGATCCAACAAACTTCAAGATGGTAATAATATGATCAAAAATTGTTTTAAGTCAAGATTAGGAAGGATAGAAGAAAATGATGTAGGTTATCTTCGAGGCTTCATCTTCAGACTTGTAGTATTCTCCTTAGTGATGTCTTGATCACCATGTCTTAGAGAGCAGAAAAGAAAGAAATAAAGATTTAGAGAATAGAGGGGGTTGGTCTTCTTGGACTCCTCTTGATTTTTCTTCTAAGTGCTTCTACTTCTTGGAGATTCTTCTGGAGTCTTGTTTTGGCTAAGTCCTTCATTGGTCTTCTAGCTCCATGTTGAAAATCCTAAGTGTCTAAGTGCATAGCACTTAACCAAAAATGCTAAGTTGAAAATATTCCTAACTTAGAGAAAATAATGGAGGAGTTTTCCTATGAGGAGAATAACTATATATTAAAATATGTTATGTATGCAATGCTCTTTTTAATCAAAATAAACATCATACAAAATTTGTGATATTTATAAAGTATGCATTAGGCTATAAATGCAATTTAATTATTTCCTAATTTTGGAAAATATAATAAAAGGAATTACATGTAAGATTAAAGTTTTATGTGATGAAAATTTTATTATCAAATGTTATAAATGGTGTTAATAGACAGAGGGCATTTAACTAAAATTTATAGCAATTGCATTTATTCAAAATTAATATTTCTATTAATAGTTATGTAAAAAATAGTCAAACTACTCAATTTAAACATACAACTTTTAAATCATGAAAATAATGCTCAAAAATATTTTATATCAGAGGCATCACACTACAAATATTCTAAAGTTTCTAAAATAATTTTATTTGCAATTTTTGGAATTATAGATTTAAAGTTATTACAAAAATACTCAAATCCACCATTTGAAATTTGAATATTTTAAACTTAGTCAAATTTGAATTTTGGCAGATCTAAAATATTCTACATGTCGAGGGCTTTCCAAAAATATAAAGTTTGTTAAATTTGGATAAGTGAGTAAAAAGTTATAACAATTCTAAGTTACAGGGTCTTTTCTGTAAAACTGCCAAATAAAATTAATTACGAAAATAATTGCTGACGCGGACGCTGACGAGGCACGACGTGGCGCTGACTAAGCACGCTGAGTCAGCGCTGACGTGGATAAGTGGATAGATCTGGGCCGTCAGATCTGGATCGGGCGGTCCTGATCAACTCGTACCCCTTCGCGTTAAGTTCTAATCGTGGCCGTTAAACTTAGATCGGACGGTCCAGGAGAGTTGACCAAAAACCGGCAGCGGGACTCACCGGAGATGGAGGCGACGGCGGCGGTGCTCTCAGACAAGGACGGCGCCGGCGTTGCAGTGTCTCCCCGGCCTCGAGGAGACCACGGAGAGGTGCGGCGCGGCGTGCTGGAGGCGATGGGGGTGACGCCGAGCCCGCGCGCGTCTGGGGATGGCCGGGGCGTGCGGCCGGAGGTGCTTGGACGGCGGCGAGCTTCGGAGGTGCTTTCCCCTCACGATTTGGTCGCAATAAAACTCGTCAAGGACGCAGGTGAGGTGCGCGATGGGGTGGGGAGTAGAATGAGTGGGATCTCGGGGATGGAGGTGGCTTCCTCTAGCCGGAATAGGAGAAACTCGCGGCGGCGACGTTGCGGCTCCGGCGAGCAAATTCGCGAGCCTGGGGGCATTTGGCAGAGGGCTTTCGGGGGAAAAGATGGAGGAGGTCGAGGTCTACTAATAGCAACAAACGGCGCTCAAATTGGTGGAGTAAATCGCCTGAATCTATGCGAGTAAAAACGATGGTTTCGACGAGCTCGGGGGCGTGGTTTCCTGCTGAACGTTGAAGACGACGATGACGTCAGTAGTGACGTCATCAATTTTTCTTTTTCTGTTTTTCTTTTTAATTCATATCTTTTGATTTAATACTCCAAATGAAGTCAAACAAATTTCTAAAAATTTGTAAAATTCATATCTATGCTTTAAACCATTTGTGGGCATGCTTTGAAACTTTTTGAAAATTAATTATTTTGAAATATTCATAAAATACAATTTTACCTATTTTAGTTTAACTTTGAAATTAGGGATTTAATAAATTATTTGGAGTTAAATAAAATTTATGAAATTACCCACATTCAAATATGTTTGAATTTAGATTATTTAAACTTATTTTACTGAAATCATTCACCTTTATTTTGGCATAAAAGTAGAATAATAGAATATAAATATTTTTAGAGTAATATAAAATATAATGGATTTTTAATTTAAACCTTTTGTGAGATGATGAATGATGATATGCCTGTTTGCATGATGTAGTGCTTAAATTTTCTTTTCCAAAGCAAAATTTCAAAAGTTTTAAATTTTTGTGATTTTTAAACATTCCAAAATATAGGGATGTTACAGACTACCACCCTTAAAAGGAATCTCGTCCTCGAGATTCGAGAAGGCTAGAAAAGGTTCTGTCTGGGTATCGGGTTGGGCTACCACCCTTAAAAGAAATCTTTGTGGGTATTGAAAACTTCAATATGAAAACTTGATTCAGAATGTACCGTTTACTTCTTCCACAGTGATGTGGTTCACATATCCTTTATCGAAAGGATTTGACTTAGCAGCTTCTTCGGCCTTCTTCTTTGCTGGGCACTCATTGGCGTAATGACCCTTGTTCTTGCATTTGTAACAGAGCACCTGACTGATATCTTTGTGTTCAGGATTTGGACGGTGGTGTCCATTGTTATGGTTATTGCCGGCAATTCCATTTCCTTTATGATCTCCATTGTTTCCCTTGGATCTACCATGGTGATCATGATGGTGGTGACTTCCTCCATTATGGTGATTCCCATGTTTGTGGCCACCGTTCACATCATGAACTAGGTGCTTCTTGAATGAGGGTTCAGAGGAGTGCTTGTCCATCTTCCTCTTCGTATTTTCAGCTTTCTTTATGCTATCTGCAAGGGTGATTGCTTGATCAAGAAGTATATGATAGTTTGGTGCATAAGCAACAGTCAGAGGTATCTTCAGCTCATCACTAAGTCCATTGAGAAATTTTGACTTCCTCTTTGCATCTGTGTCAATGTCCTCAAGCGCATATCGAGACAAGGAATGGAAGTCATCCATATACTCCTTAAGACTTCTGTTTCCCTGACGTAGATTGCGAAACTCTTCCCGTTTAAGATTCATAATTCCCGTGGAGAAATGAGAATTACGAAATCCTTCCTTGAATTCCTCCCAGGTCAAGGTGTCCAATGGGTGAGTAATCTGATAAGTTTCCCACCATTGGGCAGCAGGTCCTTCAAGTAGGTGTGCGGTGAACCTGACCTTCTTAGTATCATCACATTCAGTTGTCACCAGATCCTTTTGTACAGAGCGTAGCCAGTCATCAGCCACCATTGGCTCTATTGCATTCGAGAACTTGTTTGTCCTAAGCCTCAGAAATCTGGTAAGCCTGTCCACTTGGGGAGGTGGTGGTGGTGGAGGATTGTTGTTGTTGTTGTTGTTATTGTTGTTGTTGCTTGCTGCAATAAACTGAGTCATCATAGTCATCAGCTGAGCTTGAGCGGCCATCAGTTGTTGCATGACATCATTGTTGTTGTTGTTGTTGTTGTTGTTCTCAGGAGCACGGCGGGGAGGCATCTGTGGGTTTTAGCATAGATGAGTAAAAGATAGACAGATCTAGGAGAAATATTCCTACCCATACAAGCAATTGACACAATCAACCACAATCATTAAATTTCCAAACATGTTTTGAGAAAACCGAACTAATCGTTCTGTAACCAAGCACCTGCGGTTATGGAGATCACATACGATGATACTGCCATACCACAATTTGATAGGTCAATACATCATTAGTATCTCGTTACTCTAATAGATAGGTGGTCTAGTCTATCTTTTTCTTGAGTGCTTCAAGTTCTTGTTCAACTTTCTTGGATATCTTAGAAGTATTGGCCGAATCCTGGTTCTTCAGTGGTCTTCCATGCATGTAGAACTTCATGTTGGATTGAAACTTTTCCATAGGAAGCAGTAGAATCACACTTAGACTATTAAAACATGGTCATCTAGAAAAAGATAAGATGTTTTCAGAAGGTTGATAGTAGATGAGAGTATGAGAAAGACAAAATAAAAAGTTTTGTTTTTTAGAAAACTGAATAAAATAGATTTTCAATCCTATGGTCCAAATCTATTTCTATCCAAACCTAGGATTTCGAACCTACATGCAACACAGTGCTCTGATACCATCTTTAGCGTACCTGCACTTAAAAATATGGCAGGTACCTGTGTATAGTGCAAACCCCTGGATCGATTCATTTGCATACACAGTTTACGATGAATATCACAATATTGTATCTATATTACACGAATAATCCAGACTCGGTAGAATAAATAGTTCGATACATCTTTGCATAACTTAAAGCTAGCTCAAAACAATAAAGCAGCGGAAATAAATCTTCAATGAGCCTCCATCTTCATGATACGCCACAGGCGAAAACATGTTGGTGCAGACTCGAAACCCAAAACGTAATCCTTACTCTTCGTCAGATATTTCTGCCACAAATAATAATTTGCAACCGAGTGGGTCAGATTCCATTAAAAATGGAGTCTGTCAAGTGACACTATGGTGGACACTTAATGGAATAAATCTATAACCTGTATGTATATTTGGCTGGTGGAGTTCAAGGCTATTTTGCATAAAGCCAGTTTTGCCTAACTCTTTGTAAAACAAACTTATTAACATCATAATTGGCAACACTGGCAAGTTCCAGTGAACCAAAAGATATCACGTCCTTAGGTGTACCCTCAGGTGAAAACCCTCACATTCAATGGTCCTAAGTATAGTAGAAACTATCTTAGGTGAAAACCCCCATGAACATGGTCCTGAGTAGTTCACTGTTGTTTATCAAAATTTTATTAAGAAATTAGAATGTTGGGATTCCTCCATGTTCTTTGATCAGCTGTAGTCTTTACTTGAAATACTTCTCCTTGAGTTCTTCACAATCTTCTCCATTTATTCCTCACATCCCTTTGTTCCTGGGTGGCCTTCCACAAGTGTACTCTCAGGTGAGAACCCCCACGTTCATGATCCTTAGCATAGTAGAAACTATCTTAGGTGAAAACCCTCATGGACATGGTCATGAGTAGCCACTCAACATAAACCAAACAACCAATCCACCCAGATGATTCATTAACTTAGTGATGTGCACTCCCAGGTAAAAAACCCCACATACTATGATCCTAAGTATAGTAAAGACTATCTCAGGTGAAAACCCTCATAGACATGGTCCTGAGTAGCCACTTAAGATTTTGTAAAACCTTTCTTCAATTGCATAGCATCAAAATTCTACTAAATCATTTCATAGGTACCTAGACACAATGGAATAGGGAATTCTAAAGTCTTGCATAGCAAATCTACTAAGTCCTACACATGCATAGGAAAATAACTAATTCATGCATAGAAAATACTTAGGAATTTTATGGGGGTGTGCCACTTGCCTTGGCAACAAGAAGAATAGCAACAGCAGCTGCAACAGTTGTCCTTTCCCTCCGAAATTGCTAACACATCAAATAAAACACACATAAACATACAAACCAAAATAACAATACAAAAATATGCTATGTATGATGTGCAAAATAGTTAGAGAAAATACTAAGTCTATTCTTTAAGGTGATCGACAATTATCAACAACTCTTTGTAAATTGGATACTCACTATAGTGAGAGAGACAGACACTCGGCTAGCCACTTAAGTTGTGGAACAGGTCTCATGTACGTGGACATGTAAGGTTAGTTTCCAGGCCGCTTCATCTCACTATGCCGCTAGGATCCAACAAACTTCAAGATGGTAATAATATGATCAAAAATTGTTTTAAGTCAAGATTAGGAAAGATAGAAGAAAATGATGTAGGTTATCTTCCAGGCTTCATCTTCAGACTTGTAGTATTCTCCTTAGTGATGTCTTGATCACCATGTCTTAGAGAGCAGAAAAGAAAGAAAGAAAGATTTAGAGAATAGAGGGGGTTGGTCTTCTTGGACTCCTCTTGATTTTTCTTCTAAGTGCTTCTACTTTTTGGAGATTCTTCTGGAGTCTTGTTTTGGCTAAGTCCTTCATTGGTCTTCTAGCTCCATGTTGAAAATCCTAAGTTTCTAAGTGCATAGCACTTAACCAAAAATGCTAAGTTGAAAATATTCCTAACTTAGAGAAAATAATGGAGGAGTTTTCCTATGAGGAGAATAACTATATATTAAAATATGTTATGCATGCAATGCTCTTTTTAATCAAAATAAACATCATACAAAATTTGTGATATTTATAAAGTATACATTAGGCTATAAATGCAATTTAATTATTTCCTAATTTTGGAAAATATAATAAAAGGAATTACATGTAAGATTAAAGTTTTATGTGATTAAAGTTTTATAATAAAATGTTATAAATGGTGTTAATAGACAGAGGGCATTTAATTAAAATTTATAGCAATTGCATTTATTCAAAATTAATATTTCTATTAATAGTTATGTAAAAAATAGTCAAACTACTCAATTTAAACATACAACTTTTAAATCATGAAAATAATGCTCAAAATATTTTATATCAGAGGCATCACACTAAAAATATTCTAAAGTTTCTAAAACATTTGATTTGCAATTTTTGGAATTATAGATTTAAAGTTATTACAAAAATACTCAAATCCACCATTTGAAATTTGAATATTTTAAACTTAGTCAAATTTGAATTTTGGCAGATCTAATATATTCTACATGTCGAGGGCTTTCTAAAAATATAAAGTTTGTTAAATTTGGATAAGTGAGTAAATAGTTATAAAAATTCTAAGTTACAAGGTCTTTTCTGTAAAACTGCCAAATAAAACTAATTACGAAAATAATTGCTGACGCGGACGCTGACGAGGCACGACGTGGCGCTGACTAAGCACGCTGAGTCAGCGCTGACGTGGATAAGTGGATAGATCTGGGCCGTCAGATCTGGATCTGGCGGTCCTGATCAACTCGTACCCCTTCGCGTTAAGTTCTAATCGTGGCCGTTAAACTTAGATCGGACGGTCCAGGAGAGTTGACCAAAAACCGGCGGCGAGACTCACCGGAGATGGAGGTGACGGCGGCGGTGCTCTCGGATGAGGACGGCGACAGCGTTGCGGAGTCTCCCCGGCCTCGAGGAGACCACGGAGAGGTGCGGCGCGGCGTATTGGAGGCGATGGGGGTGACGCCCAGCCCGCGCGCGTCTGGGGATGGCCGGGGCGTGCGGCCGGAGGTGCTCGGACGGCGGCGAGCTTCGGAGGTGCTTTCCCCTCACGATTTGGTCGCGATAAAACTCGTCAAGGACGCGGGTGAGGTGCGCGATGGGGTGGGGAGTAGAATGAGTGGGGTCTCGGGGATGGAGGTGGCTTCCTCTAGCCGGAATAGGAGAAACTCGCGGCGGCGACGTTGCGGCTCCGGCGAGCAAATTCGCGAGCCTGGGGGCATTTGGCAGAGGGCTTTCGGGGGGAAAAGATGGAGGAGGTCGAGGTCTACTAATAGCAACAAACGACGCTAAAATTGGTGGAGTAAATTGCCCGAATTGATGCGAGTAAAAACGACGGTTTCGGCGAGCTCGGGGGCGTGGTTTCCGGCTGAACGTTGAAGACGATGATGACGTCAGCAGTGACGTCATCAATTTTTTCTTTTTCAGTTTTTCTTTTTAATTCATATCTTTTGATTTAATACTCCAAATGAAGTCAAACAAATTTCTAAAAATTTGTAAAATTCATATCTATGCTTTAAATTATTTGTGGGCATGTTTTGAAACTTTTTGAAAATTAATTATTTTGAAATATTTATAAAATACAATTTTACCTATTTTAGTTTAACTTTGAAATTAGGGATTTAATAAATTATTTGGAGTTAAATAAAATTTATGAAATTACCCACATTCAAATATGTTTGAATTTAGGTTATTTAAAGTTATTTTACTGAAATCATTCACCTTTATTTTGGCATAAAAGTAGAATAATAGAATATAAATATTTTTAGAGTAATATGAAATATAATGGCTTTTTAATTTAAACCTTTTGTGATTTAATAAGAAGATGAATGATGATATGCCTGTTTGCATGTATGAAGTGCTTAAATTTTCTTTTCCAAAGTAAAATTTCAAAAGTTTTAAATTTTTGTGATTTTTAAACATTCCAAAATACAGGGATGTTATAGTGTTGGTGTTATAGTTTAAATCCTAGGATAGATTTTATTATGTTTTCTTTTGAGAATTATCCTGAATAATGACTTTTGACCAAAGAGACTAATGACATATTTATTAATGCAATTAAGTTGTGTTAAAACCTTTAAATACCACTTTATGAATCTGTAGTTTAAATTGTGTTTAAAACCTTTAAATGTTTTAATTACAATTAATGGGCTATTATATAACTCTTGGAAATTTCTTGACAAATATGTTAAATGCAGCGTATTCTCTAACCAAACATTTGTGTAAACGTTGTGATTTAAAATAGCATCTCATGCAAATCGTATTTTATTATTTTGGCGTGTGTTGAATTGTGGCATGTTTCATGTGTTAGAAATTTCGGAGAGAAACGACGACTTTTGCAACTGGTACTCCTGCTCTTCTTGCTGCCAAGGCAAGTGGCTCACTTCATAAACTCCTAAGTATTTTTTATATGCATGAGTAGTTTATTTTCTTAAGCATGGGATGGAATTTGTAATACTGCTGTGCAAGACATGTTTAGAATTTCCTTATACCTATGTGTCTAGGTACCTATGAAATACTTAGTAGAAATATTGATGCTATGCAATTGATGAATTTTTTTACAAATTGCCAACTGTCTACTTAGGACCATGTCTATGAGGGTTTTCACCTATGATAGTTGTAGTATACTTAGGATCATAGTCTGTGGGGGTTTTCATCTGAGAGTACACATCACTAAGTTGATGAATCACCTGGGTGGAATGGTTGTTTGGTTTATGTTGAGTGGCTACTCAGGACCATGTCCATGAGGGTTTTTACCTAAGATAGTTTCCACTATACTTAGGATCATGTACGTGGGGGTTTTCACCTGAGAGCACACTTGAGGATGGCCACACGGGAAGAAAAGGAATGGAAAGAAGTGAAGAACTCGAAGAGAAGAACTCCAAGTGAAGACTTCAGCTGATCAAGGACGCCAACGGAGGATTCCCAACATTCTTTTCTTAAATAAAAATTTGATAGGTGAACAATAGTGAACTACTCAGGATCATGTTCATGGGGGTTTTCACCTAAGATAATCTTTACTATTCTTAGGACCATGTTATGTGGGGGTTTTTACCTGAGGGTACACTTAGATGGGTGAGCTGCTCAGGACCATGTCTATGGGGGTTTTCAATTAAGATAGTTTTCACTATACTTAGGACCATAGTATGTGGGGGTTGTTACCTCAGGGTGCACCTTGGGACGGGCCATCTTTTGGTTCACTGGAACTTACCAGTGTTGCCAATTATGGTGTTGAAACTGTTTTATAAAGTGATAGGATAAAACTGGCTTTATGCAAAATAGCCTTGGAACTCCACCAACAAAATATGCATATAGGTTATTAGAGTTTTTCCTCTAAGTGTCCACTATAGTGTCACTTGGCAGTTCCATTTTCCAAATGGTTCTGACCCACGTCGTTGCAATATTTTTCTTATTGCAGACTGTTCAGAAGACGAGTGAAGTTTCGTTTAAGGGTTTCGAGTCTGCAACCAACATGTTTTCGCCTGTGGCAACATGAAGATGATGGAGACTCACTGCTATGTATTTTCGCTGTTTACTCCTTTCAATGCTAGCTTTATGCTATGCAAGTTGTATCGAATATTTTCTAAGTCTGGATCATCGATGTAAAAAAAATTGATACTTTGTTGTGATATTACGTCGTACACTGTGTGTGCAAATGAATCGATCCAGTGATTTGCACTATACACAGGTACCTTGCCATATTTTAAGTGCAGGTACGCTACAGTAATCTATCCTTAAACTAGCTAAGATCTATTCTATGCAGATATAGAAGTACGGCGGAGATTGGAATACATACCCTCATAGACCGAATAGCGGGGATTACGCTCCCGCACAAGCGTTGACGACGAAGACGACATAGCCGACCTCTAGGTTGTGAAGAACTCGGCGCGACGAAGACGACGAAGATGACCTCGAGGTCGGGTGGAGGAAGCCGACCTCCCAGCACCACTAGCGTGGCACCTCGCAGGGCGTCACACACATATGGTGGAGATGACGGTCTCCAAAGCTCCAGTCCAGGACGAGCAGCGGAAGAGTTGGACCGGAACACCTGCAGCGCGACAGCGGGATATGGTGGAGAGATCCCCTCATACTCCTCGGTGCAACTCCGACAAAGGGAATCAAAAAATCGAGGAGAAATAAGATAATTAATTGGTTGAATTAAAAGGTCAGGGGTGCCCCTTCTTATATAGGCTCCCGGGGGGAGCCAACCTTGCCAGCCTAGGCCCACCTAGGCCGGCCTTCCCCCAATCCGAAGCCCCTCATGGGCCTTCTTTCCACCAGAAGGCCCATTTAGGGAAATCAGCTTTTAAAAATTCGAAAATAAATATATAAAATCATTAATTACGCTAATTAATATCAAACATATTATATATAATTTATTCTAGCTCCGAAAACTATTTCGTCGCTATCCGATCTCCATCGGACCATTCCCGGGACGTTCCCGGTGATCTCTTTCCTTTCCGGTTGTCTTGTCGAAACCCCTCAAGTGTGTTACTCTAGCGGTTCGATATAATAACAGACATGATCGAGACTCCTCTCCGATCAATAATTAACTCGTAGGCCTGGACCCCATGAATTAACCCCTGTGATATAACGAATGACTTTCATCTATCAAACTTGGACGTCGAGTCTTAAACCTTGTGTCATAGCGATACTTAGCGTGTCCTAGCATCATTCATAGATATCTCCATACCTAGCATGATCTCGTTACCGACAACACTATCTTCTACTCGTCTATGATATTATGTCAGCTGGTGACCTAGTCACATGTTTGCCAACTCATTTGACATAATCTCACCGAGTGGGGCCTAGAGTATCTATCCGGCTATATGGACTAACAAATCCCGCTATTGACCCCTCGTCTCAACTACCCCCTTTTGAAACCCAAAAGTATCACCTATCATTGTCACACTATATAAGATATGACGTTTGGTGCGATCAAAGTATCTTCCAGGGATAACAATAAGAGTTGATCGCACAGTCTTAAGGCGTACTACGTCCTATAAATATGGGTATGTCCATCACATCGTTCAACCAACGAGATGACTTCCATTGCCGACCAGCGCCATGCCCTATGATCGGAACACCTCGATCATCAATCGCGCAACGAAACTAGTATTAGTAGAGGCTACTATGGACCTGGTTGTTTATCTACCACACGTGTATTAATGTTTCCGCTTAATACAGTTATAGCATGGTATAAAACATACAATGAACAATTAGGATATGATTAATAAACTATCTTTATTAAGTGCCTCTAGGGCATATTCCCTTAAGTTTTATGATTCTCACTTTCTATAGCATCTGCATCTTTATCACTCAGGGATATTCCACATAGCTCCTGGTGATTTAAACTATCTGCTGTCACAAAAACTTGTGCTTTAACTTCTTCTGATGGTGTTTCATGTTGTGTTTCCAGCATACTTTAGTCTATCACATGAATGGACTGGAATTGTTGAAGTATATTTGCCAAGTGAGAAGCATGGTTCGTGCTGAACTCAGCCTGTTCAGAGCCAAATTGCAACTTCAAGGTTCCACCTTTTACATCAATTATTGCTCCAGCTGTTGCCAAGAATGGTCTTCCTAGAATCATGGATCCAAAGTTGTCTTCCATTTCCAACACCACAAAATCGACTGGATAAGCAAAATTTCCAACTTCTACTGGGACATCTTCTAGAATACCAGTTGGTTTCCTTAGTGTTCTGTCAGCTAACTGCAGAGTCATTGATGTAGGCTTTAGTACTCCTAGCTGCAATATTAGACTAACAACTAGAGTTAAGACACTGACTGATGAACCTAAATCACATAATGTTGTGAATGTTCTCTTGCCTACAACACAAGGGATGCTATAACTTCCTGGGTCACCAAGTTTCTTGGGCATATAATTCAGTATGACAGCACTACAGTCCTCTGTCAGAGCAACAATTTCAGAATCTTCCAAACTTCTCTTCTTTGTGATCAGGCCTTTAATTTTTTTTGCATACAAGGGTATGTGCAACACTGCATCCAGGATAGGTATTGTGATCTTGACTTCCTTCATAGTCTCTAGGAACTTAGCATATTTATTTTCATCCTTTGTTTTCTCTAATCTTTCAGGAAATTGGATTTTCTGAATACTGGGCTTCATTGTTGCAGGTTTTGCTACAGTGTTGTCAGATTCGGTAGCATGATGTTCTGTCTTTTCTGGCTCTGTTGTCTTCTTCTCTGATATAGCCTCTTGCCTCACAGTTTGCGGAGCAGGGGCCCTTCTTTGTGGTGTTACATATGTGGTAGATGGAGGTGTTCCCAACACTGATTCAGTGTTTAGGTTGTAACTGCATCTATACTTGCAGTGATGGAAATGGCTCCACATTGCTTTGGGTTCTTCTCTGCCTGAGCTGGCAATTTTTTCTGCTGGGTTTCCCTGGGTGTTAGAGATACCAGCTGTGAGTTGTTGCATTGTTCTATAAAAGAGCTCAGATTGCATCTTCATGGTTTCCTGCATACCACTAAACATCTCTTTCTGTAGCCTCATCATCTCATTAATTTTAGACTTGTTATTACTAGAGAAAGCATTCTGCTAATTTGCTTGACTTTGTTGTGACTGGTGTTGTTGTGTGTGTTGATATTGCATGTTTCCTTGAGGTCTGAGATTTTGCTTAGCTTTCTGAGCATACTGTGGTTGATTTTCTTGTTGATAATTATGTTGATTTGTTTGAGGGTAATTCAATTGAGTTGCATTCTTATAAGACAAGTTGGGATGATTCCTCCAGGCAGGGTTGTAGCTCTGAGAAAAAGGACCTTGATTCTGAGTATAATTCACTTCTACCAGTTGATTATCAGTGACTACAAACAGGGTACAATCTTGAGGTAGAGGCCCTTCATTGCCACAAAAAGGATAAGTGACATAAACTTGATTTACTGGCACTATGGCTTTACCATTCTTCTCTTGCATCAACTGAGTTATCTGATTGGTTAAGCTATCAAGATTTGCTTCCAAGGCACTTTGTCCACTTGGATGAACTGTCCTCTCATTGGTCCAAGAGAAATTATGAGAATGAGCTCTCTTAAGCTATCAAGCTTGGGCACCACAATGCGTCCTTCAAAGAGCAAGGTAGCCTTGTCATCGAGAGAGAAACTTTTGTACTTATCCTTGCCGATGTTGGCTTTGATATTTTTGACAACAGAATCGCGCAACTGTGCGGCATAGATCTTATCCTCAAGTGTAGGAGTGGCAACCAAGTTTGCAAGATAACCAGAAGGAACCACTTGAAGATTGAGCTTCTTGAATTCTTCGTGAAGAGGAGGTTGGATGTACTCAACCATGAGGTTGTTGCAATAGGACTTGCGACTAAGAGCATCAGCCATCACATTAGCTTTGCCTGGAGTGTAAGAGATGGTGAGATCGTAATCTGAGAGCTTCTCAAGCCACCTTGTTTGCCTGAGGTTCAAATCTGGTTGAGTGAAGAGATATTTGAGACTCTTATGGTCGGTGAAGATCTCAGAGCTCTGCCCCAGCAAATAAGGTCTCCAAGCCTTGAGGGCATACATGATTGCTGCAAGTTCAATATCATGTGTAGGATAGATGAGCTCATGACGCTGCAACTGACGAGATGCATGAGCCACAACTTTGCGTTCCTGCGTTAGGACTGCGCCTAGTCCTTGAAGAGATGCATCGCAGCATATTTGGAAAGGTTTGGAAGTGTCCGGGCCAACTAAAATAGGAGTAGAAGTGAGTTTAGCTTTCAAGAGATTGAAGCTCTCATCACACTTTGGAGTCCAAAGAAACTTTCTATCCTTCCTAGTAAGATCGGTGAGAGGCTTAGCGATTTTGGAGAAGTTCTCAACAAATCGACGGCAATAGCTAGCCATGCCAAGGAAGCTCTTTACTTGTTTCACCGTTGTAGGAGGCAACCATTCAACAATGGCCTTCACTTTTTCTGGATCAACAGAAATGCCTTCAGAAGAGATGATGTGACCAAGGTAGGTAATTTAGGATGCCAGAATTCACACTTGGAGAACTTGGCGTAGAGACGATGTTCTCGGAGTTTCAACAAGATAAGACGTAGATGTTCTCCGTGTTCTTCCTCGGATTTGGAATAGATAAGAATGTCATCGAGTAGACTACCACGAACTTATCGAGGTATTCCATGAAAACAAAGTTCATGAGACGTAAGAAAGTCGCCGGAGCATTTGTGAGACCGAAGGACATGACAGTGTACTCATATAGACCATAACGAGTGGTGAAAGCTGTCTTTGGAATGTCTTCTTTGTGTTGGGGATATATCAACTAGGGGTGTAACCAACATGGATTAATCCGGCTAGTCCAGGGTGGCCCAAGGGTGGTAAGGCTGAAGCCTGCCGGGCGGCCCAGATAGCTGACGTACAAGGAAGTAGGCGGACGGTCCAAGGAAGGCGGAAGGCCGAAGCCCATCAAGCCACCAAGCCCAAGACGGAAGGCGGCAACTAAGCCGGCTAGGTCTAGGACTCTGTTTACTTGCCGGACAAGTACTTGCCTTGTACCCTGAGGTCTGGCCGCCTATATAAGCCGGCTACCAGGGAGCCTTTAGGGAGGACGCTTCAATACACATCGTACACATTGTAACCTGTTCACGGCTATTGCCTCATAGTGAATTATAGCAGCACGTAGGATCTCGCCACCGCTGTGGGATCCGAAGCTGGGTAAACTCGCCGTGCTCAATCCCGTCCTCGACGACACCAACCTTCTTCCCCACAATCCATACGTAGGCTAGAGGACCCCCGTCTCCTATCAGTTATGCCGATACCACGACAGTTGGCGCCCACCGTGGGGCATAAGGTTCCTGGCGTCACGTTCCAGGCGGGAACACTTGGCGGCGTGGGCAAGCAGATCGCCGTCGGTCGCGTCACAAGATATGGCGGCCACAGCTACGTCAACTCGGATGAGTCCTGGCTCCCGGCGGACGACTACCTTATCGGATGCGCAATCGTACCGATCGGAGGGATCGACGTCTTCATCGGGTATACGCCAGAGGCGTACGGCCTACCGCGTTTCTACAACCCCACCCACCAACCCTTCGACCAAGCAGTCGACCGACAAGATGGATCTGAGTCCGCCTTCTCCCAGGAGTCGGCCGAATCTGATTTCCACTTCGTCGGAGTTGTCGGACTGGGATCAGACTCCCAGCCGAAAAACAACGATCCTGAGTCAATCCTCCCTGCTCTCCAGGAGGATGCGATGTCAGATGCCGGATCCAGATCTACCGTTCAAGTCAACGTAGACTCTGACTCTGATGATGATGCTAGTCTCTTCGAAGAGAAGATCAAAACCCGCTTTTCCAGTGGTAATCTGGCTCCTTCAGAGGGCACAGCGGATACTGACATGCCTGACAAGCTGGCTATGATGGTTGTTGTCGGTCACGAGACAACCCTAGTTGCTTCGGAAGCGCAAAACAAGCCGGCGGAAGACGCCGGCGACACCACTGCTGGTCAACTCATTGAAAGTTCCGACAAGGTGCGCGCAAAGAAGAAAACTGGTCTCGAGAAAGGTGGCAGCAGCATACCCACGGATTTGCTCTCCGTCATCAAAAAGTAGACGAGATCATGAATACTCCGGTGAATAAAGACACCCCACTTGACGAAGTGGAAGAGCTTAGGCTTAACATGCTTAAGCACTCTGACTTCCTACGAAAAAGAGAGGAGCACGTTGAGAGCCTTGCGAAGAAGATCGAGAAAGAACAAGAGAAGATGTCGGCCAAAACAAGCCGGCAACTCTTCAAGGAGAAAAGGTCATCAAAAAACCGCCGTGGCAAAGAGCCGCCAACGCAAGCAACGACAGCGGCTCAAGATCTCGGGTTCGACTGGCGTACGACACCACGACGCGTGGACAGAAGGGGAGATGTTGTCTTCTGCACCCCCGTCCTCAACGCGGCCGCCGCACTAGATACTCTGGACGACAACACTTACACGGCGGAAGAAAAGCTGGCCAATGCAAGACACTTCGTAAGCAAGGCCCTAGAACAACAAGCTCGCGCTGATTCCTACGGCCACATGGCGGATGCTCGCGGGGGAGACCTAGAGTCTAAGTCAGGAAAATGCAAAGCTGCACCTGGCGCCGACCCCGAAGGCCCGTCCGGCTCTAGTAGCCATGGCGACAAAAGGAAGGCAACGCCACCTCCAAAGAAGACGCCACCGCCAAAACCAAGGCGGGACGAGAATTCAAGGACAGGAAGCAGGGGAGACCTGCCACCTCCAGCCCTGCCAAGACGCGACAATGGCGGTAGCCGGAACAATAGACTGCCGCCTAGGAAAGATGCCGGTAACGACCCTCCCAGGAGAGGTTGAAGCCGGTCTCTGCAGCGTAGCACCGGCAGCAAGAGGAAAGAGGAGGTAGAAGGGCCCAAGCTCAGCATAAGCCGGGCAGCGCAGGACGAGCCAGACGCAAACAGAGGCGCACGGCAGCTCGATCCAAAAGACGCACGACACCGCCTACAAGACATAGCAAGAGGAAAGGAGCCACTATACTCTGGACCAAAGTGCTTCGGCGACGCCATCCGCAGAGAGACGTTCCCTAAGGACATGCCATCAGTGTCAAAAAACTGTTCTAGGTACAACGACCTCGTTAAGCCGGATTCATGGCTAGCCGACTACGCCATGGCCATAGAAATTGCCGGCGGGAGCAACTTCATTGCTGTCCGTTACCTACCTCTCATGTTGGAAGGCACGGCAAGGGCTTGGATCGACAACCTTCCCGAAAAGTCTATCCATAGCTGGTACGACATGGAAAAGGTTTTCTCCCAGCACTTCCAAGGAACATACAAGCGTCAAAATACCTACACGGATTTGCAACGCTGTATCCAAAAGCCGGACGAAACCATGACAGATTTTGTCAGCCGTTGGATATCCGAAAAAGCCAACTGTCATGGTGTTTCGGACACACAGGCTATCCACGCCTTCTACACGGGCCTGCAGAAGAAGTCCTTGCTCCGTCATCGGCTCGTCCGCGAGCAAATCACGGACCTTGGTGAGATGCTCAACCTAGCCGACCAATACGCGGCGGCGGATGATGACGCCCGGGACGATGACCCAGACTTCAACATCATACCAAAGCGGAACAACAAGCGCAAGCAGGCGGCAGATGACAAAGCCGGACCTTCCAACGAGGTAGCCGTAGCATTCCAAGGGAATGCCGGCAAAAAGAAGTGGAAGAATAAGAAAGATGGTCGCGACGCCGGCTCAGGGCCTAAGGCGGCGCGAATCACTTATGAACAGGAAAAACTTTTGCCATGTCCCCTCCACGCCTCACTGGGCAAGGTCAACCATATGCTTGGCGAGTGTCGTTTCATGGACGACTTCAAAAAGGACCCCACAGTCGGCTGGAAGTCAAAGAAGTCAGAGAAGAACGACAAGAAAGACAACAAGGAGGATGAGGATGACGACGACATGTCTATCTCAAGCGAGGATGACGCGGCCGCCAAGAAAAAGAAACCATATCCGAAGGTCAAAGAATCTCTCGTGTGCTTTGTCGGCACGCCTTCGGCTAAGGCGGATAAGGCGGAAATGCGCGAACTCAACACGACAATGCCGGACATCCCTCAGTATTTGAACTGGTTGGAAGCAACGATCACTTGGGACAGGTCCGACCACCCTGATCACGTTCCTCACCCAGGCAAGTACGCCCTTGTCGTCGACCCCATTGTCGACAACTTCAGACTCACAAAAGTACTCATGGATGGCGGCAGCAGCCTCAACATCCTGTACTATGACACACTAAGCCGCATGAACCTATCAGAGGGCCAGCTGGACCACAGCAACCTCACTTTTCACGGCATAGTGCCCGACAGGCAAGCAAAGTCAATGGGGAGCATTAGGCTGAAGGTAACTTTCGGACCAAAAGAGAACTACCGCTCAGAGTTCCTCCGGTTCGAAGTTGTCCGCTTCAAAAGCGCCTATCATGCAATATTTGGACGACCGGCTTTTGCCAAGTTCATGGCAAGGCCGTGCTACATATACATCAAGCTTACAATGCCGGGGGAGAACGGAACCATCACGATTTCCGGCAACTTCAAGAAAGCCAAGGAGTGCGAGCGTGGCATGGCCGCCTTCGCAGAAGCCGTCATCCACAAGGAAGAACTCGCGCTGCTCGGGGCGGATTCAGACAACTCCATGCCAAAGCCAAAGATTGATGTCAAGAAGACCTTCGAAGCTTCAGAAGACACCAAAAAGGCGGACCTCATCCCAGGTGACAAGTCTAAGCAAGTTGTCATCAGCTCCAACCTTGACAGCAAATAGGAAGGCGCGCTCGTCGAGTTCCTCTGTGAGAATCGTGACATCTTTGCATGGTCGCCTTTCGACATGCCTGGTGTACCGAGGGAACTTGCCGAGCACTCACTCGACGTCATAAAAGGATCCAAGCCGGTGAAGCAAGCAACAAGACGCTTTGGAGATGAGAGACGCAAGGCTATAGGAAAGGAGATAAATAGGCTGAAGGCCGCCAATTTCATAAAAGAAGTTGTACACACTGATTGGGTGGCAAATCCTGTACTTGTTCCAAAGAAGAATAAAGAGCTGAGGATGTGTATTGACTATACCGGTGTTAACAAGTGCTGCCCAAAGGATCCCTTTGCGCTGCCTAGAATTGACCAAGTCGTAGACTCCACAGCAGGCTCCGAGCTGCTTTGTTTTTTGGACGCCTACTCAGGATACCACCAAATCAAGATGAGAGAGTCAGATCAGCTGAAAACATCTTTCACCACTCCATACGGGACTTTCTGCTACATTACGATGCCTTTTGGCCTGAAGAATGCAGGGGCAACATACCAGCGCTGTATGCAAAATTGCCTGCACGAACAGATCGGCCGCAATGTTCACGTCTACGTAGACGACATCGCGGTAATGTCAAAAAAGAAGGCAGATCTCCTAGAGGATTTGGAAGAAACGTTTCAGAATCTCCGGAGGTATCAGTTGAAACTCAATCCCGCCAAGTGCGTTTTCGGCGTTCCAGCCGGCAAACTGCTCGGGTTTATCGTCTCAGAACGAGGGATCGAGGTTAATCCGGAGAAGATCAAGGCCATCCAAAACATATCCAGACCTACTTGTCTGAAGGACGTGCAACGTCTAGCCGGATCGGCGGCAGCCGTCAGTCGTTTCATAAGCCGCCTAGGGGAAAAGGCAATGCCTCTCTACCGGCTATTGAAGAAATACGACAACTTTGAGTGGACAACAGAGGCAGACGCCGCCTTACAGCAACTTAAGGAGGCCCTCGTATCCGCTCCGATAATTGCAGCACCTCGATCACAGGAACCAATGCTGCTGTACATCGCGGCAACAGGAGCTGTTGTCAGCGTTGTCTTGGCTGTGGAAAGAAAGGAGACGAAGCCGCGACGTGTGAGCAACGACCGGTCTACTTCATCAGTGAAGTATTCTCCGCCTCCAAGCAGAGGTATCCGCATTACCAAAAGCTGGCTTATGGTGTATTCTTCGCCGCCAGAAAGCTTAGGCATTACTTCCAGGAACACACAGTGACAGTGGTCAGCAAGGCACCGTTGGGAGACATAATCAACAATAAAGAGGCAACAGGTCGAGTTGCCAAATGGGGCATCGGACTTGCCGCCTTTGATATAGTCTATAAACCACGGACCGCCATTAAATCTCAAGCGCTTGCAGATTTTGTCGCCGACTGGACAGAAGCCATGGAGGAAACGACACTCCCCGAATCAGAATATTGGGTCATGCACTTTGACGGATCAAAGATGCTCAAAGGCTCGGGGGCTGGAGTCGTTCTACGCACGCCTAAATGTGACAAGCTTAGATACGTGTTGCAAATCCATTTCACAGCAACCAACAACGTTGCCGAGTATGAAGCTTTGCTTCATGGGTTACACGTGGCAAACGACCTAGGCGTCAAAAGAATCCTCTGTTGTGGCGACTCAGATTTGGTCGCGCAGCAAGTAATCGGAACATGGGATGCGAAAAGCGCAACAATGGCGGCTTACAGAGCCAAAGTTGACGAATTCGCAAAAAACTTCGCGGGCTACGAAGTCCGGCATGTTTCAAGAGCTGAGAACGAGGCGGTAGACACACTTGCAAGACTAGGATCAGAACGCAAAAAGGTACCAAAAGATATTTTCCTGGAACAATTGCACTAGCCATCCATTAAAGGCGCCAATTTGATGGACCTCGATGCAGAAGACCGGTAGAACGGCAAGTCTCGCTGTCTACTTGACACAGCCGGATTGGACAGTCCCATATCTCGATTTTCTAATCGACAGAAAGTTGCCGGAGGACGATGAGGTGCTAAAAAGGCAGATCATAAGGCGAGCCAAGGCATTCACGATAATAAAAGGCGAGCTATATAAGCGAAGCACGTGCGACATCTATCAGCGGTGCATACAGCCGGAAGAAGGCCGGGAAATTCTGAGGGACATACATATTGGCACCTGCGGGCATCATGCTTCCGCCAAGTCCATTGTATCCAAAGCTTTCCGCCAAGGTTTCTACTGGCTTACCGCCAAAGAAGACGCTGAGAACATCGTCAAGACATGCAAAGGCTGCCAGTTGTACGCTCGTCAACCTCACTTGCCGGCACAAGAACTAAAGACGATTCCAATCACCTGGCCGTTCGCGGTCTGGGGCTTAGACATGGTGGGTCCCTTCAAGAAGGCGCCTGGTGGGTATACCCACCTATTGGTTGCTGTCGACAAGTTCACCAAATGGGTCGAGGTTAAACCGATCAGCAAAGTTGACGCACGAACATCCACCAATTTTCTCTGGGGAATTATCTCTCGGTTTGGAGTTCCACACAACATTATCACTGATAATGGCAGCAACCTATCTCAAGGCGACATAGAAGAATACTGCAGTGATCTGGGTAACCGGCTTGATTTGGCATCCGTGTCACACCCTCAATCCAATGGACAAGTAGAGCGTACAAATGGCCTAGTCTTATCAGGACTTAAGCCTCGTCTCGAAGCTCCATTACACAGGGCAGCCGGTGCTTGGGCAGATGAGTTGCAGTCGGTACTATGGAGTTTACGCACAACACCAAACAGATCTACCGGCTATACTCCTTTCTTCTTAGTATATGGCGCTGAGGCGGTGCTACCTACCGACATGAAATACGATTCCCCAAGAGTTCAAGCCTACATCGAGAAAGACGTAGAAGGTGCAAGACAGGATAGCCTAGACCCGCTAGACGAAGAAAGAGACGTCGCTCTACATCGCTCCGCCTTGTACCAGCAACAACTTCGCCGCTATCATAGCCGGAGAATGCGGAAGCGAAGCTTCAGAGCAGATGACCTGGTTCTCCGCCTAATTCAAGACAAAAAAGGCTTGCACAAGGTATCCCCGCCATGGGAAGGACCGTTTATAGTCACAAAGGCGCTGCTCAATGGTTCCTACTACCTGGCCGACATCCGCGACGAAGACGAAAAGAAGAGGCGCAAGAAGGCGGCAGGAAAAAGGGGAACCAAGTGAAGGAGATATGCCCTAGAGGCAAATAAATAAGTAGTATTTATTGTGTTATCTCATGAGTTTATAGTAGGTTTGTGTATTATGCTATAACTGTATTAATCGGAATTATTAATACACGTGTGATACATAGACAACCAGGTCCCTAGCAAGCCTCTATATGAGCTAGTCCATTGGGCAACAGTTGATCGAGATTCCCGATCAAGGACAATGACGTCGGTTGACAATGGGGTCATCTTGTTAGTAGAATAAGGTGATGGACATACGCAAAGTATTGCAATAAGATCGTATTACGATGTTTGTCATTTGCAATAGATAAGAGTATGATAGCTTATTCCTTAGACCGTGAGACAGTACTTATTGTTGCTTCGTAGGAGTGCTTTGAGAGCATCAAACGTTGTGTCTTATATAGCATGACAATAACGGTGTCCATCTTGGGTATTCCGAAAGAGCATCGAGACGTAAGGATCAACAGCGGGATTTGTTCATTCTTGTAATGGAAAGATACTCTGGGCCCACTCGGTGATATTGCATCTATATAGCTGCGCAGCTTGTGACTAGGTCATGGAGATGGTAATATCACAGACGAGTTAATAACCTTCGTCGGTAACGAGATACAACAAAGGCATCGATGTGTCTACGATCATATCTCGGACAAGGTAGTATCGCAGAGACAAAGGGAATGAATATCATATTTATGGTTCAACGACGATATTCGTGGAATGCACAGGGGTCGTCATATATTTCCAGGTATCCCTGACAATCATTGGTGAGCGGACTGTCTCAACCATGTCTGGAGTATTCCCGAACCGTAGCGTAACAAACTTAAGGTCTTAGCGACGCTAGGAGATAGGTTCTGGAATTTTATAGGTTTTGTTGGAGAGAGAGAAATGGTCCGGAAAGAGTTCCGGTGGTCCGGAAGGAGTTCCGGGGAGGTATGGAATGGTTCCGGGAATGTCCGAAAGTTGTTCGGATGGTTCCGAAATAGTTTCGGAGTCATGGGATATTGAATTATATATAAATATATTAATTATGAATTAATGGGATTTTTATATTAATTTAATATTAATTAAATAAAGGAAAAAGGGGGCTCCCACCTAAATGGGCCCTAAGAGGGCCCAAGAGGGGGAAACCGCATCCTACAAGGAAAGGGGGAAGGCTTGGGCCTCCTAGTCCTAGTTGGACTAGGAGTGGGACAAGCCCAAGGGGGGTTCGGCCGAACCCCCCCCCTCCCCTCTCCTCCTTTAGTCCCACATGGGGGAGCCAAGGGGGTTGGCACACCCCCTTCCCCCTTTATATAGCAAGGCATATTAATTGATTTAAATACACAGGAAATTCAATTAATTCCCAATTTCTCTCTCGATCTCGTGGTTCCCAAGTTGGAGCCGCGCCGAGCTGAGGAAGGGGGTCTCTCTCCACCTAAGCCATACCGCAGAGCGCTGTTGCTCTGCAGGATTCCAGATAAGATCTACTCCTGGGATTTCAGCTGGATCTGAATGACCGGGAGTTGTCGCTAGGCTCCGTATGTTTGCGAGTGCTCGGAGGCTACTCTTTTGAGGAGCTTGGGCGACGTCGTCTCGCCCCCTACAGCCGCCGCGCCACCCCCCCTCTGCTGCCGGCGCACCAGCCCCGGTGCTGGCGCTCTGCCTTCTTCCGCCCGACGCCCGTCGACGCAGATCATCGTCGACCCCCCGGCATCATCAACTCCGACATCGCGGCAAGTTCTCCGCGACCTCGAGGTCGGCTACGTACGACTTCACCGTCAACGCTTGTGCGGGAGCGTAATCCCCGCTATCGGTCTACATGGAGGTAATGTAACCCGTTCCGCCACCGTTATCGCATGTACTAGATAGATAGATCCTGGCTAGTTAGGGTTTCGCTCGCTAGAAAATTATTGTTTTCTGCACCGTAACCCCTTCAGTGGTATCAGAGCCGATCTATGCGTAGTACTGCTGGTACGGTTAGAACTCATGTTGAATGAGGGCGTCTTTCTTATATTTGCTACCCTCTAGCGTGCACTTGCGATGCCTTCGGTATTGAGTTGATGAAGCGGCCCGGACCGACTTTACGCGTACGCTTACGCGAGACTGGTTCCACTACTGACATACGGCTTGCACCGTATCTGTGGCTGGCGGGTGTCTGTTTCTCTCTCTCTAGTCGGCAAAGCATTTTCAATGGAGGGCCCGAAAGGGATGCTTAAACATGCAATTATACGATCGGCGTTGTGGTACAAAGTTCGTAGGTAGGGAAGCGATTCTCTCACGAATAAGCCTATTTGCCACGTAAAACTTGCAAAACTAAATAAAGTTAGAGGCGTCTAACTTTGTTTTGCAGAGGCGTTATTTCATGTGACATGGTTACGGTAAGTTTTTGATATTACTTGTACTGTCGGAGGCAATGGAGGGCTCTGTAGACTCGGAGTCATGCCGGGGCGCCGGGGGCCAGGCACATGGCGCCATGAAGGTCCAGGCGCATCAACCATGTCACATCGCACTTCATTGCATCATTATTGTGTGCTGTTGTGTGTGCATCCTATTGATTGCTTATATGCTAGATATACAACGGTAGCATCATAAATAGGATGATCCCTAACAAAATACCAAAATTGTGTTCTCCCTCTTTGCGCACCACCAAGAAAGTTCTACGTTATGAGGCAGGCCGTGATGATCGGGTGTCACACATCTCGTCGTTTGCATACAGTGGGTGTAAGCCATGTTGCACGCGCAGGTCTTCGAGGTTAGATTGGCGAGCCTAGCATACTCAGAGGTATGGCCTCGGAACACGGGAAGATCGAAAGATCGAGCACGAGTCATAGAGTTGTTATGATCGACATTTTATGTCCACCTTTGAAGCTGTGCTGCCGGCCGTGATGATCGGGGGTAGTATGGTGGATGAGGGTCGTGTCATCGCCATTATTATTCTAGGGATAATAATCTTGGTGTGGTGTGTTTTTGATAATGAGATTATAGAACTAAAACTCACCTACATATTATAAACTTAACCTTACCTCTTTTGCGATCACATCTGTAGACTACGCAACTATACTTCGGTTACTTCCTCAAGAGCCCGGATGCTACATTAGAAGCCGACGGGTCCAACTTCATCAGTTGGTACAGGGGTTTTAGAAACATTCTCGAACACAACAACATTCTATATGTTCTCGATGAATCGTTAGGAGGAGCACCAGGAGATTCTGCTAGCGAGGAGGAGGAAGATGATTTCCGTAGGCGTCGAGACATATTCATTGAAGTGGAGATCACCATGACCGTATGCCTGGCACCCGAGTTGAAAGAGATGTTTCGACGCAAGGAGCCAAGCGTCATGATGGATGCGATAAAGACGCACTTCGGGGATGAATTAAAGCGTGAGCAATTCAGTCAGCTTAGAATGTTCCAGACCATTCACATGGAGGAGCATACCTGTCTGAAGACACATTTGAAGAGATTGTATGACATCTACTTCCAGCTGACGATGGTCTTCGATTACTGGATGGCAGATTCTTGTGCCATTCGGACTGTCCTGATATCTCTACCTCCTACCTATGAGAAGCATGTGCGCAAGTACATTTTGAAAGCCGACGATATGAACTTCTACACGTTCGTACGAGAGTTCCAGTCTCTGAAAGTTGATTCCATCGAACGAGAGATCTTCGATGCTACAGGTATATATTTGATATATGCAGAATTATGAATTCGCCCATGGTATATGATGAAATGTTTGATAATTTCTCTGTTTGTGAAACAGGTCCTGATTATCACATATATGCGGCGCAGTTTGATATGATCTGGCGCTGAAGCTGGTAGTCAAGGAGTTGATGGCCTTTTTGGTGTTCACGTCCTCAAGATATCATAGTTATCATCAATAGTTTTTGATACGATCTTTTGTAATAGTGAGCGAGTGCGTGTGTCTTGATTGTTGCAAGACAAAGTTATTGATGTAATAAGACAAGATCAGTTGTTTTATGTTATGGAACAAGTCAGTTGTTTTATCTTATGAATAAAGTTTCCACATCTCAGTTACATTGATTGTATGATAAGTATTCATAATTGTAGATATGATAAAATAGCTTGTCCCATGAACAAAGGTTCTACTGCTAGAACAAACACCGTCGAGTTTAGTCATAAAAGCAATGAAAGAAGTAATGGATGTTTTGGTCCATTTAAGTATTTCAAGTGCTGAGTTGATTAAGTTTGAAATCAAGTATTGAAGTTGCAATACTAGCGGAAATTAATTGAGTGTCATTTTTAAATGATTAATTAATGGTGTTTATTGTTTTATCCGAATCCCTCCATGACTTTGGCAAATAGGAGTATTTGCCCGATAAATTGTGGAGTCTGAGATTAATTTGATAATAGATCAAATGGGGTTTTTTCAGAAGAAAGATTAGTGAACATTGTATTCACAGAATTCGATCAAAGGACAGTATTTTTGAATTATATTTTCAACACAAGAGACTTGTGGAAATTTGCTTCGCAAAATTATAATGTCATATATAGTGATATGTGGGGAATTATAATCATGCTCTATTTTAAATAAAGTGTGGCCTGTCAGAATCAGTCTTAGAATCTCCTAATACGTTCGAAACATTATAGTCGATGTCCACTTTAGAAAATAGATATTTTTCTCAACGAGAATTCGTAGGATCGACAGTAGTGTCGACATGTATATGATTATGCGATAATTCGGAATATACATGAGTGGTTCTTTGTAGATTGCTCGCATTAGATGAGAGTGTGTTCCAAAACCAAATAGAAACAAAGTTCAGTTTGTTGTCTATGTAATTCCGAGAAAAGATGACTTTTCGAATTATGGTTTATGGAATGGAATTAGAAGTTTGGAATAAAGTGTCAGGCCTATGTTGGAAGGTGTTCCAAAGAGTATATGTCTGCTAATGAAAATTTGGTGATTAAGAGTGAGGGAGACTAGAAAATTGTTTTCTGCTTGCAATCCTCTTCATAAAGATCATAATATTTTCATGAAAGAACTTCTGAATAAGGTGTTGTTATATTTAATATTGCTGTCAGGTCACAGCACTGGATTAAGTATTTCAGATCTTGTTGACAGATCAAGGTGCACTTTATGAATACAAAGAAAGTTGAGAAAGTATCGGAATACAAACAAAGGCTCTTCAGCCTGGAAATCCAAGTTACGTTTAAAAGGATTAAGAGAGTAATTGTTGCTGCAATTCTTATTAGAGGAATAAGATTGTTTAATCGTCATATAAAGTGTTATATGAAAATGTGACTATAAGAAAGACGCGGGAGCATGTCTTGTCAAGAAATGTGTCTTGCACAAGATCAAATTTGTTGACTACATTTATGTAGACATGCTCGAAGTCTGAGGGATTTGTATTAATGTTATGCTATGGTTTGTATTAAATTCGAATTGATGATAGATCAATGATTTTGGTTTGACCTAAATGTCGAATTAAGTGGGAGCTCAGGAACTCAAATATGTGGGTAACACGTTTTTGAGTGGGAGCGTGTGTTGTCAAATATGTGGAGACATAGTTTGAGTGGGAGTCAAATTCATTTTGTGTAGTTAACACATTGTGAAACTGTACCAATAGAATAGGATGAAGTTGTGAAACTAGTTAAAAGTCAGTGTCTATTTTGAAATAGAACGGGTATTTTAAATAGTTAGTCGAGTTGCTTTGGATTATATCTGAGGGGTCAGAATAGAATCAAAAGGATGGTCCTTTGGAATCCAATTGATCATTAAGAGTAATGATGCATGAAAGTAATGGTTGTATGACATGTGAGTCTATTATGTAATATTAGACGTCATACAGAAACCATATTATCTGCTCGATGATATATAACCGATGTTCTTGGATTAAGAACAGTTATTTTGGAATTTACTGGAAGTAGATGTGCGTTAGTTAAGGGATTGACATTTGAATGTCAAGTTTTCTACATTGGTGCGAGGGTATGTAGACATCACGAGTTTGTAATTGTTACAAGGTGCTCTGCATGACTGAGTGTGTTTTTCAGGGCAGTTATCTGGTTAGTATAATCAGAGTAAGCGCTGGGAAGCGGTAGTCTCACTTAGTTGCGGTGTTTGCATATATGTTGTTGGACAACATGGTGATATCAAGCAAGTTGATATCCGTGAATCGCAGAAGCATGTGCAATCATGGATTGTGCAGTAACATTTTTCCACGAGCAAGCATTATCAAATGATTCTTATTTGATAAGGGATTCTGATAAAGTAAAATGCGGCTAGTTTATTTGTACTCTAGTGCAAGTGGGAGACCGAAGGAGATATGCCCTAGAGGCAAATAAATAAGTAGTATTTATTATGTTATCTCATGAGTTTATAGTAGGTTTGTGTATTATGCTATAACTGTATTAATCGGAATTATTAATACACGTGTGATACATAGACAACCAGGTCCCTAGCAAGCCTCTATATGAGCTAGTCCATTGGGCAACAGTTGATCGAGATTCCCGATCAAGTACAATGACGTCGGTTGACAATGGGGTCATCTTGTTAGTAAAATAAGGTGATGGACATACGCAAAGTATTGCAATAAGATCGTATTACGATGTTTGTCATTTGCAATAGATAAGAGTATGATAGCTTATTCCTTAGATCGTGAGACCGTACTTATTGTTGCTTCGTAGGAGTGCTTTGAGAGCATCAAACGTTGTGTCTTATATAGCATGACAATAACGGTGTCCATCTTGGGTATTCCGAAAGAGCATCGAGACGTAAGGATCAAGAGCGGGATTTGTTCATTCTTGTAATGGAAAGATACTCTGGGCCCACTCGGTGATATTGCATCTATATAGCTGCGCAGCTTGTGACTAGGTCATGGAGATGGTAATATCACAGACGAGTTAATAACCTTCGTCGGTAACGAGATACAACAAAGGCATCGATGTGTCTACGATCATATCTCGGACAAGGTAGTATCGCAGAGACAAAGGGAATGAATATCATATTTATGGTTCAACGACGATATTCGTGGAATGCACAGGGGTCGTCATATATTTCCAGGTATCCCTGACAATCATTGGTGAGCGGAGTGTCTCAACCATGTCTGGAGTATTGCCGAACCGTAGCGTAACAAACTTAAGGTCTTAGCGACGCTAGGAGATAGGTTCTGGAATTTTATAGGTTTTGTTGGAGAGAGAGAAATGATCCGGAAAGAGTTCCGGTGGTCCGGAAGGAGTTCCGGGGAGGTATGGAATGGTTCCGGGAATGTCCGAAAGTTGTTCGGATGGTTCCGAAATAGTTTCGGAGTCATGGGATATTGAATTATATATAAATATATTAATTATGAATTAATGGGATTTTTATATTAATTTAATATTAATTAAATAAAGGAAAAAGGGGGCTCCCACCTAAATGGGCCCTAAGAGGGCCCAAGAGGGGGAAACCGCATCCTACAAGGAAAGGGGGAAGGCTTGGGCCTCCTAGTCATAGTTGGACTAGGAGTGGGACAAGCCCAAGGGGGGTTCGGCCGAACCCCCCCCTCCCCTCTCCTCCTTTAGTCCCACATGGGGGAGCCAAGGGGGTTGGCACACCCCCTTCCCCCTTTATATAGCAAGGCATATTAATTGATTTAAATACACAGGAAATTCAATTAATTCCCAATTTCTCTCTCGATCTCGTGGTTCCCAAGTTGGAGCCGCGCCGAGCTGAGGAAGGGGGTCTCTCTCCACCTAAGCCATACCGCAGAGCGCCGTTGCTCTGCGGGATTCCAGATAAGATCTACTCCTGGGATTTCAGCTGGATCTGAATGACCGGGAGTTGTCGCTAGGCTCCGTATGTTTGCGAGTGCTCGGAGGCTACTCTTTTGAGGAGCTTGGGCGACGTCGTCTCGCCCCCTACAGCCGCCGCGCCACCCCCCTCTGCTGCCGGCGCACCAGCCCCGGTGCTGGCGCTCTGCCTTCTTCCGCCCGACGCCCGTCGACGCAGATCATCGTCGACACCCCGGCGTCATCAACTCCGACATCGCGGCAAGTTCTCCGCGACCTCGAGGTCGGCTACGTACGACTTCACCGTCAACGCTTGTGCGGGAGCGTAATCCCCGCTATCGGTCTACATGGAGGTAATGTAACCCGTTCCGCCACCGTTATCGCATGTACTAGATAGATAGATCCTGGCTAGTTAGGGTTTCGCTCGCTAGAAAATTATTGTTTTCTGCACCGTAACCCCTTCACCAAGCGCAAAAGAGGCATTGCAGATCCGTTCGAACAAACAAGACGGCCTTGGAATATTGAGCAGCTACGTCCTTTCTACACTTAGCAATTTATAATTGTAATAAGTTAAATATGATTATGAAATAAAAGTCTATGGTTCCTCATCTGTGTTGAGAAGCATGTCATCTTTTGTCTTTTCTTGCAATCATATTTCCCCTATGTATCTAAGTTACCTATTTTTCTAGCTCCGTGCAAAGGTTCAAACTGGTAGGAACTTGCAGCTTTCGAGCCAACCTAAAGCAAAAATAAACTTTTTGCGCCGCCTAATTCCTTTACCTCTGATTACTCATATGTGGTTCGCCTAGTAGTATGTCTTTGACACCAACATGTTGGCTTTGGTCTCTGTTTCTAAACGCATGGTTTAGCCCTGGTTGTTTCAGCTAAAGTTACCGGCTGAGGTTTCGTCAACATACAGAAAGTCAAATATATAGGTCAGGGTAAAATTAAGGCGGGCCATATAAACAAGGCAAAATAAAACTTGTCAGCTTGTTTCCGCCTAGCAGAACAACAGCAAAAGTATATACAAATATTACAAGTCCAATTTGCATTGTTTTCAGGGGCTGACAAATCAAGCTAGAAGGAGGCAAGGACAGAAAGCTATGGCTCGGGGGAGCGTCTACATCAGGCTTGGGGGCTGACAACTTCAGCCCCGGAACTGTCACTCCCCTCCGCCTCGGCCGTGCCGGCAGCTCCAGCTTCCCCTCCAGTAGGCACAGGATGGCGCCGATAGAAGATTGAAGTGTCCACCATATCGGCAACACGCGTGGCGTAGCCGGCAACGCTGTCCAGAACAGCGGCCGGCTTAACCTCGCTTCCGTCTTCATATGTCGATGGCATGCCTTCGGTGACGGCTTCTATCTCCGCCTCGGGGTAGTGCGCCATGAATAACCCAAGTGCAGTCTTGGCACCACCCCGCGCCGCCGACTTCAGCGAGCTCTTGTGCAGTTTGGTCGCCTGATCGAAGATAGCGGGCACGTCGCTGAACTCGGTCGGTTCCTGGCTGCCGGAGGAGATGAAGAACTTGGCGGCAAATCGCTTGGACGCTGCCAAAGCCTCGGTGATCAGTTCACCTAGACGCGCAAGGCGATCCAGGCGGGGGCTGACAACCTTGTCATCGCCTAAACCGGCGGGAACTGTATCAAAAATGAAGCCACCAGTTTGGTTCAGGCTAAGCAAAATGACAAAGTCAAATAAGGAGTGAGAAATTACCAAGGGCCGAGTTATGGAAAGCGGACAGCTCAATCATATGAGCCGCCAACGCGTCCTCAGCAATTTGGGCGCGAGAAGTCTGCTTGGAGATTTCCTCGGCAGCCGTCTTCTCCGCCTCCGCCAAATTCTTGCGCAGGCTTTCCAGCTCACCAGTGAGCTGGCTAGATTCCTGCGCAAATTTGAGCTGCTGAGCCTCCATCTCCTTGCGGTGATCCTCCTTCATCTCCAAGTTGGCGTCCGCCAAATCAGAAGCTTCATTCATAAGAGCTTGCATATCAGTGGGCGCCTTCAATATATCCTGGGCGTGGTCTAGCAGTTCTACAAATATGGATTCGCTAGCTAAATGATTGACGGCAACATAAGTCGAAAATATAGCTGAAGGCAAAGAGGATCAACCCTACCTTCATCTTTTTTGCGGGCCGCCTCCAACTCGGCAATCCGCAGGTCCTTAGCCTCGCACTCCTTCTTCAGGTCGCGGCAGCGCCGGTTTATCTCGACTCGGGAGGAGACAAGCTCAACGTTGGCGGACACAAGGCCCTGCAGGACAAAGCAAAGGCATAAAACATATTGTCGAGTAACCACTAAGCCGACAGTCAATTTTTTTTTAATTTTGACCTGCCATCTAAGTGCTCGGGGGAAAGACTATGTATATGCCGGAGTAGTAAAAACTTACAGACAGGTCGCCCTCCAAGTCGGCGAAGGCCTGGGAGGTGAAGTTGGCAAAAGCCAAGGCTGACTCCTTGGCCTCCTTAAAGGTGGACCAAGGATACCTGACTTTGCCGCCTCCCGCAGTCGGGGCTGTCCTCTGGGACCCGCCAGCAGTCGCCTCCAGCAACCCTTCCTTGGCGGCGCGCGATTGAGCGGCTTCATCGGCCGTAGCCTCAGCCAAAAGTAGGGGAGTCTTGGGTACGCGGTCAGCGGAGGAGGTCCTTGGCGGCGCGTCAGAAGCCGGAGCCGGGGGCTGACGACGAGCGTCGCCCATAAAGCCGCCGGCCCGGTGCTGAGGAGTTGGCGGCACGGTAGCCGGCGAGCTGCCTTGAGGCCGCTTACCCTTGGTAAGAAGCCTGGTCGTCAACCGGGAAGTTGCGACCCTCTCCCTGTCAATAAAACAGCAAGCACAGTCAATTGGGTGTCAGTATTGAAGAAGTTTGTCGTCTATTAAAGGCAGAATTACCTTCGGGGGATGTTAATCCCCGTGTTCTCGTCAAGGTTGGCGTGAGCCGGCTCGGTAGCCGATGCGATCCGTTTCTTCCTCTCGGCAATCACCGTAGAGGAAGCGGCGCCGAATGCCTTGCGCTTCTTCGTCTTCCCGGCTTCCGACTCATAGAAGTCGGGAGCCAGGTCATCCTCCCCCAAGTCGGAGAGCTGAAAAAGAAGACAAGTGTTAATGGAACTCAAGATTAGCCGGCAAAGTCAAAAAGGGGCAAGGAACAAGATATCTACCTCGAGGGGAGGGTTGTCGTGGGTGTGCATGGGCACGCCCTCCACCGCCTTCACCAGCCCCGCCTTGACGAGGCTGCGGAGCCGGAACGCCAGGTCGGCAACCGGCAACCTCTCTTCGCTTACACGGAGAGAGGCCGTGGCAGTAGGCGAATACTGACACATTTTATGCGGGCTGTACCGCAGGGGGAGGATCTGCCGGCCGAGCCAGCAGATGACGGTGTCGACCCCATCCAGCAGAGGGGGAGCCATCGTCCGTGTGAGGAATTCAATCCGCCTTTGAAAAAGGTGGAGTTCCTCCGTCAGCTTGGGCACCGCCTCGTCCTAGCATGGCCGGGGCATAGGCGGTGCGTTGACGAATTCCGGGATGCCAAATTGGCGGCCCGGAGCTGCCATGTCTTGGCAGTAAAAGAATGTGGAGGTCCAGCCCTTGACGGATTCAAGGTATGGTATCTTAGGATACCATTGGCGGCCCTGGAGGCAGTTGAAAGTGACACTGCCGCAGGTTGCCAGCCCGCCGTCCGGCACAGTCTGTCGCCGGCAACGGAAACATTATCTGAAGAAGTCTAGACTAGGCCTAATACCTAGGTAGCTTTCGAATAGAGCTCTGAAGCCGGCTAAGACTAAGATACTATTGGGTGCTATGTTGTGGGGCTGGAGCCCATAATGATCTAAAACCTCGCTAAAGAAGGCGGAAGGCGGCAGCGCCATTCCCCTAACTAAGTGGGAGGTGAGGATTACCCGCTCCCCGGCTCTCGGAGCCGGGATGACGTCTCCGAAGGCGGCCCTCCATTGGCAGTCTTCCCGAGTGGGGAGGTAGCCGACGGCCTCCAAGTCTTGGAGGGCGTCTTCGTCGACTATGGAGGGAAGCCAGTAGCGGGACCCGAGGTCTGCCGCTTCCTCTTCCTCGTCGACGGGAGCGCCTCTCGCCGTCGTCGCCACGGTGGACGATGGAGGAGCCGAGGAGACCGCCGCCGACGCGCGCGCGATAGGAATCCGAGGGGCGATGGTGGCGACATTGCCCGTCGCCGCCATCGCGGGACGAGATATCGCGCCGCCCATCGCAGCCGCGGGCGCGGTTTCGGTCGCCGGACCGCTGGACGCCATGGAAGGAAGGTCTTGGCCGGTGGACATCGCCACTCGCGGAGGTCGTCGGAGGAGATGTGCTTGCCGGAGTTCGCTCGGAAGCAAGAAACGGAGAAGTGGAAGGGCAGGAGGTTGAGGAGAGCAAAGGCAGGGCGGCGAAAATGAGCCGTTCGGTTCTCTATTTATAGGGCCAGGCGTTGCTCCCTGTGCAACAGCGCTTTTAGTCGGACACGTGTCCAGCATCCGCTGCAACGCATGATCGCACGATCTCCACGCCTCCTCTTTTCCCACGATTTGTAATCATGGCGAGATTCCCGCCTAGGCCATGTTCAAACTGTCGTGAGCCGGCTAAGTGGAATCCGCCAAGAAGAATGCTCGGCGAAATTGCAGAGTAGCCGTCTTTTCCCATGTTGGATAAAGGCGGCCGCGTGTCAATATCAAGACGCGCATGCCTCGTTGATTTTCAGAATGGTTCAAGTCCTGCAGCCGCCAAACATTGGCAGATGAAGAATCAAGAAGAAACCGGCGCCTGGAGAACTTCAACCTTTCTGGGGGCTAATGTTGGGGATATATCAACTAGGGGTGTAACCAACATGGATTAATCCGGCTAGTCCAGGGTGGCCCAAGGGAGGTAAGGCTGAAGCCTGTCGGGCGGCCCAGATAGCTGACGTACAAGGAAGTAGACGGACGGTCCAAGGAAGGCGGAAGGCTGAAGCCCATCAAGCCACCAAGCCCAAGACGGAAGGCGGCAACTAAGCCGTCTAGGTCTAGGACTCTGTTTACTTGCCGGACAAGTACTTGCCTTGTACCCTAAGGTCTGGCCGCCAATATAAGCCGGCCACCAGGGAGCCTTTAGGGTGGACGCTTCAATACGCATCGTACAAATTGTAACCTGTTCACGGCTATTGCCTCATAGTGAATTATAGCAACACGTAGGATCTCGCCATCGTTGTAGGATCCGAAGCTGGGTAAACTCGCCGTGCTCAATCCCGTCCTCGACGACACCAACCTTCTTCCCCACAATCCATACGTAGGCTAGAGGACCCCCGTCTCCTATCAATTATGCCGATACCACGACACTTTGCGGATCTTGATCTGGTGATAACCTGACCTCAAGTCCAACTTGGAGAAAACCTTAGCACCAGCGAGTTGATCAAAGAAGATAGTGATGCAAGGAAGGGGATACTTGTTCTTGATGGTTTTCTTGTTTAGAGGACGGTAGTAAACAACCAGTAGCTCAGTCGTGTCCCTCTTTTTGACAAACAGAGTAGGACAACACCAAGGAGAAGTACTAGGTTGGATGTGACCTTTACTTTCCAACTCTTCTGGTTGTCTCTTAAGTTCAGCCAGTTCTTTGGGGCCCATCTTGTAAGGACGTTTGGAGATAGGAGCATTGCCTGGTTCTAGTTCAGTAACGAACTCCACAGCTCTGTCAGGTGGCATACCTGGCAATTCTTCAGGAAAGACGTCAGAAAACTCTCGGACCACCGGAATAGCTTCTATGGAAGGAAGAGGATCAACATTGAGAGCGAAAAGCTGAGCTGAAGAGGTATGGTTTGGAGAATAGACTATCTGTCCAGAAGGATGAGAAAGAGTTACAGTCTTTGTGGAACAGTCTATCTTAGCCATATTGGCCTTCAACCCATCCATGCCCAGAATGACATCAATATCTGAATTGCCGAGAATTATTAGAGATGCCAAGAAGATGTGGCCTCCAATTTGGATTTCATTGTCGTGGCTTATCTTGGAAGAAGTCCTTTGCATGCCAGGAGAAGTAACCGAGATGTTTTTGGGTAGAGGATCGAGAATTAGCCCATGTAAATCCGCAAAGCTAACTGATACGAAAGAATGAGATGCTCCTGTATCGGACAACACCCTAGAAGAGATAGAGTTGACGGGTAATGTACCAAGAACAACTTCTGGAGCTTCTTCTGATTCCTCAGCCCTGATGTGGTTCACCCGCGCAGCACGTGCCGGAGGCCTGTTGTTGGGGACGAAAGGCCTAGTCGGGGCAGGTGCGCCGACCACCGCCTAAGTTGTAGCAGGGCGAGGTGGTAGTGGAGGATGACGGGTCTCCGGACAATTGTTGGAGTAGTGGCCCGATTTTCCGCACTTGTAGCAGGTCACGTTCGGGCGAGCGTCCGTTGGCCTTGGCGGTCCTCCTAAACCCCTCATAGAAAGAGCCGGGTTCGGTGGGCGAGGCGCGAGTCCTGGAGGTCCTGGCACGTAGGTAGCTCGTGCGAAGGCGCGGTTAGGCACCCAGATCCGGCGCTTCTGAGTAGGGGCGGCGGCGATTGAGTATGAAGAAGAGTTGCTCTCACGAGAGTGCTTGCGCGACTCCTCGAAGATCTTGCGCCCATGCTCCTCATTGAGCGCGATGTTGACGAGGTCCTCGAAGTTATCAGCCTTGACGAGGTTCAGCTTGTACTTGAGCGCGGGGTTGAAACCCTTGTGGAACTTGGCCATCTTCTTGGCCTCAGTGTTCACCTCATCTCCAGCGTAACGAGCAAGGCGATTGAACTCGCTGTTGTACTCCATCACGTCCATATTGCCTTGCGTCAGGTAAACTGCTCGCGCATCCTGTCCATGAGACCTTATGGGATGTGGTGGCGCAGGAAGGCTCTCTTGAAATACCCCCAAGTGGTGACCACCCCGGGAGCTCTCATTGCCTGGAAGTTCTCCCACCATGAAGCAGACTTGCCCCTAAGCAGGTAGGACACGTAAGGCACCTTGTCTTGCTCAGCCACGTGGGCGATAGCAAGGGTCCTTTCCATCTCGCAAAGCCAATCATCAGCTTCCAGCGGCTCAGTGGGGGAAGCAAATTTCCTTTGGCCCAGACTGAGGAAGTTCTTGACGGTCACACGTGCATTGCCTTCATTGCTTGCCCGTGGTTGTTCTGGTAGGCTTGGTGCTCAGCCATTTGAGTCAGAACTTGGGTCATCTGCCCAAGCAACACAATGATCGGTGGCGGCTCATTGCCTTCCGCATTGCGGTTGTTCCTCGTGTTCTTCATCCTGGAGACATTGGATATTAGAACAACAACAAGATAGTAAAGCCAGGGAAAAACTTGGAAAGTAGAATTCTTGCTCAGAAAACAGTAGCAAACTGTAGGATAACAAGGATAAGCTTCTCATAGAAAAGGATCACAACAAGACACTTAGTTAGCCATCAGTACAACCACCAAGGTTTCAGTACTACAAGGATAGCTACTAGTACAAAGTTAACCATCCGTACAACCAACACGGTTTCAGTACAAAAGGACATCTACTACAACAAAGGAAGAGATACATCACGAAGACTAGCTCGCATTTCCCTCGGAAGACGAAACTCTACACCCCTCTCCAGTGAGGCGATGGGTGTGACGGCGGTCAATGTACACGTGGTACTCCGGCACAACACGACGTATCTCGCAGAAGTAGGCATCTGGCGTCTGTCTCCCGTACAGCAGTGATCCAACGTGGTATGGAGAAGTAGTGTCTAGTGGACCACGCTCTGGAGTGTATCCGCCCACATCAGACAGGCGACTCAGTGGTGGAAGCTGGAACCTCGGGAAAGCGTCCGGTGTGACGTTCCCCCTGTCGTACTGACCGAGGTGAGAGAGTGCCCGCTGAAGCTGCTCACGGACTGCTGCTAGCTCCAAGCGTAGAGCTCCAGCAACTTAGTCTGAATACTGGCCAAACTGAGCGGTCATGTCAAGAGCATCAGTCTCGTACTGAGAGTCTGTGTAGGTGACGTATGGCATGTAGCAGAACGGAGGGTAGTTGAAGCAGTAGTAGTCCCTGCGCAGAACCACAACTGCATCATAAGCTGCCAAGTGTACTGTCATGTCCACACTGGAAGCTGCAGTCTCGTGCTTGTGCACAGTAACACCATCATCTCCCCTGATCCGAACGATAGCTCTGTAGGAGGTCTGTCCGAAATCTCTCGGGATCTCGAACACCTGGTACTCCGGAAGAGAGCGGAAACCGACATAGTCAATCATGCCTCTGAGAAGCTTCGGGTAACCGGTACTCCGCTCGCACTGGGTCATACGCACCACCTGATAGTGCGCCATCTACATAGCAGTTTGAAGTAGACGTTAGCCGCCGGAAACAAAAGGATTGATTACACAGAACAGATTGTACAATGACAAAGAGATGATTCAAGTGAAAGGTAGAACAACAACTGATTGATTCAAGATTGAAACCGAACATAGCCGAAGACGTTGATAACTGCCAAAACAAAAAAACAACCTTCAAACACCTGCAACTATGGTACTACGGAAAACCCAGAACATGTGATGTCCTAATTTTAAATTCGAGATGAGAAGGGAAAAACATCGTAATACTTCCTTACTAGAGGAACAGGGATGGTGGGTGGGGAAAGAAGTAAAAGAACAGAATTCCTACTCTCACGTTTAAGATTTTCCTGATAGCTACAAAATATTTTTCTAGACTCAAACAACGACCCGTAGAAGGGAACCTGAGGGCGTTTAGGCAATGATAACAACTGTCAGACCCTGAATTCAGGTTACACAAACAAAACGTATCGGTTGGGCCACACAACTAGGAGCATACTGGGGTTACCCAACCCAGGAATAAAAGCAGGCCTGGTTTGGAATGGATCATCGGCCGACAGCTCCTAGCGACCCCAACGTCACATACGTCTCAAGATTGTGCACGCAAGAACCCAAAAATCCTACCAACTCGTATACTTCAATCATACACACATGGTATACGAGTCGGTTTTTAACAGAGTGGAAATCACAGGATAAACCTAAGACACAAAGAAAGGAAATAAGTATCCAAAGCTCTCAATGAGCAAATATATCGAATGTCACCAAACAGAGTACACATGTCCCAACATTACATCATGCAGCGGAAAACAAGCCGGTCTGAGTATATACAAGAAGCAAAGGGCACAAGGCCGAAACAAAACGAGAAGGCCCATCCACGCGGTCCACCAGGAAGAAGCCCGGAGGAACACTAACTACTCGTCGTAGATCTCGTCGTAGATCTCCACGTAGTAGCCACCCACCTGGTCATACGGAGAATCCTCAACTGCAGAGAAAACCACAGCCCACGAACGGGTCAATACACCGGAGCGTATCGAACAAGCTTAAGCTAACAAGTTACAAAACTGAAAGGCTCCCAAAGTATGGGGGTTAGGTGGACTTAGCGGCAGCAGCACTACACGATACAACTTCCGTCTATTTAGAGAGGGATAAGAGAGCGCATAAGTAGACAGCTACAACTAACACCAATCATAACATATTCTCGGATTAAACCGCTCAACCAAGTATGGGGAAGCAATTCGAGAAAACTCACACGTTAACAATTTTAGTTACTATTTATTGTAAAAGTAATTCTATATTACGAGTCAAGTAAATAACAATGATTAGGTGTAAGTTGTCTAGATCTTGTTAGCCAGCATCATCACCAAGTCGTCCATAACTGTGGACACGGCTCATCGATAAGATTATACCCTGTAGGGGTGCACTACTATACCCATACTCGCATGATCAACACAGTCAAAAACATTAGGGCCTCTCAATACGACTCATTCCTTCACTACAGCAAGTCCAAGTGCCACCCATATGAGTTGTTACCCACGTCAGGAGTCCGGCCGAATCTCAATTGCAGACTCAATAGTTTGTGCCTGCGCGCCATGCGGCTCAAACCACAATAGGAACTGTCCGCTTCGCGCGCACCACCCCTATATGACCCCCCGTATAGAGTAACCTCTCATCGAACATCATCATCATGCACATGCATATGAGCAAAAGGAAAACCTGAACTACTTGCGGCACATGGACGATCTGAGGATCCGTTCAAAGTCGAGGGGGGCTCCATTGGGCCACCCACAAGTGGTTAGTGCGCTCAAAATTGGATCTGAGGATAAAATCTCAGTTCGTAGGTCGACACTTAGCAGAACAAAGAACCTCGCAAGGCCTTCCGCCAGTGCCTTATCATTTAATTATAATACGCAACATAAAACAACAATTGATTAAAGTAGAACAACCTATCATACTAAGCATATGAGATAAAAGACAGACGGACGACTCGCACAACCAACTCTTAGCATGCACTACGACTCGCAAAGGCTAACAGATAAACATGCAAGGGCTTATAGGTTGTGGGGATAAAGTTGTATAGGCTGCAGGATAAACATGTAATGGGATCGCAATTCAAGAAACGTATACTAGGGTAGCAGAGATCAACGACAAGTATGAAAACCAAACAATCGTGTAACATGTTAGCAGAAGCTTGCCTGGCAGCTCGTGGCCCGGCACAAAATCTGGAACCTCAGTATCGTAGGTACTCGCAGTAGGCACATCGTCGTCTACCTAGAGAAAAGCCAAACACAGACAATAGGAAACAATAATCAATAAAGGAAATGCGCAAACAATTGATGTTGCAATATGGTATGCGATGATTAGGTCACCTCTTAATTATGGTGCAAATTATTTATCTACACGTCAAATTAAATGTGTATTAGCATGGCAAGACATGGCATAGATGGTGTGAGCAAATTAAATGGAATTAGGGCATTATATATTTACCCCACACATTCCATATTTAATTATTTAGTTGCATTTGTTAATTTAAACTAAGAATTTAAAATAAATGATGCAAAATGACATAATAATGTTATATTATTGTTCATTGCATTTTTCTGATATTAAAACATATAAAGATTATTTTATTTGGAGTTATGGATTAAAAGTTATTGCATTTTTAATGTTAGGGGTGTTTCTGAAAAAGTCCAGGGACTTATCCGTGAGGGAAAAATGTCTGGAAGGACTTCTATGCAAAACCAGAGAACCATGGGCTTCGGTGTAAAAGCTACATCGCCTCTGGAGTTTTCTCACCGAAACAAAACCAACACATGAGAATACCAGGCGGGCCCAGGTGCCACGCGCACGTGCGGGTGCTGCGCTAGCCTCCCAAGTCACTGACCGGTTGGGCCAGGGTGTCAGTGAGCGGCGCAATTAAAATATGGAAATTAAATGTGTATTAGCATGGCAAGACATGGCATAGATGGTGTGAGCAAATTAAATGGAATTAGGGCATTATATATTTACCCCACACATTCCATATTTAATTATTTAGTTGCATTTGTTAATTTAAACTAAGAATTTAAAATAAATGATGCAAAATGACATAATAATGTTATATTATTGTTCATTGCATTTTTCTGATATTAAAACATATAAAGATTATTTTATTTGGAGTTATGGATTAAAAGTTATTGCATTTTTAATGTTAGGGGTGTTTCTGAAAAAGTCCAGGGACTTATCCGTGAGGGAAAAATGTCTGGAAGGACTTCTATGCAAAACCAGAGAACCATGGGCTTCGGTGTAAAAGCTACATCGCCTCTGGAGTTTTCTCACCGAAACAAAACCAACACATGAGAATACCAGGCGGGCCCAGGTGCCACGCGCACGTGCGGGTGCTGCGCTAGCCTCCCAAGTCACTGACCGGTTGGGCCAGGGTGTCAGTGAGCGGCGCAATTAAAATATGGGCTTTTCTCCACAGCGCGGGCTTGGGATTCGAACTCGGGTGCGTGGCGAGCGAGCGCACGGTGCTGCTAGCCATTAGCTTAGTTAAGTGTTAGTGACAGGGTTAGTTTCGTTTCAATTTTAACAGGGAAAGGGTGCGGTGTTGTCTGACAAAACTGAATTTTCGTCCGAAGCTTAGTTGCGGCGGAGTAGAAGCCGGCGGCAAGCACGATTGGGCGGCGCTCCGCTCGCGTGTGTGGGTGCACCCGGAAGAGGCGGTGCGTGCGTATAGTTGGGCGTGCTCGGGTGTGGAAAAGGGCATCCTTTTTCCTTCGCTTTCGTGTATGTCGTGCGCAGTGCGGCGCGGCCATGGCGGAGCTGCTACGGCGCCGACGGAATTGAGTCGCTAGGTGAAGGAATCAGCGGGGATAAGGAACGGGGACGCTGCAGCTCACCTCGGGGAGGCGTATGGCGAGCGGAGGGAGGTCGGGGTGGCCGAAGACGCTGCGTCGGTGACGGAGAAGACGAGGCCGAGCGACGGCTGGCGTCGTGTAAGGTGAGTGAACGGCGTTCCCGGGGTCTGTCTGCTGGCTGCCGTGGACGGAGTACTCGCCGGTGGAATCTGCTGGGGCACGGAGGAAGGAGAAGGTGCCCGGGATCAGCGAGGACCCGAGCTCGTTTCCTCGAAGAACATGGCGTCGGCGCGAGCGAGGAGTGCGTGCGGTGGCGGGGCAGAGGAGAGATTAGGGTTAGGGTTCGGCTGCGGCGCGCGATGCGGTTTAAGAGGAGAGGGAAAGGAGGTGGCGGCGAGCAGTGGGGCGCAGATACCAGCGAGGGAGCCATGGCGACGACGTGGAAAGGTGTCTTCGTCCCCTCTGTGCCGTACGGAGGAGGGAGACAGAGCAGGTGGGCTGGGCTGAGGTGGGTCAGAAGTTGGCCCATCTCGGCCAGGAGCTCTTCTCCTCCTTTTTTTGTTTTCTGCCTTTTCTTTTACTTTTGTTTTTATTATTTTCTGGTTTTGTATTTTAAAAATAAAACAGAAAAGAAACATGATAAATTTTTTTGAACAATTTTAATAGTTTCAAAATAATTAAATTAAATTACTGGTTTGATTATTTGTCAAGATTTTTAAACTTCATTTGAATTTATTTGAAGTTGCATTTGAATTTAAATATGGAATTTAAATTTGAAAGCAATCTATTTAATGAAATGCAAACACAAAAGGAAAGATGACAAGCTTTATTACACAACAAGCACACATTTTAGGAAAGTTACATTTGGGATGTTACACCGGCACCGGTGATACGTTTCCAACGTATCCATAATTTCTTATGTTTCATGTTATGTTATATCATATTATTACATGTTTAATGTGCATTTTATATAGTTTTATGCATTCTATGGGACTAACCTATTAACAAGATGCCACAGTGCCAGTTCCCTGTTTTCTGCTGTTTTTGGTTTCAGGAAAGTACTTAAAGAAGTATCCGCCAAATTGGAAATAAATCAACCAGGAAATATTTTTGGAACATTTGCGTCGTGAAGAACCGAAGACGAGACGAAGAAGTGCCGCGAGGGGCCCTCACCACCTGCTGGCGCGGGCCCCATCATGGCCGCGACAGGAGGTGAGGAGGCGCTCTCGGGCGGCCACCGACCTAGGACTTTCGCCCATAAATATTTATCTGACCTAAAAACGCTTCACCGTTAGACACTTTTTCCTCCATGGGTCCCGAACACCGCCGCCATCGCTGACAAGATTTGGTGGACAAAAGTCTCTGTTCCGGCAACCTGCCGGTACGGGGAATTGCCCCCAGAGCCATCTCCATCGACTCCACCACCATCTCCATCGCCGTTGCTGACTCCTATGATGAGGACTGAGTAGTTCTCCCCCGGGGCTGCGGGGATCTACGATGGCCATGTGGTTTATCTCTCTCTCTCTCTATCCCATGATGTGATCTTGCATGTGATTATGAGCTTTGTAATCTAGTTGAATATGTGATGCTACTCTTTATATATTATGCACTCTAGAGTTTACTTTAATATGAACTCCCGGGTTATTCACGTGTGTAATGGTGACAGTGTGTGCACCGTGTGTGATTCCCTTTATGACATTGTTGGTGTTGGTTTACTCCGACTTTGAGGGTGCTCTTGTAGCCCTACAGAATAAATGGTGTTTGTTTTCCAACCTGAGAGTGTTTGAGAGTAGTCTTTATTTATTTAACTTTGATGTCAATGTTGAGAATGTCCACAGGTGAAAGTAGGATCCCTAGGACTTGTTTCTAAGCATTGAAACACCGTTTCCAACAAGTTTTGCTACATGTTTGCTTGCTGCCATTTTTATTACAGATTGCAATTATTACTACTTATAATCATCCATATTACTTGTATTTCACTATCTCTTCGCATAGCTAGTGCACCTATACATCTGACAAGTGTATTGGGTGTGTTGGGGATACAAGAGACTTCTCGTATCTTAATTCACTAGTGGAAAAAGGACTTTACGTCTAAACTATTAGTCTCGGCCAGGTTTGCGGCCGGTACTACTATGGCATCAGTACCGGTCCGAACAACGAGAGGCAAGGGGGGCAGAAGTACCGGTTCGTAGTGAACCTTTTGTACCGGTTGGGGACACCAACCGGTACTAAAAGGCTTGGGGCAGCAGCTGCGGTAGGGCAAGGACCTTTAGTACCGGTTGGTACCAACCGGTACTGAATATTTAACTGTATTTAGAGAGCATCTCCCACCCCGAGCCACACTCCATTTTTTAGCTAGAGCACACACTCCATTGTTGCTCTCTTTCCTCTCCCAAGAGATCTAGTTCACCACATTTTTCTCCAACATTTGTCTAGATTGGTGGCATCTATCTACACAAGGGTTAGCACCTTCATCTACTCCTCCGACGTTTCAAGTTTAGCTCATTTGCTTGCTAGTTTAGCTCATTTGTTTTTTGTAGTGCTAGCAAGGTGTTTGATGAAATGCTTAACTTAGGCATTTCATTTGTTTATATGCATTTTGCGCTCTAGTTAAAATATGATTTGTGGTTTTTTCTAGTGTTGTTCCGTCCCCATTCTTACCGCGTCGATCTTCCACGTCGTCCTGTCAATGACACCACCTTGGTGAGCCTCTTGTTTTTTATTTTGTTTTAATAAATCTTAGTTATTGAATTATTACTTGTATAATTTTCTTATTTGAGTTTTTTCTGTTATATATAGTGTCTTGTTTTGACATTTTTCCACACCGGCTCTCGCCCGCTCTATTATTCAAATGTGGAGGTAGTTGAGCCGGAAATTCCAACCGACCCTATTGTCGAGTTTTTTTGTAAAAGAAAACAATGATTTGAAAAAAAAATTGAAAATAAATGAAGATCTTCGTCTCGAAGAGAAGATGAAATGGGAGTTTAAGATCGTCGACGTCGTCGATGATAACAAGATCAAGATGGAGGCAATGCTCTTCGTTCACGAGATCAAGATGAACGCAATGCGCTTGAATCTTAAAAAGTTTAGAAAATATGTCATTAGTCAAGAGGCTTGGTATAATTATGATGTTGATTCAATAGTTACCTTAGTTGCGATTTTGATCGCATTTGTTGTTGGATTTAAATTCTTTAACTAGTTCTATGTTGTTGGATTTTATAGCAATTGCATTTATTCAAAATTAATATTTCTATTAATAGATATGTCAAAAAAAGTCAAACTACTCAATTTAAACATGCAACTTTTAAATTATGAAAATAATTCTCAAAAATATTTATATCAGAGGCATCACACTACAAATATTATAAAATTTATAAAACAATTTTATTGGCAATTTTTTGAATTATAGATTTAAAGTTATTACAAAAATACTCAAATCCACCATTTGAAATTTGAATATTTTAAACTTTGTCAAATTTGAATTTTGGCAGATCTAAAATATTCTACATGTCCAAAAATATAAAGTTTGTTAAATTTGGATAAGTGAGTAAAAAGTTATAACAATTCTAAGTTACAGGGTCTTTTCTGTAAAACTGCCAAATAAAAATTATTACGAAAATAATTGCTGACGCGGACGCTGACGAGGCACGACGTGGCGCTGACTAAGCACGCTAAGTCAGCGCTGACGTGGATAAGTTGATAGATCTGGGCCGTCAGATCTGGATCTGGCGGTCCTGATCAACTCGTACCCCTTCGCGTTAAGTTCTAATCGTGGCCGTTAAACTTAGATCGGACGGTCCAGGAGAGTTGACCAAAAACCGGCGGCGGGACTCACCGGAGATGGAGGCGACGGCGGCGGTGCTCTCGGAGAAGGACGGCGCCGGCGTTGCGGTGTCTCCCCGGCCTCGAGGAGACCATGGAGAGGTGCGGCGCGGCGTGCTGGAGGCGATGGGGGTGACGCCGAGCCCGCGCGCGTCTGGGGATGGCCGGGGCATGCGGCCGGAGGTGCTCGGACGGCGGCAAGATTCGGAGGTGCTTTCCCCTCACGATTTGGTCGCGATAAAACTCGTCAAGGACGCGGGTGAGGTGCGCGATGGGGTGGGAGTAGAATGAGTGGGGTCTCGGGGATGGAGGTGGCTTCCTCTAGCCGGAATAGGAGAAACTCGCGGCGGCGACGTTGCGGCTCCGGCGAGCAAATTCGCGAGCCTGGGGGCATTTGGTAGAGGGCTTTCCGGGGGAAAAGATGGAGGAGGTCGAGGTCTACTAGTAGCAACAAACGACGGTCAAATTGGTGGAGTAAATCGCCCGAATCTATGCGAGTAAAAACGACGGTTTCGGCGAGCTCGGGGGCGTGGTTTCCGGCTGAACGTTGAAGACGACGATGACGTCAGCAGTGACGTCATCAATTTTTCTTTTTCTCTTTTTCTTTTTAATTCATATCTTTTGATTTAATACTCCAAATGAAGTCAAACAAATTTCTAAAATTTGTAAAATTCATATCTATGCTTTAAACCATTTGTGGGCATCTTTTGAAACTTTTTGAAAATTAATTATTTTGAAATATTTATAAAATACAATTTTACCTATTTTAGTTTAACTTTGAAATTAGGGATTTAATAAATTATTTGGAGTTAAATAAAATTTATGAAATCATTCACCTTTATTTTGGCATAAAAGTAGAATAATAGAATATAAATATTTTTAGAGTAATATGAAATATAATCGATTTTTAATTTAAACCTTTTGTGATTTAATAAGATGATGAATGATGATATGCCTGTTTGCATGATGTAGTGCTTAAATTTTCTTTTCCAAAGCAAAATTTCAAAAGTTTTAAATTTTTGTGATTTTTAAACATTCCAAAATATAGGGATGTTAGAGACTAGCACCCTTAAAAGGAATCTCGTCCTCCAGATTCGAGAAGGCTAGAAAAGGTTCAGTCTGGGTATCAGGTTGGGCTACCACCCTTAAAAGTAATCTTTGTGGGTATTGAAAACTTCAATATGAAGACTTGATTCAGAATGTACCGTTTACTTCTTCCACAATGATGTGGTTCACATATCCTTTATCGAAAGGATTTGACTTAGCAGCTTCTTCGGCCTTCTTCTTTGCTGGGAACTCATTGGCGTAATGACCCTTGTTCTTGCATTTGTAACAGAGCACCTGACTGATATCTTTGTGTTCAGGATTTGGACGGTGGTGTCCATTGTTATGGTTATGGCCGGCAATTCCATTTCCTGTATGATCTCCATTGTTTCCCTTGGATCTACCATGGTGATCATGATGGTGGTGACTTCCTCCATTATGGTGATTCCCATGTTTGTGGCCACTGTTCACATCATGAACTAGGTGCTTCTTGAATGAGGGTTTAAAGGAGTGCTTGTCCATCTTCCTCTTCCTATTTTCACCTTTCTTTATGCTATTTGCAAGGGTGATTGCTTGATCAAGAAGTATCTGATAGTTTGGTGCATAAGCAACAGTCAGAGGTATCTTCAGCTCATCACTAAGTCCGTTGAGAAATTTTGACTTCCTCTTTGCATCTGTGTCAATGTCCTCAGGCGCATATCGAGACAAGGAATGGAAGTCATCCATATACTCCTTAAGACTTCTGTTTCCCTGACGTAGATTGCGAAACTCTTCCGTTTAAGATCCATAATTCCCGTGGAGAAATGAGCATTACGAAATCCTTCCTTGAATTCCTCCCAGGTCAAGGTGTCCAATGGGTGAGTAATCTGATAAGTTTCCCACCATTGGGCAACAGGTCCTTCAAGTAGGTGTGCGGTGAACCTGACCTTCTCAGTATCATCACATTCAGTTGTCACCAGATCCTTTTGTACAGAGCGTAGCCAGTCATCAGCCACCATTGGCTCTGTTGCATTCGAGAACTTGTTTGGCCTAAGCCTCAGAAATCTGGTAAGCCTGTCCACTTGGGGAGGTGGTGGTGGTGGAGGATTGTTGTTGTTGTTGTTGTTATTGTTGTTGTTGCTTGCTGCAATAAACTGAGTCATCATAGTCATCAGCTAAGCTTGAGCGGCCATCAGTTGTTGCATGAAATCATTGTTGTTGTTGTTCTCAGGAGCACGGCGGGGAGGCATCTGTTGGTTTTAGCATAGATGAGTAAAAGATAGACAGATCTAGGAGAAATATTCCTACCCATACAAGCAATTGACACAATCAACCACAATCATTAAGTTTCCAAACATGTTTTGAGAAAACCGAACTAATCGTTCTGTAACCAAGCACCTGCGGTTATGGAGAACACATACGATGATACTGCCATACCACAATTTGATAGGTCAATACATCATTAGTATCTCGTTACTCTAATAGATAGGTGGTCTAGTCTATCTTTTTCTTGAGTGCTTCAAGTTCTTGTTCAACTTTCTTGGATATCTTAGAAGTATTGGCCGAATCCTGGTTCTTCAGTGGTCTTCCATGCATGTAGAACTTCATGTTGGATTGAAACTTTTCCATATGAAGAAGTAGAATCACACTTAGACTATTAAAACATGGTCATCTAGAAAAAGATAAGATGTTTTCAGAAGGTTGATAGTAGATGAGAGTATGAGAAAGACAAAATAAAAAGTTTGGTTTTTTAGAAAACTGAATAAAATAGATTTTCAATCCTATGGTCCAAACCTATTTCTATCCAAACCTATGGTTTCGAACCTACAGGCAACGCAGTGCTCTGATACCATCTGTAGCGTACCTGCACTTAAAAATATGGCAGGTACCTGTGTATAGTGCAAACCCCTGGATCGATTCATTTGCACACATAGTTTACGATGAATATCACAACATTGTATCAATATTACACGAATAATCCAGACTTGGTAAAATAAATAGTTTGATACATCTTTGCATAGCTTAAAGCTAGCTCAAAACAATAAAGCAGCGGAAATAAATCTTCAATGAGCCTCCATCTTCATGATACGCCACAGGCGAAAACATGTTGGTGCAGACTCAAAACCCAAAACGTAATCCTTACTCTTCGTCAGATATTTCTGCAACAAATAATAATTTGCAACAAAGTGGGTCAGATTCCATTAAAAATGGAGTCTGTCAAGTGACACTATGGTGGACACTTAATGGAATAACTCTATAACCTGGATGTATATTTGGCTGGTGGAGTTCAAGGCTATTTTGCATAAAGCCAGTTTTATCTAACTCTTTGTAAAACAAACTTATTAACATCATAATTGGCAACACTGGCAAGTTCCAGTGAACCAAAAGATATCAAGTCCTTAGGTGTACCCTCAGGTGAAAACCCCCACATTCAATGGTCCTAAGTATAGTAGAAACTATCTTAGGTGAAAACCCCCATCAACATGGTCCTGAGTAGTCCACTGTTGTTTATCAAAATTTTATTAAGAAATTAGAATGTTGGGATTCCTCCATGTTCTTTGATCAGCTGTAGTCTTTACTTGAAATACTTCTCCTTGAGTTCTTCACAATCTTCTCCATTTATTCCTCACATCCATTTGTTCCTGGGTGGCCTTCCACAAGTGTACTCTCAGGTGAGAACCCCCACGTTCATGATCCTTAGCATAGTAGAAACTATCTTAGGTGAAAACCCTCATGGACATGGTCATGAGTAGTCACTCAACATAAACCAAACAACCAATCCACCCAGATGATTCATTAACTTAGTGATGTGCACTCCCAGGTAAAAAAACCCCACATACTATGATCCTAAGTATAGTAAAGACTATCTCAGGTGAAAACCCTCATAGACATGGTCCTGAGTAGCCACTTAAGATTTTGTAAAACCTTTCTTCAATTGCATAGCATCAAAATTCTACTAAATCATTTCATAGGTACCTAGACACAATGGAATAGGGAATTCTAAAGTCTTGCATAGCAAATCTACTAAGTCCTACACATGCATAGGAAAATAACTAATTCATGCATAGAAAATACTTAGGAATTTTATGGGGGTGTGCCACTTGCCTTGGCAACAAGAAGAATAGCAACAGCAGCTGCAACAGTTGTCAATTCCCTCCGAAATTGCTAACACATCAAACAAAACACACATAAACATACAAACCAAAATAACAATACAAAAATATGCTATGTATGATGTGCAAAATACTTAGAGAAAATACTAAGTCTATTCTTTAAGGTGATCGACAATTATCAACAACTCTTTGTAAATTGGATATTCACTATAGTGAGAGAGACAGACACCCGGCCAGCCACTTAAGTTGTGGAACAGGTCTCATGTACATGGACATGTAAGGTTAGTTTCCAGGCCGCTTCATCTCACTATGCCGCTAGGATCCAACAAACTTCAAGATGGTAATAATATGATCAAAAATTGTTTTAAGTCAAGATTAGGAAAGATAGAAGAAAATGATGTAGGTTATCTTCCAGGCTTCATCTTCAGACTTGTAGTATTCTCCTTAGTGATGTCTTGATCACCATGTCTTAGAGAGCAGAAAAGAAAGAAAGAAAGATTTAGAGAATAGAGGGGGTTGGTCTTCTTGGACTCCTCTTGATTTTTCTTCTAAGTGCTTCTACTTCTTGGAAATTCTTCTGGAGTCTTGTTTTGGCTAAGTCCTTCATTGGTCTTCTAGCTCCATGTTGAAAATCCTAAGTGTCTAAGTGCATAGCACTTAACCAAAAATGCTAAGTTGAAAATATTCCTAACTTAGAGAAAATAATGGAGGAGTTTTCCTATGAGGAGAATAACTAAATATTCAAATATGTTATGCATGCAATTCTCTTTTTAATCAAAATAAACATCATACAAAATTTGTGATATTTATAAAGTATGCATTAGGCTATAAATGCAATTTAATTATTTCCTAATTTTGGAAAATATAATAAAAGGAATTACATGTAAGATTAAAGTTTTATGTGATGAAACTTTTATAATAAAATATTATAAATGGTGTTAATAGACAGAGGGCATTTAATTAAAATTTATAGCAATTGCATTTATTCAAAATTAATATTTCTATTAATAGTTATGTCAAAAATAGTCAAACTACTCAATTTAAACATACAACTTTTAAATCATTAAAATAATGCTCAAAAATATTTTATCAGAGGCATCACACTAAAAATATTCTAAAGTTTCTAAAACAATTTTATTTGCAATTTTTGGAATTATAGATTTAAAGTTATTACAAAAATACTCAAACCTACCATTTGAAATTTGAATATTTTAAACTTAGTCAAATTTTAATTTTGGCAGATCTAAAATATTCTACATGTCGAGGGCTTTCCAAAAATATAAAGTTTGTTAAATTTGGATAAGTGAGTAAAAAGTTATAACAATTTTAAGTTACAGGGTCTTTTCTGTAAAACTCCCAAATAAAATTAATTACGAAAATAATTGCTGACGCGGACGCTGACGAGGCACGACGTGGCGCGGACTAAGCACGTAGAGTCAGCACTGACGTGGATAAGTGGATAGATCTGGGCCGTCAGATCTGGATCTTGCGGTCCTGATCAACTCGTACCCCTTCGCGTTAAGTTCTAATCGTGGCCGTTAAACTTAGATCGGACGGTCCAGGAGAGTTCACCAAAAACTGGCGGCGGGACTCACCGGAGATGGAGGCGACGGCGGCGGTGCTCTCGGACGAGGACGGCGCCGGCGTTGCGGTGTCTCCCCGACCTCGAGGAGACCACGGAGAGGTGCGGTGCGGCGTGCTGGAGGCGATGGGGGTGACGCCGAGCCCGCGCGCGTCTGGGGATGGCCGGGGCGTGCGGCCGGAGGTGCTCGGACGACGGCGAGCTTCGGAGTTGCTTTCCCCTCACGATTTGGTCGCGATAAAACTCGTCAAGGACGCGGGTGAGGTGCGCGATGGGGTGGGGAGTAGAATGAGTGGGGTCTCGGGGATGGAGGTGGCTTCCTCTAGGCGGAATAGGAGAAACTCGCGGCGGCGACGTTGCGGCTCCGGCGAGCAAATTCGCGAGCCTGGGGGCATTTGGCAGAGGGCTTTACGGGGGGAAAAGATGGAGGAGGTCGAGGTATACTAATAGCAACAAACGACGCTCAAATTGGTGGAGTAAATTGCCTGAATTGATGCGAGTAAAAACGACGGTTTCGGCGAGCTCGGGGGCGTGGTTTCCGGCTGAACGTTGAAGACGATGATGACGTCAGCAGTGAGGTCATCAATTTTTCTTTTTCTGTTTTTCTTTTTAATTCATATCTTTTGATTTAATACTCCCAATGAAGTCAAAAAAATTTCTAAAAATTTGTAAAATTCATATCTATGCTTTAAACCATTTGTGGGCATGTTTTGAAACTTTTTGAGAATTAATTATTTTGAAATATTCATAAAATACAATTTTACCTATTTTAGTTTAACTTTGAAATTAGGGATTTAATAAATTATTTGGAGTTAAATAAAATTTATGAAATTACCCACATTCAAATATGTTTGAATTTAGATTATTTAAACTTATTTTACTGAAATCATTCACCTTTATTTTGGCATAAAAGTAGAATAATAGAATTTAAATATTTTTAGAGTAATATGAAATATAATGGATTTTTAATTTAAACCTTTTGTGGTTTAATAAGATGATGAATGATGATATGCCTGTTTGCATGGATGCAGTGCTTAAATTTTCTTTTCCAAAGCAAAATTTCAAAAGTTTTAAATTTTTGTGATTTTTAAACATTCCAAAATACAGGGATGTTACAATATTGGTGTTATAGTTTAAATCCTAGGATAGATTTTGTTATGTTTTCTTTTGAGAATTATCCTGAATAATGAGTTTTGACCAAAGAGACTAATGACATATTTATTAATGCAATTAAGTTGTGTTAAAACCTTTAAATACCACTTTATGGATCTTTAGTTTAAATTGTGTTTAAAACCTTTTAATGTTTTAATTACAATTAATGGGCTATTATATAACTCTTGGAAATTTCTTGACAAATATGTTAAATACAGCGTATTCTCTAACCAAACATTTGTGTAAACGTTGTGATTTAAAATAGCATCTCATGCATATCGTATTTTATTATTTTGGCGTGTGTTGAATTGTGGCATGTTTCATGTGTTAGAAATTTCGGAGAGAAACGACGACTTTTGCAACTGGTACTCCTGCTCTTCTTGCTGCCTAGGCAAGTGGCACACTTCATAAACTCCTAAGTATTTTTTATATGCATGAGTAGTTTATTTTCTTAAGCATGGGATGGACTTTGTAATACTGCTATGCAAAACATGTTTAGTATGTGGGGGTTTTCATCTGAGAGTACACATCACTAAGTTGATGAATCACCTGGGTGGAATGGTTGTTTGGTTTATGTTGAGTGGCTACTCAGGACCATGTCCATGAGGGTTTTAGCTAAGATAGTTTCCACTATACTTAGGATCATGTACGTGGGGGTTTTCACCTGAGAGCACACTTGAGGATGGCCACACGGGAACAAAAGGAATGGAAAGAAGTGAAGAACTCGAAGAGAAGAACTCCAAGTGAAGACTTCAGCTGATCAAGGACGCCAACGGAGGATTCCCAACATTCTAATTTCTTAAATAAAAATTTGATAGGTGAACAATAGTGAACTACTCAGGACCATGTTCATGGGGGTTTTCACCTAAGATAGTCTCTACTATTCTTAGCACCATGTTATGTGGGGGTTTTTACCTGAGGGTACACTTAGATGGGTGAGCTGCTCAGGACCAGGTCTATGGGGGTTTTCAATTAAGATAGTTTTCACTATACTTACGACCATAGTATGTGGGGGTTGTTACCTGAGGGTGCACCTTGGGACGGGCCATCTTTTGGTTCACTGGAACTTACCAGTGTTGCCAATTATGATGTTGAAACTGTTTTTTAAAGTGATAGGATAAAACTGGCTTTATGCAAAATAGCCTTGGAACTCCACCAACAAAATATGCATATAGGTTATTAGAGTTTTTCCTCTAAGTGTCCACTATAGTGTCACTTGGCAGTTCCATTTTCCAAATGGTTCTGACCCACGTCGTTGCAATATTTTTCTTATTGCAGACTGTTCAGAAGACGAGTGAAGTTTCGTTTAAGGGTTTCGAGTCTGCAACCAACATGTTTTCGCTTGTGGCAACATGAAGATGATGGAGACTCACTGCTATGTATTTCCGCTGTTTACTTCTTTCAATGCTAGCTTTATGCTATGCAAGTTGTATCGAATATTTACTAAGTCTGGATCATCGATGTAAAAAAAATTGATACTTTGTTGTGATATTACATCGTACACTGTGTGTGCAAATGAATAGATCCAGGGATTTGCACTATACATAGGTACCTTGCCATATTTTAAGTGCAGGTACGCTACAGTAATCTCTTATAAGTGAATGTTCCAGATGGACATGTGAATGTAGTCTTGTATTGATCGTCTGGATGGATGGGTATTTGAAGAAATTCTGAATATCCATCAAGGTAGCAATAATAGAATTTGTGTCCAACCAGCCTTTCTAACATCTGATCTATAAATGGCAAAGGAAAGTGATCTTTCCTAGTTGCCTTGTTCAGTTTTCTGAAGTCATTGACCACTCTCCACCCAGTGACAGGTCTAGTGGTCATCAATCTTCCTTCCTCATTTTTTACCACTATGCAGCCTCCTTTCTTAGGCAAAATGTGTATAGGACTTACCCATTCATTGTCAGAGATGGGGTAAATCATTTCTGCCTTAAGCAGTTTCATAATTTCCTTTTAACCACTTCTTGCATTGCAGGGTTCAGTCTTCTCTGTCCTTTTCTTGTTGGTTTACTACCATCTTCTAAGTGTATCCTATGAGAGCAAACCTTTTCATTTATTCCTTAGATATCTTCAATGGAATATCCAATCACATTCTTGTACAACCTGAGTGCTGTCAACAAGCTCTCTTCCTTCTTACTATCCAGGGCTGAACAGACTATAACTGGATGTATCCTTTCCTTCTCCAAGAACATGTACTTAAAATGAGATGGTAGCTCTTTCAACTCCACTATTGAATTGTGGGCTGATTTTGAAGGGGATCATAGGCAGAAAACAAAACATTTCCTATCGGCGATATCCTTAAACTAGCCAAGATCTATTCTATGCAGATATAGAAGTACGGCGGAGATCGGAATACATACCCTCATAGACCGAATAGCGGGGATTACGCTCCCGCACAAGCGTTGACGACGAAGACGACATAGCCGACCTCTAGGTTGTGAAGAACTCGGCGCGACGAAGATGACCTCGAGGTCGGGTGGAGGAAGCCGACCTCCCAGCACCACTAGCGTGGCACCAAAGCTCCAGTCCAGGACGAGCAGCGGAAGAGTTGGACCGGAACACCAGCAGCGCGGCAGCGGGATATGGTGGAGAGATCCCCTCATACTCCTCGGTGCAACTCCGACAAAGGGAATCAAAAAATCGAGGAGAAATAAGATAATTAATTGGTTGAATTAAAAGGCCAAGGGTGCCCCTTCTTATATAGGCTCCCGGGGGGAGCCAACCTTGCCAGCCTAGGCCCACCTAGGCCGGCCTTCCCCCAATCTGAAGCCCCTCCTGGGCCTTCTTTCCACCAGAAGGCCCATTTAGGGAAATCAGCCTTTAAAGATTTGAAAATAAATATATAAAATCATTAATTACGCTAATTAATATCAAACATATTATATATAATTTATTCTAGTTCCGAAAACTATTTCGTCGCTATCCGATCTCCATCGGACCATTCCCGGGACGTTCCCGATGATCTCTTTCCTTTCCGGTTGTCTTGTCGAAACCCCTCAAGTGTGTTACTCTAGCGGTTCGATATAATAACAGACATGATCGAGACTCCTCTCCGATGAATAATTAACTCGTAGGCCTGGACCCCATGAATTAACCCCTGTGATATAACGAATGACTTTCATCTATCAAACCTGGACGTCGAGTCTTAAACCTTGTGTCATAGCGATACTTAGCGTGTCCTAGCATCATTTATAGATATCTCCATACCTAGCATGATCTCGTTACCGACAACACTATCTTCTACTCGTCTATGATATTATGTCAGCTGGTGACCTAGTCACATGTTTGCCAACTCATTTGACATAATCACACCGAGTGGGCCCTAGAGTATCTATCCGACTATACGGACTAACAAATCCCGCTATTGACCCCTCATCCCAACTACCCCCCTTTGATACCCAAAAGTGTTACCTATCATTGTCACACTATATAAGATATGACGTTTGGTGCGATCAAAGTATCTTCCAGGGATAACAATAAGAGTTGATCGCACAGTCTTAAGGCGTACTACGTCCTATAAATATGGGTATGTCCATCACATCGTTCAACCAACGAGATGACTTCCATTGCCGACCAGCGCCATGCCCTATGATCGGAACACCTCGATCATCAATCGCGCAACAAAACTAGTCTTAGTAGAGGCTACTATGGACCTGGTTGTTTATCTACCACACGTGTATTAATGTTTCCGCTTAATACAGTTATAGCATGGTATAAAACATACAATGAACAATTAGGATATGATTAATAAACTATCTTTATTAAGTGCCTCTAGGGCATATTCCCTTAAGTTTTATGATTCTCACTTTCTATAGCATCTGCATCTTTATCACTCAGGGATATTCCACATAGCTCCTAGTGATTTAGACTATCTGCTGTCACAAAAACTTGTGCTTTAACTTCTTCTGATGGTGTTTCATGTTGTGTTTCCAGCATACTTTGGTCTATCACATGAATGGACTGGCATTGTTCAAGTATATTTGGCAAGTGAGAAGCATGGTTCATGCTGAACTCAGCCTGTTCAGAGCCAAATTGCAACTTCAAGGTTCCACCTTTTACATCAATTATTGCTCCAGCTGTTGCCAAGAATGGTCTTCCTAGAATCATGGATCCAGAGTTGTCTTCCATTTCCAACACCACAAAATCGACTGGATAAGCAAAATTTTCAACTTCTACTGGGACATCTTCTAGAATACCAGTTGGTTTCCTTAGTGTTCTGCCCGCTAACTGCAGAGTCATTGATGTAGGCTTTAGTACTCCTAGCTGCAATATTAAACTAACAACTAGAGTTAAGACACTGACTGATGAACCTAAATCACATAATGTTGTGAATGTTCTCTTGCCTACAACACAAGGGATGCTAAAACTTCCTGGGTCACCAAGTTTCTTGGGCATATAATTCAGTATGACAGCACTACAGTCCTCTGTCAGAGCAACAATTTCAGAATCTTCCAAACTTCTCTTCTTTGTGATCAGGCCTTTAATTTTTTTTGCATACAAGGGTATGTGCAACTTTGCATCCAGGATAGGTATTGTGATTTGGACTTCCTTCATAGTCTCTAGGAACTTAGCATATTTATTTTCATCCTTTGTTTTCTCTAATCTTTCAGGAAATTGGATTTTCTGAATACTGGGCTTCACTGTTGCAGGTTTTGCTACAGTGTTGTCAGATTCGGTAGCATGATGTTCTGTCTTTTCTGGCTCTGTTGTCTTCTCCTCTGATATAGCCTCTTGCCTGACAGTTTGCTGAGCAGGGGCCCTTCTTTGTGGTGTTACATATGTGGTAGATGGAGGTGTTCCCAACACTGATTCAGTGTTTAGGTTGTAACTACATCTATACTTGCAGTGATGGAAATGGCTCCACATTGCTTTGGGTTCTTCTCTGCCAGAGCTGGCAATTTTTTCTGCTGGGTTTCCCTGGGTGTTAGAGATACCAGCTGTGAGTTGTTGCATTGTTCTATAAAAGAGCTCAGATTGCATCTTCATGGTTTCCTGCATACCACTAAACATCTCTTTCTGTAGCCTCATCATCTCATTAATTTTAGACTTGTTATTACTAGAGAAAGCATTCTGCTAATTTGCTTGACTTTGTTGTGACTGGTGTTGTTGTGTGTGTTGATATTGCATGTTTCCTTGAGGTCTGAGATTTTGCTTAGCTTTCTGAGCATACTGTGGTTGATTTTCTTGTTGATAATTATGTTGATTTGTTTGAGGGTAATTCAATTGAGTTGCATTCTTATAAGACAAGTTGGGATGATTCCTCCAGGCAGGGTTGTAGCTCTGAGAAAAAGGACCTTGATTCTGAGTATAATTCACTTCTACCAGTTGATTATCAGTGACTACAAACAGGGTACAATCTTGAGGTAGAGGCCCTTCATTGCCACAAAAAGGATAAGTGACATAAACTTGATTTACTGGCACTATGGCTTTACCATTCTTCTCTTGCATCAACTGAGTTATCTGATTGGTTAAGCTATCAAGATTTGCTTCCAAGGCACTTTGTCCACTTGGATGAACTGTCCTCTCATTGGTCCAAGAGAAATTATGAGAATGAGCTCTCTTAAGCTGTCAAGCTTGGGCACCACAATGCGTCCTTCAAAGAGCAAGGTAGCCTTGTCATCGAGAGAGAAACTTTTGTACTTATCCTTGCCGATGTTGGCTTTGATATTTTTGACAACAGAATCGCGCAACTGTGCGGCATAGATCTTATCCTCAAGTGTAGGAGTGGCAACCAAGTTTGCAAGATAACCAGAAGGAACCACTTGAAGATTGAGCTTCTTGAATTCTTCGTGAAGAGGAGGTTGGATGTACTCAACCATGAGGTTGTTGCAATAGGACTTGCGACTAAGAGCATCAGCCATCACATTAGCTTTGCCTGGAGTGTAAGAGATGGTGAGATCGTAATCTGAGAGCTTCTCAAGCCACCTTGTTTGCCTGAGGTTCAAATCTGGTTGAGTGAAGAGATATTTGAGACTCTTATGGTCGGTGAAGATCTCAGAGCTCTGCCCCAGCAAATAAGGTCTCCAAGCCTTGAGGGCATACATGATTGCTGCAAGTTCAATATCATGTGTAGGATAGATGAGCTCATGACGCTGCAACTGACGAGATGCATGAGCCACAACTTTGCGTTCCTGCGTTAGGACTGCGCCTAGTCCTTGAAGAGATGCATCGCAGCATATTTGGAAAGGTTTGGAAGTGTCCGGGCCAACTAAAATAGGAGTAGAAGTGAGTTTAGCTTTCAAGAGATTGAAGCTCTCATCACACTTTGGAGTCCAAAGAAACTTTCTATCATTCCTAGTAAGATCGGTGAGAGGCTTAGCGATTTTGGAGAAGTTCTCAACAAATCGACGGCAATAGCTAGCCATGCCAAGGAAGCTCTTTACTTGTTTCACCGTTGTAGGAGGCAACCATTCAACAATGGCCTTCACTTTTTCTGGATCAACAGAAATGCCTTCAGAAGAGATGATGTGACCAAGGTAGGTAATTTAGGATGCCAGAATTCACACTTGGAGAACTTGGCGTAGAGACGATGTTCTCGGAGTTTCAACAAGATAAGACGTAGATGTTCTCCGTGTTCTTCCTCGGATTTGGAATAGATAAGAATGTCATCGAGTAGACTACCACGAACTTATCGAGGTATTCCATGAAAACGAAGTTCATGAGACGTAAGAAAGTCGCCGGAGCATTTGTGAGACCGAACGACATGACAGTGTACTCATATAGACCATAACGAGTGGTGAAAGCTGTCTTTGGAATGTCTTCTTTGCGGATCTTGATCTGGTGATAACCTGACCTCAAGTCCAACTTGGAGAAAACCTTAGCTCCAGCGAGTTGATCAAACAAGATAGTGATGCAAGGAAGGGGATACTTGTTCTTGATGGTTTTCTTGTTCAGAGGACGGTAGTAAACAACCAGTAGCTCAGTTTTGTCCCTCTTTTTGGCAAACAGAGTAGGACAACACCAAGGAGAAGTACTAGGTTGGATGTGACCTTTACTTTCCAACTCTTCTGGCTGTCTCTTAAGTTCAGCCAGTTCTTTGGGGCCCATCTTGTAAGGACGTTTGGAGATAGGAGCATTGCCTGGTTCTAGTTCAATAACGAACTCCACAGCTCTGTCAGGTGGCATACCTGGCAATTCTTCAGGAAAGACGTCAGAAAACTCTCGGACTACCGGAATAGCTTCTATGGAAGGAAGAGGATCAACATTGAGAGCAAAAAGCTGAGCTGAAGAGGTATGGTTTGGAGAATAGACTATCTGTCCAGAAGGATGAGAAAGAGTTACAGTCTTTGTGGAACAGTCTATCTTAGCTTGATTGGCCTTTAACCCATCCATGCCCAGAATGACATCAATATCTGAATTGCCGAGAATTATTAGAGATGCCAAGAAGATGTGGCCTCCAATTTGGATTTCATTATCGTGGCTTATCTTGGAAGAAGTCATTTGCATGCCAGGAGAAGTAACCGCGATGTTTTTGGGTAGAGGATCGAGAATTAGCCCAGGTAAATCCGCAAAGCTAACTGATACGAAAGAATGAGATGCTCCTGTATCGAACAACACCCTAGAAGAGATAGAGTTGACGGGTAATGTACCAAGAACAACTTCTGGAGCTTCTTCTGCTTCCTGAGCCCTGATGTGGTTCACCCGCGCAGCACGTGCCGGAGGCCTGTTGTTGGGGACGAAAGGCCTAGTCGGGGCAGGTGCGCCGACCATTGCCTAAGTTGTAGCAGGGCGAGGTGGTAGTGGAGGATGACGGGTCTCCGGACAATTGTTGGAGTAGTGGCCCGGTTTTCCGCACTTGTAGCAGGTCACGTTGGGGCGAGCGTCCGTTGGCCTTGGCGGTCCTCCTAAACCCCTCATAGCAAGAGCCGGGTTCGGTGGGCGAGGCGCGAGTCCTGGAGGTCCTGGCACGTAGGTAGCTCGTGTGAAGGCGCGGTTAGGCACCCAGATCCGACGCTTCTGAGTAGGAGCGGCGGCGATTGAGTATGAAGAAGAGTTGCTCTCACGAGAGTGCTTGCGCGACTCCTCGAAGATCTTGCGCCCATGCTCCTCATTGAGCGCGATGTTGACGAGGTCCTCGAAGTTATCAGCCTTGACGAGGTTCAGCTTGTACTTGAGCGCGGGGTTGAAACCCTTGCGGAACTTGGCCATCTTCTTGGCCTCAGTGTTCACCTCATCTCCAGCGTAACGAGCAAGGCGATTGAACTCGCTGTTGTACTCCATCACGTCCATCTTGTCTTGCGTCAGGTAAACTGCTCGCGCATCCTGTCCATGAGACCTTATGGGATGTGGTGGCGCAGGAAGGCTCTCTTGAAATACCCCCAAGTGGTGACCACCCCGGGAGCTCTCATTGCCTGGAAGTTCTCCCACCATGAAGCAGACTTGCCCCTAAGCAGGTAGGACACGTAAGGCACCTTGTCTTGCTCAGCCACGTGGGCGATAGCAAGGGTCCTTTCCATCTCGCGAAGCCAATCATCAGCTTCCAGCGGCTCAGTGGGGGATGCAAAGTTCCTTGGGCCCAGACTGAGGAAGTCCTTGACGGTCACACGTGCATTGCCTTCATTGCGATGCCCGTGCTTGTTCTGGTAGGCTTGGTGCTCAGCCATTTGAGTCAGAACTTGGGTCATCTGCCCAAGCAACACAGTGATCGGTGGCGGCTCATTGCCTTCCGCATTGCGGTTGTTCCTCGTGTTCTTCATCTTGGAGACATTGGATATTAGAACAACAACAAGATACGTAAAGCTAGGGAAAAACTTGGAAAGTAGAATTCTTGCTCAGAGAACAGTAGCAAACTGTAGGATAACAAGGATAGGCTTCTCATAGAAAAGGATCACAACAAGACACTTAGTTAGCCATCAGTACAACCACCAAGGTTTCAGTACTACAAGGATAGCTACTAGTACAAAGTTAACCATCCGTACAACCAACACGGTTTCAGTACAAAAGGACATCTACTACAACAAAGGAAGAGATACATCACGAAGACTAGCTCGCATTTCCCTCGGAAGACGAAACTCTACACCCCTCTCCGGTGAGGCGATGGGTGTGACGGCGGTCAATGTACACGTGGTACTCCGGCACAACACGACGTATCTCGCAGAAGTAGGCATCTGGCGTCTGTCTCCCGTACAGCAGTGATCCAACGTGGTATAGAGAAGTAGTGATTAGTGGACCACGCTCTGGAGTGTATCCGCCCATATCAGACAGGCGACTCAGTGGTGGAAGCTGGAACCTCGGGAAAGCGTCCAGTGTGACCTTCCCCCTGTCGTACTGACCGAGGTGAGAGAGTGCCCGCTGAAGCTGCTCACGGACTGCTGCTAGCTCCAAGCGTAGAGCTCCAGCAACTTAGTCTAAAGACTGGCCAAACTGAGCGGTCATGTCAAGAGCATCAGTCTCGTACTGAGAGTCTGTGTAGGTGACGTGTGGCATGTAGCAGAACGGAGGGTAATTGAAGCAGTAGTAGTCCCTGCGCAGAACCACAGTTGCATCATAAGCTGCCAAGTGTACTGTCATGTCCACACTGGAAGCTGCAGTCTCGTGCTTGTGCACAGTAACACCATCATCTCCCCTGATCCGAACGATAGCCCTGTAGGAGGTCTGTCCGAAATCTCTCGGGATCTCGAACACCTGGTACTCCGGAACATAGCGGAAACCGACATAGTCAATCATGCCTCTGAGAAGCTTCGGGTAACCGGTACTCCGCTCGCACTGGGTCATACGCACCACCTGATAGTGCGCCATCTACATAGTAGTTTGAAGTAGACGTTAGCCGCCGGAAACAAAAGGATTGATTGCACAGAACAGATTGTACAATGACAAAGAGATGATTCAAGTGAAAGGTAGAACAACAACTGATTGATTCAAGATTGAAACTGAACATAGCCGAAGACGTTGATAACTGCCAAAACAAAAAAACAACCTTCAAACACCTGCAACTATGGTACTACGGAAAACCCAGAACATGTGATGTCCTAATTTTAAATTAGAGATGAGAAGGGAAAAACATCGTAATACTTCCTTACTAGAGGAACATGGAGGGTGGGTGGGGAAAGAAGTAAAAGAACAGAATTCCTACTCTCACGTTTAAGATTTTCCTGATAGCTAAAAAATATTTTTCTAGACTCAAACAACGACCAGTAGAAGGGAACCTGAGGGCGTTTAGGCAATGATAACAACTGTCAGACCCTGAATTCAGGTTACACAAACAAAACGTATCGGTTGGGCCACACAACTAGGAGCATACTGGGGTTACCCAACCCAGGAATAAAAGCAGGCCTGGTTCAGAATGGATCATCGGCCGACAGCTCCTAGCGACCCCAACGTCACATACGTCTCAAGATTGTGCACGCAAGAACCCAAAAATCCTACCAACTTGTATACTTCAATCATACACGCATGGTATACGAGTCGGTTTTTAACAGAGTGGAAATCACAGGATAAACCTAAGACACAAAGAAAGGAAATAAGTATTCAAAGCTCTCACTGAGCAAATATATCGAATGTCACCAAACAGAGTACACTTGTCCCAACATTACATCATGCAGCGGAAAACAAGTCGGTCTGAGTACATACAAGAAGCAAAGGGCACAAGGCCGAAACAAAAAGAGAAGGCCCATCCACGCGGTCCACCAGGAAGAAGCCCGGAGGAACACTAACTACTCGTCGTAGATCTCCACGTAGTAGCCACCCACCTGGTCATACGGAGAATCCTCAACTGCAGAGAAAACCACAGCCCGCTAACGGGTCAATACACCGGAGCGTATCGAACAAGCTTAAGCTAACAAGTTACAAAACTGAAAGGCTCCCAAAGTATGGGGGTTAGGTGGACTTAGCGGCAGCAGCACTACACGCTACAACTTCCGTCTATTTAGAGAGGGATAAGAGAGCGCATAAGTAGACAGCTACAACTAACACCAATTATAACCCATTCTCGGATTAAACCGCTCAACCAAGTATGAGGAAGCAATTCGAGAAAACTCACACGTTAACAATTTTAGTTACTATTTATTGTAAGAGTAATTCTATATTACTAGTCAAGTAAATAACAATGATTAGGTGTAAGTTGTCTAGATCTTGTTTGCCAGCATCATCCCCAAGTCGTCCATAACTGTGGACACGGCTCATCGATAAGATTATACCCTGTAGGGGTGCACTACTGTACCCATACTCGCATGATCAACCCAGTCAAAAACATTAGGGCCTCTCAATACGACTCATTCCTTCACTACAGCAAGTCCAAGTGCCACCCATATGAGTTGTTACCCACGTCAGGAGTCCGGCCGAATCTCAATTGCAGACTCAATAGTTTGTGCCTGCGCGCCATGCGGCTCAAACCACAGTAGGAACTGTCCGCTTCGCGCGCACCACCCCTATATGACCCCCCGTATAGAGTAACCTCTCATCGAACATCATCATCATGCACATGCATATGAGCAAAAGGAAAACCCGAACTACTTGCGGCACATGGACGATCTGAGGATCCGTTCAAAGTCGAGGGGGGCTCCATTGGGCCACCCACAAGTAGTTAGTGCGCTCAAAATTGGATCTGAGGATAAAATCTCAGTTCGTAGGTCGACACTGAGCAGAACAAAGCACCTCGCAAGGCCTTCCGCCAGTGCCTTATCATTTAACTATAATACGCAACATAAAACAACAATTGATTAAAGTAGAACAACCTATCATACTAAGCATATGAGATAAAAGACAAACGGACGACTCGCACAACCAACTCTAAGCATGCACTACGAATCGCAAAGGCCAACAGATAAACATGCAAGGGCTTATAGGTTGTGGGGATAAAGCTGTATAGGCTGCAGGATAAACATGTAATGGGATCGCAATTCAAGAAACGTATACTAGGGTAGCAGAGATCAACGACAAGTATGAAAACCAAAAAATCGTGTAACATGTTAGCAGAAGCTTGCCTGGCAGCTCGTGGCCCGGCACAAAATCTGGAACCTCAGTATCGTAGGTACTCGCAGCAGGCACATCGTCGTCTACCTAGAGAAAAGCCAAACACAGACAATAGGAAACAATAATCAATAAAGAAAATGCGCAAACAATTGATGTTGCAATATGGTATGCGATGATTAGGTCACCTCTTAATTATGGTGCAAATTATTTATCTACACGTCAAATTAAATGTGTATTAGCATGGCAAGACATGGCATAGATGGTGTGAGCAAATTAAATGGAATTAGGGCATTATATATTTACCCCACACATTCCATATTTAATTATTTAGTTGCATTTGTTAATTTAAACTAAGAATTTAAAATAAATGATGCAAAATGACATAAGAATGTTATATTATTGTTCATTGCATTTTTCTGATATTAAAACATATAAAGATTATTTTATTTGGAGTTATGGATTAAAAGTTATTGCATTTTTAATGTTAGGGGTGTTTCTGAAAAAGTCCAGGGACTTATCCGTGAGGGAAAAATGTCTGGAAGGACTTCTATGCAAAACAAGAGAACCATGGGCTTTGGTGTAAAAGCAACATCGCCTCTGGAGTTTTCTCACCGAAACAAAACCAACACATGAGAATGCCAGGCGGGCCCAGGTGCCACACGCACGTGCGGGTGCTGCGCTAGCCTCCACAGTCACTGACCGGTTGGGCCAGGGTGTCAGTGAGCGGCGCAATTAAAATATGGGCTTTTTTCCACAGCCCGGGGTGGGGATTCGAACTCGGGTGTGTAGCGAGCGAGCGCACGGTGCTGCTAGACATTAGCTTAGTTAAGTGTTAGTGATAGGGTTAGTTTCGTTATAATTTTAACAGGGAAAGGGTGCGGTGTTGTCTGACAAAACTGAATTTTCGTCCGAAGCAGTGTTGCGGCGGAGCAGAAAGCCGGCGGCGAGCACGATTGGGCGGCGCTCCGCTCGTGTGTGTGGGTGCACCCGGAAGAGGCGGTGCGTGCGTATACTTGGGCGTGCTCGGGTGTGGAAAAGGGTATCCTTTTTCCTTCGCTTTCGTGCGTGTCGTGCGCAGTGCGGCGCGGCCGTGGCGGAGCTGCTACGGCGCCGATGGAATTGAGTCGCTAGGGGAAGGAATTAGCGGCGAGAAGGAACGGGGACGCTGCAGCTCACGTCGGGGAGGCGTATGGCGAGCGGAGGGAGGTCGGGGTGCCCGAAGACGCTGCGTCGGTGACGGAGAAGATGAGGCCGAGCAACGGCTGGCGTCGTGTAAGGTGAGTGAACGGCGTTCCCGGGGTCTGTCTGCTGGCTGCCGTGGACGGAGTACTCGCCGGTGGAATCTGCTGGCGCACGGAGGAAGGAGAAGGTGCCCGGGATCAGCGAGGACCCGAGCTCGTTTCCTCGAAGAACATGGCGTCGGCGCGAGCGAGGAGTGCGTGCGGTGGCGGGGCAGAGGAGAGATTAGGGTCAGGGTTCGGCTACGGCGCGCGGTGCGGTTTAAGAGGACAGGGAAAGGAGGTGGCGGCGAGCAGTGGCGCGCAGCTGCCAGCGAGGGAGCCATGGCGACAACGTGGAAAGGTGTCTTCGTCCCCTCTGTGCCATACGGAGGAGGGAGACAGAGCAGGTGGGCTGGGCTGAGGTGGGCCAGAAGTTGGCCTATCTCGGCCAGCAGCTCTTCTCCTCCTTTTTTTGTTTTCTGCCTTTCTTTTACTTTTTTTTATTCTTTTCTGGTTTTGTATTTTAAAAATAAAACAGAAAAGAAACATGATAATTTTTTTTGAACAATTTTAATAGTTTCAAAATAGTCAAATTAAATTACTGGTTTGATTATTTGTCAAGATTTTTAAACTTCATTTGAATTTATTTGAAGTTGCATTTGAATTTACTGGTATTTAAATTTGAAAGCAATCTATTTAATGAAATGCAAACACAAAAGGAAAGATGACAAGCTTTATTCCACAACAAGCACACATTTTAGGAAAGTTACATTTGGGATGTTACACTGGCACCGGTGATACGTCTCCAATGTATCCATAATTTCTTATGTTTCATGTTATGTTATATCATATTATTACATGTTTAATGTGCATTTTATATAGTTTTATGCATTCTATGGGACTAACCTATTAACAAGATGCCACAGTGCCAGTTCCCTGTTTTCTATTGTTTTTGGTTTCAGGAAAGTACTTAAAGAAGTATCCGCCAAATTGGAAATAAATCAACCAGGAAATATTTTTGGAACATTTGCGTCGTGAAGAACCGAAGACGAGACGAAGAAGTGCCGCGAGGGGCCCTCACCACCTGCTGGCACGGGCCCCATCATGGTCGCGACAGGAGGTGAGGAGGCGCTCTCGGGCGGCCACCGACCTAGGACTTTCGCCCATAAATATCCATCTGACCTAAAAACGCTTCACCGTTAGACACTTTTTCCTCCATGGGTCCCGAACACCGCCGCCATCGCTGACAAGATTTGGTGGACAAAAGTCTCTGTTCCGGCACCCTGCCGGGACGGGGAATTGCCCCCAGAGCCATCTCCATCGACTCCACCACCATCTCCATCGCCGTTGCTGACTCCTATGATGAGGACTTAGTAGTTCTCCCCCGGGGCTGCGGGATCTACGATGGCCATGTGGTTTATCTCTCTCTCTCTCTCCCATGATGTGATCTTGCATGTGATTATGAGCTTTGTAATCTAGTTGAATATGTGCTGCTACTCTTTATATATTATGCACTCTAGAGTTTACTTTAATATGAACTCCCGGGTTATTCACGTGTGTAATGGTGACAGTGTGTGCACCGTGTGTGATTCCCTTTATGACATTGTTGGTGTTGGTTTACTCCGACTTTGAGGGTGCTCTTGTAGCCCTACAGAATGAATGGTGTTTGTTATCCAACCTGAGAGTGTTTGAGAGTAGTCTTTATTTATTTAACTTTGATGTCAATGTTGAGAATGTCCACAGGTGAAAGTAGGATCCCTAGGCCTTGTTTCTAAGCATTGAAACACCGTTTCCAACAAGTTTTGCTACATGTTTGCTTGCTGCCATTTTTATTACAGATTGCAATTACTACTTATAATCATCCATATTACTTGTATTTCACTATCTCTTCGCATAGCTAGTGCACCTATACATCTAACAAGTGTATTGGGTGTGTTGGGGATACAAGAGACTTCTCGTATCTTAATTCACTAGTGGAAAAAGGACTTTACGTCCAAACTATTAGTCTCGGCCAGGTTTGCGGCCGGTACTACTGTGGCATCAGTACCGGTCCGAACAACGAGAGGCAAGGGGGGCAGCAGTACCGGTTCGTAGTGAACCTTTTGTACCGGTTGGGGACACCAACCGGTACTAAAAGGCTTGGGGCAGCAGCTGCGGTAGGGCAAGGACCTTTAGTACCGGTTGGTACCAACCGGTACTTAATATGTAACTATATTTAGAGAGCATCTCCCACCCCGAGCCACACTCCATTTTTTTAGCTAGAGCACACACTCCATTGTTGCTCTCTTTCCTCTCCCAAGAGATCTAGTTCACCACATTTTTCTCCAACATTTGTCTAGATTGGTGGCATCTATCTACACAAGGGTTAGCACCTTCATCTACTCCTCCGACGTTTCAAGTTTAGCTCATTTGCTTGCTAGTTTAGCTCATTTGTTTTTTGTAGTGCTAGCAAGGTGTTTGATGAAATGCTTAACTTAGGCATTTCATTTGTTTATATGCATTTCGCGCTCTAGTTAAAATATGATTTGTGGTTTTTTCTAGTGTTGTTCCGTCCCCATTCTTACAACGTCGATCTTCCGCGTCGTCCCGTCAACGACACCACCTTGGTGAGCCTCTTGTTTTTTATTTTGTTTTAATAAATCTTAGTTATAGAATTATTACTTGTATAATTTTCTTATTTGAGTTTTTTCTGTTGTATATAGTGTCTTGTTTTGACATTTGTCAACACCGGCTCTCGCCCGCTCTATTATTCAGATGTGGAGGTAGTTGTGCCGGAAATTCCAACCGACCCTATTGTCGAGTTTTTTTGTAAAAGAAAACAATGGTTTGAAAAAAAAATTGAAAATAAGTGAAGATCTTCGTCTCGAAGAGAAGATGAAATGGGAGTTTAAGATCGCCGACGTCGTCGATGATAACAAGATCAAGATGGAGGCAATGCTCTTCGATCACGAGATCAAGATGAACGCAATGCGCTTGAAGCTTAAAACGTTTAGAAAATATGTCATTAGTCAAGAGGCTTGGTATAATTATGATGTTGATTCAATAGTTACCTTAGTTGCGATTTTGATCGCATTTGTTGTTGGATTTAAATTCTTTAACTAGTTCTATGTTAGTTTCCATTAATTAATGTTTATGAGAACTATGTATTCGATTTATTTAAATATGGTGAACTTGTATTAATGAATTGGTCACTTATCTCCCTATTAATGATATATATATATATATAAAATAAGGATAGTTCCTACTTAGCTTATGTAGGAATCTCTTAAGGGGGTTCTTGTTTAGTCCTGCCCTATATATATATATATATATATATATATATATATATATATATATATATGAAGGAGTTACCGGATCTCGACCCACACCCAAACCCGACCGGCCATCCCGATAGAATCTTACCCACCCCACCCTGTCCCGACACCCCACCTCGATTCCCCACCCCCGATCGCCCCACCGCCTTCTGCCACTGGCGACCGCGCGCCCCTCTCCTCCACGGACGGCCGCCGCGCGCGCCTCCCCTTCCCGGGCGACAACCACGCGCCCCACCGCTCCCTGGACGGCCGCCGCGCCCGCTACCCCTCCCCGGCCAGCGACCGCGCGCCCCTCGCCTCCCCGGACGGCCGCCGCGCGCGTCTCCTCTCTTCGGACGGCTGCCACGCGCCCCTCGCCTCCCCGGACGGTCTCCGCGCCCCTCCCCCCCACCCGCCGGTGGCCACGGCGCCCTCACCCCACCACCGACGACGGCGGCGCCCTCCCGCCCCCCACTGACGGCGGCAACACCCTCCCCCACCCACCAGCGGCCGCGGCGTCCCCCGCCTCCCCCAACCTCCTCTGCCATGGATATTTTTTTGCTTTCGGCTCGGGCTGCAGTTGATATGTTTTTTTTCACGTTTTGGCATAGAAGCATACCACCAAAATGAATTTCTTCCCCTAATGTGAACTGTCGATTTAGGACCGTGTGTGAACCTTTTTTTTGGAGGTTAAATGATGGTTCACCTCATATATTAATTGCAGTTCAGTTAACCAAGTTCCAGAGCAAGTGACAATTGAAAGTTCAGAGAGGCGGAACTTTGTGTTTCGGTGAGAAACAAGTATATTTTTGCTTGAGATTCGTAAAATCTCAATTGAATGTTCGCTTAATATTCCATCTGGAGGTTCACTTAATCTATCCAGAAACATACCAAACCTTCAAAAAAAGTTCACTTCATTCATAAAAAAGGTTCACTCGGTCCAGAAAAAAAGTTCGCCTAGTTCTGGAAAAAGAAATTCAGGAAAAAAGTTCACTTCAACCTCTCTCTGAAGGTCCACATGTCATGCGCGAGAAGGTTCACATAGAAGTCGCGACTAAGTTCAAAAAGTTCACCTCGTTTCTGAAAAAAAAATCACGGAAAAATTTCATATGTCGAATGAAGGTTCACATGTCATGCGCGAGAAGGTTCATATATCAGTGCCGAGACGGTTCAGAAAGCCTCATTCCCAAAAAAGTTTATAAAACTTTCACTTCATGCATAAAAAAAGTTCACTTGGTTAATTTCATGTGCAGTTACAAAAAAAGGTTCACCGTGTTCTGAAAAAAGGTTCACTTCAAATAAATTATCTACCGTTTATAAACAAACTGAAAGTTCACTAACACATAAAAAGAAGGTCACTGTCGTATTAGTTAGTTTGGGCGGAAATTATACGCATAAAAGTCAATTCTATGAGTTCCGTTTATCCAAATGACCACATCTAAAATGCAATAAGCAACTAAATGAGTCTAATTTGGCCACCACATATCCGAGCCTTCAACATCATGACAATTTCAAAAAATTCCCGTCATAAGGTGTGATAACGTTTTCATTAAGTTTAAAATTAAATCTAAATCATACATAATTTGCAAAAATGGTTTAAGTAATAAGTTGCGCCTACTCAACAGCTTTCCAACGCCATATCATTTGTGATGTTTGGATAAGCGGTTCAAAAATAATTACGAAAACACTGTCCGTTAGATCTGAAATCCGGAAAATAGAACCATGTATATTAAAACTGCTCTCAATCCGTGATGAATCTCGCAAGTTGATAAGAGAAGAAAAGATGCGCATTTTCCATAAGTTGATAAGAGAAGAAAAGATGCGCATTTTCCATACCTTTATAACGGCGTATCGTTTGCGTCAGTCCGATCAACGGTTTGAAAACGACTTCCATACCTTTATAACGGCGTATCGTTTGCGTCAATCCGATAAATGGTTTGAAAATGACGAGCGAAATATTGTGCGAAAATGAAGAAAGTCATGAAAATCGTGTTTTGTAGATTCAAAATTGTTTAAAAACCATGCAGATTTAGAAAAGTTGTTAAAATGAATTAGTTGCGCAATTTCCATAGCTATGCAACCGTAAATCACATGCATCATTTCGTTAAGAGAAAGAAGGTTCACATCTCCACGCGCGGGAAGTTCACTCAACATTTTCGAGGAAGTTCAGAAAGTTCCTGTTTAGCTTAAACAGGAACCGATTCATGTTAATATATATATATATAGCTATTGTGTAATGGTTTTTGATATATTTACATAATGCAGATGAATCGACAATGGATATACGTTGACCGACGCTCTCCGGAGTTCATGATCGGCGTGCACGATTTTATCCGTGTTGCTGAGGCAAATAAACGGGATGGCTTTATGTACTGTCCATGTTTTGCTTGTAAGAATATCAAGGGTTACTCAAAATACAAAAACCATTCACATCCACCTGTTTGAATCCGGTTTCATGTCCTGCTATAATTGTTGGCCACAAAACGGAGAAACAGGAGTCATAATGGAAGACAATGAAGAAGAAGAGGACGTCGTTAACTATCCTGAGTTTCCTGAATACAACGGTACTACAATGGGGGAACCTGAGGTAGACGCGCCTGACAAAGAGGCGCCGGATGAGCCCGCTGATGATCTTGCTCGGGCCATTGCTGATGCACAGAGAAACAACATCACTCAGAGAAAGTGGTTGAAGTTGGAGCTCATGTTAGAGGATCACAAAAAAAATAGTACCCAGCTGTCGAAAATGACTAGAAAAAGTTTGATATCACGCTGGATTTGTTGCAATGAAAGGCTGAGAATGGTGTATCGGACAAGGAGTTTGAAAAATTGTTGAAAAAGATAAAAAAAGATGCTTCCAAAGAATAACGAATTGCCCGACAGTACATACAGGCAAAGAAGATCGTCTGCCCTCAAGGATTAGAGGTGCAGAAGATACATGCATGCATTAATGACTGCATACTCTACCACGGTGAGCGGTACGAGAATCTGAATGCATGCCCGGTTTGTGGTGCACTGCAGTATTAAATGAGGCGAGATGAGCCCGGTGAAGTTGATGGCGAGCGCCCCAGAAAGAGGGTTCCTACCAAGGCGATGTGGTTTGCTCCTATAATACCACAGTTGAAACGTTTGTTCAGCAACATAGAGCATGCCAAGATGTTGCGATGGCACAAAGAGGATCGTAAGAAGGACGCGATGTTCAGACACCCCGCTGATGGGTCGCAGTGGAGAAAAATCGAGAGAGAGCTTCCGGACTTTGCAGATGACGCAAGGAACTTAAGGTTTGGTCTAAGTACGAACAACTTCAATCCTTTTGGGAAGCAGAGCAGCAGTCATAGCACATGGCATGTGACTCTATGTATTTACAACCTTCCTCCTTGGTTGTGCATGAAGCAAAAGTTCATTATGATGCCAGTGCTCATCCAAGGTCCAAAGCAACCCGGCAGCGAGCTTGATGTGTATCTCAGGCCATTAGTTGATGAACTTTTAGAGTTGTGGCGGGAAGAAGGTGTACGTGTGTGGGATGAGCACAAACAGGAGGATTTTGACCTTCAAGGGTTGCTTTTCGTAACGATCAATGATTGGCCTGCTCTTAGTGATACCATGCATGCACACACTGTTTGGATACTGAATGTATATACTTGGATAAATGTAAGAAGTGTGTGTACCTGGGGCATCGTCGATTTCTACCGGTCAGGCATAACGTACGGAAGAAAGGCAAGCATTTCAAAGGTGAGGCAGATCACCTTAGGAGGCCTATGGAATGCACCGGTGATCAAATATTTGATATTGTCAAGGATTTAAAACTAATCTTTGGAAAGGGTCCTGGAGGACTACAGGTTCAGAATGGCGCTAACGGACACGCACCCATGTGGAAGAATAAATCTATATTTTGGGAGCTACCATATTGGAAATTCTTGGAGGTTCGATCTGCAATTGACGTTATGCATGTGACAAAGAATATTTGCGTGAACCTGCTAGGCCACTTGGGTGTGTATGGGAAAAAAACACAAAGGTAGCATGGGAGGACTAGAAACATTTGAAAGAACAAGACGGCCTGCTTCCAGAACACTATGAAGGTCCTTGTGGGGACCCCGGACTAGCTGTCCGAAATACCCTTGTGCCTACAACATCAGCGATCCCGTGATCAGTCTGTCGCTGGGCACAATCGACTGGTATCAAAAAGAACATCCATAATTACCGAAAGAATTACTTACTTGGGTGAAGCCATAATCTTCAATAAGTTATTGCAGCGGAAAACACCAATCAACGTGGGGCCCGAGTCATTTGCCAAGACACCTACAGGCAGCTGACTGGGAAGACGGCCTAGTTCGCAAAGAAGCCATCGGTCTCTCGGTCTTCATCATACTTCTTCTTGAACACTGGACATGGGAATATCCAGGGACACAGCCATGAGTACATTTACGTACTCGCAAACTACCCCAACATGAGCATGCGCTATTCTTTATTTGTTCAAATAAAACTTTGTTCGCCTTGAAAACTCTCTATCTTTATTGAAAAAAGGAAACAAGGTCTTCAGAACTTTTTCCCATAAATCTGCCTTTGTAAGAAGTCTCTTTAAAACTCTTTCCCAAAAGGGGCCATCTTTGTTGAAAAAGGTAAGAAGTCTGTTTAATAAACATTTTTATCGAAAAATCACCACTTTATCTGTTTCTCCAAAACTCCTCCTTTTCCTGGCCATGGACCGCCATGATACATATTCTCCAACAACCTCATACCGATCCGTTGGTATAGGTGTATGGAACATTCTCCACTTCATCTTTCTTTTTAAAACTCAAATCTTTTCCAAAACTTGCACATGGTCTAAGTAGGGTCTTCAACTGTCCATATCCGAGGACTCGGCTATTCGAATAGTTTAATTACCCTCTGCAGAGGTAGCACGCTTTTCCCACACTCATCCGATAACTCATCGTGTCAGCCACGTCTCGCCATACCAGCGGTATGCGAAGTTGAGTCACCGACCCTAGTCTTTCCTTTGCTCATGCTAGTATAGGAACCTGCCCCTATGAACCATTCCATCCACACCTAGTCTAGTTTCCCGTCGGAAACCCTAAGTGTGAGGACTCATAGGTTTTATCTGGCGGTGTATACGGACATCCTTCTATCCTCCTCCTTATCTACTCATAGATTTTTGAGCGAGGACCCAGGTCAGGGTTAGGTCACCAAACCACTCCCTCATGCATAACAGAGTCATCTCTGTTGATGCAGTGTCCCATACTAATAAGAGCAAACTATCTGACTAAGCCCTTTCCCATATGTGGGTAAATGTGGTCGCACAGAGTATCGGTTGCTTGACTGAGTACTAGGACACAATGTGCTTTTCCAAAACCATCTTTCTCCATTTCCTTATTCCAACACCACATCTTGGTGCTATATATCCACACAAGTTTTTAAAGGAATTTTGAATAAACAAATCTTGGTTTTTCCATCCTATAGTTTGAAAAAGAATTTCCATCTAATATCTCCATACAGGGTGTCAAAATAATATACTGGTATTTTGGGAAAAAGGGTTTTCAAACTCATAGCCTTAGTGGCAACCACCACTTAAATCACATATGCTCTTTATAAGTAAAACATGTGAACCAAAATAGGTGTATAAAGATGCAGGCTCAGGGAATAGCTTGCCTGATTCCAGTATGATGTTCTTGGACTTCTTCTCACCGCTCAAGAGATAATTATCATCCTTCTTCGATAAAACCTTTCCAAATACCACTCCGGTAGCGTTTATAACTAGCGTCGCAACATGAAAATAAACAACACGCAATAAGCAAACCAAACCACGAGTGGCATATAAACAAGGGACAAACCACAAGTATCCAACTAATCACTCAAGCCACATACATAGCACTAGTTTAATCAAGCAACGAACTAAATCTATATTCACTAGGGAATTATACTCACAGGAGTATAAGACCATACACATGCCAAAATATAGAGCACCAAGGCATCCTCAATTAGAGGTAATTAGTAACCACTTTTCTCTGATCAGGAAATACTTCAGACAAAAGTTAAGTCACCAATTAATCTCTATAATTTAAATACCTCACCAAGCTGAGGTGGGTACACTAACAAGATATTTAATCTGATACTCACTTAAGTTCTTCAAGTTCATCAAGCTAGGCAATATTTTACTCATACCAACTTTTCCCACAAATTCCACTAACAGTACTAACATATTATAACACACTAAACAATAACAACTAGAGAGTAATTTGTGACACAACCACCATTACAGCAATACAATCTTATATGCTCTAAATAGTCACTCCATATACCAAGCAACACAATTTGGTTTCAATTTAATTGAATTAGCCATTATTTGATTATGTCTTACTTATGGCAGAAACTAGTTGAACATGTTTAATTACATATCTTAAGTTCTGTTGATCACAAAAATACAAACTAAATTTCTACAGAAAGCTACTGATGTGCCTGAGACAACACAATTGGATTTGGGTCAATTGGAGTTACCAAACTCCCTACACAATGGTCTCAATCCAGAAGCATACTAATCAAGTTTTAGCTATCAATTACATTCTGTTGCTCTAAAAATTAAATCCTTTTTGGGGTGACTAACCATAACTAAATGTGACTCAATAAAATTGGTCTCCACTAATTTGGACTAACAGAGTATCAGAAACAAACAAGTTTAGATTTTAAACCCTTCGTGGTATTTTGAGCAATACATTTTCATTATTTATCTAAATGAGGTGAAACCAGTTGGGTTGGTTAGAAAACTTCATAAGCATTCCAGAACATTTGGATTTGATTCATTTGGAGTTAAAAATCTCAAGTTATTGAATTTACAAAATGAGTCCAGTATGGATTTTCTAAATTCATTTTCTTTTCTACCCTTTTCCTTTAATTTAATGAAATATTATATAAACTAATTTATTTGGATAAATGAATTAGACCAAAAGGCAGTATTTACCTTTCTGAACATTTTGGTATTTTATGTGTAATTTTTGGACAAGTATTTAAAAAGATATGCATTTTACAAACTTAATCCATTTTCTGTCTTTTCTTTTTATTTCCAGAGAAACACGGTGAAAAGTTTTTCACCGAGGGCTGGCTAGCCAGAGCCACTGCCATGCGGGCCCAAGGCCACGTTGGCGCTGACTGGGCGGGTGCGGCTGCGCTGGCCGCCACGGTCTATGACCCGTGGGGTCCACCTGTCAGCGTGCAAAATAAAAGGAAAAGGCAGCGCGCCGCCGGGGTTCGAACTCGTGACCTCACGAGCGCGCGCGCTGGTGCTAGCCACTGGGGTGGATAGGTGTTGGTGCTAGTATACGGGCACGGATCCTTTTGAGGTGCGGACCGTGCACGGCGACGACGCGCACGGCCACGGTGATCACCGCCGGTGACGCGCACGGGGTCGACGGAAGGGGACGCGCGTGGGCGGACTAAGGGGCACATATGACTCGCACGGGTACAGGGAGACTGGAGGGCAGCGCTATGACCCAAATGGTCACCGGAGACGGCGACCACGGCGAGTCACGGCGGCGGTTGGACACGGCCTCGATCACTACGACGAGCTACAGCGTTAGGAGGGCAACGAGCATGTCCAAGGGGTTCGCGTGCTCACCATAGACGCGTGCGTGTGCTCGGCTTGGACGGAGGAGGTCGGAGACGGTGAGGAAGTTGCTCGAAGTGCGGCGGCCGGAGTTGAAGAAGATGAAGACGATCTCGAACACGGAGGCGTCTCAGCTCGATTCCTTGGACGAGGAGGGAGAGGACTGCACGGCGGAGCTCCTGGTGGTCTTTGTCTGGCTCGAGGATGCTTCAATCGACGGCGGCAAGCTCAACCATGGCGGCGATGCTTCGGGTGCGAGAAGAAATGAGAGGGGAGGGGAATTATCTGGGCATGGAGAGCAGGGAGTGGCCCGGGGTCTTCTTATCGTCTCGCAGGGGAGAGGAGTGGAGGGGGGGTCCGGGCGGTGCGAGCTGGAGTGCAGGGACGGCCGCGGCCGGCGTCGGCGTGTTCTGGTCGCTCGGTCGGGCGAGCTGGGGACAGCGAGGGGAGGGGGGGGGCACCCGGTCACGGAGGAGCAAGGCCGAGGGCGGCACGGCGCCGTGTTTCCTCGACACGGGAGGAGGAGCGGGAGGGGGCCCTGGCGACGAGCGGGAACGAGGAGCACGGCGGCACTGGCGCCACGCCGTGCTGCGGCTACAGGAACACGACGGCGATTTCCAGGAAACTCCCTGGAATCCTGATTCTATTTACAACTAAGTCCTTTTTCTGTTTTCTTTGGTTTCCTTTTAAATCCAGTAGCATTTCAAGGATTTTATTGAGGCTTTAAAACATTTTAGAAAAATTTGAAATTATTCATGTGGCCTCCCATATACATGTAGAAGCTGCACAAAAATTGGTGTTGAAAAATAAAGTGTTTTGAACAACTTTTGTTCATAGAGTTTTAAATATAGCATTTTTCTCAAATACATTTTTATAATCTTTTAGAAATTTTTAAGCAAGTTCAAATATTATTTTGAACTCTTGGAATTTCCTTGACAAATATATTATCTTCAAATATATTTTATTTTCCTAATAAGGTATTTGTTTTGAAGAAAATAGAGAGTTGAGTAGGGAGTCTAATTTATTTAGATCATTTCTTTAGCTCATGATTTAAATTCCCATTTGTTGATTAATTTGAGGAGTTTGTTTCTATTCAAGTCTCACCCAACTTTGTTGTCAAGTGTGTTTTCAATTTAACACTTAAAGTATTTTGGTGTAATTATTCACCCAAGCAAACAATACAATAATCATCACAACCAAGGCCACAACATTCAAACCCTAGAATTAATCATATCACCATTCAAATAGCAAGTCACACAAGTTCGAACATAGCAATGGAAAGGGAAACACAATCATTAGTGAAACATTTCAAAGAGTTTTTGTTGGTTCAGAATTTTGGGTCTGGTAAAAATAAGTTTTTCTTGGTTCCAAAATTTGGGATGTTACAGTCCTGCCAGCTATGCTCTAACCAAACAAGAGAAAGCGATATTTTTTGAATGTCTGAGCAGTATGAAGGTCCGGTCTGGCTTCTCGTCGAATATAAAGGGAATAATAAATGTGGAAAAACAAAAATTTCAAAACCTAAAGTCTCATGACTGCCACGTGATTATGACGCAATTGCTTCCGATTGCATTGAGGGGGCTTTTGCCGGAAAATATTCGAGTACCCATTGTGAATCTTTGTTCATTTCTCAATGCAATATCTCAGAAGGTAATCGATCCAACAATCCTACCAAGATTGCAGACTGATGTGGTCCAGTGTCTTGTCAGTTTTGAGTTGGTGTTCCTGTCGTCCTTCTTCGATGTTATGACGCATGTCTTGGTTCACCTAGTCGAAGAGATTCAAATTCTCGGTCCCGTATTTCTACACAATACGTTCCCATTTGAGAGGTTCATGGGAGTCTTATATAAATATGTTCATAACACTACTAAGACTGAAGGAAGCATCTCCAAGGGCTATGGAACCGAGGAGGTCATTGAGTTGTGTGTTGACTTTATTCCTGACATTAATCCGATTGGTGTTCCTCAGTCGCGACACGAGGGGAGACTGAGTGGCAAAGGCACTTTAGGGAAAAAAGTATTAGTATGTAGGGACAGACCTTCTTTCAGTGAAGCACACTACAAAATTCCTCGTTGGCAGCTCCGTATATCGAGGAACACGTGAATATTTTACGATCTCATAACCCAGTGGAGGATGAGTTCTGGATTAAAGATCAACACAAGGCGAAATTCAGCGGTTAGTTGCAAACACATCTCATGGGTAACACCAAAGTTGATGTTCAGTTGTACTTGTTGGCCAGGACACCATCTTCGACTGTAGTCACTTTCAAAGGGTTCAAGATAAATGGGAATACATTTTACACGATCGCTCAAGATAAAAAGAGCACCAACCAAAACAGTGGTGTCTGCTTTGATGCAATAAACAACAATGGGCAAAAGGACACATATTATGGTTACATAGAGGAGATATGGGAACTTGAGTATGGACCTTTTTTTAAGTTCCCTTTGTTTCGCTGCAAATGGGTGAAGCTGAATGCAGGCGGGGTAAAGGTAGACCCGATGTACAAAATGACGACGGTGGATCTGAACAATCTTGATTACAAAGACGAACCGTTCGTCCTAGCAAATGATGTAGCTTAAGTTTTCTACGTGAAAGACATGTCTACCAAACCCAAAAAAAGAAAAAACATGGAAGCAAATACATCAGACAAGACAAAACGCCACATACTTCTTTCAGGAAAAAGAAACATCGTGGGGGTGGAGTACAAGACAGACATGTCAGAAGATTATGATATGTTTGATGAAATTCCGCCCTTCAAAGTAAACACTGACCCAAGCATCACGTTAAATAATGAGGATTCCCCGTAATTCTGACCCAATGTTAAGCAATCGAAGAAAAGGAGGTATAATACAATAGATGAGAATATTGGTGATGTGTAATATTGTATTAAACATAACACTACTTTGGTGATGTTTAATATTGGTGATGTGTAATATGGCTTGAAACTTCTTTTGATGTGTCATTTTTGCACTTATAAAATGGAAACTGATATTTATGAAAATAGTTTTAAGATATCCTTTGACATGGTTGTTTCTTATACCAATATGCAAATATTTGAGGAATGTTAGGTCTTTATCATAAACTATGTCGTGCAAATGACCATAAGTTGATCATTTGGCTTGAAACTAATAGATGTATGTACATGTAGCACCGCAACTTTTATTAAAGTTGGAACACCTGTGTTATGTGCTAGTCCCTGGATCACTGCCAGCACCACAGTACAAAATATAAAGTATCATTGCATAAGTATTAAATTGTTACAACGAGATCCAAAAATAATAGCCAATATGGCTTTATTACAAATTGCATAGCCATGAAGGCTAGCTAAAGTTCAAAGTTCACAGCGAAAGCAAAATAACATTGAGCCTCATCTTCAAGCATGCGCCACACGCAGTCATGTTGGGTGTAGACTCGAGCCAATCATTCAGCATCAGAATTTCCTGCACATTGGAATATGCAGCCCTCGAAGGAGGTCAATACAATGATGTATTGGCAAGTGACTATGGTGGATAAATATACTGGCAAGTCTAACATCTATATGCATATTTGGCTTGGTGGGGTTGAAGGCTATTTGCAGAAAGCAAGTTTTCTCCTATCATTTTGTAAACACTTTTATTTCTCAAAAACTTGGCACCGAGGGATAAAGCCCTAGTGCACCAACAATTCATTCCTTAGTCAAATTTTTACTTTATGAAAACAGTGTTGAGATTCTTCTGCCCATCCTTGTCCAGTTGCTCGAAGTAGTCCATTTCCGGGGACACGGCTGAGATCTCAGATTGTCGACACTGCAGAGGTTGTGCACTTTCACCTTTAGACTCAATTTGTCCGCGAAATCCTATACACACGGAGTGTATTATGGAAAGGAGAGAATTGAGACAAGAACTTTCAGAAGAAGAATGCAACCATACTAGCAAGACCCGTTCCACCTATCATCTCTACATCTGCTTGTCAAGCTGACAGGTTGCACTCTCACAACTTAATCGTTCTAGACAGAGCCCACTTTCAAAAGGCTGCACGGGAAGCTTCTAAACGTGGAGGGACTTGGTAATCTCTTCATTCCTGGGTGGCCATCCACAAGTCTACTTCTGGGTAACAACCACCATACTCATGGCACTAAGTAGAATAGACATTCATCCTAGGCGAAGACAACCACAAGCATAGTCCCAAAAGCCACTCAACATAAACCATATCAACCAATTCCACCCAGATGTGTATTTTAGAATTTTAACACTTAGAAACTTTTCCATAACATGGCAACATTTTTATAGCATGGCTAAGCAACTAATAAAATCTTTTCATGGCTGCTTAGGGAAAAGGGTGGCTACACACTACTAGGATATTTGTAAAATACCAACTAACTTAGCATTATAAAATAAATCAAAATCCCTATCATGCACACTACTCAAAACATACTACTTATGCATATAGAAAATATGGGATATTGTATGAATGTCACTTGCCTTGGTAACAGGAGGAACAAGCACAGCAAGAATAACAATCACAAGCAAGTCCTTCCTCTTCTTCACAATCTATTACAAACAATGAATAACATAAATACCAACACCATATCATCACCACACTAAACATAATCAGGTATGCATGAATGATATGCTATGATGATAAGACACACTTATTAATAATTCTTATTTTCTGTCATTAATAAATGAAATATAATGTTTAGGTATTTCTTATTTTATTTATCAATTAAATAATTTAAAATAATATAGTAAAACTTTGATTTCTATAATTACAACTTTTATTGTTTTCATGACATCTTCAATTTGGACATTTATTAATATTGCTGGACAGAGGGAAATTATACAATCTTAAAACAATTACATTTATTTCTAAATCATTTTTATTATTTAAGTTATTATTTTAATGGCCGAAATACTCCTCTGATAATTATACAAATTATAATTTGTCAAAGGGAAAAACAAATGATGTAGAATTAAACTACATGAGCAGAGCTTTCCAATGACATAAAGTTTATTAAATTTAGACTTACAGATCAAAAGTTATGAATTTTGCAAGTTTTATCTATTTTCTGTTTTATTTAAAAATTTCCTGCGAAAAAGAAATTAACAGGGCTACGTGGCGCGATCCTATTGGTCGGTACCGCTTCGGCGCGGATCGGCTGCGAGAGCCGTCTGATCTAAATTAAAATGGACGCGCGAGATCTTATCGATCTAGATCCATTGGATCTAGATCTAACGGTTCACGATCCGTTGACCGAAAACGGGCGGCGCGGTCACCGGAGACGCGCGGGGCGCGGCGGAGCCATGGCCAGCGTTTGCGCCCGAGGCGTGCTACGATGCTAGGACGAAACGGAGCTCACCAGGAGATGCGCGACGTCGTGGGGAGGGCGATGGCGCGGTGGTGATGACCGGAGCGTCCTCGTCTTCCCGGAAGAGCTCGCCGGAGTTGCGCACGGCGTCGGTTCCTCTCGGTCGTGGACGGAGGCGGGGTTTCGCTGCAAAAACACACGCTCCACCATGTCAACTCGATGCGCACGGCTCACAGGGAGCGAAGGGAGGTGGAAAGGAGGTCCGAGGTGGCCGGAATTGCTCGGGCGGCGGAGTTCTTACCGACGGCGACGGCGGGATTGCGCGAGCTCGTGCGGGCAGCCTATGGGCTCTCGGGAGGTGAGGTTTGGGGCAATCGGACGAGAGCGAGGAGGGCTATTAGAGCCTGTTCGGATCTCCTCCGCTCCGTGCCTGTGCTCCTGGAGCGGATGGAGCAGCGCCGAACGCTCCAACTCCGTGGAGTCAGAAGAGCGGAGCGGGCCGGGCTACAGTTCATTTTCACGGAGCGTCAAAACCCGAGCTCCCCACGCTGCTCCAACTTATCGGTTCGCTTCTTTTCTCTCCCGTCCACCTCCTTCTTCCCCATCTGCTTCTTCTCTCCCGCAACCATGGAACCCTAGCGCCGCCACCCCACCGACGCCGTTCCCCAGCCTTCTTCTCTTCTATCTCCTCCCCCGAATTTCTGTCTGTCACAGATACATCAGCGGTAAGATTTGGTGTTCTTTGGCAGTAGATACCACCGGCGGCTCGTCTTCGTCACCGGCGGCTCGTCTTCGTCCCCGGCGACTCTTCTTTGTCCCCGACGTCTCGGATCCATCACCTGCAGCGACCGCGTCCACATCTTCTTTACCTTAGGCGGCAAGGTGAGTTTCACTACAGCAGTGTTCATGTCCTGATGAATTGGTGGACATGTACCCTGTACAACAAGTTCTTGATTGTGTTCTACAAGTTCTTGATTGTGTTCATTGTTACTGCTTGCAATTTATGTGTGATTTTCTTGAAGAATGTCTGCCGAATGGAGTGTGGAAAACACTCGGATCTTGACCGAGTTGTTTGTCCTACAAGTTCGTGCTGGCAATCGGCCAAACACACACTTGACGCAAAATGCTTTTGAAGAATTTGCAAAGGATTTCAAGACCAGAACAGGTTTGGAATACACCAGGATCCAACTAAAGAACAAATGGGATAAGCTGAAGATCGATTACACCAATTTCAAAAAGCTCAAGCTGAAGGAGACTGGTGGTGGGTGGGACCGTGAGAAGAACACTGTCAAACAAGATGATGAATGGTGGAAGAAGGCAAAGCTAGTGAGTGGTGATTATTTTTCTGTTTTTCATATCATGGAAGCAAATCTTCTGTGAATGGTGATGCTAATTCTTGTTATTGCAGGACATCCCTGGCTGTGGCAAGTTCAAAAAGCATGGACTTCGAAACGAGGATAACTTGAGTATCATGTTTGAGGATATCACAAGTGATGGTACTGATCACTGGAATCCCGCTTCAGGCTCCATTCCTTAGTCCTCCATCACTCCATCCAATAGTGCTACTTCAGTTTTCAGTGTAGACGACATACAAGATGTTGATTTGGAGGAGACCCAAACAGAGCAAAACGAAAAAGGGAAGAGACTTGGCATGTTTGTGGATGGCAAGAACAAAAAGACAAAGACATCCAGTGTTATGCAAGAACAGATCACCAAGATTGGAAACATAGCCGAGAAGACCCATAAAAACTTTGAGTCATACATGAAGAAAGAAGAAACTTCATCAGTCTCTTCTGTGATGGATCTGGTTGTTGAGTGTGGTGCGAAAGTAGGCACCGATGAGTACTTCATCGCTAGTGAGTTGTTTGTGAAAAGAGAGCAGAGAGAGATGTTCATGCACATGACTGAACATGCTGCTCGCTTTGATTGGTTACGCAGGAAGTACAACACCAAGTATGGGCATTAGATGCTATTTGGGATTGTAATAGTTAGAAGTTTGAACTAAATTATCTAATCTGTTTGCTTGTAAGACTATTTGGATTGTAATGGTACTGCTTTGAAGTTAATTATCTATTGTATGGTTATTCTATTATGTTGTTTCTTTACTATTTATTGGTTTTGCTTCTTGTATTGTTACTTATCTTGCTGCTATGGCACTTATCTTCTTTTACTATTTACTAATTGTGGCTTTATGTATGGGCAGATGTCATCGGACAGTGATAGTGAAAGTGACTGCTATGAAGAAAGGAAGAAGAGGGTGTGGCACCATGTCCATTCCATGACCAACATCACCACATGTGCATCAACCATCGCTGGGCAGTATTGGGACACTTATTTGTTCAAGGCAGATCCCAGGACTTCCATTCTCAGTGGGTTCGGATGGCTGCAGGATACTGTGTCAACACCTGGAGAGACATATGCCATGCTCAGAATGAATGCACGCCTCTTCTTTCACTTGCATGACTTGTTAGTCAAAAGGTATGGCTTGAAATCAACCTGTTTTGTGAGCAGCTATGAGGCGCTTGCAATGTTCTTGTGGATTTTAGGCGGCTGCGAGTCAAATAGGAGAACACAAAATCGTTTCAAGCATGCAGCAGATACAGTACATCGGAAGTTTCATGAGGTTCTACTATGTGTGATTAAGATGACAGCTGATTACCTTAAACCTAAGGACCCCAACTTTCGTACTGTGCACCCAATAATAAGGAATGATAGAAGAGCTTATCCACATCTTAAAGGTTGTATTGGTGCATTAGATGGGACCCATATAAGAGCCTCCATTCATGCTAACAAGAAAGTAAGATATATTGGAAGATCAGGATCGACAACTCAGAATGTCTTAGCAATATGTGATTTTGACATGCACTTCATGTATGCATCAATCGGTCAACCTGGTTCTATGCATGATACAAGTGTACTATACCATGCCATTGAAGCTGACAAAGATGTATTTCCTCATCCTCCAAAAGGTCAGTAATATCTTGATATTTTGTATTATTCATATTCTTTACCAAATGGTAGCACTTACATGCAATTGCCATGTTTCTTGTAGATAAGTACTACTTGGTGGACGCTGGATATCCAAATAGACCCGGATATCTAGCACCTTACAAGGGGGAGAGGTACCATGTTCCTGAGTTTCATAGAGGTGTTGCACCTAGAACACCTAAAGAGAAATTTAACAAGATTCACTCGAAAAAGCGTAATGTGGTCGAGAGAGGCTTTGGCGTGTTAAAAATGAAGTGGCAGATTCTCCTAAAGATGTCCAATTATTCAATTGAAACCCAAAAGATGATTGTGGCTGCTGCAATGACTCTTCACAACTATATTCGATATCATGACAAGGGGGATCTTCATTTCCGTCGAGTCGACAGAGATCCTGACTATGTGCCAACCATCCCTTCAAGGTTTAAACGCTACGCCATCCCTCCAAATGCATCAGATGCATCGACCACGGAGGCTAGTGATAAAAACATGGACCTGGAGCGTGATATGCTAGCAACTGCTATTGCTCTTGGTTGGTGACTGAACATTCTACTCTTCCTAAGCGCTAGTTAACCATTACTCGATAAATTGTTAGAAATATTCTTATGTGAAAATTCAGTGCAACTTGATGTTGTATGAAACTTTCTGTTCACAGATTTATTTTGTGAGAAATATGCATATGCATTTTTATTTTGTGAGAAATATGCATATACATTTTCTGCAATCTCGTGTAGTATATTTGAATTCTTGAACAAAGTTTTTGTGTGAGAAATAAGCCTGAAGTATGCGTAAACACTGTACAAAAATCTGTTTGCTTGTGTACTGTACAAAAATCTGTTGTTTTGTGCACTACGCTGAGCAAGACCTGCAGTAAACAATCCACGAGCGGAGTGGAGCTAGTTTCCGAACAGGTTTTCCACTCCTGATTTGTCACCGGGAGCCAGGAATGCAGGAGCGCGGAGTGGAGTCAAGAATTCAGTGGAGTGGAGAGGTTCCGAACATGCTCTTAGTAGGGGGAAACGGCGAGGTAAATGGAGTAGTAAATCGCCGCATTCAAACGAAATCAAATCGGGCGTTTTCGATCGGGACGGGGGCGTGATTTGGGGACGAACGGCTCCGCGGGGGAGATGACAGGTGGGTCCACCTGTCAGCGACTGCGAGCGAGCGCGCGGGGCGCTGGGCCGCTGGCGGGCTGCTCGGCTACGCGCGCGCGGTAGATAGCTACGGGCCACGGCCCACTCGCTCAGAAATTCAATTATTTTTATTTAAAACCCTTTTCTGTTTTTAAATACTGATTTCAAATATGATTTTTAAAACTATTCAAAACATTTCAGAAAAACTCATAAAAATATGTTTTGGAAAGGTTATTGAAAATGGAACTTTTTAATATTATTCTTGACCATATATAAATTGGAAAAAATTTATTTATTAAAGGAGTTTTAAATAAACACTTTATGGAATTTGTAGATTATTTATATTTATAATTTGAAGTTTTATTTAATATTTTTGTGATTTATTCTTATGCTCAATGATGCATGATGCTTGAATGCAAGTTTTTAAATTTTTGCAAAATTTGGGATGTTACAGACTAACCCCCTTAAGAGGAAACTCGCCCTCGAGTTTCGGAAAGATTAGCAAATAGGTGTGGATGGTCTTCTCGGAGGGCATCCTCTCGTTCCCAGGTGGCTTCTTCCTCGGTGTGATGGTTCCATTGGACTTTACAAAACTTGATGGTTTTGTTACGGGTGACTCTTTCTGCGGTCTGCAATATCTTGATGGGTTTCTCTTTGTAGGTCAGGTCACTCTCCAATTGTACTTCTTCAAGGGGTACAGTATCCTTTAAAGGAACTCCCGTCATTTCGGGGTGACATTTCTTCAGCTGACTGACATGGAACACATTATGAACCGCAGACAGAGCTTCGGGTAATTCTAACTCATATGCCACCTCACCCTTACGGGACAGGATTTTATAAGGTCCAATAAACCGAGGTGCTAATTTTCCTTTAATTCCAAACCTCTTTACACCCCTGAGTGGCGACACTCTAAGATAGGTTCTATCGCCCACCTCGTAGGCGATTTCTCTACGTTTAGAATCCGCGTAGCTTTTCTGGCGTGACTGTGCTATCTTCAATCTATCTTTAATTAATCTGACCTTCTCTTCAGCTTCTCGGATTATATCAGGTCCAAAGAAACTTCGTTCTCCTACACCACTCCACAATAATAGGGTTGTGCATTTCTTCCCATATAAAGCCTCAAATGGTGCCATCTCAATGCTAGCTTGATAACTGTTATTGTAGGAGAACTCGGCATAGGGTAGATTGTCATCCCAACTAGACCCATAATCAAGCGCACACGCTCTTAACATATCTTCTAGAATCTGGTTTACTCTTTCGGTCTGACCATCCGTTTGCGGGTGAAATGCCGTACTGAACTCCAATCAAGTTCCCAGTGACTCATGCAACTGCTTCCAAAAATGGGAAGTGAACTGGGTCCCTCTATCGGACACGATACTCTTGGGGACGCCGTGTAGGCACACGATCCTCTTCATGTAAATATCAGCTAGCTTTGCGCTGGTATAGGTGGTCTTCACGGGTATAAAGTGAGCTATTTTGGTTAAGCGACAAACAATAACCCAAATAGAATCATACCCTGATCTGGTCCTTGGTAACCCGGTGATGAAATCCATCCCAATAGAATCCCACTTCCAGTCCGGTACCTTCAAAGGTTGCAAAAGTCCTGCTGGTTTCTGATGCTCAGCCTTTACTCGACTGCATACATCGCATTTAGCTATATATTCTGCTATTTCTCTTTTCAGATTGTTCCACCAAAATCTCTCCTTCACATCCATATACATTTTGGTATTTCCTGGATGAATGGAGTAAGGTGTTTCATGGGCTTCTTGCAGAATTAACTTCCTAAGATCAGGATCATTTGCCACACATACACGTTTTTCAAACCACAAGGTTCCTTGCTCATCTTCATGAAATCCCTTGGCTTTTCCTGCTCTCAAATTGGCTTTGATTTCTTCAATATCCTTGTCTCCCTTCTGAGCTTCACGTATATTGTCCATCAAATTTGGTTGTACTACCAACGAAGCTACAAAACCATCTGGTACCACTTCCAATCGGAGGTCCTTGAATGCCTTGCATAAATCCTCAGGTATTTCTCCTGCCGTGAGGCCATTCAAGTAAACCTTACGACTCAGGGCATCAGCTACTACATTAGCCTTTCCAGGATGATATTGAAGACTTAGGTCATAATCCTTGATAAGTTCTAACCATCTTCTCTGCCTCATGTTCAATTCTTTCTGTGTGAAAATATACTTCAAACTTTTGTGGTCAGTGAACACTTCCCATCTTTTTCCCATTAGGTAGGGTCTCCAAGTTTTTAGGGCATGTACTACTGAGGCTAACTCGAGATCATGAGTGGGATAATTTGTTTCATGCTTCTTGAGCTGTCTAGAGGCATAAGATGCCACTCTGCCTTCTTGCATCAGCACACTTCCCAGGCCTTGGCGTGAAGCATCACATTATACTTGGAATTCTTTCTCTAAATCAGGTAAACACAGAACTGGGGCTGAAACTAGTCGTTTCTTTAATTCCTGAAAACTGGCTTCGCACGCGTCAGTCCATTCAAATTTCTTCTCCTTCTTTAATAATTCTGTCAGTGCCTTGGCGATTTTGGAAAAGTTTTCTATAAACCTTCGGTAGTATCCTGCTAGACCAAGAAAACTTCGTAATTCTCCAACATTCTTTGGTGGTTCCCAATTGGTTACAGCTGAGACCTTTTCAGGGTCCACTGCTATACCCTCCTTGGATACTATGTGTCCTAGAAATGCGACTTGTTCCAACCAAAATTCACACTTGCTGAATTTGGCATATAACTTATGTTCACGTAGTCTCTGCAATACTAGGCGCAAATGCTCTTCATGATGTTTGTGACTCTCGTAGTAGATCAGAATGTCATCTATGAACACTACCACAAACTTGTCCAGAAAGTCCATGAACACTTTATTCATCATATTCATGAAATAAGCTGGAGCATTGGTTAAACCAAATGGCATTACGGTATACTCATAAGAGCCATATCTAGTAACAAACGCTGTTTTTGGTATATCCATCTCTCTAACTTTCATTTGGAGATATCCTGATCGAAGATCAATCTTGGAGAACACACATGCACCCTTCAATTGATCAAATAATTCATTTATCTTGGGTAACGGATACTTGTTCTTGGTGGTGTGTTCATTTATATCTCTGTAGTCCGTGACTAATCTCTGGGTTTGATCTTTCTTTTTGACAAAAAAGACTGGCGCTCCCTAGGGCGAAGAACTTGGACGGATAAATCCTTTCAGAAGGTGTTCCTCCAGTTGCTTCTTGAGTTCTTTCAGTTCATCGACGGCCATTGGGTAAGGTCTCTTGGCTATTGGTCCGGTACCCGGTTTTAGTTCAATGAGAAATTCCACATCTCTATCAGGTGGCATTCCCGGTAATTCTTCTGGGAATACATCTGGGTACTCTTGGACAATCAGCACATCACCAAGGCTAACCCCCTTAAGAGAATTTAGCCTAACTTTCTTAAGTTCAAAAGTTGATCTGAATTTAATCTTTTGTTTTTCGGGGGTGGTGAGGGTGATAGCTCTGTTTGCACAGTCTATGATTCCTTCAAAACGGGTCATCCAATCCATTCCGATAATAACATCCAAACCTTGGGTTTCTAGGATGACTAAGTCTGCTGGAAAAAGGTATTTTCCAATCCGTAATTCTAACTGTCTACAGCCTGAATTTACTATCATCTCACCCCCAGGTGAACTCACTCTAATAGGTTTTCCTAAGCTTTCCTCGGCTAGCCCATGTTTGTTTACAAAAGCTCTTGATATGAATGAATGCGATGCTCCAGTATCAAATAAGACCAATGCTGGAAAAGAATTTAGCAGGAACTTACCAATCACAGCGTCAGGTTCATCATGAACTTCTTCCACGTTGAGGTGATTTACTTGTCCCTTCTGGAAGGGATTGGGCTTGGAATTTTCATCGGCCTTTCTCTCTGGGCAATCAGTAGCATAGTGTCCCGTCTTCTTGCACTTGAAGCAAGTCACATTAGATAGGTCTTTCTTCCCTTCAGTGTTAGGACGAGGATTACCATTTACATGATTATGGCCATGGTGATGGTTTCCCTTGAACCCACCATTATTTCCTTTATACCCTCCATTGTGGTTATGACCATGATGCTTTTGGCCACTACCATTGTTGGAGTAGTTCCAGGGTTTATGGCCACTGACTTCTGAGGTGTGTGGTTTCTTGTGAGCCACTTCAATGTTACCTTTACTTGCACCAAACTTCCTCTTCCTATTCTCTTCCTTTCTGATGTTATTGTCCAGGGTGATTGCCTGATCTAGCAGAATCTGATAGTTAGGAGCATATGCCACAGACAAAGGTATCTTTAGTTCTCCCCGAAGTCCATTTAGGAATTTGTCCTTCCTTTTTGCATCAGTGTCGATGTCTTCTGGTGCGTACCTTGATAGCGTACAGAAGTCATCTATATACTCCTTCAGAGTTCTACCTCCCTGTCTCAAGCTACGAAACTCCTCCTTCTTCAGATTCATTATGCCAGAGGAGATGTGAGCATTGCGGAAACCATCCTTGAACGCATCCCAAGTCATGCCATCCAAGGGATGGGTCACTTGATAGGTCTCCCACCACATGGCAGCAGGTCCTTCCAATAGGTGAGCAGTGAACCTCACCTTTTCTGCCTCAGAACACTCACAGGTTACTAAGTCCTTGTTGACTGAACGGAGCCAGTCATCCGCCACTATGGGTTCAGTAGCAGAGGAGAACTTATTAGGTCTAAGCCTGAGAAATCTTGCAAGTCTGTCCACCGGAGGTGGGGGTGGTGGTGGATGGTTGTTATTGTTGTTGTTGTTGTTATTGTTGTTGTTGTTGGTTGCTGCAATGAACTGGGTCATCATAGTCATCAGTTGGGCTTGAGCTGCCATCAGCTGTTGCATAGCTTCGCTATTGTCGGGATCACGGCATGGAGGCATCTGTGGGGTTTTTGCATGGATGAGTAAAAGATAGATAGATCTATAAGGAGGAACCTTACCCATGCACAAAACAATCCAGTCAAGCACACCATCAATCAACACACCACTCATAAAACAATCAGCAAACAAATCAAAACCTTTGGTTTAAGGAAAACGATATAAAAGTTTGGAAAATAAACTCGCGAGGTTCCGAGGATACAAGGGAAGGTACTGCCTTACCACAAGTTGGTAGGTCAATACAAGATCAAGACAATGTGGTGTATGATAAATGGTAGTCTCACTAACTAACTACTCGACCATATCCTCTTCCTCCTCTTCAATTTCCTGTATCTCAATTCCTTCATTGGCGAGTACATCCTTGAGTTCCTTTACTTCTTTCTCCAGGGCAAGATTCTTTTCTTGCAGCTCTCTCTTCTCAGTACGAAGCCTTTTGATGAAGTCACTATCAGCCTCGAACTCGACTTCATTGCTCTCGAGTTCTGCCTTTTGTTCCCTGATGATCTTGTTCTTCTCTTGAACTCTTTTCTCTTGTCTCATGTACTTCTCCTCTTGTGCAGCAAATCTCTCTTCCTGTGCCTTAGTCACTTCCTCCTAAACCTTCACCTTCTCTTCGTTCTCCTTAAGTAAGGCACATAACTCATCGTTCTTCAGGAGCTCCTGGAAATAAAGGCTAAGGGGTTTTGCCTTGCCTCATTCTCCGACATCATACAGGTAAGGTTCTCCATCTTCGTTTCTTCTTCCAAAGAAAATGGAGTAGTGGCCCCTCAACTCTATACTGTAGCGTCCGCAGAGGCGCCCAATCAAATCTTGCATGACTAGATTGAGCCCGTTATCTTTGGAGTCACTAACCATTTTGATCTCCAGTGGGGGCTCCTCTCCACGTCCTGGTTGTGTTGCTTTTATTCCCCAGCAACCCTCTTTGTTAAACTTCTTCAGAATGAAGCCCTTTACTTGGGGTAGTGGTAACCCTATCTTCTCGCCGATGTCGAGGAGGTAACAGCCAAAACGGGTGTTCTCGAAGTCCTCCGCAGTGGTGAAGTGAAAGCTCGTCATCCTTTAGGTGGGAAGAAAGGAAATTAAAACAAGAATTGCATAAGATAAGGAAGTACTAGTTATGGAGTGTATTATTAAATTAGGGGGAATACTAAGTCAAAATCCTAAGGTGGTCAACAGATATTAACAACTCTTCGTAAATTGGATTTTTCACTATAGTGAGAGAGACAGACACCCGGCCAGCCACTTATATTGTGGAACAGGTCTCATGTACGTGGACATGTAAAGTTTGTCCCGGGCCGCTTCATCCCACCATGCCGTTAGAATCCAACATACTTCAAAGATGGTAACATTATGACCAAAAAAGGGCTTAACCAATCCTAGGGGCTCGAACCTACAGGCAACACTTTGCTCTGATACCATTTTGTAGCACCCCAACTTTTATTAAAGTTGGAACACCTGTGTTATGTGCTAGTCCCTGGATCACTGCTAGCACCACAGTACAAAATATAAAGTATCATTGCATAAGTATTAAATTGCTACAACGAGAACCAAAAATAATAGCCAATATGGCTTTATTACAAATTGCATAGCCATGAAGGATAGCTAAAGTTCAAAGTTCACAGCGAAAGCAAAATAACATTGAGCCTCATCTTCAAGCATGCGCCACAGGCAGTCATGTTGGGTTTAGACTCGAGCCAATCATTCAGCATCAGAATTTCCTGCACATTGGAATATGCAGCCCCCGAAGGAGGTCAATACAATGATGTATTGGCAAGTGACTATGGTGGATAAATATACTGGCAAGTCTAACATCTATATGCATATTTGGCTTGGTGGGGTTGAAGGCTATTTGCAGAAAGCAAGTTTTCTCCTATCATTTTGTAAACACTTTTATTTCTCAAAAACTTGGCACCGAGGGATAAAGCCCTAGTGCACCAACAATTCATTCCTTAGTCAAATTTTTACTTTATGAAAACAGTGTTGAGATTCTTCTGCCCATCCTTGTCCAGTTGCTCGAAGTAGTCCATTTCCGGGGACACGGCTGAGATCTCAGATTGTCGACACTGCAGAGGTTGTGCACTTTCACCTTTAGACTCAATTTGTCCGCGAAATCCTATACACACGGAGTGTATTATGGAAAGGAGAGAATTGAGACAAGAACTTTCAGAAGAAGAATGCAACCATACTAGCAAGACCCGTTCCACCTATCATCTCTACATCTGCTTGTCAAGCTGACAGGTTGCACTCTCACAACTTAATCGTTCTAGACAGAGCCCATTGTCAAAAGGCTGCACGGGAAGCTTCTAAACTTGGAGGGACTTGGTAATCTCTTCATTCCTGGGTGGCCATCCACAAGTGTATTTCTGGGTAACAACCACCATACTCATGGCCCTAAGTAGAATAGACATTCATCCTAGGCGAAGACAACCACAAGCATAGTCCCAAAAGCCACTCAACATAAACCATATCAACCAATTCCACCCAGATGTGTATTTTAGAATTTTAACACTTAGAAACTTTTCCATAACATGGCAACATTTTTATAGCATGGCTAAGCAGCTAATAAAATCTTTTCATGGCTGCTTACGGAAAAGGGTGGCTACACACTACTAGGATATTTGTAAAATACCATCTAACTTAGCATTATAAAATAAATCAAAATCCCTATCATGCACACTACTCAAAACATACTACTTATGCATATAGAAAATATGGGATATTGTATGAATGTCACTTGCCTTGGTAACAGGAGGAACAAGCACAGCAAGAATAACAATCACAAGCAAGTCCTTCCTCTTCTTCACAATCTATTACAAACAATGAATAACATAAATACCAACACTATATCATCACCACACTAAACTAAATAATTTAAAATAATATAGTAAAACTTTGATTTTTATAATTACAACTTTTATTGTTTTTATTACATCTTCAATTTGGACATTTATTAATATTGCTGGACAGAGGGAAATTATACAATTTTAAAACAATTACATTTATTTCTAAATCATTTTTATTATTTAAGTTATTATTTGAATGGCCGAAATACTCCTCTGATAATTATACAAATTATAATTTGTCAAAGGGAAAAACAAATGATGTAGAATTAAACTACATGAGCAGAGCTTTCCAATAACATAAAGTTTATTAAATTTGTACTTACGGATCAAAAGTTATGAATTTTGCAAGTTTTATCTTTTTTCTGTTTTATTTATAAAATTTCCTGCGAAAAAGAAATTAACAGGGCTACGTGGCGTGATCCTATTGGTCGGTACCGCTTCGGCGCGGATCGGCTGCGAGAGCCGTCCGATCTAAATTAAAATGGACGCGCGAGATCTAATCGATCTAGATCCATTGGATCTAGATCTAACGGTCCACGATCCGTTGACCAAAAACGGGCGGCGCGGTCACCAGAGACGCGCGGGGCACGGCGGAGCCATGGCCGGCGTTTGCGCCCGAGGCGTGCTACGATGCTAGGAGGAAACGGAGCTCACCAGGAGATGCGCGACGTCGTGGGGAGGGCGATGGCGCGGTGGTGATGACCGTAGCGTCCTCGTCTTCCCGGAAGAGCTCGCCGGAGTTGCGCACGGTGTCGGTTCCTCTCGGTCGTGGACGGAGGCGGGGTTTCGCTGCAAAATCACACGCTCCACCATGTCAACTCGATGCGCACGGCTCACAGGGAGCGAAGGGAGGTGGAAAGGAGGTCCGAGGTGGCCGGAGTTGCTCGGGCGGCGGAGTTCTTACCGACGGCGACGGCGGGATTGCGCGAGCTCGTGCGGGCAGCCTATGGGCTCTCGGGAGGTGAGGTTTGGGGCAATCGGACGAGAGCGAGGAGGGCTATTAGTAGGGGGAAACGGCGAGGTAAATGGAGTAGTAAATCGCCGAATTCAAACGAAATCAAATCGGGCGTTTTCGGTCGGGACGGGGGCGTGATTTGGGGACGAACGGCTCCGCGGGGGAGATGACAGGTGGGTCCCACCTGTCAGCGACTACGAGCGAGCGCACGGGGCGCTGGGCCGCTGGCGGGCTGCTCAGCTACGCGCGCGCGGCAGATAGCTACGGGCCACGGCCCACTCGCTCAGAAATTCAATTATTTTTATTTAAAACCCTTTTCTATTTTTAAATACTGATTTCAAATATGATTTTTAAACCTATTCACAACATTTCAGAAAAATTCATAAAAATATGTTTTGGAAAGGTTATTGAAAATGGAACTTTTTAATATTATTCTTGCCCATATATAAATTGGAAAAAAATTATTTATTAAAGGAGTTTTAAATAAACACTTTATGGAATTTGTAGATTATTTATATTTATAATTTGAAGTTTTATTTAATATTTTTGTGATGTATTCTTATGCTCAATGATGCATGATGCTTGAATGCAAGTTTTAAATTTTTGCAAAATTTGGGATGTTACAATACATGATAGACCTTTTTGTGAAGACTTTTTTTGCAAATTTTGTCAAAATTTTATCATTTTTCATAGCAACTAGTACACATATAAGTTCCCATGCCAAAGGTTTCTTTTTTTGAAGTGTTTATCACATTATTTAAGTTTTCCTCCAAAAAAGTCAAAACGGTCGTTATGACAATTCATCAAAAGATGTAAGATTTTGTAGAACTATCAATGTTTCTGTGATATAACCAATAGTTGTGTATCTTAAAATAATTTTTCCAAAAATTTCCGACCAAGCTATCAAATAGTTGTAGTTCAAATTTGAATTACTTTCGAAAAATAGGCAAAAACTCATTTAACAAGGGCAAAATAGGTAGAAATCAAGGAAAAATCTAATACATGGGAATTATCCATCATATGTGTACTAGTTTCCATGAAAATTAAATGGGTGCTATTTTACATCATATTTTTGGTACTTTGTTCACAAAAACTGTCATTTTTTGCACTTATAAAATGGAAAATGATATTTGTTGATTACATTTTGTAATTATCTAATTTTTAATTTGTTGAAAACATTGAATATAGATATGTTTTATCAAATTACTAGAAACTAATTTTAATTGGTTTGAACAATTAAATCTATGCATATGAAAAAACAGAAAAGAGAAAAGAGAAAAGAAAAGAAAAGACCATCAGTACCGGTTGCATCCACCAACCGGTACTGAAGGTTTTTCATTTCGCCCCAGTTTTAGGGCAGCGAATCGACAAACCTTCAGTACCAATTGGTGGATGCAACCAGTACTGAAGGACCTTTAGTACCGGTCCGTGGCATCAACCGGTACTAAAGGTGTTGCCTTAAATGCTCTGGCCCAAATCGGGCAGTTCTCATTCTCACAGACGCAGAGTGTTCCCCGACGAGGACGAAGACGAGACACTACGCCGCCCTTGATGCCATCACCGGAGATGCCTTGTTGTGCCGCTCCCCTGCGTCGTCCTCGTCTCCTCTGATTCCGGTGGACGCTCGACACCGACGACGCACCGGTCCACTAGGCCGGTGAGCTCCTCCCTCCTCTTCGCCACCGTTGCTCTAGGGTAGGAAAATCGCCGCCTCCGCCCGAATCGCAGCCGTCCCCAAAGGGGCCGACCCTGCCGCCACCGGAGCGCTTCGGCCCGAATCCGTGCTCGAAGCCGCCCTAGGTTGCTCATGTCACCATTGCGGCCTCCTTCGGTGACCCGCGCGTGTCACCATTGCGGCCTCCTCCGGTGACCATTTTAGGGCGGCGCCACCGTACATTGCGGTTGTGCACGTGTCACCGGCCACCGAGGTTGCTAGGTTGCGCGCGGTTGCAGGATTTGGTAGGCAGGGGAGGAGAGCCCCATTGCTGACGTCATGCTGACGTAAGTGTTTTTTTTTCCAGAAATTGCTACTGTTTTAGTTGTATTTAGGAGTATTTAGTGTGTGCATTTAGAGGTTTTAAATAGGATTTAGCTACTGTTAGGAAAATTTAGTTATATTTGCTAGTTAGACTTGCTAGGAAATTGTAGTTAGACTTGATAGTTTAGTTAAATAGAATGCTATTGTTATTTATATGAATACTATTGTTATTTCTTGATTGAATATATGGAAATGGAATGTTTTAGGTACTGGTTTTGTATATATGCTACTGTTTTTATATATATGTTAAATTTGGGAATGTTAAGTTAGTAAACGAAAGTTGTAAATGAAAGAGAAGGATAATACATATGTGACTTTGTTAAATGAAGTTGCATATATTGTGGCCTACATGTTGTAAATGCTACACTGGTATATAAATACTACACTTGTATTATAAATCTCGTAGCAGCGCACGCAACCATAATTCCCGCAGCAACGCGTGAGGAATGCGACAAGCTAATATGAAATATTTCTATCGTCGTTCTTATCGTAATAATGTGACATCCATGTAGGATTCGACATCGTGTTTGTAACCTTCCCGAGTCTCGTCTTTCCCGCGCCTCACCATCGTTCCCGTGCATCCCCTTGTGCACGCCCCCGCGGTGAGTCTCTACCGTGCACATGTTATTTCTTTACCATGTTGCCGCCCGATTTGGCACTAAATTGTTATATCTTTTTTTTGTATTAGTTAAGCTATGGACGGCAGAGCTGGTGAAGAGGAATTGTTCGACATGATCAGAGAAGGTGATGAAGATGATGGCTCGCAATAACTTAACATGTCCGGCGATGGATTGGAGGAGGACGACGACATTTCTAACATAGAACATATCGCCTTTGGATCGAACAATAATCCCGATGAGAGTGTATTGACGACTACCGGCGAGGTATACATAGCCTCTGGTGATAAATGATTTGATATGTATACATATACATATATTAACAAAAAAAATCTTCTTTTAGCCCTCCGGATCGGGACCAAGCCAACCTGGTAAATCAGCTGGTAAAAGAAAACGAGGCCCGGCCAAAAAGTTGAAAGATGAAAGTTTTGATATCGAAGAAATCTCTGAAACGGGTGCACCGATTGCCCCCGAGCAGCACACACGTAAATATGTGTAGCGTACCTGCACTTTTAATAAGGCAGATACCTGTGTATAGTGCAAATCCCTGGATCGATTCATTTGCACACACAGTTTACGATGTAATATCACAACAAAGCATCAATTATATTACATCGATGATCCAGAATTACAAAATATTTGTTACAAGTTGCATAGCGTAAAGCTAGCATTGACAAAGTACACAGCGGAATACAATAGCAGTGAGTCTCTATAACTTTCATGCTGCCACAGGCGAAAACATGTTGGTTGTAGACTCGAAACCTTTAACGAAACCTCACTCGTCATCTGATCACATCTGCAATAAGAAAAATATTGCAACAACGTGGGTCAGATTCCATTTAAAAATGGAGTCTGGCAAGTGACACTATGGTGGACACTTATGGAATAACTCTAAAGCCTATATGTATATTTGGCTGGTGGAGCTCAAGGCTAATTTGCATAAAGCCAATTTTTCCTACTCTTTTGAAAACACTTTTCTTGAAATCGACGAGTATGGCATGAAAACCATAAATCTCATCTTCCCTTGTTCACCCATCAAGTTTTATTTCTGAAGTTGGAATGATGGAATCCTCCGTTGACGTCCTTGATCAGCTGCTCAAAATTGTCCGTAACCGGGGACACGGCTAAGTACTTAGTTTTACACTCTGCAGAGGTTGTGCACTTTCACCATTGTACCCATTCAACCCAAGGTATCCTTTACACACCATTTGTGATAAGGAAAGGAGAGAATGAGAAGAGATCTTTCAGAAGCATTTTCCCTCCCCATACTGGCTTGACCCGTTCCACCTAACATCCCCCTACATCTGCTTGTCAAGCCGGAGAGAGTCCAAGCAACATAATTGATCAAGCCAGAGCCCATATGGCAATGGCTGCACTGGAAGCAATCGTCACTTGGAGTTCCTTCAGATTCCTCTGTTCCTGGGTGGCCGTTCTCAAGTGTACATACTCTATAGGAACCATAGAAATGGACCGAGTAGCCACTCAACATAAACCATCCGACCAATTACCACCCAGGTGTTTCATTCTTGACTTAGTAGAATTTAGATTTTCACAAAACAACATTTGCATAGCATCAATAATTCTACTAAGTATTGCATAGGTACCTAGACACAGGAATAAGGGATCCTACAGGTTTAGCATAGCAACACATGCATATAAAAATACACTAAGTAATGCATATAAAATAGGAAGTTTATGAGGTGTGCCACTTGCCTTTGAATGTTGTCGTTGTTCACAACTCTTTTCAACGATACTCGGGACTCTCCGTTCAGTCTAAACAATACAAACAAACAACAATACAACAATCATAAAACAACACAACACTCATCAACGTACATGCTCATATCAAATGAACAACAAGTTTTATAAAACTCCTAAGGAAAACATGTTATGTATGCAAATTATTTCTAAGGGCTAGAGATGCATGTTATGCTATGAAAAATCTCTTAAGTTAATGCAAGGAAAATAGGTGGGTCAAGAATGACTAAGGACTAAGGTCTTAAGTTGGATAAAAATACTTTGTTTTATATCTTCTTGAAACAAGCACTCTAATGGCTTAGTCATGATGTGCAAAATACTTAGAGAAAAATACTAAGTCATTTGTTCAAGATGATCACAATTATTATCAACTCTTTGTAAGTTGGACATTCACTATAGTGAGAGAGACAGACACCCGGCCAGCCACTTAAATTGTGGAACAGGTCTCATGTACGTAGACATGTAAGGTTTGTTTCCAGGCCGCTTCATCCCACTATGCTGCTAGGATCCAACAACTTCAAGATGATAACATCATGATCAAAATTTGTTTAAGTCTAAAAGACAAGATTAGGAAAGAGGGAAAAGATAGAAAGAAAGATGTAGTTGTCCTCCAGGCTTCATCTCCAGACTTGTAACTTTCTTCTGGATGGGGTCTTGATTGAGTTCTTGGTAGTCTTGATGAATCTTCAGACTTGATGGTTCTTGTATCCTCGAGGCTGGTCTTGGTTTTACTTAGTCTTCATGAAATCTCAGGGGAGAAGGAAAGACAGAGAGAAAGACTTAGAGAATAGAAAGGGGGTTGGCCTTCTTGAACTTCTTCTCACTTTTCTTCTAAGTGCTTGCCATCTTTGAGAATGCTTCCAGAGTCTGTTTTCTTCTAAGTCCTTCATGAAGTCTCAGAGAAAAGAAAGAGAGAGAGAGAGCAAGACTTGGAAAATATTTCTGGTTGGTCTTCATGAACTTCTTCTTGATTTTCTTCTAAGTGTTTCTTCTCCTTGAAGATACTTCTGAAGTCTTGTTTCTGGCTAAGTCCTTCAATGGTCTTCTAGCTCCATCTTGAAAATTACTAAGTGTCTAGTGCATAGCACTTTTCACACAATACTAAGTTTGAAAATAATTCTAACTTAGGGAAACTACTGAAGAGGGGTTTTCCTATGAGAATAAAATATGCTATGAATGAAATGAAATCTTAAATCACAAGAAACATAAAAATAACTTTTGTGTTTTATTTATAAATATGCATGAATTTATAAATGCAATTTAATTAATTTCTAATTTTGGAAAATATACTAAAAGGAATAATTATAAGATTAAAGTTTCCTATGACTATATTTTTATAACAAAATTTTATAATTAATTTTAATAGACAGAGAGCATTTAATTAAATCTATTGCAATTGGATTTAATCCAAAATAATGTTTCTATTAAAAGTTATTTCAAAATTAGTCAAACTATTCAAATTAAACACACAACTATGAAATCATTCAAAAATTACTCAAAAATATTTTATAGTAGTGGTATTAATTTACAAATATTCCAAAGTTTCTAAAACATATTTATTTGCAATTTTTGGATTTATAGATTTAAAGTTATTACAAATATACTCAATTTTCCATTTGAATTTTGAATATTTTATACTAAGTCAAATTTGAATTTTGTCAGATCCAAATTATTCTACACATCCAGAGCTTTCCAAATATATAAAAATTATTAAATTTGGAGTTGTGGTTAAAAAGTTGTGACAGATCTAAGTGGCAGGGGTGTTTCTGCAAAACTGCCGATTAGATTTAATTACGAAATTGATTATACACGTCAACGCTGACTGTGCGCTGACGGAGCATGCCACGTAGGCGCTGACGTGGTTAAGTCATCCGATCTGGGCCGTCAGATCTGGATCTGGCGGTCCAGATCAAATCGTACCCCTTCGTTCTAAAAGATCTAATCGTGTGCGTTGGTTGCAGGTCGAACGGCTTGGATGCAATGGCCTTACCGTGGCGGCGCTCCGGTGGCCGGCGATGGAGGGGACGGCGGCGCTGCCTCGGTCGACGACGCTCCGGTCGATTCCGTACCTCCCCGGATGAACGGAGGACAGCCCCGAGCGCGGCGCGTCGCGGGGAGGGCGATGGAGGTGGCGGCGTAGGCTCGGCTGCCGTGCAGCGACGAGGAGGCGCGGGCGGAGCGGTGAAGTTCCGGCGATGCTCGGGTTGTGCACGGATCAGACGTTCGACTGCACGAAAATTAGCCCTAAGGCATGAGGAGGTGCGCAACGCAACAGGAGAGACGAGGAGCGCGGTCTCGGGCGGGGAAGTGCTCACCTCGTCGCGAAATCCGTGGAAAACGGCGGCGGCCTGGGTGTACTCCGGCGAGCCCGTGCGGCGGCCTGGCTGCGTGATTGTTAGGGTTTCGAGGGGGAAAGGACGCGGCGGTGTCCGGGGTTTAAATAGGGGCTGCAGGAGATCGAATCCCGCACGAATCGGAGAGGAAATCATCTCCGATTCGATCTCCTAAATCTGCGCTTCGTTCGGTTAGAGGTAGGAGATGATCTGCTGACGTCAGCATGACGTCAGCCAATATTTTCTTTTCTGATTTTATTTCTTTAATTCATATCTTTTGATTTAAATGTCCAAATGATGTCAAATAAATTTCTAAAAATTTGTAAAATTATTATCTTTCTGTTAAACCAATTGTGGGCATGTTTTGAATATTTTTGAAAATTCATATTTTGAAATATTGCTTAATTACAAATTTGACACTTAAAGTCAAATTTGGATTTCTTTCTTATTTAAATTTTCCTTTGGCTATAATAAATTTGTAAAAATACCCACATTTCAATATGTTTGGATTTAAGTTATTAAACTTATTTTTCTTAAACATACATCTTTATTTTGGTTTAATAGAAGCTAAATATAAATAATTTTTAAAGTAATAGGGAATATAATGGATTCTAATTAAATTTTATTTTGGGTAACATTATATCATATTTTTTTGATAATTCATTTGAAAACTTCATAACAACTTTGGAAAAGGTTTTTGTTTTAATTCTATTCTTATTTAGAATATATTAATCATTTCATGCTTTGAACATATATGAAATTCATTTGAGCAAAAGAAATGTTTATTTGGTTAATTCATTAAGTTAAAAGCTATGAAGTTTTAAAGTTATACACTATAGGCTTATACTTTCCAAACTATATTTTGAACTTAGTTAAAGGAATGAAAACCATTTAGTAATTATATTCTATTTTGAATAATCTTATATTTATGAATAGATATGGCTAAGTGATTTAATTCAAATACAACTATTTACTTAAAATAAAATGGATTGTAGTTTGTAAAATATTTGTCAAATTATATTTTAAAGTTTTGAAATATTAAAATTTGAAGTCTTTTATAGTTGGTTTCCTTATGCATTTAATATTTTATTTTAATAAAAAGAAAAGTTTTAAATTTTAGTGATTTTTGAACATTATAAAATGTTGGGATGTTACAGACTACCACCCTTAAAAGGAATCTCGTCCCCGAGATTCGGAGAAGCTAGAAAAGAAAGCAAGGCTTGAATGATTCTGAAAACTCAAGATGTTTTGGGAAATGAAATCTCTGACATGAAACTTGAAAACTGACAGTGAATGGTTTTTCTGATTAGAAAGATGAAAGGAAAGATAGTTTGAGATTTCTGGGTTTAAGTGACTGTGTTTGAATTTTCTAGGTGGCTACCACCCTTAAAAGAAAAGTTTTGTTGATAATTCAACATCCTAATGCACAACCATAAATCAAGATAATCCATTACAAACATCATCTAACAAACATCAAGCAACAAGGTTCAAACAAACAAACAAACAATCTAGTATTGTCATATAGCCAAGTTGATATGTGAAGGGGTTACGGTGCAGAAAACAATAATTTTCTAGCGAGCGAAACCCTAACTAGCCAGGATCTATCTATCTAGTACATGCGATAACGGTGGCGGAACGGGTTACATTACCTCCATGTAGACCGATAGCGGGGATTACGCTCCCGCACAAGCGTTGACGATGAAGTCGTACGTAGCCGACCTCGAGGTCGCGGAGAACTTGCCGCGATGTCGGAGTCGATGACGCCGGGGTGTCGACGATGATCTGCGTCGACGGGCGTCGGGCGGAAGAAGGCAGAGCGCCAGCACCGGGGCTGGCGCGCCGGCAGCAGAGGGGGTGGCGCGGCGGCTGCAAGGGGGCGAGACGATGTCACCCAAGCTCCTCAATAGAGTAGCCTCCGAGCACTCGCAAACATACGGAGCCTAGCGACAACTCCCGGTCATTCAGATCCAGCTGAAATCGCAGGAGTAGATCTTATCTGGAATCCCGCAGAGCAACGGCGCTCTGCGGTATGGCTTAGGTGGAGAGAGACCCCCTTCCTCAGCTCGGCGCGGCTCCAACTTGGGAACCACGGGATCGAGAGAGAAATTGGGAATTAACTGAATTTCCTATGAATTAAATCAATTAATATGCCTTGCTATATAAAGGGGGAAGGGGTGTGCCAACCCCCTTGGCTCCCCCATGTGGGACTAAAAGGAGGAGAGGGGAGGGGGGGGTTCGGCCGAACCCCACATGGCCTCTCCCACTCCTAGTCCGAGTTGGACTAGGAGGCCCAAGCCTTCCCTTCCTTGTGGGGTGCGGTTTCCCCCTATTGGGCCCTCTTAGGGCCCATTTAGGTGGGAGCCCCCTTTTTTCTTTATTTAATTAATATTAAATTAATATAAAAATCCCATTAATTCATAATTAATATATTTATATATAATTCAATATCCCATGACTCCGAAACTATTTCGGAACCACCCGAACAACTTTCGGACATTCTCGGAACACTTCCATAGCTCCCCGGAACTCCTTCCGGACCACCGGAACTCTTTCCGGATCATTTCTTTCTCTCCAATAAAAACCTATAAAATTCCAGAACCTATCTCCTAGCGTCGCTAAGACCTTAAGTTTGTTACGCTACGGTTCGGGAACACTCCAGACATGGCCGAGACACTCCGCTCACCAATGATCGTCAGGGATACCTGGAAATATATGACGACCCCTGTGCATTCCACGAATATCGTCGTTGAACCATAAGTATGATATTCATTCCCTTTTTCTCTGCGATACTACCTTGTCCGAGATATGATCGTAGACACACCGATGCCCTTGCTGTATCTCGTTACCGACGAAGGTTATTAACTCGTCTGCGATATTACATCTCCATGACCTAGTCATAAGCTGCGCAGCTATATAGATGCAATATCACCGAGTGGGCCCAGAGTATCTTTCCATTACAAGAATGAACAAATCCCGCTCTTGATCCTTACGTCTCGATGCTCTTTCGGAATACCCAAGATGGACACCGTTATTGTCATGCTATATAAGACACAACGTTTGATGCTCTCAAAGCACTCCTACGAAGCAACAATAAGTACGGTCTCACGGTCTAAGGAATAAGCTATCACACTATTATCTATTGCAAATGACAAACATCGTAATACGATCTTATTGCAATACTTTGCGTATGTCCACCACCTTATTCTATTAACAAGATGACCCCATTGTCAACCGACGTCATTGTCCTTGATCGGGAATCTTGATCAACTGTTGCCCAATGGACTAGCTCATATAGAGGCTTGCTAGGGACCTGGTTGTCTATGTATCACACGTGTATTAATAATTCCGATTAATACAGTTATAGCATAATACACAAACCTATTATAAACTCATGAGATAATGCAATAAATACTACTTATTTATTTGCCTCTAGGGCATATCTCCTTCAGTCTCCCACTTGCACTAGAGTACAAATAAACTAGCTGCATTTTACTTTATCAGAATCCCTTATCAAATAAGAATCATTTGATAATGCTTGCTCGTGGAAAAGTGTTACTGCACAATCCATGATTGTACACGCTTTTGCGATTCACTGGTATCAACTTGTTTGATATCACCATGTTGTCCAACAACACATATGCAAATACCGTAACTAAGTGAGACTACCGCTTCCCAGTGCTTACTCTGATTATACTAACCAGATAACTGCCCTGAAAAACACACTCAGTCACGCCGAGCCCCTTGTGACAATTACAAACTCGTGATGTCTACATACTTTCGCACCATTGTAGAAAACTTTGACATTCAAATGTCAATCCCTTAACTAACGCACATCTACTTCCAATAAATTCCAAATTTACTTTCATAACTGTTCTTATTCCAAGAACATCGGTTATATTTCATCGAGCAGATAATATGGTTTCTGTATGATGTCTAATATTACATAATAGACCCACATGTCATACAACCATTACCTTCACGCATCATTACTCTTAATGACCAATTGGATTCCAAAGGACCATCCTTTTGATTCTATTCTGACTCCTCAGATATAATCCAAAACAACTCGACTAACTATTTTAAAATTCCCGTTCTATTTCAAAATAGACACTGACTTTCAAATAGTTTCACAAACTTCATCCTATTCTATTGGTACAGTTTCACAATGTGTTAACTACACAAAATGAATTCGACTCCCACTCAAAATATGTTTCCACATATTTGACAACGCGCGCTCCCACTCAAAAACGTGTCATCCACATACTTGAGTTCCTGAGCTCTCACTCAAAAATATGTTCTTCACATACTTCTCCTGAGTGAACTAACTATGACTCCCACTTAAATCGACATCTTGGTTAAACCAAAATCATTGATCTACTATCAATTCGCATTTAATACAAACTACAGTATTACATTAATACAAATTCCCTCAGACTTCAAGCATGTCTACATAAATGTAGTCAACAAATTTGATCTTGTCCAAGACACATTTCTTTACAAGACATGCTACCGCGTCTTTCTTATAGTCACATTTATCATATAACACCTTATATGATGATTAAACAATCTTATTCCTCTAATAAGAATTGCAGCAACAATTACTCTCTTAATCCTTTTAAACGTAACTTGGATTTCCAGGCTGAAAAGCCTTTGTTCGTATTCCGATATTTTCTCAACTTTCTTTGTATTCATAAAGTGCACCTTGATCTGTCAACAAGATCTGAAGTACTTAATACAGTGCTGTGACCCGACAACAATATTAAATATAACATCACTTTATTTAGAAATTTCTTTTCATGAAAATATTATGATCTTTATGAAGAGGATTGCAAGCAGAAAACTATTTTCTAGTCTCCCTCACTCTTAATCACCAAATTTTCATTAGCAGACATATACTCTTTGGAACATCTTCCAACATAAGTCTGACACTTTATTCCAAACTTCTAATTTCAATCCATAAACCATAATTCGAAAAGTCATCTTTTCTCGGAATTACATAGACAACAAACTGAACTTTGTTTCTATTCGGTTTTGGAACACACTCTCATTTAATACGAGCAATCTACAAAGAACCACTCATGTATATTCCGAATTATCGCATAATCATATACACGTCGACACAACTGTCGATACTACGAATTCTTGCTGAGAAAAATATCTATTTCCTAAAGTGGACGTCAACTATAATGTTTAGAACGTATTAGGAGATTCTAAGACTGATTCTGACAGGCCACACTTTATTTAAAATAGAGCATGATTATAATTCCCCACATATCACTATATATGACATTATAATTCTGTGAAGCAAATTTCCACAAGTCTCTTGTGTTGAAAACATAATCCAAAATACTGTCCTTTGATCGAATTTTGTGAATACAATGTTCACTAATCTTTCTTCTGAAAAACCCCATTTGATCTATTATCAAATTAATCTCAGACTCCATAATTCATCGGACAAATACTCCTATTTGCCAAAGTCATGGAGGAATTCGGATCAATCAATAAACACCATTAATTAATCATTTAAAAATGATACTCAATTAACTTCCGCTAGTATTGCAACTTCAATACTTGATTTCAAGCTTAATCAACTCAGCACTTGAAATACTTAAATGGACCAGAAACATCCATTACTTCTTTCATTGCTTTTATGACTAAACTCGACGGTGTTTATTCTAGCAATAGAACCTTTGTTCATGGGACAAGCTATTTTATCATATCTACAATTATGAATACTTATCATACAATCAATGTAACTGAGATGTGGAAACTTTATTCATAAGATAAAATAACTGACTTGTTCCATAACATAAAACAACTGAACTTGTCTTATTACATGAATAACTTTGTCTTGCAACAATCAAGACACACACGCTCGCTCACTATTACAAAAGATCGTATCAAAAACTATTAATGATAACTATGATAACTTGAGGACGTGAACACCAAAAGGCCATCAACTCCTTGACTACCAGCTTCAGCGCCAGGTCATATCAAACTGCGCCGCATATACGTGATAATCAGGACCTGTTTCACAAACAGAGCAATCATCAAACATTTCATCATATACCATGGGCGAATTCATAGTTCTGTATATATCAAATATATACCTGTAGCATCGAAGATCTCTCCTACGATGGAATCAACCTTCAGAGACTGGAACTCTCGTATGAATACGTAGAAGTTCATATCGTCGGCTTTCAAAATGTACTTACGTACATGCTTCTCATAGCTAGGAGGTAGAGATATCAGAAAAATCCGAATGGCGCAAGAATCCGCCATCCAGTAATCGAATACCATCGTCAGCTGGAAGTAGATGTCATACAATCTCTTCAAATGTGTCTTCAGACAGGTATGCTCCTCCATGTGAACGGTCTGGAACATTCTAAGCTGCCTGAACTGCTCACGTTTTAATTCATCCCCGAAGTGCGTCTTTATCGCATCCATCATGACGCTTGGCTCCTTGCGTCGAAACATCTCTTTCAACTCGGGTGCCAGGCATACGGTCATGGTGATCTCCACTTCAATGAATATGTCTCGACGCTTACGGAAATCATCTTCCTCCTCCTCGCTAGCAGAATCTCCTGGTCCTTCTCCTACCGGTTCATCGAGAACATATAGAATGTTGTTGTGTTCGAGAATGTTTCTAAAACCCCTGTACCATCTGATGAAGTTGGATCCGTCGGCTTCTAATGTAGCATCCGGACTCTTGAGGAAGTAACCGAAGTATAGTTGCGTAGTCTACAGATGTGATCGCAAAAGAGGTAAGGTTAAGTTTATAATATGTAGGTGAGTTTTAGTTCTATAATCTCATTATCAAAAACACACCACACCAAGATTATTATTCCTAAAATAATAATGGCGATGACACGACCCTCATCCACCATACTACCCCCGATCATCACGGCCGGCAGCACAGCTTCAAAGGTGGACTTAAAATGTCGATCATAACAACTCTATGACTCGTGCTCGATCTTTCGATCTTCCCGTGTTCCGAGGCCATACCTCTGAGTATGCTAGGCTCGCCAATCAAACCTCGAAGACCTGCGCGTGCAACATGGCTTACACCCACTGTATGCGAACGACGAGATGTGTGACACCCGATCATCACGGCCTGCCTCATAACGTAGAACTTTCTTGGTGGTGCGCAACGAGGGAGAACACAATTTTGGTATTTGTTAGGGATCATCCTATTTATGACGCTACCGTTGTATATCTAGCATATAAGCAATCAATAGGATGCACACACAACAGCATACAATAATGATGCAATGAAGTGCGATGTGACATGGTCGATGCGCCTGGACCTTCATGGCGCCATGTGCCTGACCCCCGGTGCCCCGGCATGGCTCCGAGTCTACAGAGCCCTCCATTGCCTCCGACAGTACGAGTAATATCAAAACTTACCGTAACCATGTCACATAAAATAACGCCTCTGCAAAACAAAGTTAGACGCCTCTAGCTTTATTTAGTTTTGCAAGTTTTACGTGGCAAATAGGCTTATTCGTAAGAGAATCGCTTCCCTACCTACGAACTTTGTACCACAACGTCGATCGTATAATTGCATGTTTAAGCATCCCTTTCGGGCCCTCCATTGAAAATGCTTTGCCGACTAGAGAGAGAGAAACAGACACCCGCCAGCCACAAATACGGTGCAAGCCGTATGTCAGTAGTGGAACCAGTCTCGCGTAAGCGTACGCGTAAAGTCGGTCCGGGCCGCTTCATCAACTCAATACCGAAGGCATCGCAAGTGCACGCTAGAGGGTAGCAAATATAAGAAAGACGCCCTCATTCAACATGAGTTCTAACCGTACCAGCAGTACTACGCATAGATCGGCTCTGATACCACTGAAGGGGTTACGGTGCAGAAAACAATAATTTTCTAGCGAGCGAAACCCTAACTAGCCAGGATCTATCTATCTAGTACATGCGATAACGGTGGCGGAACGGGTTACATTACCTCCATGTAGACCGATAGCGGGGATTACGCTCCCGCACAAGCGTTGACGATGAAGTCGTACGTAGCCGACCTCGAGGTCGCGGAGAACTTGCCGCGATGTCGGAGTCGATGACGCCGGGGTGTCGACGATGATCTGCGTCGACGGGCGTCGGGCGGAAGAAGGCAGAGCGCCAGCACCGGGGCTGGCGCGCCGGCAGCAGAGGGGGTGGCGCGGCGGCTGCAAGGGGGCGAGACGATGTCGCCCAAGCTCCTCAATAGAGTAGCCTCCGAGCACTCGCAAACATACGGAGCCTAGCGACAACTCCCGGTCATTCAGATCCAGCTGAAATCGCAGGAGTAGATCTTATCTGGAATCCCGCAGAGCAACGGCGCTCTGCGGTATGGCTTAGGTGGAGAGAGACCCCCTTCCTCAGCTCGGCGCGGCTCCAACTTGGGAACCACGGGATCGAGAGAGAAATTGGGAATTAACTGAATTTCCTATGAATTAAATCAATTAATATGCCTTGCTATATAAAGGGGGAAGGGGTGTGCCAACCCCCTTGGCTCCCCCATGTGGGACTAAAAGGAGGAGAGGGGAGGGGGGGTTCGGCCGAACCCCCCATGGGCTCTCCCACTCCTAGTCCGAGTTGGACTAGGAGGCCCAAGCCTTCCCTTCCTTGTGGGGTGCGGTTTCCCCCTATTGGGCCCTCTTAGGGCCCATTTAGGTGGGAGCCCCCTTTTTCCTTTATTTAATTAATATTAAATTAATATAAAAATCCCATTAATTCATAATTAATATATTTATATATAATTCATTATCCCATGACTCCGAAACTATTTCGGAACCACCCGAACAACTTTCGGACATTCTCGGAACACTTCCATAGCTCCCCGGAACTCCTTCCGGACCACCGGAACTCTTTCCGGATCATTTCTTTCTCTCCAATAAAAACCTATAAAATTCCAGAACCTATCTCCTAGCGTCGCTAAGACCTTAAGTTTGTTACGCTACGGTTCGGGAACACTCCAGACATGGTCGAGACACTCCGCTCACCAATGATCGTCAGGGATACCTGGAAATATATGACGACCCCTATGCATTCCACGAATATCGTCGTTGAACCATAAGTATGATATTCATTCCCTTTGTCTCTGCGATACTACCTTGTCCGAGATATGATCGTAGACACACCGATGCCCTTGCTGTATCTCGTTACCGACGAAGGTTATTAACTCGTCTGCGATATTACATCTCCAGGACCTAGTCATAAGCTGCGCAGCTATATAGATGCAATATCACCGAGTGGGCCCAGAGTATCTTTCCATTACAAGAATGAACAAATCCCGCTCTTGATCCTTACGTCTCGATGCTCTTTCGGAATACCCAAGATGGACACCGTTATTGTCATGCTATATAAGACACAACGTTCGATGCTCTCAAAGCACTCCTACGAAGCAACAATAAGTACGGTCTCACGGTCTAAGGAATAAGCTATCACACTATTATCTATTGCAAATGACAAACATCGTAATACGATCTTATTGCAATACTTTGCGTATGTCCACCACCTTATTCTATTAACATGATGACCCCATTGTCAACCGACGTCATTGTCCTTGATCGGGAATCTCGATCAACTGTTGCCCAATGGACTAGCTCATATAGAGGCTTGCTGGGGACCTGGTTGTCTATGTATCACACGTGTATTAATAATTCCGATTAATACAGTTATAGCATAATACACAAACCTATTATAAACTCATGAGATAATGCAATAAATACTACTTATTTATTTGCCTCTAGGGCATATCTCCTTCAATATGATCAATACACTAACACGATATCGTCATTCTATTTTTGGTGGTGGTCAAATCTACTTCCTTCATGACTGCTTCAAGTTCTTGTTCAACTTTCTTGGATATCTTAGAAGTGTTGGTCGAAACCTGGTTCTTCAGTGGTCTTCCATACATGCAGAACTTCATGATTAATCGTAGCTTTTCCATATGAGGCAGCAGAATCAGACTTAGACTATAAGAACATGGTCATCTAGAAAAAGATAAGAGGTTTTTAGAAGGTTGATAGTAGATGAGAATACGAGAAAGACACAGTGAAAAGATTTGTTTTTAGAAAGTGAAAGAAAATAGATTTTCAATCCTATGGTCAAACCTATTTCTATCCAAACCTAGGGTTTCGAACCTACAGGCAACACAGTGCTCTGATACCATTTGTAGCGTACCTGCACTTTTAATAAGGCAGATACCTGTGTATAGTGCAAATCCCTGGATCGATTTATTTGCACACACAGTTTACGATGTAATATCACAACAAAGCATCAATTATATTACATCAATGATCCAGAATTACAAAATATTTGTTACAAGTTGCATAGCGTAAAGCTAGCATTGACAAAGTACACAGCGGAATACAATAGCAGTGAGTCTCTATAACTTTCATGCTGCCACAGGCGAAAACATGTTGGTTGTAGACTCGAAACCTTTAACGAAACCTCACTCGTCATCTGATCACATCTGCAATAAGAAAAATATTGCAACAACGTGGGTCAGATTCCATTTAAAAATGGAGTCTGGCAAGTGACACTATGGTGGACACTTATGGAATAACTCTAAAGCCTATATGTATATTTGGCTGGTGGAGCTCAAGGCTAATTTGCATAAAGCCAATTTTTCCTACTCTTTTGAAAACACTTTTCTTGAAATCGACGAGTATGGCATGAAAACCATAAATCTCATCTTCCCTTGTTCACCCATCAAGTTTTATTTCTGAAGTTGGAATGATGGAATCCTCCGTTGACGTCCTTGATCAGCTGCTCAAAATTGTCCGTAACCGGGGACACGGCTAAGTACTTAGTTTTATACTCTGCAGAGGTTGTGCATTTTCACCATTGTACCCATTCAACCCAAGGTATCCTTTACACACCATTTGTGATAAGGAAAGGAGAGAATGAGACGAGATCTTTCAGAAGCATTTTCCCTCCCCATACTGGCTTGACCCGTTCCACCTAACATCCCCCTACATCTGCTTGTCAAGCCGGAGAGAATCCACTCAACATAATTGATCAAGCCAGAGCCCATATGGCAATGGCTGCACTGGAAGCAATCGTCACTTGGAGTTCCTTCAGATTCCTCTGTTCCTGGGTGGCCGTTCTCAAGTGTACATACTCTATAGGAACCATAGAAATGCATAAGAAAACCAACTATGAAAGACTTCAAACATATTGAAAGAGTTTAATAATTTGAATATCACAAGTAAACATTATTTTCAAAAGTGGTTTCAAGTTAATCAATTTATTATCCATTGTATTTCTTAAATACCTCAATATGTATTTTGACAAATGTCTTACAAAATTTCAAATCATTTTCATGTAATGGAAAGTTTCTTTGTAAGTATTTGATTTCAACCACTTAGCCATAGCTAATCATAAATTAAAATAATATTACAACTATTTAAAACATGGTATAATTGCCAAATAGTTTCACTCTTTCACCTGAGTTCAAAACATAGTTTTATAAATTACAAGTTTATAGTTTATAACTAAAATAACTTCATATGTTTTATAACTAATGAATTATCCAATTAGACATTTCATTAGCTTAAATGATTTTCATTTATTTTCAAAAAATAACATGATCTTTATGAATATGTTCTATATAAGAAATGAATTTAAACCTAAAATCTTTTCCAAAGTTGTTATCAAGTTTTCAAATGGATCATCTTAATATAAAATATAATGGTGCACCAATTATTTTAAATTAAAAATGAATACATTATAGTTTCCCTTTTTATTTTCACATAAAATGTGTTATGTTATTTAGTATTATACTAAAGCCTAAAATGAACTTAGTAACGGGAAATGAGTTTAAATGACTTAAATTCAAAACATATTGGAATGTGGGTAATTTACAAATTTTATTTAGCCAAAATAAAATTTAATTAAAATAAAATTTCAAATTTGACTTTAAGTGTCAAAATTGTATTTAATCAATATTTTAAAATATTATTTTTTAAATATGATCAAAACATGCCCACTACTCGTTTAACACAAAGATAATGATTTTACAAATTTTTAGAAATTAATTTGACATCATTTGGGCATTTAAATCAAAAGATATGAATTAAATAAATAAAACAGAAAAAGAAAATACCTGTTGACGTCAGCGGTGACGTCACCTTCTTCAACCTCTAGCCGGAAAATCCTCCGAAATGCTCTCCAATTCCATCGCAAAATCCGGGCAAATATTGCGCGTTATGTTCCCTCATCTGCCCCCATATAAATCCCCAGCTACTCCTCTCCGTTTTTCCCTCTCCTCCCCATCAAAATAACGCCGCCAGGCCGCCACGGTTGCTCGCCGGAGTTCCACCAACCGCCGCCACGAATTCTCTTTTTCCGGCGAGGTGAGCCACCCCCCTCGCACCCGAAACCCCTCCTCCTCTTTTCCTGGACCGTGCGCACCCCTGCCCGCTTCTCCCGTGCAGCAATTCAAGCGGGGAGAGCGCAATCCGAAGCTCGCCGGAGCCGCACCACTCGGTCGCTCCGTGTCGTCGTGTGAGGACGCGCGAGGTGACCAGGTGGCGTCCATCACCTCTTCCTTGGAGCGCCGCATCTCTCCGTCGTCTTCTGGAGGTCGGGCGAGCCCTGCAACGTCGCCGGCGTCCACGGCTGAGCTGCTGCGCCACGTCTTCTTCATCTCCGGCCACCGGCGCCGCCATCTTCCGGTCAAAGCGAGACGAGCCATTCGTTCGCGATCCAACGGCTTAGATTAGATCTAGCCGATCCAAATCGGTATGCGTTCAGATCCCTTGGATCTGGATCTAACGATCCAGATTTAATGGAGCCGAGCCGAGCCGAGCTGAGACTCAGACTTAGCCAAGCCCAGCCCAGCCAATCACGAACTGCCAAGTGGCCCTCTCTTTTTCTGTTTTATTTCCAAATAGAATTAAATGGCAATTTTATAGAAAAGACCCTGCAACTTAGAATTGTTATAACTTTTAACTCACATATCCAAATTCAAATATTTTTATAAATTTCGAAAGCCCTTGACATGTAGAATATTTTAGATCTGTTAGATTTTAAATTTTACTTAGTTTAAAATATTCAAATTTCAAATGGTGAATTTGAGTATGTTTGTCATAACTTTAAATCTGTAAATTCAAAAATTGCAAATAAAATTGTTTTAGAAACTTTGGAATATTTGTAAATTGATGCCACTGCTATAAAATAATTTTGAGTAATATTTAAATGAATTCATAGTTATATATTTAATTTGAATAGTTTAAGTATTTTCAACATAACTATTAATAAAAATATTATTTTTGATTAAATCAAATTGCTATAAATTTAATTAGATGCCCCCTGTCTATTAACACTATTTATAAAATTCTGTTATAAAAATTTAATCATAGAAAACTTTAATCTTATAATTATTCCTTTTATTATATTTTCCAAAAATAGAAATTAATTAAATTGCATTTATAAATTCATGCATATTTATATAAAGAAATCATAAAAGTTATTTTGATGCTTATTGTTATTAAAAATTGCATTTCATGCATAACAAATTTTATTATATAATTATCCCTCATAGGAAAACCTCTTCATTTATTTTTCTCTAAGTTAGAAGTATTTTTCAACTTAGCATTTTGGTAAAGTGCTACACTTAGACACTTAGTAATTTTCAACATGGAGCTCGAAGACCAATGAAGGACTTAACCAAAACAAGACTCCAGAAGAATCTCCAAGAAGTAGAAGCACTTAGAAGAAAAATCAAGAAGAAGTTCATGAAGACTAACCGACAAATATTTTTCTAAGTCTTGCTCCCTCTTTCTTTCTTTTCTCCCTCCTTCTGTTAGACTTCATGATGACTAAGTTAAATCCAAGACCAGCCTCGAGGATACAAGAACCACCAAGTCTGAAGATTTATCAAGTCTATCAAAACTTCAATCAAGACATCACCAAGGAGAATGTTACAAGTCAGAAGATGAAGCCTGGAAGACCAACTACATCATTCTTTCTATCTTTTCCCTCTTTCCTAATCTTATTACATTAGACATAAACGATTTTTGATCATGTTATTACCATCTTGAAGTTTGTTGGATCCTAGCGGCATAGGGAGATGAAGCGGCCTGGAAACTAACCTTACATGTCCACGTACATGAGACCTGTTCCACAATTTAAGTGGTTGGCCGGGTGTTTGTCTCTCTCACTATAGTGAATATCCAATTTACCAAGAGTTGTTAATAATTGTTGATCACCTTGAAGAACAGAGTTACTATTTTCTCTAAGTAGTTATGCACATCATGACTAAGTCATTGAGTGCTTATTCAAGATGATTTATAACAAAGTATTTTGTCCAACCTATGACTTTAGTCCTTCGTTATTTTGACCAACCTAATTGCCTTGCATTAACTTAAAAGAATTTCATGGCATGACATGCATCTCTAGTCCTTAGAAATAAATTGCATATCATGCATGACATGTTTTCCTTAGAAGTTTAAGAAACTTGTTTGTATGTGTTGTGTTGTTTTGTTTTATGATTGTTGTATTGTTGTTTGTTTATATTGTTTAGATTGAACGGAGAGCAAACGTTCGTTGTTGAAAAGAGTTTGTGAACAACGACAACATTTAAAGGCAAGTGGCACACCTCATAAACTTCCTATTATTTCTATATGCATTACTTAGTGTATTTTTATATGCATGTGTAGGATAGTATTGCTATGCTAAACTTGTGTAGAATTCCCTTACTCCCGTGTCTAGGTTCCTATATCATACTTAGCAGAAATATTGATGCTATGCAATTGATGAAAAGTTTACAAAATGTTAAGTGACTACTCAGGGCTATGCTCATGGTTGTCGTCGCCTAGGATGAATTTCTATTCTACTTAGGGTCGTGAGCATGGTGGTTGTCAACCTGGGAGTACACATCCACTAAGTTAATGAAACACCTGGGTGGATTAGTTGAATGGTTTATGTTGAGTGGCTACTTAGGACTGTGATTGTGGTTGTCTTCGCCTAAGGTAGTTTCTACTATACTTGGGGCCATGAGCATGGGGGTTGTCAACCTGAGAGTGCACTTGTGGATGGCCACCCAGGGAACAGAGGAATCTGAAGAACTCCGAGTGACGATTGCTTCCAGTGCAGCCATTGCCATATGGGGTCTGGCTTGATCAATTATGTTGCATGGACTCTCTCCGGCTTGATAAGCAGATGTAGGGGGATGTTAGGTGGAACGGGTCAAGTCAGAGTGGGAGGGAAAATGCTTCTGAAAGATCTCGTCTCATTCTTCTCCTTTCCTTATCACAAATGGTGTGTAAAGGATAGTTTGGGTTGAGTGGGTACAATGGTGAACGTGCACAACCTCTGCAGAGTGTAAAACTAAGTACTTAGCCCTGTCCCCGGTACGGACAATTTGAGCAGCTGATCACGGACGTCAACGGAGGATTCCATCATTCTAATTTCAGAAATAAAACTTGATGGGTGAACAAGGGAAGATGAGATTTATGGTTTTCATGCCATACTTGTCTTGATTTGAAGAAAGTGTTTTCCAAAGAGATAGGAAAAATTGGCTTTATGCAAAATAGTCTTGAACTCCACCAGCCAAATATGCATATAGGTTATAGAGTTATTCCATTAAGTTTCCACCATAGTGTCACTTGCCAGACTCCATTTTTAATGGAATCTGACCCACGTTGTTGCAATATTTTTCTTATTGCAGATTGTTCAGATGACGAGTGAGGTTTCGTTTAAAGGTTTCGAGTCTACAACTAACATGTTTTCGCCTGTGGCAGCATGAAAGTGATAGAGACTCACTGCTATTGTATTTCCGATGTGTACTATTGCAAAGCTAGCTTTATTCTATGCAACTTGTAATGAATATTTTGTAAGTCTGGATCATTGATTTAATAAAATTGATACTTTGTTGTGATATTACATCGTAAACTGTGTGTGCAAACGAATCGATCCAGGGATTTGCACTATACACAGGTATCTGCCTTATTTAAAGTGCAGGTACGCTACAGTTGGGTTCAACAAGGATCGGGACACTTACACGAGCCGCGATAGGAAGAAGAAACATGAGGCCGACAAGTATGCCAGATTGGAAAACGTGATAGTAGAGCTGCATCAGCAGAATGCACATAGGGACAAAAGGTCATCTCAGCCGCCGGAGGACCAACTGGATATGGCATCTCAGAGGAGAAGCAGAGTGGCTTCCACGCTGCATATGCAGGCATATGACGCAATATACCCCGTGGATCAGATTCCGGGTCAGACGATGTGTGAGCTCCACACCAAAATGAAGAACCTATCCATGAAGGTGGCGGTCGGCTATGCTTTGGAGAATACGCCCAGAGCAACCTTCCATGGCGGTCCGATTCCAGTTGGCTACACTCGAGTCGGTGTGGATGAAATTGTTAAGGGATATGAGTAATTGGAGCTTGACATTCCTGCAGCAGAAGGGAGATGACACTGGGAGAAGTGTTTCGTGGAATCATTGTATGGAGAAAGGAACTCATCGTTTTTCCAGAATCGACGCGTAGGCCACCAACCCCCCCCCCCCCCCCCCCCCCCCCCGCCCGAGTAGCAATCAACCTCGAAGTCCACCACACATTGATAATATGGAGATCGAGAGGAAACCTAGCGCGACTCCATCTCCCCGGTGCACGAGTCCAACCCATCGGGAGTCCACCCCGGAGCGTGCAAAGAGTCGGCCTCAGCATGAGTCCACGCCGGGGCGTGCAAAGAGTCCCCCTACGCATGAGTCCACGCTGGAGCGTGCGAAGAGTCCGCCCACCAGCAGTAGGTCCTTCGCAATGAGGCAGAGGATGCTTGCCGGTGCGCCGAGTGGTGCTCCAAAGGACAACTTCAAGTACGGGCCTTCGTTGAAGCCTGCTCTACTGTTAACTTGGGAACGCACAGTTGAGGAAAATTCTCCAGCGTTAAAAGCTGAGATGGGGGCACGGGCTGCTGCTAGCGTAGCAAAGAAAGTCCCCCCCCCCCCCCGCCAAAGCAGGTACTACACCCTAAGGGTGTTAAACACATTCTAGACATGGTGTATGATCCTAACCGTAGAACTTTGAATGATAAGTATACACGCTCTATATCGTAGAGTTATAACCAAGAAGAGGAGGATAAAAAGAAGTGGCTCGCTGCAAAGAAAAAGAAGGGGAAACAGGTTCCCCAGCTCGGAGAACAGAAAGCACAGTCCGTCACCCCGCTGAAGGTACAGACAGACAAGCGTTCCAACATTGAGACAAATATTGCTGCTGCCTCAGACTACTTGGACGATGCTGCATTTGACGCAATGTTCCCCAAGGCGCATGAGGTAGCACGGCAATTTGTCTACGGGGAAGATCTTCTCCCTCCTGATGAGTTGGTGTGTCGAGCATATCAAATGCGGAAATTGCATGACTGGTACAAGAAATGCGCAAAGTGGGAGCATACAGTGTTTTACGTGACATACCGGGCCGACCAATTCTTCATCAACAATGAAATATGTGTCGAATTTGAAGAATTATGGCAGTTATTCAACCGGCGTGCTCTCAACGCGACTATCATGAGTTGCTCTGTTCTGTAAGTGATTGTTTCTAAGTCTCTAGCTGAGCATGTAATTATCTTCACTAGTTGAGCCTGTAATTATCCTCACTATATTCTTTTGTTTGCTATTATATATGTAGGTGGATGCTTGTCGAGTGCAAAAGGAAAAGAGTATGGGAAGTTGGGTTCATTGACCCATTTTTAGTTAACTGCGATAACTTAAGGCGGAAGCCCAAGGACTGCGAGGAGGCATTGTTCACCGGGATATCAAAGCAAACTGTGGCCGCAGATATACTTCTTCCTTACAACTTCAAGTGAGGGTGACTGTCTTGAACATATTTCTATATTGCTAATTACTAGATGTTAAGCGTAATTGATGAGTTATATGCATGCCCCACTATATAAATGTGTGCAGCTTTTATTGGATTCTACTGGACATTATTATTGACAAGGGATTAGTTGAAGTCTTTGACTCATTACGCAAACCAGAATCAAACTACCAGGACTTGATTGACATGCTTCAGAGGTAAATTCAACAATTAATCCATTTCATGATATGAAGTAATCAATAACTCTCATTATTCATTTTCTTTTGCGAGTAGGGCTTGGAAAAAAGTTCATCCAGACAGAGCCTGGTGAATGGAACCAAGAGCTGAAGATTAAACATATTCATGTAAGTGTACTACTATTAAACATGGTCTCTTTAATTCATCATCATTTTGGATTAATATTTACTTAATTTATATTTTTGTAAAGACCTTGACACAACCCCTGGGAAATTAATTATGTGGATTCTACGTCTGCGAGTTCATGAGGAAATTGAGCGTTGAGCAGGCATTGCATGAGAAAAGAATGGATGTGAGTGTGACTCTCTTGCACTATATTTTAATCTTATTATGATTTAATATATATATATATACACGCAACTAATATATTCATATTGATCTCCTTTAAAGCTTAACGACATGCGCGCTGCCATCCTACCACATCGGCGCGTAGAAGCAATTCAAGAGGAGTTGGCGGGATTTATTCTTGAGGAGGTCATGTCGCCAAAGGGAGAATACCATAATAAAAAATATAGCTATCCCACATGAAAAGAACTCCCGACATAATGAGAAGGATGTACATAATTAATGCGATGTCGAGAACTTGGCTTGTTTATATATATGTATGTAATAGCGTATTATGAATATGTGTTATATGTAAATTGTATTATATATATCAATGTGTTTCGTATGTAGTGTATGTAGTAGCGTAGAATATCTATACGAAATGTATATTATGTGTATGCATCAATGTGTAGCGTATATATATACAACAGTAGATGAAAAAGAAAACATAAAAATAAAATTGCAGTACCCTAGAGAAATTGCAGTAAAGAAAACAGAAAATAAAATGGAAAAAAATAGAAAACAAAAAAAACAAAACTGCATTACCGGTCGGTGTTACCGACCGGTACTAAAGGTTTCCCCACGAAACCACACTCCGCGCCCCACGTGGAGGTTTTTTAGTACCGGTCGCAACACGCCCGGTACTGATGCTGAGGGGGCAACAGTCCCGCTTGGGCAGTACTGGTTGCAAAACTTGTATTGATGCCCCTCCCCGACTGGTACTGCTGGTCCGTTTTCCACTAGTGATTGCAGGGTTGCTTGAGAGGAATATCTTTGACGTCTACCTCCCTAAGTTCAATATACCTTGAGTGATTCACTTAAGAGAAACTTGTTGCTGTCCTACAAACCTCTGCTCTTGGAGGCCCAACACTGTCTACAAGAATAGAAGCGTGCGTAGACATCAAGCTATTTTCTGGCGCCGTTGCCGGGGAGGTGAGGGCTTGAAGGTATCTCCTTGAGATTCTGTAGTTATTACTTTTTGTTTCTTGCTTTTATTTTCACTAGTTAGGCTAAAACGGAAAACAACAAAAAATATTAGAGAGCTTTATAGTATTTATCTTGAGTTAGGACATGAAGTGTTTGAAGAGAAAATTAAAAAACCTATGGAACTTTATATGCATGCTATTAGCAATGTTATTAGTATTAATTCTTTGAACACTATTATTGCTAAGGCTATGGAAAAGTCTAAGCTTGGGGAAGTTAGTTTTGATGAGCATGATATTTTTTGTTCCCCAAGCAAGGAGGAGAAAATTTTCTTTGATGATACCTTGCCTCCAATATATGATAATTATAATCATTGTGATATTTTCGGTCCACCTATTGTTGAGGATATATTTTATGTTGATTATGATATGCCTCCTATATTTGATGATTATGGTGATGAGAATAAATAATGATAGTTATTTTGTTGAATTTTCTCGCACTACAATTAATAAGAATAATTATGCTTATGTGGAGAGTATTAATTCTTTTATGCATGTGGCTCATGATAAGAATGTTTTATGTGATAATTATATTGTTAATTTTATTCATGACGCTACTAATGAACTTATTGATGATAATGAGGAGTGTTGCTTAAATATGCTATATGATAATGCTTTACATGATGGTCCTATTCTTATTGACAATCCTCTATGTTTAAAAGTTGAGGATAAAAATAATATAATTATTGCTTGTGATGGTACTCTCACTCATGAGAGTTCTACTTTGTTCTTGAATTCTCCTAATTACACCATGTAGGAGAAATTTTCTTATGTTGAAAAATACTTATGTGGTTTGCAATTGTCCCTAGTTTCAAATCTTTGTTGCAACCATGCTCTTAAACTTGATGTTGATCTTAGTAACTATTTTGAAAGAGGGAAGCATGCTAATGAATTGCAAAATAAATTTAATGATCCTCTTTATGTGCCTATGTTATCTATGTTGAATGATTCTTGTGGTTATATGGTTGAATTTCTTTCTACTACTAGCAACTACTATGAGAGAGGATAATATGATTATATAAGTTTTCAAGTTACTAAAACACCACTCTTTATATTGAAAGTTTTGAAGTTGCATTTGTTTCATGTTGCTATGATAGTTGCTTTATGTTTCAATAATTTATTCTATCACAAGACTCCTTTGCATAGGAAGTGGGTTAGACTTAAATGTGTTTGATGTTTACCTCTTGATGCTCTCCTATGTTTTTCAACTCTCATTTTTATGAGAGCATCATTTGAATCTCTATGCCTAGCTCAAAGTTGTTAAACAAAAGAGCTTTTGGGAGACAACCCATTATTTTATTATTGTTACTTTTTCTGTTATTTGTGTCAAGGAGGATGCTCACCTCTGTAGAAATTACTTTGTATCTTTATTTTATTGCAATGTTGTGTCAGTTAAGCCTCTAGTTGAAAGTTGATGCTAAATTTCAATTCTTGCGCATAAACAGATTTCTGCTGTTCACCGTTAAATTCATAACTCCTCACTGGAACGTCAGAAACATCTTCCCTTTTTTTTCATAATCCTCAGATGTATACGCAACTTTCATTAGTTTTGAGTTTTCTGATCTGAGCAAGTTCAGTGCCTCGAAAAAACTCGTCTTTACGGACTGTTCTATTTTTGACAGATTCTGCCATTTATTTTGCAATGCCTCTTTTTCTATTTTGATTGGATATTTTTATCCTATGAAGTTTCAGTGGCTGTAGCTAATGTCCAGTTGCATTGGTAGCAATTGTGTTCCTACAGAATATCATAATTTTTCATGCACTAACCCTCTAATGAAGTTTACTCTAAGTTTGGTGTGGAGGAAGTTTTCAAGGATCAAGAGAGAAGGATGATATGATGTGATCAAGAGGATAGTAAAGCCAAATCTTGGGGATGCCCCGGTGGTTCACCCTAATATAATTCAAGAAGACTCAATCGTCAAAGCTTGGGGATGCCCAAGGCATCCCCTTCTTCATCGACAAACTATCAGGTCCTCTCTAGTGAAACTATATTTTAATTCTGTCACATCTTAAGTGCTTATCTTGAAGCGTCAATTTATTTTTATTTTTGTTTTTGTTATTTTCATTCTCTGAATAAAATGGATCCTAGCATTCTTTTGTGTGGGAGAGAGACACGCTCCGCTTTTTCTTATGAATACTCGCATTCTTCACTTATATGCGTTGAGTATCGTTTCGTATTATTGTTTGCTCTCTAGCTCTTGTTTTTCATGCATCTCTTGTTAGAGCTGTTAGCTTTGTTATATCATACTCTCATATCTCATTTTTTTTACTTGGAGAGTTTATCTTTTAAATAAGTTGATTGGTGTTTGGTTGAGAACAGAAAATGCTAAATGTGGTACATGGTATAATGAAAATATATACATGTTCTTGTAGATCATTGTCTTGAATTTTTTGTGATACTTGGCAATTGTTTTGAGCTCTCAAGTAGATCATGTTTAAGCTTTTGCATCATGTAGTTTAAACCTATTAGTGGAGAACTATCGTAAAGCTTGTTAAAATTTGGTCTGCATGTTTGGTACCTCTAAGGTCTAGATATTTTCTAGTTAAAGTGTTTGAACAACTGTAGCACCCCAACTTTTATTAAAGTTGGAACGCCTGTGTTATATGCTAGTCCCTGGATCACTGCCAGCACCACAGTACAAAAATATAAAGTATCATTGCATAAGTATTAAATTACTACAACGAGATCCAAAAATAATAGCCAAAATGGCTTTATTACAAATTGCATAGCCATGAAGGCTAGCTAAAGTTCAGAGTTCACAGCGAAAGCAAAAATAACATTGAGCCTCATCTTCAAGCATGCGCCACAGGCAGTCATGTTGGGTGTAGACTCGAGCCAATCATTCAGCATCAGAATTTCCTGCACATTGGAATATGCAGCCCCCGAAGGAGGTCAATACAATGATGTATTGGCAAGTGACTATGGTGGATAAACATACTGGCAAGTCTAACATCTATATGCATATTTGGCTTGGTGGGGTTGAAGGCTATTTGCAGAAAGCAAGTTTTCTCCTATCATTTTGTAAAACACTTTTATTTCTCGAAAACTTGGCACCGTGGGACAAAGCCCAAGTGCACCAACAATTCTTTCCTTAGTCAAATTTTACTTTATGAAAACAGTGTTGAGATTCTTCTGCCCATCCTTGTCCAGTTGCTCGAAGTAGTCCATATCCGGGGACACGGCTGAGAACTCAGATTGTCGACTCTGCAGAGGTTGTGCACTTTCACCTTTAGACTCAATTTGTCCGAGAAATCCTATACACACGGAGTGTATTATGGAAAGGAGAGAATTGAGACAAGAACTTTCAGAAGAAGAATGCAACCATACTAGCAAGACCCGTTCCACCTATCAACTCTACATCTGCTTGTCAAGCCGACAGGTTGCACTCCCACAACTTAATCATTCTAGACAGAGCCCATTGTCAAAAGGTTGCACGGGAAGCTTCTAAACTTGGAGGGACTTGGTAATCTCTTTGTTCCTGGGTGGCCGTCCACAAGTGTACTTCTGGGTAACAACCACCATACTCATGGCCCTAAGTAGAATAGACATTCATCCTAGGCGATGACAACCACAAGCATAGTCCCAAAAGCCACTCAACATAAACCATAACAACCAATTTCCACCCAGATGTGCATTTTAGATTTTAACACTTAGGAACATTTCCATAACATAGCAACATTTTTATAGCATGGCTAAGCAACTAATAAAATCTTTTCATGGCTGCTTAGGGAAAAGGGTAGCTACATACTACTAGGATATTTGTAAAATACCAACTAACTTAGCATTATAAACTAAATCAAAATCCCTATCATGCACACTACTCAAAAACATACTACTTATGCATATAGAAAATATGGGATATTGTATGTATGTGACTTGCCTTGGTAATAGGAGGAACAAGCACAGCAAGAATAACAATCACAAGCAAGTCCTTCCTCTTCTTCACAATCTAGCACAACAATGAATAACATAAATACCAACACCATATCATCACAGCACTAAACAAAATCATGTATGCATGAATGATATGCTATGATGATTAGACACACTTATTAATAATTCTTATTTTCTGTCATTAATAATTGAATTATAGTGTCTAGGTATTTCTTATTTTATTTATTAAGTAATTTGAAATGATATAGTAAAACTTTGATTTCCATAACTACAACTTTTATTGTTTTTATGACATCTTTAATTTGGACATTTATTAATATTGCTGGACAGAGGGAAATTATACAATCTTAAAACAATTATATTTATTTCTAAATAATTTTTATTATTTAAGTTATTATTTTAATGGCCGAAATACTCCTCTGATAATTATTCAATTTATAATTTGTCAAAGGGAAAAACAAATGATGTAAAATTAAACTGCATGAACAGAGCTTTCCAATGACATAAAGTTTATTAAATCTGGACTTACAGATCAAAAGTTATGAATTTTGCAAGTTTTATCTATTTTCTGTTTTATTTATAAAATTTCCAGCGAAATAGAAATTGACTGGGCTACGTGGCGCAATCCTATTGGTCGATACCGCTTCGGCGCGGATCGGCAGCGTGGGCCGTCCGATCTCCTTTATAACGAGCGCTCGGGATTAAATAGATCTAGATCCGTTGGATCTAGATCCAACGGTCTGAAAACGGAGACCACGCGCGGGCGGCGCGGTTCGCCGGAAAAACTCCCGACCGCGGCGGCGCCACGGCCGGCATTGCACGCGCTCGCATCCTAGGGACCTACGGGATGGATGGTTCTTACCGAAACGTGGAGAAGGTCGATGCGGGGACGGTGGCGAGGTGGCGGTCTCCGGCGTGAATTCCTCCTCGCGAAATCGCTCGCCGGAGTAGCACGAGGCGGCGGTTCTCCTCGGGCGAGCACGGACACGGTGATGCGCTGCGGGAAGGAGTTCAAAACCGTGTCAAGAAGCTCCGCAAGGAAAAGTTAAAGCGAGAGGAAGCAACGATACGGCACGGGGTGGTTAGGGTTGCGCGCACGGCGAGGTTCTCACCGACGGCGACGGCGGAAGAGCGGGGTCTCTAGCGGCCAGCCCAGGGGCTCTTTGGAGGAGTGGTTTGGGGCAAAACACGGAGGAGCTCGGGGGCTTTTAGTAGGGGAAAACCGCGAGGTAAATGGAGCAGTAATTCGCCGTATTCAAATGAAATCAAATCGGGCGTTTCGGTCGGAGACGTGGGCGTGATTTGGGGATGAACGGCTCCGCGGGGGAGATGACAGGTGGGTCCCACCTGTCAGCGACTGCGAGCGAGCGCGCGGGGCGCTGAGCCGCTGGCGGGCTGCTCGGCTACGCGCGCGCGGCAGATAGTTACGGGCCACGGCCCACTCGCTCCGAAATTCGAATATTTTTATTTAAAACCCTTTTCTGATTTTAATTACTGATTTCAAAAATGATTTTTAAATCTATTCAAAACATTTCAGAAAAAATTCATAAAAATATGTTTTGGAAAGGTTATTGAAAATGGAACTTTTTAACATTATTCTTGCCCATATATAAATTGGTAAAATTTTATTTATTAATGGAGTTTTAAATAAACACTTTATGGAATTTGTAGATTATTTATATTTAGATTTGAAGTTTTATTTAATATTTTTGTGAGGTATTCTTATGCTCAATGATGCATGATGCTTAAATGCAAGTTTTAAATTTTTTTGCAAAATTTGGGATGTTACAGACTAACCCCCCTTAAGAGGAAGCTCGCCCTCAAGCTTCGGAAGGATTAGCAAATAGGTGTGGATGGTCTTCTCGGAGGTCGTCCTCTCGTTCCCAGGTGGCTTCTTCCTCAGTGTGATGGTCCCATTGGACTTTACAAAACTTGATGGTTTTGGTACGGGTGACTCTTTCTGCGGTCTGCAATATCTTGATAGGTTTCTCCTCGTAGGTCAAGTCACTTTCCAATTGTACTTCTTCGAGGGGCACAGTATCCTTTAAAGGAACTCCCATCATTTCGGGGTGACATTTCTTCAGTTGACTGACATGGAACACATTATGAACCGCAGATAGAGCTTCTGGTAGTTCTAACTCATATGCCACCTCACCCTTACGAGACAGAATTTTAAAAGGTCCAATAAACCGAGGTGCTAATTTTCCTTTAATTCCAAACCTCTTCACACCCCTGAGTGGCGACACTCTAAGATAGGTTCTATCACCCACCTCGTAGGCGACTTCCCTACGTTTAGAATCCGCATAGCTTTTCTGGCGGGACTGTGCTACCTTCAATCTATCCTTAATTAATCTGACTTTCTCTTCAGCCTCTTGGATTATATCAGGTCCAAAGAAACTTCGTTCTCCTACACCACTCCACAACAATGGGGTTGTGCATTTCTTCCCATATAAGGCCTCAAATGGTGCCATCTCGATGCTAGCTTGATAACTGTTATTGTAAGAGAACTCGGCATAGGGTAGGTTGTCATCCCAACTAGACCCATAATCGAGCGCGCACGCTCTTAACATATCTTCTAGAATCTGGTTTACTCTTTCGGTCTGACCATCCGTTTGCGGATGAAATGCAGTACAGAACTCCAATCTAGTTCCCAGTGACTCATGCAACTGCTTCCAAAAATGGGAAGTGAACTGGGTCCCTCTATCGGACACGATACTCTTGGGGACGCCGTGTAAACACACAATCCTCTTCATGTAAATATCAGCTAGCTTTGCGCTGGTATAGGTGGTCTTCACGGGTATAAAGTGAGCTATTTTGGTTAAGAGACAAACAATAACCCAAATAGAATCATACCCTGATCTGGTCCTTGGTAACCCGGTGATGAAATCCATCCCAATAGAATCCCACTTCCAGTCCGGTACCTTCAAAGGTTGCAAAAGTCCTGATGGTTTCTGATGCTCAGCCTTTACTCGACTGCATACATCGCGTTTTGCTATATATTCTGCTATTTCTCTTTTCAGATTGTTCCACCAAAATCTCTCCTTCACATCCATATACATTTTGGTATTTCCTGGATTAATGGAGTAAGGTGTTTCATGGGCTTCTTGCAGAATTAACTTCCTAAGATCAGGATCATTTGCCACACATACACGTTTTTCAAACCACAGGGTTCCTTGCTCATCTTCATGAAATCCCTTGTCTTTTCCTGCTCTCAAATTGGCTTTGATTTCTTCAATATCTTTGTCTCCCTTCTGAGCTTCACGTATATTGTCCATCAAATTTGGTTGTACTACCAACGAAGCTACAAAACCTTCTGGTACCACTTCCAATCGGAGGTCCTTGAATGCCTTGCATAAATCCTCAGGTATTTCTCCTGCCGTGAGGCCATTCAAGTAAACCTTACGACTCAGGGCATCAGCTACTACATTAGCTTTTCCAGGATGATATTGAAGACTTATGTCATAATCCTTGATAAGTTCTAACCATCTTCTCTGCCTCATGTTCAATTCTTTCTGTGTGAAAATATACTTCAAACTTTTGTGGTCAGTGAACACTTCACATCTTTTACCCATTAGGTAGGGTCTCCAAGTTTTTAGGGCATGTACTACTGAGGCTAACTCGAGATCATGGGTGGGATAATTTGTTTCATGTTTCTTGAGCTGTCTAGAGGCATAAGATGCCACTCTTGAAGGGGTTACGGTGCAGAAAACAATAATTTTTCTAGCGAACGAAACCCTAACTAGCCAGGATCTATCTATCTAGTACATGCGATAACGGTGGCGGAACGGGTTACATTACCTCCATGTAGACCGATAGCGGGGATTACGCTCCCGTACAAGCGTTGACGATGAAATCGTACGTAGCCGACCTCGAGGTCGCGGAGAACTTGCCGCGATGTCGGAGTCGATGACGTCGGGGTGTCGATGATGATCTGCGTCGACGGGCGTCGGGCGGAAGAAGGCAGAGCGCCAGCACCGGGGCTGGTGCGCCGGCAGCAGAGGGGGAGGTGGCGCGGCGGCTGCAGGGGGCGAGACGACGTCGCCCAAGCTCCTCAAAAGAGTAGCCTCCGAGCACTCGCAAACATACGGAGCTTAGCGACAACTCCCGGTCATTCAGATCCAGCTGAAATCGCAGGAGTAGATCTTATCTGGAATCCCGCAGAGCAACAGCGCTCTGCGGTATGGCTTAGGTGGAGAGAGACCCCCTTCCTCAGCTTGGCGCGGCTCCAACTTGGGAACCACGAGATCGAGAGAGAAATTGGGAATTAATTGAATTTCCTATGTATTTAAATCAATTAATATGCCTTGCTATATAAAGGGGGAAGGGAGTGTGCCAACCCCCTTGGCTCCCCCATGTGGGACTAAAGGAGGAGAGGGGAGGGGGGGTTCGGCCGAACCCCCCATGGGCCCTCCAACTCCTAGTCCGAGTTGGACAAGGAGGCCCAGCCTTCCCCTTCCTTGTGGGGTGCGGTTTCCCCCTCATGGGCCCTCTTAGGGCCCATTTAGGTGGGAGCCCCCTTTTTCCTTTATTTAATTAATATTAAATTAATATAACAATCCCATTAATTCATAATTAATATATTTATATATAATTCAATATCCCATGACTCCGAAACTATTTCGGAACCACCCGAACAACTTTCGGACATTACCGGAACCATTCCACACCTTCCCGGAACTCCTTCCGGACCACCGGAACTCTTTCCGGATCATTTCTCTCTCTCCAATAAAAACCTATAAAATTCCAGAACCTATCTCCTAGCGTCGCTAAGACCTTAAGTTTGTTACGCTACGGTTCGGGAACACTCCAGACATGGTCGAGACACTCCGCTCACCAATGATCGTCAGGGATACCTGGAAATATATGACGACCCCTGTGCATTCCACGAATATCGTCGTTGAACCATAAATATGATATTCATTCCCTTTGTCTCTGCGATACTACCTTGTCCGAGATATGATCGTAGACACACCGATGCCTTTGCTGTATCTCGTTACCGACGAAGGTTATTAACTCGTCTGTGATATTACATCTCCATGACCTAGTCATAAGCTGCGCAGCTATATAGATGCAATATCACCGAGTGGGCCCAGAGTATCTTTACATTACAAGAATGAACAAATCCTGCTCTTGATCCTTACGTCTCGATGCTCTTTCGGAATACCCAAGATGGACACCGTTATTGTCATGCTATATAAGACACAACGTTTGATGCTCTCAAAGCACTCCTACGAAGCAACAATAAGTACGGTCTCACGGTCTAAGGAATAAGCTATCATACTCTTATCTATTGCAAATGACAAACATCGTAATACGATCTTATTGCAATACTTTGCGTATGTCCATCACCTTATTCTACTAACAAGATGACCCCATTGTCAACCGACGTCATTGTCCTTGATCGGGAATCTCGATCAACCGTTGCCCAATGGACTAGCTCATATAGAGGCTTGCTAGGGACCTGGTTGTCTATGTATCACACGTGTATTAACAATTCCGATTAATACAGTCACATCATAATACACAAACCTATTATAAACTTATGAGATAACGCAATAAATATTACTTATTTATTTGCCTCTTGGGCATATCTCCTTCAGTCTCCCACTTGCACTAGAGTACAAATAAACTAGCTGCATTTTACTTTATCAAAATCCCTTATCAAATAAGAATCATTTGATAATGCTTGCTTGTGGAAAAGTGTTACTGCACAATCTATGATTGCACATGCTTCTGCGATTCACGGATATCAACTTGCTTGATATCACCATGTTGTCCAACAACATATATGCAAACACCGCAACTAAGTGAGACTACCGCTTCCCAGCGCTTACTCTGATTATACTAACCAGATAACTGCCCTGAAAAACACACTCAGTCATGCAGAGCCCCTTGTAACAATTACAAACTCGTGATGTCTACATACTTTCACACCAATGTAGAAAACTTGACATTCAAATGTCAATCCCTTAACTAACGCACTTCTACTTCCAGTAAATTCCAAATTTACTTTCATAACTGCTCTTATTCCAAGAACATCGGTTATATTTCATCGAGCAGATAATATGGTTTCTGTATGATGTCTAATATTACATAATAGACCCACATGTCATACAACCATTACTTTCATGCATCATTACTCTTAATGATCAATTGGATTTCAAAGAACCATCCTTTTGATTCTAATCTGACTCCTCAGATATAATCCAAAACAACTCGACTAACTATTTTAAAATTTCCGTTCTATTTCAAAATAGACACTGACTTTCAAATAGTTTCACAACTTCATCCTTCTTATCTATTCTACTGGTACAATTTCACAATGTGTCATTTACACAAGGTGAATTCGGCTCCCACTCAAATTATGTCTCCACATATTTGAGAACACACGCTCCCACTCAAAAACGTGTCATCCACATATTTGAGTTCCTGAGCTCCCACTCAAATATATGTTCTTCACATATTTCACCTGAGTGAACTAACTATGACTCCCACTTAAATCGACATTTTGGTCAAACCAAAATCATTGATCTACTATCAATTCGAATTTAATACAAACTACAGTATTACATTAATACAAATCCCTCAGACTTCAAGCATGTCTACATAAATGTAGTCAACAAATTTGATCTTGTCCAAGGCACATTTCTTGACAAGACATGCTATCGCGTCTTTCTTATAGTCACATTTTCATATAACACTTTATATGACGATTAAACAATCTTATTCCTCTAATAAGAATTGCAGCAACAATTACTCTCTTAATCCTTTTAAACGTAACTTGGATTTCCAGGCTGAAGAGCCTTTGTTCGTATTCCGATACTTTCTCAACTTTCTTTGTATTCATAAAGTGCACCTTGATCTGTTAACAAGATCTGAAATACTTAATACACTGTTGTGACCCGACAGCAATATTAAATATAACAGCACCTTATTCATAAGTTTCTTTCATGAAAATATTATGATCTTTATGAAGAGGATTGCAAGCAGAAAACAATTTTCTAGTCTCCCTCACTCTTAATCACTAAACTTTCATTAGCAGACATATACTCTTTGGAACATCTTCCAACATAAGTCTGACACTTTATTCCAAACTTCTAATTTCAATCCATAAACCATAATTCGAAAAGTCATCTTTTCTCGGAATTACATAGACAACAAACTGAACTTTGTTTCTATTTGGTTTTGGAATACACTCTCATCCAATGCAAGCAATCTACAAAGAACCACTCATGTATATTCCGAATTATCGCATAATCATATACATGTCGACACTACTGTCGATCCTACGAATTCTCGTTAAGAAAAATATCTATTTTCTAAAGTGGACATCGACTATAATATTTCGAACATATTAGGAGATTCTAAGCCAGATTCTGACAGACCACACTTTATTTAAAATAGAGCATGATTATAACTCCCCACATATCACTATATATGACATTATAATTTTGTGAAACAAATTTCCACAAGTCTTTTGTGTTGAAACCATAATTCAAAAATAGTGTCCTTTGATCGAATCTTGTGAATACAATATTCACTAATCTTTCTTCTGAAAAACCCCATTTGATCTATTATCAAATTAATTTCAGACTCCATAATTTATCGGGCAAATACCCTATTTACCAAAATCATGGAAGAATTCGGATCATGCAATAACACCATTGATTAATTAAAAATGAGTCTCAATCAATTTCCTCTAGTATTGCAACTTCAATACTGCATTTCAAACTTAATCAATTTTGGCACTCGAAATACTTAAATGGACCAAAACTATCCATTACTTCTTTCATTGCCTTTATGACTGAATTCGATGGTGTTTGTTCTTTGGACACATAATTTTATCATTCCCGCTATTATAAATGTATATCATACGCATAATGTAATTGAGATGTGATGCAAATTACTCATAACATGAAACAACTGCTTTGTTTCATAACATAAAACAACTGATGTGTTTTATATGAATAATTATGTCTTGTAACATTCAAGACACCAAACTAGATCACATTCTCACTATTACAAAATGTCTTATCAAAAACTATTGATGATAACTAATATGATACCTCGAGGGCGTGAGCACTACTGGCCATGAACTTGCCATCACTTGTGCACTGTCACGTCACCCTTCGCCACATACTTGTGATAATCAGGGACTGTTTCACAAACAGAACAATTATCAAACACTTTTCATCAAATATGAGAAGAATACATTTATATCTTTGTATATCAAATATACCCATAGCGTCGAAGAACTCTTCTTCGATGAATCAACTTTTAGAGATTTGAACTTGTTCACGAACGTGAAGAAGCTCACCGTGTCTCTATAGCATATTCACGCACATGCTATTCACAGCTAGGAGGTCAAGCGCAATCTCTATTGCACTGGAGTTCGCTATCTAGAAATCATAGATATTCGTAAGCCTGAAGTAGATGTCACACAACTTCTTCAACTGAGTCTCCAGACAGGTATGCTCCCCATGTGAATGGTCCGGAACTTTCTAAGCTGTCTGAACTGCTCAAGACTCAATTCATCTTTGAAGTGACCTCTGATCGCATCAATCACAACATATGGCTCCATGTGTTGAAACAACTTTCAACTCAGGTGCTAGACATACGCTCATGACGATCGTCACTTCCATGAACATGTCATGATTCTTATGGAACTCATCATCTTGCTCCTTGCTATCAGAATCATCTGGTCTAACTCCTAACTAATGTTCTAGCACATATAGGATGTTTGTGGTGTTTGGAGAATGTTTCTAAAACCAATGCACCAGCTGATGAAGTTGGACCCGTCGGCTTCCAAGGTAGAATCCGAGCTCTTGAAGAAGTAACCGAAGCGTAGTTCCGTAGTCTCCAGATGTGATCGCAAAAGAGGTAAGATAATTTTATAATATATAGGTGAGTTTTAGTTCTATAATCTCATTATCAAAAATACACCACACCAAGATTATTATCCCAAAAATAATAATGGCGATTACACGACCCTCATCCACCACACTACCCCCGATCATCACGGCCGGCAACACAGCTTCAAAGGTGGACATAACATGTCGATCACAACAACTCTGTGACTCGTGCTCGATCTTTCGATCTTCCCGTGTTCCGAGGCCATACCTCTGAGTATGCTAGGCTCGCCAATCAAACCTCGAAGACCCTGCGCGTGCAACATGGCTTACACCCACTGTATGCGAACGACGAGATGTGTGACACCCGATCATCACGGCCTGCCTCATAACGTAGAACTTTCTTGGTGGTGCGCAACAAGGGAGAACACAATTTTGGTATTTGTTAGGGATCATCCTATTCATGATGCTACCGTTGTATATTTAGCATATAAGCAATCAATAGGATGCACACACAACAGCACACAATAATGATGCAATGAAGTACAATGTGACATGGTCGATGCGCCTGGACCTTCATGGCGCCATGTGCCTGGCCCCCGGCGCCCCGGCATGGCTCCGAGTCTACAGAGCCCTCCTTTGCCTCCGACAGTACGAGTAATATCAAAACTTACCGCAATCATGTCACATAAAATAACGCCTCTGCAAAACAAAGTTAGACGCCTCTAGCTTTATTTAGTTTTGCAAGTTTTACGTGGCAAATAGGCTTATTCGTAAGAGAATCGCTTCCCTACCTACGAACTTTGTACCACAACGTCGATCGTATAATTGCATGTTTAAGCATCCCTTTCGGGCCCTCCATTGAAAATGCTTTGCCGACTAGAGAGAGAGAAACAGACACCCGCCAGCCACAAATACGGTGCAAGCCGTATGTCAGTAGTGGAACCAGTCTCGCGTAAGCGTACGCGTAAAGTCGGTCCGGGCCGCTTCATCAACTCAATATCGAAGGCATCGCAAGTGCACGCTAGAGGGTAGCAAATATAAGAAAGACGCCCTCATTCAACATGAGTTCTAACCGTACCAGCAGTACTACGCATAGATCGGCTCTGATACCACTGAAGGGGTTACGGTGCAGAAAACAATAATTTTTCTAGCGAACGAAACCCTAACTAGCCAGGATCTATCTATCTAGTACATGCGATAACGGTGGCGGAACGGGTTACATTACCTCCATGTAGACCGATAGCGGGGATTACGCTCCCGCACAAGCGTTGACGATGAAGTCGTACGTAGCCGACCTCGAGGTCGCGGAGAACTTGCCGTGATGTCGGAGTCGATGACGCCGGGGTATCGATGATGATCTGCGTCGACGGGCGTCGGGCAGAAGAAGGCAGAGCGCCAGCACCGGGGCTGGTGCGCCGGCAGCAGAGGGGGAGGTGGCGCGGCGGCTGCAGGGGGCGAGACGACGTCGCCCAAGCTCCTCAAAAGAGTAGCCTCCGAGCACTCGCAAACATACGGAGCTTAGCGAAAACTCCCGGTCATTCAGATCCAGCTGAAATCGCAGGAGTAGATCTTATCTAGAATCCCGCAGAGCAACGGCGCTCTGCGGTATGGCTTAGGTGGAGAGAGACCCCCTTCCTCAGCTCGGCGCGGCTCCAACTTGGGAACCACGAGATCGAGAGAGAAATTGGGAATTAATTGAATTTCCTATGTATTTAAATCAATTAATATGCCTTGCTATATAAAGGGGGAAGGGGGTGTGCCAACCCCCTTGGCTCCCCCATGTGGGACTAAAGGAGGAGAGGGGAGGGGGGGTTCGGCCGAACCCCCCATGGGCCCTCCAACTCCTAGTCCGAGTTGGAATAGGAGGCCCAGCCTTCCCCTTCCTTGTGGGGTGCGGTTTCCCCCTCATGGGCCCTCTTAGGGCCCATTTAGGTGGGAGCCCCCTTTTTCCTTTATTTAATTAATATAAAAATCCCATTAATTCATAATTAATATATTTATATATAATTCAATATCCCATGACTCCGAAACTATTTCGGAACCACCCGAACAACTTTCGGACATTATCGGAACCATTCCACACCTTCCCGGAACTCCTTCCGGACCACCGGAACTCTTTCCGGATCATTTCTCTCTCTCCAATAAAAACCTAAAAAATTCCAGAACCTATCTCCTAGCGTCGCTAAGACCTTAAGTTTGTTACGCTATGGTTCGGGAACACTCCAGACATGGTCGAGACACTCCGCTCACCAATGATCGTCAGGGATACCTGGAAATATATGACGACCCCTGTGCATTCCATGAATATCGTCGTTGAACCATAAATATGATATTCATTCCCTTTGTCTCTGCGATACTACCTTGTCCGAGATATGATCGTAGACATACCGATGCCTTTGCTGTATCTCGTTACCGACGAAGGTTATTAACTCGTCTGTGATATTACATGTCCATGACCTAGTCATAAGCTGCGCAGCTATATAGATGCAATATCACCGAGTGGGCCCAGAGTATCTTTCCATTACAAGAATGAACAAATCCCGCTCTTGATTCTTACGTCTCGCTGCTCTTTCAAAATACCCAAGATGGACACCGTTATTGTCATGCTATATAAGACACAACGTTTGATGCTCTCAAAGCACTCCTACGAAGCAACAATAAGTACGGTCTCACGGTATAAGGAATAAGCTATCAATCTCTTATCTATTGCAAATGACAAACATCGTAATACGATCTTATTGCAATACTTTGCGTATGTCCATCACCTTATTCTACTAACAAGATGACCCCATTGTCAACCGACGTCATTGTCCTTGATCGGGAATCTCGATCAACTGTTGCCCAATGGACTAGCTCATATAGAGGCTTGCTAGGGACCTGGTTGTCTATGTATCACACGTGTATTAACAATTCCGATTAATACAGTCACAGCATAATACACAAACCTATTATAAACTTATGAGATAACGCAATAAATATTACTTATTTATTTGCCTCTGGGGCATATCTCCTTCAACTCTGCCTTCTTGCATCAGCACACTTCCCAGGCCTTGGCGTGAAGCATCACAGTATACTTGGAATTCTTTCTCTAGATCGGGTAAGCATAGAACTGGGGCTGAAACTAGTCGTGTCTTTAATTCCTGAAAACTGGCTTCGCATGCATCAGTCCACTCAAATTTCTTCTCCTTCTTTAATAATTCTGTCAGTGCCTTGGCGATTTTGGAAAAGTTTTCTATAAATCTTCGGTAGTATCCTGCTAGACCGAGAAAACTTCGTAATTCTCCAACATTCTTTGGTGGTTCCCAATTGGTTACAGCTGAAACCTTTTCAGGATCCACTGCTATACCCTCCTTGGATACTATGTGTCCTAGGAATGCGACTTGTTCCAACCAAAATTCACACTTGCTGAATTTGGCATATAACTTATGTTCACGTAGTCTCTGCAATACTAGGCGCAAATGCTCTTCATGTTCTTGGTGACTCTCGGAGTAGATCAGAATGTCATCTATGAACACTACCACAAACTTGTCCAGAAAATCCATGAATACTTTATTCATCATATTCATGAAATAAGCTGGAGCATTGATTAATCCAAATGTCATTACTGTATACTCATAAGAACCATATCTTGTAACAAACGCTGTTTTTGGTATATCCATCTCTCTAACCTTCATTTGGAGATATCCTGATCGAAGATCAATCTTGGAAAACACACATGCACCTTTCAATTGATCAAATAATTCATTTATCTTGGGTAACGGATACTTGTTCTTGATGGTGTGTTCATTTATATCTCTGTAGTCCGTGACTAATCTCTGGGTTTGATCCTTCTTCTTGACAAAAAGAACTGGCGCTCCCCAGGGCGAAGAACTTGGACGGATAAATCCTTTCAAAAGGTGTTCCTCCAGTTGCTTCTTGAGTTATTTTACTTCATCGACGGCCATTGGGTAAGGTCTCTTGGCTATTGGTCCTGTACCCGGTTTTAGTTCAATGAGAAATTCCACATCTCTATCAGGCGGCATTCCCGGTAATTCTGCTGGGAATACATCTGGGTACTCTTGGACAATCAGCACATCACCAAGGCTAACCCCCTTAAGAGAATTTAGCCTAACTTTCTTAAGTTCGAAAGTTGATCTGAATTTAATCTTTTGTTTTTCTGGGGTGGTGAGGGTGATAGCTCTGTTTGCACAGTCTATGATTCCTTCAAAATGGGTCATCCAATCCATTCCAATAATAACATCCAAACCTTGGGTTTCTAGGATGACTAAGTCTGCTGGAAAAAGATATTTTCCAATCCTTAATTCTAACTGCCTACAGCCTGAATTTACTATCATCTCACCCCCAGGTGAACTCACTCTAATAGGTTTTCCTAAGCTTTCCTCGGCTAGCCCATGTTTGTTTACAAAAGCTCTTGATATGAATGAATGCGATGCTCCAGTATCAAATAAGACCAATGCTGGAAAAGAATTTAGCAGGAACTTACCAATCGCAGCGTCGGGTTCATCATGAACTTCTTCCACGTTGAGGTGATTTACTTGTCCCTTCTGGAAAGGATTGGGCTTGGAATTTTCATCGGCCTTTCTTTCTGGGCAATCAGTAGCATAGTGTCCCGTCTTCTTGCACTTGAAGCAAGTCACATTAGATAGGTCCTTCTTTCCCTCAGTGTTAGGACGAGGATTTCCATGATTATGGCCAGGGTGATGGTTTCCCTTGAACCCACCATTATTTCCTTTATACCCTCCATTGTGGTTATGGCCATGATACTTTTGGCCACTACCATTGTGGGAGTAGTTCCAGGGTTTATGGCCACTGACTTCTGAGGTGTGTGGTTTCTTGTGAGCCACTTCAGTGTTACCCTTGCTTGCACCAAACTTCCTCTTCCTATTCTCTTCTTTTCTGATGTTATTGTCCAGGGTGATTGCCTGATCTAGCAGAATCTGATAGTTAGGAGCATATGCCACAGACAGAGGTATCTTTAATTCTCCCCGAAGTCCATTTAGGAATTTGTCCTTCCTTTTTGCATCGGTGTCGATGTCTTCTGGTGCGTACCTTGATAGCGTACAGAAGTCATCTATATACTCCTTCAGAGTTCTACCTCCCTGTCTCAAGCTATGAAACTCCTCCTTTTTCAGGTTCATTATGCCAGAGGAGATGTGAGCATTGCGGAAACCATCCTTGAACGCATCCCAAGTCATGCCATCCAAGGGATGGGTTACTTGGTAGGTCTCCCACCACATGGCAGCAGGTCCCTCCAATAAGTGAGCAGTGAACCTCACCTTTTCTGCCTCAGAACACTCACAGGTTACTAAGTCCTTGTTGACTGAACGGAGCCAGTCATCCGCCACTATGGGTTCAGTAGCAGAGGAGAACTTATTAGGTCTAAGCCTGAGAAATCTTGCAAGTCTGTCCACCGGAGGTGGGGGTGGTGGTGGATGGTTGTTATTGTTGTTGTTGTTGTTGGTTGCTGCAATGAACTGGGTCATCATGGTCATCAGTTGGGCTTGAGCTGCCATCAGCTGTTGCATAGTTTCGTTGTTGTCGGGGTCACGACGTGGAGGCATCTGTGGGGTTTTTGCATGGATGAGTAAAAGATAGATAGATCTACAAGGAGAAACCTTTCCCATGCACAAAACAAACCAGTCAAGCACACCATCAATCAACACACCACTCATAAAACAATCAGCAAACAGTTCAAAACCTTTGGTTTTAGGAAAACGATATAAAAGTTTGGAAAACCACTCGCGAGGTTCCGTGGATACAAGGGATGGTACTGCCTTACCACAAGTTGGTAGGTCAATACAATATCAAGACATTGTGGTGTATCATAAATGGTAGTCTCACTAACTAACTACTCGACCATATCCTCTTCCACCTCTTCAATTTCCTGTATCTCGATTCCTTCATTGGCGAGTACATCCTTGAGTTCCTTTACTTCTTTCTCCAGGGCAAGATTCTTTTCTTGCAGCTCTCTCTTCTCAGTACGAAGCCTTTTTATCAAGTCACTATCAGACTCGAACTCGACTTCATTGCTCTCGAGCTCTGCCTTTTGTTCCCTGATGATCTTGTTCTTCTCTTGAACTCTTTTCTCTTGCCTCATGTACTTCTCCTCTTGTGCAGCGAATCTCTCTTCCAGTGCCTTAGTTACTTCCTCCTGAACCTTCACCTTCCCTTCGTTCTCCTTAAGTAAGGCACATAACTCATCGTTCTTCAGGAGCTCGGTGCGTCGATCTTCATATAGTTCAGTGACAAGGATTTCCAGCTCCTGGAAATAAAGGCTAAGGGGTTTTGCCTTGCCTCTTTCTCCGACATCATACAGGTAAGGTTCTCCATCTTCGTTTCTTCTTCCAAAGAAAATGGAGTAGTGGCCCCTCAACTCTAGGCTGTAGCGTCCACAGAGGCGCCCAATCGAATCTTGCATGACTAGATTGAGCCCTTTGTCTTTGGAGTCACTAACCATTTTGATCTCCAGTGGGGACTCCTCTCCACGTCCTGGTTGTGTTGCTTTTAATCCCCAGCAACCCTCTTTGTTAAACTTCTTCAGAATGAAGCCTTTTATTTGGGGTAGTGGTAACCCTATCTTCTCGCCGATGTCGAGGAGGTAACAGCCAAAACGGGTGTTCTCGAAGTCCTCCGCAGTGGTGAAGTGAAAGCTCGTCATCCTTTAGGTAGGAAGAAAGGAAATTAGAACAAGAATTGCATAAGATAAGGAAGTACTAGTTATGGAGTGTATTATTACTTTTAGGGGGAAAACTTTAGGGGGAAATCCTAAGGTGATCAACAGATATTAACAACTCTTCGTAAATTGGATTTTTCACTATAGTGAGAGAGACAGACACCCGGCCAGCCACTTATATTGTGGAACAGGTCTCATGTACGTGGACATGTAAAGTTTGCCCCGGGCCGCTTCATCCCACCATGCCGTTAGAATCCAACATACTTCAAAGATGGTAACATTATGACCAAAAAGGGCTTAACCAATCCTAGGGGCTCGAACCTACAGGCAACACTTTGCTCTGATACCATTTTGTAGCACCCCAACTTTTATTAAAGTTGGAACGCCTGTGTTATGTGCTAGTCCCTGGATCACTGCCAGCACCACAGTACAAAAATATAAAGTATCATTGCATAAGTATTAAATTACTACAACGAGATCCAAAAATAATAGCCAAAATGGCTTTATTACAAATTGCATAGCCATGAAGGCTAGCTAAAGTTCAGAGTTCACAGCGAAAGCAAAAATAACATTGAGCCTCATCTTCAAGCATGCGCCACAGGCAGTCATGTTGGGTGTAGACTCGAGCCAATCATTCAGCATCAGAATTTCCTGCACATTGGAATATGCAGCCCCCGAAGGAGGTCAATACAATGATGTATTGGCAAGTGACTATGGTGGATAAATATACTGGCAAGTCTAACATCTATATGCATATTTGGCTTGGTGGGGTTGAAGGCTATTTGCAGAAAGCAAGTTTTCTCCTATCATTTTGTAAAACACTTTTATTTCTCGAAGACTTGGCACCGTGGGACAAAGCCCAAGTGCACCAACAATTCTTTCCTTAGTCAAATTTTACTTTATGAAAACAGTGTTGAGATTCTTCTGCCCATCCTTGTCCAGTTGCTCGAAGTAGTCCATATCCGGGGACACGGCTGAGAACTCAAATTGTAGACTCTGTAGAGGTTGTGCACTTTCACCTTTAGACTGAATTTGTCCGAGAAATCCTATACACACGGAGTGTATTATGGAAAGGAGAGAATTGAGACAAGAACTTTCAGAAGAAGAATGCAACCATACTAGCAAGACCCGTTCCACCTATCAACTCTACATCTGCTTGTCAAGCCGACAGGTTGCACTCCCACAACTTAATCATTCTAGACAGAGCCCATTGTCAAAAGGTTGCACGGGAAGCTTCTAAACTTGGAGGGACTTGGTAATCTCTTTGTTCCTGGGTGGCCGTCCACAAGTGTACTTCTGGGTAACAACCACCATACTCATGGCCCTAAGTAGAATAGACATTCATCCTAGGCGATGACAACCACAAGCATAGTCCCAAAAGCCACTCAACATAAACCATAACAACCAATTTCCACCCAGATGTGCATTTTAGATTTTAACACTTAGGAACATTTCCATAACATAGCAACATTTTTATAGCATGGCTAAGCAACTAATAAAATCTTTTCATGGCTGCTTAGGGAAAAGGGTAGCTACATACTACTAGGATATTTGTAAAATACCAACTAACTTAGCATTATAAAATAAATCAAAATCCCTATCATGCACACTACTCAAAAACATACTACTTATGCATATAGAAAATATGGGATATTGTATATATGTCACTTGCCTTGGTAACAGGAGGAACAAGCACAGCAAGAATAACAATCACAAGCAAGTCCTTCCTCTTCTTCACAATCTAGCACAACAATGAATAACATAAATACCAACACCATATCATCACAGCACTAAACAAAATCATGTATGCATGAATGATATGCTATGATGATTAGACACACTTATTAATAATTCTTATTTTCTGTCATTAATAATTGAATTATAGTGTCTAGGTATTTCTTATTTTATTTATTAAGTAATTTGAAATGATATAGTAAAACTTTGATTTCCATAACTACAACTTTTATTGTTTTTATGACATCTTTAATTTGGACATTTATTAATATTGCTGGACAGAGGGAAATTATACAATCTTAAAACAATTACATTTATTTCTAAATAATTTTTATTATTTAAGTTATTATTTTAATGGCCGAAATACTCCTCTGATAATTATTCAATTTATAATTTGTCAAAGGGAAAAATAAATGATTTAAAATTAAACTACATGAACAGAGCTTTCCAATGACATAAAGTTTATTAAATTTAGACTTACAGATCAAAAGTTATGAATTTTGCAAGTTTTATCTATTTTCTGTTTTATTTATAAAATTTCCAGCGAAATAGAAATTGACTGGGCTACGTGGCGCAATCCTATTGGTCGATACCGCTTCGGCGCGGATCGGCAGCGTGGGCCGTCCGATCTCCTTTATAACGAGCGCTCGGGATTAAATAGATCTAGATCCGTTGGATCTAGATCCAACGGTCCGAAAACGGAGACCACGCGCGGGCGGCGCGGTTCGCCGGAAAAACTCCCGACCGCGGCGGCGCCACGGCCGGCATTGCACGCGCTCGCATCCTAGGGACCTACGGGATGGATGGTTCTTACCGAAACGTGGAGAAGGTCGATGCGGGGACGGTGGCGAGGTGGCGGTCTCCGGCGTGAATTCCTCCTCGCGAAATCGCTCGCCGGAGTAGCACGAGGCGGCGGTTCTCCTCGGGCGAGCACGGACACGGTGATGCGCTGCGGGAAGGAGTTCAAAACCGTGTCAAGAAGCTCCGCAAGGAAAAGTTAAAGCGAGAGGAAGCAACGATACGGCACGGGGTGGTTAGGGTTGCGCACACGGCGAGGTTCTCACCGACGGTGACGAGGTTGTATCTCGACAAGTCCCAGGGTTGTGCACCCCGGGTTGATTGATGGGGAGAGAGTAGAGTGCAAGGTGATCACGACGGCTAACAGGCGAGGTTTACCCAGGTTCAGGCTCCCGGAGGATAACACCCTACTCCTGCTTGTCTGGTTATTGATTCGAGTAGCGATTACAATGGCGAGATTGTGATCTCGCTAGGGTTTGTGGTAGTTCTCAGCGTGTCCTCTAGGACGGGAAACCCTCCTGGCTTTATAGGTAGCCAGGTCTCGGGTGGTTGATACAGATACGGTAGGTTACAAGACCTAGCCGAGTTGGACTAGGATATGAGATACCCCGAGTGGGCCTTCTGCGGGCCTTTCCATCCTTGGCGCGGCCCAGGTAGCCTCATCGTGGGCTACCCGCAAGGTAGCCCCACGTCAGTAGCCCCCGAGTGCTTGGTCGAAGCGCAGAGTCGGACAGAGGACTCCTGCTTCCTGGACGCGCCATTGGATTGCTTGATCTTGAGCTTGAACTCGAATTCTTCAGTCGAACCGGCCGCTCCCGATGGGAGTAACCTTTGTAGTCGAATTACTTTTGCCTTCATCTTCCTGCAAAGCTTGCTTCTCAGCCTGATTGGCTTACTTTGTTGATTGGTTCGACTGCTCGAGCTTACTGTGTTGCCACCCGAATGGTTCCTTCGGGTGCTCGGATCATTGCTTGATCTTACTTTGCTGATTTCAGCTGCGAAGCTTACTACTCGAATGAATCTTTCGAGTTTCTTTGGTTGATTTTGGAGCCGTTGGATTAATGACGTCATTGATGACGACCTGTTGCACGCCTCTGCGCCCGATGGGACGTGACGCGGTGGGCCCCGTTGTCAGAGCTGACCACGGTCCACAGTTGTCACGTCTCTGAAGCGGGTGCGAAATTTGCGCGGCACGATGACGACGCCTCGGTTTCCGTGCGTAGTGGAGGAGGTTGGCGGCGACGGTTGGTTTCTCCGCGCGACACGTGGACGGCCGGATGCTCTCGCTCGGAGCCCTTGCGCGATGGACGGTTGAGATGTTGATCTTCGAGGAATAAGTACTGCGCCCTGGCGTTTGGGATGTCATCCTCTCCAATCCATTCTTTCCATTTCCTCTCCTCTTGCGCTCTGCCATTGCCACCGCCGTCTCGAGCTCAAAGAGATCTGTCCACGCACCTTGCGACCAAATCAATGGGCAAGCCGAAGGGCTCTGCTGGCTCCTCCGCCGCCGCCGCCGACGCTGCCGGGCTGATGAAGAAGCCCGAGGGTGACTGGCAGAGGTCGACGACGAAGAAGGCTGACGTCGATGTGCTCCGCGCGCAAGGCCTGCTGCCGCCTGCGGACGAAGTCCAGGTACGACTCCCTGGCAAAGAGGCTTTTCCTACTCCTCGCGATGGGGAGCGCGTTTGCTTCGCGGACTTCATTCCGCGTGGCTTCGGGTTCCCCATGCACGATTTTGTGCGCGGGCTCCTGTACGCCTACGGGGTTCAGATCCATGATCTGACCCCCAATGGCGTCTTGAGCATCGCGGGCTTCATCGTGCTCTGCGAGTGCTTCTTGGGGGTCGCGCCCCACTGGGGACTGTGGAAGTCGCTCTTCCTCGTTCGCAAGAACGTGGGGAAGAGTGGACTGACCTACCCAGTGGGCGGCTTCGGAATCCAGGTGCGCGGTGATACCGCGTACTTCGCGATGAAGAAGTCCGACTCCGTCCAAGGGTGGCGCCGGCGATGGTTCTACGTCCAGTCGACCGGAGATGGCCTGGACGCATTCGACGGCAGGCGCGGGCTGAGGAAGACTGGCGCCTGGGTGCACCCGCTGTCTGCCGTGGAGAGGGAGGCTGTGCGGCCCTTGTTGATGCTGCTGCGCGAGCTGACCGAGACCCTTGGGCGCGAGGCGGGTGGCGTCTTTCTGATGGCCACCTTCTTCCGCCTTCGGGTGCAGCCGCTGAGCGCCCGGCCCCACCCGATGTGGGCCGCCGAGGGCGTTAGCGACAAGCCGCTGGACGACGAGGAGGTGGAGGCCAACGTCAGGTCAATCACCAACCTTCGAGCCGCGGACGCCTGCAACGTCAAGTGCCCCATTGCTCCTTACGGGGGCCGCGAAGCCCGTTCCGGAGGTGAGTCTGTTCTTGCTTTCTTCTTGTACTTGTTTGACCGGAGTCTACTTTTCATTTTGATTCGACTTGCGTCTACCTTGCATTATGATTCGACTTGCGTCTACTCTGCTTTAGGGTCGGGATTTGTTCATCAGCCATCCTCCGCTCCCTGAGAACGGTCTTGACGATGAGTCGAAGTTCATCGAGGATGAGGATGATGAGGAAGGGATCCCCTCCGCCCACTCTCCCCGCGATGATGTGGAGGAGGAAGACGAAGTGGAGGAACCCGCGAGGAAGAAGCGGAAGCTTCCGACTCGTGGCGAGTCTGCTTCTACGTCGTCGCCTGCCAGGGGCGTGGGTGCAGCTGAGGAGGAGGCCGTGGCGACGTCCCCGGGTGCGCAGTCTTCGGGTGGCTGGGAGGAACCTCTCAACGTTCCCCCAGTCGCCTCTGCGGCGCCATGGTCTTTCGCGCGGATGCCTTCGCCGTCGCTGTTGAGCTTTGACGATGCCAGCTCCCCCAGGTTGGCTTCCTTGCAACATGTTCTTCGAGTAGTACTTTTGCGGGTTCGCCGTTTATTTGACTTTGTGTTCTTGATATTACTGCAGCCACCACTCTGGCAACGTCAGCTCCCCCCTTCGGGACACGGGGCTTACTTCTGGCCCTTCGACTGGGCTGGAGACACCTGTGGTGGGGGAGAAGGTACACGTGGAGGCCAATGTCATGGCCTCGTCTGGCCGGGCTCCTCCTTCGGCTGTCGATGACCTTGAGCTCCTGGATCACGTAAGTCTTCTTTTGTTTCCCCATCGGGTGCGCGATCAGCGCTCCCGATGGGAGTAGCCCCCGAAGGTGTGGGTGACTAGTATAGTCGCCCGCAACTTTATTGACATCATGCTTCTTTTATGTTCAGCCATACTATCGCCAGCATCTCGACGCAGCCGCGGCTTATGTTTTTCTGGAGAAGGAGAGGGACCAACTGTGTTCCTCGCTTGACCAGGCTACTGGCCGGGTGGATGAGCTTGAGAAGGCTCTCCGTGAGTCTCAAGAGCGGGAGCTGGCGCGGGTCGCCCAGGAGAAGACTCAAATCGGTCGCCTCCTTTCACTCGCCGCTGTTCTCGGGGGTGAGTATCAGCCTTTCGCTTGCTGAGTTTTCGTTCCTTTTCTCGTCCTGACTTTGAATTTTGGCGCAGAGACTTGCGGTGGAGTTCCTCCGGAAGATGCTTCGAGTGACACCGTCGACCTGGCGACCGCGGTTGGCTTTTTCGACCGGGTTTGCGCCTACGCCTCGGATGCTCTGAAGAAGTCTGCGGCTGCGTTGGAGAAGTCGACCGGAGCTCTGGCCGTCGTGCATTAGAGCATCTTCCCGGGCAACCAGCCGCCAGCGACCGTGGACGCTCTGGCTGCACCGTTTGGGGACGCGACCACCATCGCCGACTTCACGCGGTCGCAGACGGTACGCGGCTCCGAGCTCACCTTCCAGCTCCTTTTAGGCCACCAAGTTCCAGGTGACTTCGAGAAGATCGTCAGCGGTTTTCCTCGCAAACCTGATGGTCGGACCGCGTCGCTGAGTGGCATGAAGGAGCGCGCCTCGCAGTTGGCTGCGCAGCTTGTGGCACTCTTCGAGAGGGCCCTTGCTAAGGCGACTGAAGCGGCTGCTCGGAAGGGCCGTTCCCGGTCGCAGTCCGCGGTCTTAGAGTAGGCGTAGTTGTAGGGATGCGGCAGTCGCTGCGATCTGTATCTTGAACTTCTTGTTTTGTAATGAATATTGCCCATGTCGGGTCTTTTGATTGTCAGTATTGAATTTGCTTTCTCTTTCTTTCTAAGTTGAATTGTGTTTGGCAGTCGCCTTTCTGTATTGACCCTGCGTATTCCTGACAGAGTGCCACGCGCGATGATGCTCCGCCTTCTCCCTTGGCCGAGCCGAGTGGCGCGGCGTCTTCTTCGGGTACTCGTCGTCGCCGGGCGGCGCCGGCTCCTCCGCGCAGCGTAAATGACCAGCGGGTAATCACCTACTTGAGGAACAAGGTGGTGGAGCTTGAGGCGACCCTGAAGAAGACGGAGCTGACGTTGCAGCGCTCTCAGTCGCACCCCACGGCGGAGTTCTCGCGCCGTGAAGATTTTTTGCTTGGAGAGATGGACTTGATCAGTCGGCAGTTGCAGGGTATGTGTCATGTTGGCGGCTGCCGTCGCAGTTGTTTGTCCTTCTCGTTCTGACTTGCAGTTGATGTGTGCAGATGTTAATCCCGATTGGGAAGCCGAGCGGGATCGCGTTGAAGAGCGAGTCACTCGAGAGGCGTCAGGCGACTCCTATGAAGCTCGCCAGTTCTGGGTGAACAAGTCGAGGGGGCGCGTCCTTGCCACGATGCTTGATCGTACATGGCGCGCTGCCTTTCTTCTGGAGAGCTGTCGGAAGACGCTTTTGCACGTCAACCGCGTGTACTTCCCGCATAATGCGCAGCCGAACGGGTTGCCTGCCTTGCTGGAAAGGTTCCGTGATGGCGAAGGGCTGAAGGAGGTTGTCGACGCTCAGCTTGTGGCTGGTGCAAACGCGGCGCTGGCGTACGTTCGGATGCACCGGCCACATCTTCCGCTTGAGCGGGTGCTTGAAGGCTTGCCAGGTGACGACGATTTCGACGAGACTTTGCCGGCTGCGCGCCGGATTATCCGGCAAGTTCAGGATTTGAGCGAGCGGCTTGTGGGTCCTCTCGACGCGCCAAAGGCCGAGCCTGCAGTTTAGAGTAGCTGTCGTCTGATGCACAGGGTTAGCTATAGAGGGCAAATTTGCCTTTGTAGATACATTGTAAGATAGTACTGTTTCGAGTAATGAGAATTGACATTTTGCTCGAAAGTGAGGGTGTATAATTCGACCTGGGTGGCACAACTGCCGAGCATGCCAAGCAGCGGCCTATTTTTATCAAGTGTTACCTGTATGCCGTAGTCTCTGGTTTTACCAGGTGGCGACTTAGGATCTTGATTAACTCCTGTCTGGCGCAGCCCCCGAGTGAGTTTGAGTGGTGGCCTAGGATTGCAAGTGTTACCTGTCTGGCGCAGCCCCCGAGTACGTCGGGTGGTGACCTAGGATTTGAAACTTGACCTGTGCAGCGCAGCCCCCGAGTAGGTTCAAGTGGCGGCCGAGGATTTTTATCTGAGTCCTGTTTGGCGTAGCCCCCGAGTAGGTCGAGCGGTAGCCTAGGGTTACAAGTGTGACCTGTGTGGCGCAGCCCCCGAGTATGTCGGGTGATGACCTAGGATTTGGAACTTGACCTGTGCAGCGCAGCCCCCGAGTAAGTTCGAGTGGCGGCCGAGGATTTTTATCTTTGGCCTGTTTGGCGTAGCCTCCGAGTATGTCGGGTGGCAGCCTAGGTTTGCAAGTGTGACCTGTGTGGCGCGGCTCCCCATGAGTCGTGGGTGGCGCCTTAGGATTTTGGACTTGACCTGCATGGCGCAGCCCCCGAGTCGGTCGAGTGGCGGCCTAGGATTTTTTGACTTTGTGCTTGTTTGGCGCAGCCCCCAAGTGGTTCGGGTGGCGGCCTAAGCTGTTATTTCAACCTGTGTGGCGCAGCCCCCGAGTGGCTCGGGTGGCGGCCTAGGATTTTGACTGTGCTTGTATGGCGCAGCCCCCGAGTGGATTGGGTGGCGGCCTAAGCTGTTATTTCAACCTGTGTGGCGCAGCCCCCGAGTGGTTCGAGTGGCGGCCTAGGATTTTTCAGCTTCTTAAGTGACGGAAAAAGGAGACAGATTTTCTTCAAATCACTTTATTGATTCTTGCGAGCAGGCCGCCTCATTAAAAACCTTTCAGTCCCCTCAGGTACCCTGGTAAGGGAAAGAGCGCGTCTGAAACCTGTCGTGTTGGCTTTCTTGTACGATGGTTACTTGAACTAGGCGTAGAATCTGCGTAGTTGTGCTACGTTCCATGGGTTGCTGCAGTCCGCTCCGGTCTTCGAGTCCTTTAGGCGGTATGCTCCATTGCCTATTGCTTCTGTTACGATGTACGGGCCCTCCCATGGGGCAGCGAGCTTGTGCACCTTCTTTTGCTTGAGTCGAAGAACCAGGTCGCCTGCCACGAACGCTCTTGGTCGCAGCCTCCGGGTATGATAATTGCGCAGGTCCTGCTGATACACGGCTAATCGTGCCAGGGCGATGTCGCGTGCTTCGTCCAGGGTGTCTCTGCTGTCTTCGAGTGCTTCCTCTGCTTCTGGCTCGTCGTAGGCGACTACTCTTGGTGCGTCGAACTTGATGTCACAGGGGAGGACCGCTTCTGCACCATACACCATGAAGAATGGCGTGTACTTGGTAGATCTATTGGGTGTTGTTCGCAGACTCCAGAGGACTGATGGCAGTTCTTCCACCCAAGCGCCCGCTGCGCGTTTGAGGGGCACGCGCAATCGCTTCTTGATGCCGTTGCAGACTAATCCATTGGCTTTCTCTACTTGTCCGTTGGACTGTGGGTGTGAGACCGACGCGTAGTTGAGCTTGATCCCCTGCTCTGAGCAGAAGTCTTTGAATTCCTCGGCTGTGAAGTTCGAGCCGTTGTCGGTGATGATCCCATTAGGGACTCCAAACCTGAAAATGATTGACCTGATGAAGTTGACCGTTGTGGACGCAGTCGAACTTGTGATGGGCACGGCTTCGATCCACTTCGTGAATTTGTCGACTGCGACCAGGAGGTGAGTGTGACCTCCGGGTGAGGACTTCTTCAGTGGGCCCACCATGTCCAGGCCCCATTGGGCAAAAGGCCAGGCTAGTGGTATTGTTTTGAGCTCTGATGCTGGGGTGTGCGGCTTGTTGGCAAATTCCTGGCACCCTGTGCATTTCTTCACCAGCTCCTCAGCATCCTGCATGGCTGTGAGCCAATAGAACCCAGCTCGTAGCGCCTTGGCCACCAGTGCCCGGCTGCTTGCGTGATGCCCGCAGGTACCCGCATGGATGTCGAGTAAGATGGCTTGGCCGTCGACTGGATCTATGCACCTTTGAAGGATTCCTGATATGCTTCTTTTGTAGAGTTCCCCGTTGATGACGGTGAAACTTTTGGAGCGTCTGATGATGCGCTTCGCTTCGACTGGGTCAGCTGGCAGCTTCTGATGTAGTATATATGCCAGGTATGGTCCTGTCCATGTGGCTTCGACTAGCATGACTTCCATGGGGACCTTCTCTTGGCTTGGCGGGTTGGCGTCGCCTTTTGCGGTTGTAGTGCTTGCTGTGCCCTGAGTCTTGATGGATCTCTGTGTGATGCACTCGAGGAAGACGCCGGGTGGAACTGGTACTCTGTCTGAGCCCATGTTAGCTAGGGCGTCGGCTTCCTCGTTGCTTTCGCGGCCGATGTGGCGTAGCTCGCAGCCGTCGAAGTTTCCTTCCATCTGGTTGTAGAGGTCTCTGTAGGCGATCATGTTGTCGGCGATGGCGTCGCAGGACTTCATGGTTTGCTGCACCACCAAGTAGGAGTCGTCGTAGATCATGAGGTGCGTTGCGCCGCAGTTCTTGGCCATCCGCATGCCATGGATCAGGGCCTCGTACTCGGCTTCGTTGTTGGATGGCGTCGGAAAGTCCATCTGTAGGACGTACTTGAGCTTGCGCCTTTGGGGGAGATGAGCACGACTCCTGCCCCGGCTGACTTGAATTTCTTGGAGCCATCAAAGTACATTGTCCATGCGTTGGACAGGTCGGGGACGTTCGGTAGCTGGGCTTCTATCCACTCCGTGGTGAATTCTGGAAGAACTTGGGCTTTGATGGACTTCGGGTGAGCATACTTCAGCCCCCATGGTCCTAGCTCGACAACCCACTTGGCGACTCGTCCTGTCGCGCGCTGATTCGTGAGGATGTCTGCTAGTCCGGAAGAGCTTACCACCGTGATCGGGTGCTTGGAGAAGTAGTGCACGACTTTTCTGGAGGTCATGAAAACTCCGTATGCCAGCTTCTGGTAATGCGGGTAATTTTGCTTGGACAAGGTGAGTACCTCGCTAAGGTAGTAGACGGGCCTCTGCACCGGGTGGCTGTGTCCTTCTTCTTCGCGTTCGACTACGAGTACCGTGCTCACCACCCTGTTTGTTGCTGAAACGTACAGGTAGAGCGGCTCGTTTTCCAGTGGTGCTACGAGGACCGGGGAGGTTGTCAATGTCTTCTTGAGATGGTCGAACGCGTCCTGCGCCTCTTGCGTCCACTCGAACTTGTCTGACTTCTTCATCAGTTGGTAGAAGGGTAAGGCCTTTTCTCCCAACTTACTAATGAACCGACTGAGAGCTGCGACTCGGCCAGCTAATCGTTGCGCCTCCCTGAGCTTCGTTGGTGCTGGCATTGTGAGTATGTTCTGCACCTTCTCGGGATTTGCTTCGATTCCTCGTGCGGATACAAGGTACCCTAGTAGCTCTCCGGCTGGCACGCCGAACACGCACTTCTCTGGATTGAGTTTGATCTGGTACGCGTCGAGTGCGGCGAAGACCTTGCGTAGGTCGGCGACTAGGGTGTCCTCCTTCCGGGTAGTGACGACGATATCGTCGACATAGACTTGGACGATTTGCCCGATTAGCCCCTTGAGGCATGCTTGCATTGTCCGCTGGTACGTGGCACCTGCGTTCTTTAACCCGAACGGCATCGTCTGGTAGCAGAAAACGCCGTCGGGTGTGATGAAGGCTGTCTTCTCTTCGTCCTCGACCTTCAGCCTGATCTGCTGGTAACCTGAGTAGGCGTCCAGGAAAGACAGGCGTTCGCAGCCTGCGGTCGAGTCGATGATCTGGTCTATCCGCGGGAGCGGGAAGTGGTCCTTGGGGCAGCATTTGTTGATTGCGGTGAAGTCCACGCACATGCGTAGTTTTTTCGTCTTCTTTTTCTCGACTAGAACGGGGTTAGCGACCCAGTCCGAGTCCTTGATCTCTCGGATGAACTTGGCGTGCAATAATCTGTCGACTTCCATGGTGATAGCGTCTCGTTTGGGCCCTGAGAAGCGTCGCATGGATTGCTTGACAGGTCTTGCGTCCTTGTGTACTTTCAGAGAGTGCTCGGCGAGTTCCCTGGGTATCCCCGGCATGTCAGAGGGTTGCCATGCGAAGATTTTCCAGTTCTCACGTAGGAACTCGACGAGCGCGCTTTCCTATGCGGGTGTCAGGCTAGATGAGACCTTGACTGTCTTTCCACTGTCGGTCGGATGGACTTGGTGGGTGACAGTGTCGTCATTTGTGTTGAACGCTGCGTCCTTGGCGGGCTTCTTGCGAGCCGGGAAGATGGTCTTGTCGTTGTCGGCTGATATGGCCTTGAAGTGCTCTTCGATGCCGAAGAACTCGGAGATCTTGGCGAACTCGCGGTCGCAACTGTTGGAGAGGCCAAAGTCGCCGCGGACGGTGATCACTCCCTTTGGCCCGGGTAACTTTATCATCAGGTAGGCGTAATGGGGTACTGCCATGAACCTGGCAAAGCTTGGGCGTCCGAGGATGGCATGGTACTGTGACTTCCAGTCGACGACCTCAAAGTCTATCGACTCCTTCCTGAAGTGTTCGGGTGTTCCGAGGATGACGTCGAGTGTGATTGTTCCCATGGGTGTGATTGGCTGCCCTGGTACTATGCCGTGGAAGGTGGTCTCCGACTCCGGCAATTTTTCTGTCGATCTATTCATTCGTCTGAGGGTGTCGGCGAATATGATGTTGATGCCGCTGCCTCCGTCCAGGAATACCTTTTTCAGGCTGTAGTCGCCGATCAGGGCCTCAATCACGAGTGCGGCGTGTCCGGGTCGGACTACCTCTGCTGGGTGATCTGTCCTGGAGAATGTGATTGGTGTCTCAGACCCGCGCAGGTAGTCTGGTACCGCGCGCGGGCTGTTGATGGCCTGGAGTACTTGGCGTGTGATGATCTTCTGCCTCCTGTTCGACGGGGGTCCCTTCTGGATCATGTTCAGCTGTCCTCGTGCGGCTGGGTACGCGTCGGCTGCTGCCGGCGGACCCTGCTGCTGCTGCTGCGGCTGGGGGAATGCCGCTTGCACTTGGTTATTATTGGCGGGTGCTGTCTGGATGGCCAGCTGCGGTGCTACTTGGATGGCCTGCACCGGGGCGATGATTTGCTGCATGGCATGGTATATTTTTCTTGCTTTGCGGCAGTCTTTCAGCAGGTGGTTTGAACCATACTTTCCTGTTACCGGGTTGCGGAACGAGTGATGTTTGCAGGGCTGCATCAGTTCTTCTGCCGCAGTTAACGGGCGCTTCCACTCGCGCTTCTGACTTCCGTCGTTGCGGTCGACGCTGCTGCTGCCACGGCTGTACTGGCTCGAGCTGGGCTGTCGACTTTGCTCGTGCTGTCGACTGTCCTCACGCTTGACCTCTCGGGGGGTTTCGTAACCCGCCGCTACTAACTCGATTGAGTCGTGCGTGTATCGTGCCTTCCTCTTCTGACGTGAATCGCGCCAGTTGCTTGTTTCGCCTTCCTTTTTGGGAGAAGTTTCGCGGACGTAGTCCTCTCCTTCAGCCCATTGGTTGGCTGTCTTCATTAACTCTATTGTGGTCTTCGGCTGGAGCCTACCAAATTCCTCCCGGAGGTCGCGGCGAGAAACGCCATGCATGAAGGCATCCATCACCCTGTCCTCTGATACGGGTTCCATGGTGTTGCGAAGGAGTGTCCACCTCTGGATGTAAGATCGGAGCGACTCGTCTTTCCCTTGCTTGCAGGCCTGCAACTCGATGTAGGTTGTTGGTCTGGCGAATGTTCCCGAGAAACTCTTGATGAAGTTGTCCTGGAACTCTTCCCACGTTCGGAAAGAATCTTTGGGTTGACTTGTGAGCCACCCGCGCGCAGAGTCTGTCAGCATGAGCTGGATGTACTGCATTGCTGTTGTCGATGTTCCGCCTTGGCAGGTGCAAGCTATAAGGTAGTCCTCAAGCCATAACTTCGGGTCTTGCTTCCCGTCGTACTTTGGTGTGCCGGCCGTCAATTTGAAGCCTTTGGGCATGCGGGTGTCGCGGATGTTGAAACTGAAACATGCCGCACCACATGGCTCGAAGTCGCGGTCGGTATGATCATCCGCCTGTGCTGCGTTAGCCGAACGCTCCTTGCGGCTGCGGTCCACCGTCTTCTGTGTCAGGACGTCTCGAAGGTCCTTGACTGGCTGTCGCTGCGCCGCCGGGATGCCCGACGTCGTTGGTCCATGAGCTTGATTACCTGGCCCTTGGGCCGCTAGAGCTTCTTCGATTGCCCTTATGGAGGCAATTTGTTGCTTGTGGAGGAGCGAGCGCGCGTCGCCCTCTGGTGGCTGCGTGAGCCGAAGGTACGTCTCGACTGATATCAATGCAGCGTTTGCTGTTTTTGGGATGGGTATCCCGTTTTCATCTTCGGTGACGAAGGAAGAGTCGAGGTTGCGGGTTAGCCTTGTTCGGTCAGCTTCTGCCATGTGAGGGACACGGGCTCTGGTTCGCCGTGCTCCCTGGTTCACCTCAGTGGAGGATGTGAAGGAGAGGGCGGCCCGCCTGGCGCTTGATGCATCCGCGTCCCTTTTGCGCCTGAGAAGTTCGGCCTTTTCGGCGCGAATCCGTTCGCCTTCCTTGCGTAGCAAGTACTGGACCGCCAGGTGGTCCTCGCGAGATGCGTTGGGTGGGGGGAACGTGCCCTCGTCCACATGCTTCATGGCTTGGATCGCCATGTCCCGCGTGATGACCAGTTTGGTGTTGTCTGGCATGTCCACCTCTAGCGGGTATACGGGTTCATCTCCGTCGTCATGCGGTGCTGTGCCGGCCATGAAGACTTGCCTGGGGTAGACTTGGGTTGGAGAGTTGGTGCTGCCGCTGCTGCTTCTGTCACCCTCGTCTTGCTCGGGGTCGAAAATTGCTGCAACGTGGCGCGCGGCGCACTTACTGTCGCGTCTCTTCAAGATTGTCCATGTACCCGCAGTCGACGGGGACAGTGCGAGTGGCTTGGGGTAGACTTGAGACTTCCACGAAGATGAGGGCGCGCGCGGCGTTGATGTCGGACGCGTGCCCTTGACCGTGCGTGCGGGCGCGGCGGTGGAGGTGGGTCTTGACTTGATTGTCGGTGTAGATGTCCTCTTCGCGGGTGCAGCTGGTGCAAACCTTGCGGGTGCGGCAGATGCGATCCTCGTGGGTTCGGCGGGCGCGATCTCCACGGGTGCGGAAGATGCGATCTTGACGGGTCCAGCGGTCGCGATCTCCGCGAGTGCGGCAGATGCGATCTTGACGGGTTCCGCGGGCGCGATCTCCGCGGGTGCGGAAGATGCGATCTTGGCGGGTTCCGCGGGCGCGATCTCCGCGGGTGCGGCAAATGCGATCTTGACGGGTCCAGCGGTCGCGATCTCCGCGAGTGCGGCAGATGCGATCTTGACGGGTTCCGCGGGCGCGATCTCCGCGGGTGCGGCAGATGCGATCTTGACGGGTCCAGCGGGCGCGATGGTCGGCGATTTTGGTGACGCCGTCGCGCGTAGAGCGGTAGTCGTAGACCTGAGTATGCCACGACTATCGATGCAACAGAATATGGAGCCGAAGGTGATGTGTATACCTTTGTCTAGATCGGCGTACATCGACTGGTGGGCTTGCGAGTGGATGACGTACTCGAAGGAGCCGAGTCGGATCGACTCCCTGATGGCGGATGCGCCGATCTTCATTGCGGATGGAGCCGGTGCGACCATGATCCTAGCACTTGTTGAACTTCCCACAGACGGCGCCAATTGACGAGGTTGTATCTCGACAAGTCCCAGGGTTGTGCACCCCGGGTTGATTGATGGGGAGAGAGTAGAGTGCAAGGTGATCACGACGGCTAACAGGCGAGGTTTACCCAGGTTCAGGCTCCCGGAGGATAACACCCTACTCCTGCTTGTCTGGTTATTGATTCGAGTAGCGATTACAATGGCGAGATTGTGATCTCGCTAGGGTTTGTGGTAGTTCTCAGCGTGTCCTCTAGGACGGGCAACCCTCCTGGCTTTATAGGTAGCCAGGTCTCGGGTGGTTGATACAGATACGGTAGGTTACAAGACCTAGCCGAGTTGGACTAGGATATGAGATACCCCGAGTGGGCCTTCTGCGGGCCTTTCCATCCTTGGCGCGGCCCAGGTAGCCTCATCGTGTGCTACCCGCAAGGTAGCCCCACGTCAGACGGCGACGGCGGAAGAGAGGGGTCTCTAGCGGCCAGCCCAAGGGCTCTTTGGAGGAGTGGTTTGGGGCAAAACACGGAGGAGCTCGGGGGCTTTTAGTAGGGGAAAACCGCGAGGTAAATGGAGCAGTAATTCGCCGTATTCAAACGAAATCAAATCGGGCGTTTCGGTCGGAGACGTGGGCGTGATTTGGGGACGAACGGCTCCGCGGGGGAGATGACAGGTGGGTCCCACCTGTCAGCGACTGCGAGGGAGCGCGTGGGGCGCTGGGCCGCTGGCGGGCCGCCCGGCTACGCGCGCGCGGCAGATAGTTACGGGCCACGGCCCACTCGCTCCGAAATTCGAATATTTTTATTTAAAACCCTTTTCTGTTTTTAATTACTGATTTCAAAAATGATTTTTAAATCTATTCAAAACATTTCAGAAAAAATCATAAAAATATGTTTTGGAAAGGTTATTGAAAATGGAACTTTTTAACATTATTCTTGCCCATATATAAATTGGTAAAATTTTATTTATTAATGGAGTTTTAAATAAACACTTTATGGAATTTGTAGATTATTTATATTTAGATTTGAAGTTTTATTTAATATTTTTGTGAGGTATTCTTATGCTCAATGATGCATGATGCTTAAATGCAAGTTTTAATTTTTTTTGCAAAATTTGGGATGTTACAACAACAAGGAAGACAATGTAGAGTTTTATAATGCTTGCAATATGTCTTCTATATACGTCTTGATGTCATTTTTTATACTTGTGTTTGCTTCAAACAACCTTGCTAGACAAAGCCTTGTACTGAGAGGAATTCTTCTCGTGCATCCAAAACCTTGAGCCAAAACCCATGTCATTTGTGTCCACCATACCTACCTATTACATGGTATTTCCTGCCATTCCAAGCAAATACTTCGTGTGCTATATTTTATGGAAAATGTACTATCTCTTATTTGTGTCAATGTTTATTAGCTCATGAGGAAGTACGTGGTGTTACGGATATCAACCTTGTCATTTGCTTCTAGACAGACTTTCACCAACCGGACTAGTGGCATATACACCGCTTATCCTTTAATTTTTGCAAAAAGAACTGGCCAATGGGGTGCCCAGTCCCAATTAATTACAACTTTAACCGCTGCATTCTCTTCACATATTTGCCCTGATCTAATCAGTCAAGCAATGATACTAGTTCCAAACTACATGTGTAAACAAAAGAGAAAAGAGGGATGATCTGCCCTTGGGTAGAAATAACGTCCTTCATGGGAGCTGTTCTTAAGAAAGTCTGGTTGACAAGGGGGGTAGAGTGCCCATTACCATTAATTGACAACGACAAACACTGCTCAAAACTTACTTTTATGCTTTCTATTTGATTTCAAAACTATAAAACCAAGAATCTCTAGCACATGCTTGTACCCCTGCTTCACTCTGCGAAGGGTCTATCTTTTACTTTATGTTGAGTCAGTTTACCTACTTCTTTCTATCCCCGAAGCAAACACTTGTGTCAACCGTATGCAACAATTCTTATATGCTTGCTTATTTCACTTGTTATATTCCTTTGTGTTGACAACTATCTATATGATATACATGTTCAAAGTTGAAAGCCAATGCTGAAAGTTATATCTTCCTTTGTGTTGCTTCAATACTCTTTTATTTAGATAATATTGCTTTATGAGTTAACTCTTATGCAAACCTTATTGATGCTTGTTTGAAAGTACTATTCATGAAAAGTTTCTACTTATATGATGTAGTTGTTTACTCCTTGTCTATTTGTTAGAAAACTATAGATCATTTCCTTGAGTCACTTCATTCATAACATGAGTCTTACATTATTATATCAAGATGGTGAAAGCATGTCACTTCACAAATTATTCTTCTTCTATCGTTCCTGCCTACTCGGGACGAGTAGAACAAAGCTTGGGGATGTTGATACATCTCCAACGTATCCATAATTTCTTATGTTCCATGCTATGTTAGATCATATTATTACATGTTTTATATGCATTTTATATAGTTTTATGAATTTCTTGGGACTAACCTATTAACAAGATGCCACAGTGCCAGTTCCCTGTTTTCTGCTGTTTTTGGTTTCATAAAAGTACTTAAAGAAATATCCACCAAATTGGAAATAAATCAACCATGAAATATTTTTCTAATATTTGCATCGCGAAGAACCGAAGACGAGACGAAGAAGGGCCGCGAGGGGCCCTCACCACCTGCTGGCGTGGGCCCCATCATGGTCGCGTCAGGAGGTGAGGAGGCGCCCTCGGGCGGCCACCGACCTATGTCTTTCGCCCATAAATATCCATCTGACCTAAAAACGCTTCACCGTTAGATACTTTTTCCTCTACGGGTCCCGAACGCCGCCGCCATCGCCGACAAGATTCGGGGGACAGAAGTCTCTGTTTCGGCACCCTGCCGGGACGGGGAATTGTCCCCGGAGCCATCTCCATCGACTCCACCACCATCTCCATCACCGTTGCTGACTCCTATGATGAGGAGTGAGTAGTTCTCCCCCGGGGCTGCGGCATCTACGGTAGCCATGTGGTTTATCTCTCTCTCCCATGATGTGATCTTGCATGTGATCATGAGCTTTGTAATCTAGTTGAATATGTGATGCTACTCTTTATCTATTATGCATTCTAGAGTTTACTTTAATATGAACTCCGGGGTTATTCAGATGTGTAATGGTGACAGTGTGTGCACCGTGTGTGATTCCCTTTATGACATTGTTGGTGTTGGTTTACTCCATCTTTGAGGGTGCTCTTGTACCCCTACACAATGAGTGGTGTTTTTTATCCAACATGAGAGTGTTTGAGAGTAGTGTTTATTTATTTAACTTTGATGTCAATGTTGAGAATGTCCATTGGTCAAAGTAGGATCCCTAGGCCTTGTTTCTAAGCATTGAAACACCGTTTCCAACAAGTTTTGCTACATGTTTGCTTGCTGCCATTTTTATTACAGATTGCAATCACTACTTATAATCATCCATATTACTTGAATTTCACTATCTCTGCGCATATCTAGTGCACCTATACACCTGACAAGTGTATTGGGTGTGTTGGGGACATAAGAGACTTCTCGTATCTTAATTGCAGGGTTGCTTGAGAGGAATATCTTTGACCTCTACCTCCCTGAGTTCGATATACCTTGGGTGATTCACTTAAGGGAAACTTGTTGCTGTCCTACAAACCTCTGCTCTTGGAGGCCCAACACTGTCTACAAGAATAGAAGCGTGTTTAGACATCAGCCGGTTCATGCGTCCGCGAGGTGTTCGACAATTTGATCACGAATGGGGGTGGCCTTTAGGAAGTGCCGTTGTGGCGGCCTCAAAATGTTGACCATACACATGTCCGGCACCCCTCAAAGCAGGCCCAATTGGGGGGTGTCGGACACTCCTTTAGAGTCCCTCGGTGTAGATGCTCTTACAAGTCTAGATACATCCACTTTTTGACAAATGCAATTCATCTAATTTGGAACGGAGGGACTATTTGCTTAATTTTATCAATTTGGTGTCCAACGGCTTGTTTCAATTGATCTATTCTACCAATTTGTTGCTCCATTAAGTTGCTCAACTCTATCATTTTTTGCCTAACTTCATATATTAGTTGCTCGATTCTACAAATTTGTTGCCTAACTTTGATGTGTCCCAAAATTGTTCCATTAAATACCAAAGTGCATTTTATAAATTGCTTTCCAATGATGTTAAGTTGCTTGCCACCGTATTAACTTGCCCACTGCTGTTCTTGAACGGCAGTTGACCACTTAGAGGGGGGGGGGTGAATAGGTGGTGACCAATTTTTATGTATTTTTCAGTTTTAGGCTAGCGGAAAGTAAGTTGTCTATATGTGCAACTAGGTGATACAAGTAATAGACAACAAAGAAACTAAGCGAGTACAGGAATTGAAGATGCGGTAAAGGAGAGTGGAACAAGACAACCGTAGGAACTCGAAGACGGCGATTTTATCATGAGTTCCACCACATATGTGTACGTCTCGTTGGAGGGGTGTGAGCTACCAAAAAGGTTTGCTCAACGCCACAAAGGCCTCACCCTATTCTCCTGTGAATTCGACCACAAAGGTGCGAATCCACGTTTCCACTAAGGACTCCTTTAAGGGCGGAGAAGGTCCCGTAAAAATTTGTGAGGCACACACCCACAACTGAATTGGGGGCTCTCACAATGACCACAACAGGTCACTTCCACAAGGGAATCCACAAAGGATCAAAACACACAAGATTGAACCTAGCTATCCACAAAGGAACACTAGATCCGTTGCCCCTCAAGATATAGAGGGGGGAAATCAAAACGCTTCGGTGGAGTTGTAGATCGGTGGCCTCTCCCTCAGATCCCCAAGTATCAAAAGATTTGGGTGGATAGATTGGGAGATCCGGAAGAAACAAGCTTCAGCACCGATGGAGAGAGATAAAACGAGAAGCTTAAACTGCTGGAGGTAGGTGGAGGGGTATTTATACCCCTCCCCAAATTCTACCCGTTGTACAGCCGCCAGCTCGGAGATCTCCGGATTGAGGTCTGGAGATCTCCGGTCTCCGGAAATCTCCTGCAGTATTTCCGGCTGAGTGGAGCTCGAGGTCAGTGCGGATTGGTCTTCTTGACTTGGTAGAAAATCTTCTGCCACTCGGAGATCTCCGGACTGGGGATCGGAAATCTCCGAGCGTCGGAAATCTCTTAGAGCATTTCCGGCTAAACTCGAATTGGAGTCAGAGCGCATCTGAGTTCTTGACTTGGTGAAATCTTGATTAGCTCGGAGATCTCCGGACTGTGGAACGGAAATCTCCGAGTTCCGGAAATCTCCTGACTGATTTCCTGATGAAAGATCAAGTGATGCAGTACTGAAAATTATGCAATATAAGTGTTCACTCTTATCAACCGACCTGTACTAGAACCTGCATACTTCATCACAAACATTAAAACCCCTTTGATGTTGTCATTAGTCACCAAAATATGGGAGTGCAAAGAATGCACTTTCAATCTCCCCCTTTTTGGCGAATGATGACAACACGAAAGGAGAACGGATTTGCAAAATATAGACGGAGCTCCCCCTAAGTAAGTGCACTATTTTAGGATGTTTTGGAATACAAAATGCACATTCCTTAGGATCAACACTCCCCCTAGATTTTACAAACCACGCAAGCAAACAAATATAACAATACACAATAGTAGCGAAAAACTTGAGCAACATAGATATTACAATAGAGGTTTAAAGGTACTCATGTCTCACACACATGACGAGATAAAACAAACCAATTAGAGGGAGCACTTTAGACAAAACGAAAGGAAAACAACACGAAGTGCTCTCAACTCATGCAAATCCCGAGAGTCCTAAAGAGATATTTCTCCCCCTTTGGCATCAAGATGCCAAAAAGGGAGGAGGTTCCACTAACGGTCCATGACTCAAGAGTCGGAACCCTGCTCGGCCTCCTCATCCTCCTCCTCATCATCATCATCATACTCAAGATCACTTTCCTCTGGCACTGCATCATCCCAATCAAAGTTGAGGTCATCAGCATTCCAATCCTTGAAGGGAATCATGGGCTTCGAAGGGTGCTTTGGAGCAGGCATCTTCAAATGAGACAAAATCTCCTCTTGACGCTTCATAATGCGATGATTCTGAGAGTAGATGGAGCAGTTCTCACTGTGAATGCAGCAGTTCATATTGAGGATCTTCTCAATTGCCCGTACAACCCATGGGCGACTCTTCTTGGCAGCTTTTTTGATGTTGGGATTGGTAGGAACCCGAGATAGACCACCAAAAATCTCATCCTCATTGATATCTTGCATGGAGGCTTGTTGTTGAACAACATGAGCAGATTTCTGGATTAGCAAGGCTGCCTTGTGGGGCTGACAACCAAGAGCTGCATCAAAGTCATCACCATCTTCCTCGGAGAGCTTGTAGAGCCTCTTGATGAGCAACATCACATAGGGAGCATATGGAGGAACTTTCCTCTCAAAAACTGCTAGGTTCATCTCTTGAAAAATGAAGTCCATGACATCCACCTTGTAGGCATCCTGCTCAACCTCATACTCCCCAAGATAGGCCGCATGAGCCTTGGCCATCAAGTTAACTAGAGCCCCGGCAATATTGTCCGCATTGCCGGCAATGGGAGCAATGGTCCAACGGAACATGCGAAGCAAGATATCATAAGTGGGTAGGAGTCCATACTGAGAGCCAATTTTACCTCCAGGATGGTATAGATCAGTCATGACATGCTTGATGTAGGACACGCCATGGACGTGCATGCGGGCACCAGCTGAAACAGAGAGACCACTAAAAGGACAGCCAAGAACCCGAGCAAACTCATGAAAGGAGGAGGTCAAGCGCTGTCTGGCAGACATCCAAGTCATCCCAATATCCTCAGAAGAGTCAAACACCATAGTAGCATAAAACTGATGGATGAGAGATACATTGTAGCTGCACTTGGTCCTCATCAAATGCTCCAAACCCAGAACGCGGCAGACCTGGACTGCTCCCCCAAAATAATCAGCCTTCTTCATTAACTTGTCGAAGTCAATCCACTTCATGGGACAAATGGGCTTATCAATGGAGAACTTCTGATAAACTTCCCTATAGAGCCATGCCATCTCGGTGCAGAAAAACTTGGGATCATCAGATTCCATTTTGTAAGATAGCTCACTTCGCCACTTGCGAAAACTGGCTTTGTTGAAATCCTTAAGGCGGAGCTCGGGCCTCTTCTTCTTGCTTGGCCCTACGGCTCTCTTCAGCAGAGCTGTAGATTCAGCTGGGGTGTGATCTTCACTCGAGGACCTGCTGGGAGGGCGAGTATGAACTGGTTTGGCCCTTCCTCGTTGAGCTATTTGCTTGACACGGCCACGAGGGTTGGAACCTGCAAATGCACAGCATAGAGAGGATAGAAAGAATATGGGGTAAGCGCTCATGTCCGAGAAGGAAAATGGAACGTACTATAGAAGTTTAAGCAATCAAAGTTTTTGGCCTTAGCTGATTTCATTCTGAGTAGGCCGGAGATTTCCGGGTCTGACTCGGAGATCTCCGGGATCCGGAGATTTCCGGGTCTGACTCGGAGATATCCGGTCTGCACAAAGTTTGACAGATTTGAACAAAATCTGTGAATGAAAAACAGATATGTGCACGTGGAAGGTAGAGCATGCCTAGGGGAGCAATTCTACCAAAGGAAACAATCAACAACCTCCTAAATCGGCTAGGTTAAACGAAAACAAGTTTCATCCTGGATTTGAAATATGAGGAGTTAGCGGAAGACATTGCAAAAAGTGTGTGGATGGAAACGAAGCCCTCGACGAGGATAAGCAGATCCGAGAAGCACGCGAGAATCCCTTGGACGAAACACCCGCAGCAAGGATCAAAAGAAACAGGAGATTTTCATAGGAGAGAGAGGATTATGGCACGGGGTGGATGAACTGGCCGAACCGGCCAGTCCACCCGTTCCCTAATATAGACAGGCCAATTTGAACCGGAGATTTCCGAACTGAGGCTCGGAGATCTCCGGGTGCCAGAAATTTCCGGTGCTATTTCCGAATCGGATTCGCCTGAGGTCAGTGCCGAATCTGATTTGGACTTAGCCCTGGAAATTTTTGCACGTTGGGAGATATCCGGACATCGGACCGGAGATTTCCGGCTATAATTCCGATTCATCTTCGACAGGGTGCAGTGCCGAATTTGAAAAAGGACTTAGGTGCTGAAAGTCGCAGGGGTCGGAGATTTCCGAGTCACAGCCGGAAATTTCCGGACTCCGGAAATTTCGGGACTATTTCCAGTCAATAATCATCACTAGTCAGTGCTGATTTTTGAACAAACTTAGTCTCAAAATTTTCTTGTAGACCAGAGATTTCCGGGTAGGGCTCGGAGATCTCCGTTCAACTCCAAAAACTCCATGAACAAGAAATCAATAAGAGGACATGAGTGGGGAAAAGCATGTTTGAAGATAGTGAAAGGCTTAGGATAGATACTCAAACTGAATAAAGAAGACACACTCAAATTGCAAGAAACATAAATCAAAAGAGAAGACCAACAAGAGTGTGTTTTCCCAAAAGAACCAAAAACAATGCAAGTGAAGATCAAAAATAAAACCAAATAACATCCAAAAAACTTCAAGAAGAGTGTTGGTGGCCGAAGCCACCGTGTATGAGTTGTAGCATGGTACCGCGAAGATATATCTTGGGTCCATAACTACATCTCAACATTGAAGCTCACAAATTAGATTTAATTTGAAGTTTTAGCAATGATACATCACTATATGCATAGTAGGGGGAGGAAGAGTCCAATGTATTAGGAAAACACTCCCCCTAAGTCCATGCGTGCCTCTAGTTCTAATAAAGCCTTAAACGTTGGAGAGTGTGCAAGGATTTCAAGCCAAGGCTCGAGAATCTATGATATTGAGCTCATTCTTCAAGTAGCAAAAGCGGGCTTCATCAAGGGGCTTCGTGAAGATATCCGCCAATTGATCCCTTGTACCAACATATGATAGATCAATATCTCCTCGTGCCACGTGATCGCGGATGAAATGATGGTGAATCTCAATATGCTTGGTCCTTGAATGTTGCACCGGATTGTATGCAATTTTGATGGCACTCTCATTATCACATAAAAGCGGCACTTTGTCCAAGAGGACACCGTAATCCTTTAAAGTTTTCTGCATACAAAAAAGTTGAGTACACCCGCTTGCGGCGGCGACGTACTCGGCTTCCGCCGTGGATAATGAGATGCAATTTTTTTTCTTCGAGGACCAACTCACCAAAGATCTTCTAAGAAATTGACACGTCCCGAATGTGGACTTCCTATCATCAATGTCGCCCGCCCAATCGGAGTCGGTGTATCCATAAAGAGACATGGTGCCATCTTTGGGATACCACAACCCAAAACAAGGGGTATGAACCAAATATCTGAAGATTCTCTTCACGGCCATCAAATGACTTTCCTTAGGCGCGGCTTGATAACGAGCACACACTCCAACGCTTAAAACAATATCGGGCCTAGACGCACATAAATAAAGGAGAGACCCAATCATAGAACGATACTCCTTTTGGTCTACCTCTTTACCGTCAGGGTTGAGTTGGAGGTGGCACTTGGTTTGCATAGGAGTAGGCACACCATTTAGGCCAAGAAACTTAAACTTCTTGATCAAATCTTGAATGTACTTGGCTTGACAAATAAAAGTCCCTTCCCTCATTTGCTTGATCTCAAAACCGAGAAAGAACTTGAGTTCACCCATCATGGACATCTCGAACTTGTCGGTCATTAGCTTGGAAAACTCATCATTGAACACACGGTTAGTAGAACCGAAGATAATGTCATCGACATATAATTGACAATTGAAGAGTTCACCATTAACCTTTTTAGTAAAAAGAGTGGGATCGATTACCCCAACCTCAAATCCACGGTCTACCAAGAACTCTCTCAAGTGCTCGTACCATGCACGGGGGGGCTTGTTTAAGGCCATAGATAGCTTTGTCCAAGACATATACGTGGTGAGGATGGTTGGGGTTGTCAAAACCTGGGGGTTGTTTAACATACACAAGTTCTTGCAAGGGACCATTAAGAAAAGCATTTTTTACGTCCATTTGTTGCAATTTTAAACCATGATGAGATGCATAAGCGATGAGAATACGTATCGATTTGAGTCTTGCGACCGGCGCGAAAGTTTCTCCAAAGTCGATGCCTTCGACTTGAGAAAAACCTTGAGCCACCAATCGTGTCTTGTTCCTTACAACGATACCATGTTCATCTTGCTTGTTCTTGAAGATCCACTTAGTGCCAATAACGTTGCGGCAATCTTTGGGCTTCTCAACTAGGCGCCACACTTTGTTGCGCTCGAAGTTGTTAAGTTCTTCATGCATAGCCCCTAGCCAATCGGGATCTTCAAGAGCATCGAATACTTTCTTGGGCTCGACCATGGAAATGTGTGCTTGATGCTCACTAAAGTGAGCCAATTGACTTCGTGTAGAGACCTTTGCTCGTATATCACCAATGACCTTGTCGAGAGATAAAGCTCTTAGTTCCAATGACTTTGCAAAGCGAGCTTGACGACGAGTTTCAATTGCCGCCCTTGTTGTGGGGACAATCTCTTGACCATCTTGGTCCTTTGGATCCTCGTCTTGACCTTCTTGAGGGCCTTGATCATCATGAGAAACATCTTCAAGTGGTGGGGGAGAATGATCTTGCCCTTGAGCAGAACTTGGATAAGTGGAGTTATCTTCGATAATATTGGTGGGGGAGGCATGATCTACTTGTTGATGAAGATCTTGTTGAGGCTCCATGGGGTTCATTTTGAGAAGAGGTAGCTTGTTCTTGTTGAGGAAGATCTTGAGATTGTTCTTGAGGGGATTCATCATTTGCTATGGGTGAGTCACCTTGTGGCTCTTGTGAAGGTGAGGTCTCCTTGATAGAAGAGTTTGAGCTTTCTTGAACAACTTCTTGATGAACTTCAATGGGGAGAAGAAAACCCACTCCCATCTTCTTAATGGCATCAAAAGGTTGTTCATCACCTACATCACAAACACCAACTTGCTCCACTTGGGAGCCATCATTTTTTCATTGAATTCCACACTACAAGATTCTATGATAATCCGGGAGGATTTATCAAAGACTCTATAAGTGTGGGACTCGCTACCGTAGCCAACAAATATCCCCTCAATTGATTTAGAGTGGAACTTACCCAACCGGACACCCTTGACGAGATAATAGCACTTACAACCAAACACTCGAAAGTAGCCAATGTTGGGTTTGTTGCCGGTAAGGATCTCATATGGAGTCTTCTTCAAGCCCTTGCGAAAGTAGAGGCGGTTTGATGAGTGACAAGCGGTGGAAATGGCCTCCGCCCAAAAGTTGATGCGAGACTTGAACTCCGCCAACATAGATCTTGCCATGTCGATGAGAGTTCAGTTCTTCCTTTCGGCAACGCCATTTTGTTGAGAAGTGTATGCAGCGGAATATTGGTGACGAATGCCTTCTTCACTAAGAAAGTCGTTAAGAGTGCAATTCTTGAATTCCGACCCATTGTCACTTCGAACAACCAATATGGGGAGGTCATGTTGGCGTTGAACCTCCTTTGAGAAGTCGATGAAGACTTGTTGAGTCTCATCCTTGGTCTTGAAGAAATAGACCCATGTATACCTTGAATAGTTGTCAACAATCACGAGGCAATATTTCTTGCCCCCAAGACTTATCTCTGGAATTGGTCCAAATAGATCAACATGAAGGAGCTCCAAAATCCAGGACGAAGATATGATGGTCTTGCTTGGTGTAACATCTTTAAATTTTGGAATGTTTACAAAATCACAAAAATTTAAATTTTACTTCTTATTCAAATAAAATCATCAATATTTAAGAATGACAACTAAAAAAAAGATTCTTTGTGACTTATTCAAAAGTATTAAGACATTAATTCATTCAAGTAAACTTTATTTTCAAACTTGAGTGTTGAGCTATAAATAAATTTTCTAAATATTCATTAAACCCTAAAACCATATTGCAAATTATTTCAAGTTATTTAATTATGAATAGTTCTAATATGGTGTTGGATAATCTATATAATTCTAAATCCTTATATTTGTATTCTTAATAAACCCTAGGTCAATAATTATGATCACAAAACCATCGGGAACATTTTCTATTTTTAAATATAGTTTTGAATTAAGTGTTTGATTTTGAAAAAAAAGGGTTTAGAAAGATATATTTTAAACATAAGTATTTTTGATATATTTCTTGATTTTATTATGATACAAATCATTTATTAAAACTCTAATTTAAACTCCACAAAAATTGTTAATTATATTCTTTAAAAAAAACTTATAATTTGAAATATATTGGAAACATGAGTTTGAATGTTTTAAAATAAAAATCTGGGTTTAACAAATTTATAGAAATTTGTTTGATATCTTTTGGATAAATAAAATAAAAGATATAGAAGAAATAAGAAAAACAGAAAAGAAAATGAAAAAGAATAAAGAAAAATAACCGGACCAGCCCTAGCCAGCCCAACAACTATCTACGGCGCTCGTGAGGCGCAGAGGCCCAGTACCAGCCCACCGCGGCCCCTCTCTCCCCTCCTCTCACTGACTGCGGGACCCACCCATCAGCGGACATCATCCCCTACCTCTAACCGTGCCCACGACCGGAGCACGACCCATGCCACGATGCCCACTCCCCCTCACCACCCGAGCCCCGCATCAGAACCCCGCACTCCTACTTAAAACCTCCGCAACCCCGGCCCCCTTTCCCCCTCCTTTCTTCTCCAATTCGTGCCTCCAGGCCGCCGAATCGACTCGCCGGAGTCCACGGCCGCCGCAGCCATTCTTCGTCGATTCCGGTGAGGTCCTTGCATTTCCGAGCACGGTTTTCACTCCAATCATTTCCCCATGCCAAGTCGCACCTCCTGATTCCCTCCTTCCATTTTATCCGCAGCGAAACACGATTTCGTCCTCGACTCGAAGCCACCGTCCACCGGCGCAATTCCGGCGAGCATTCGCTGGAGGATCGTCGCTTCCCCGCGGTCCCCGAACCCTCCATTGACTTCGCCCCGTTCCCCTCTGTCTCCAGGTAACGATGCCTCAGCCCCTCCCCTTTCCTTTGCTCGAGGGCGTGTGGCAGCAATGGCGCCACCGCCACGGCCGGAGCTTTTCCGGCGGTCTGCGCCGCCCATGTTTGGTCAACTGGGCCAGGACCGTTAGATCGTGATCTAACGGCTGCTTTTTATTTTAATTTCGAACCGGTATCGATTTATCCGGAGCGTCCGCATAAGCTAGATCGGACGGCTGAGATTAATCGCTTATCTGAAAATGAATAAAAAGACAGAAGTCAAACAAAACTTCCAAAATTCATTACTTTCAAACCCAACTCCAAATTTAACAAACTTTATATCCCTGGAAAGCTCTGGTCATGTAGTTTATTGTTGCATCATTGGTTTTCCATTATTCGTCTATTAAAATAGATAAATATGCAGAGAGATAGTTAGGCCATTTAATTCATAACTTGACTTTTAAAAAAATAATTTTAAAGTGAACCCTTTTGCTAAATGCATTACATTACATCCTCTGTCTAGAGAAAATAAAACTTAATTTGTATGATCAATAAATTATAAGAGTAATATTATTTCATGCAAAGCCTATAGTGATTCAAAATGTTTTCAAATAATAAAATTGCATTAAATCTTGCCCATGTCATAATGCATTATTTTAGCAACCAGAAAGATAATTAGATTTAACCCATTATAAATATGTTGATTGCATATAGTCATGCAAATTATGTTTTCATGATTTGTGCATATGATTGAGTGTTGTTTGAGTGTTGATTGAGTGTTGTTTATGTATTTAGAATGTGCGGAGTGTTCCCGTTGTTGTGGTAGTTACGCGTGTTCCCCCTGTGACCAAGGCAAGTGGTACTCACTCATAAATGTCCTACTATTTTTATTGTATTGCATTTAGTGTTTTCAGTAGTTTGCATGATAGGCTTACTACCAGATTTGGTATAATATGCTATGCTATGGGAATCCTAATTAGAATAGCCATCCACTTACACCCCCTCTAGGCTTAGTGAGCCACTGAACTTAGTTGATACCTGGATATGCTCTGAAAAATGTTTTAGTAGTTGAGTAAGGAAAAACAACTAAGTTTAATGAACTACCTGGGTGTTGGTGGAAAGTTGGGAACGGTGATCCCCCGGGGTAACCCCAGGTTGGGAGGATGGATTGCATATGTGGAAAGCCACCCAGGATCAAAGAGATTCGAAGTTACTCCGTGTTTAGATCGCTTCCAGTGCAGCCACATGTCATATGGGCTCTGTCTTGACCATATAAGTTGTGAGACCCCAAAATCCGCGTGACCCGCAGATGTAGGGATGATAAGTGGGGATGGGTCCGTAGTATGATTTTGGGGAATTACTTCTGAAAGGTCTCGTCTCCGTCTTCTCTTTTCCATTTCATAATTGGGTGACATGGACGGGTGAATGATTGGGTCTTGTGGTGAAAGTGCACAAACTCTCGAGAGTCAAAAACTAAGTACTTAGCCGTGTCCCCAGTTACGGACAATTTGAGCAGCTGGACAAGGAACTGACATAGGATCTCATCATTCCAATTTCTAAATAAAATTTGAGGGTTTAAACCAGGGTAAAATATGACAGTTGTGGTGATGCCAACCGACAAGGTGGCACAGGAAACCCACATGATCATATTAAGTGGTGATGCTAACCGATAAGGTTGCACAGGAAACCCACAAATGGTTAGTTAAATAATTAGTGGTGATGCTAACCTACAAGGTTGCACAGGAAACCCACAAATGAATAGTCTCACATAAAGTGGTGATGCCAGTCAATATGTCACGGGAAACCCACATGATATTAATTGAATGATAAAATGTTTATTGAAAAATATAGGATAAAACCGGCTTTATGCAAATCAGCCTCAAGCTCCACCAAGCCAAATATGCATGTAGATTATAGAATGCCATTTATATCCACTAGTATCACTTGCCACCACAATTCAATTGTGCTGACCCAATATAGTTTGGGCTGCAACTCACCATTGTAGGACCCTCTGACGAGAAGTAAGGATTGATAGGGTCACGAGTCTCCAACCAACATGCCTTGCCTGTGGCACATGATGAAGATGGAGCTCACTTATCCATTTGCTTTCCGCTGTGTGTTTATTTCGGTTTGAGCTGGCCATGAGCTATGCACCTTGTATCGAACCCTTTTATTTTCTGGATCAACGTGTAATGAATATTGATGCAATGTTATGGTATTTCATCTTAAACTGTGTGTGCTAGCAAGTCGATCCAGGGACTAGCACTATACACAGGAGGTCGCTACCTTATAATAAGGAGAGCCTTTACACTTGGATGAGCAATATCATGCATCTTGCCTTCCACACAAGCTCTACAAATTCGATCCCTTGAAAAGAAAACATGATCTTTTGGTCCAAGGATGTGGCC